>JAOXOE010000343.1:1932413-1989177 GCA_028565055.1 Phoeniculus purpureus | reverse complement strand
CCAGGTGGGTTTTAAATGTCTCCAGAGAAGGAGACTCCACAACCCCCCTGGGCAGCCCCTTCAGTGCTCTGTCACCCTCACCGGGAAGAAGTTCCTTCTCATATTGGTGTGGAACCTCTTCTGTTCCAGCTCACACCCATTGCCCCTTGTCCTATCATTCGATGCCACTGAGCAGAGCCTGGCTTCATCCTCCTGACACCCACCCTTCATACATTTATAGACATTAATGAGGTGACCCCTCAGTCTCCTTTTCTCCAAGCTCAAGAGACCCAGCTCCCTCAGCCTTTCCTCACAAGGAAGCCGTTCTACTCCCTTCATCATCTTTATGGCTCTGCACTGGACTCTCTCCAGTGGTTCTGTGTCTTTCTGGAACTGAGTGGCTCAGAACTGGACACAATATTCCAGATGCAGTCTCACCAGGGCAGAGTAGAGGGGGAGGAGAACCTATCTTGATTTGATAACCACCCCTCTTCTGATACACCACAGGATGCTGTGGGCCTTCTTGGCCACAAGGGCCCGTTGCTGACTCATGGTCATCCTGCTGTCCACCAGGACCCCCAAGGTCCCTTTTTCCTATGCTGCTCTCCAACAGGTCAGTCTGCAACCTATACTGGTCCTGGGGTTGTTCTTACCCAGCTGCAAGACTCTCCTTTTCTGTTTGCATGTACAGTAAGTACGGTGGATAAAGCTACTTAGTTAGGCTCTGTGTTTAGAAGGATTCTTACAAAATCCACTTTTATTTTCGACCTATGGATAACAATTATTTTTCAGGATGTTTAGTTTTTCATTGTTGAAGACTGCTGTCCAACTAGTGAAATGTCTTTTTTCCCCCCTCACAATCTTCACCAAGTCCTTTCTGTAGAATCACAATGGAACTGTTTTTGTTACACCCAAACTCAGTGTTTTCATTTGCTGTTAATGGGATATGAGACACTTATTCAGTGGCCATGCTGTTTTTTCCCTATCTGTGTCATAAATTAATTAGTAATTCTAGTTACTTAGTGGCTTAGTCACTTTAGTAATATTTCAAGTAGTTGCAAGGATGACACAGCAATGTTAGTAATTAACTCTGTCAACTTTATTGTTATTCTGGCTAGTAACTAGAAATTCATGGTAATGTTATGTGTTGGCTCTCCCCCAGCCCTGGAGCTATAAAAATGTCAGTTAAGACTATCGAAAAGATTCACTGGACCCTCTCACTCTTGTGCTTTATACCACTGGTATCAAAGAAGAATGCAAGTCGGGATGGCTTCGTTGTGCCTTGGCATTGCGTGACATTCTGGACTTGTATTTGCTTATTTCTCTGTTGGCTCTAAAAGGAAATCAATCAATCCGGGTTAGGAGGTTCGGAGATTTGAGCAATTTTCACATGACTCATGACACTTCACAAAATTAGCTGGCCAAGAAGATTTGCGTCCATGAAACTATGAAGTACCTGGGCTTGAGCTGTAGCTAGAAGAGAAATCATTTTGACAGAAGATATCATAGCAGCCCAGCTCTAGCGTTTTGGTGATGTCAGTGGAAAGAATCATCAGTATTGATCATCTTGGGTCCTTATAGCCTGAGGACTTGCGGAGTGCCACGTCACCTTCAGCTCCTCTTTGCTGCCTTGATAAGAACAGAAGTAGGGGCAGATCCCAAAGTGAAGATGGAAGCAGAAGAAAAGCCAGCTGTCCACAGAGCAGCAGTAAGTTACTGTCCTGCATGTAAATCTGGGGACCACACTGTAGGGTTTGACACTCTAGAAGTGGAGTGTTTGGAATGAGCATTTCCTAGTTTTCCAGAAAACTGAATGTCTTGAGGAAAATTCATGATGTTCCTTGCCAATTTTGTGACGTTTATGGGAAATTAATTGTGCTGCAAGCAGTTCTGCATGTTTGTGCAGTCACATTGGAACTTTCATGCATGATACGTAGTAGGAAACTGGATAAAAATACCACATGATGTTTGCAGCAGGAATTTAGCTGCATTTTAATAGACTAAGCTAGTTTTCTTGACAGCCCCCTTAGATGCAAGCTGGTCTCATCATCTATCTGAAGGAAAGATGATTAGCCTTTATGTGCAGTTGTTTTTCTTGACTGAGAGAGGCTATTGCAGTAGAAGCTTGTTTTTGTTTCATTGTGCCAGCAAGGAATAAACATCAAACCAGATGCTACTTTTGCTACTTTGCCACTGGCAGCTGCCCTGCTCTGCTTCTGGACCTTGTGCCTGAATGAATGACTTGATTTCCTTCATCCTCCCTCTATCATCACTTTCCTCCTTGAGTAATGATCTTTTTGTTGTTCAAGTGCTGTGGTGCTGAGCACAGGAGATGAGAGCAGGAAGATGTTTCTGTCTGTGGCCTAACAAATACTTGGTGTGATGGCAAAGACAGCAGGAAGAAAATGCGGGACCTGGAATAGAGGGAGAAGAGAGGGGAGGTGGTGAAAAGCCAGACATAAAATTATGTGTAACATCCAGTGTCAAAGGGATCGATGAATTTTGTAGTCGTGCTGAGGGGAAAAGAGTATGTGATGATAATTCAAGCAAAACTGTAACACATGGGTGCAAGGAGAATGAATTCAAGTTGCATGAGCTTTCTGCCTTTTCTGTCTGAAAAATCACGAAAAGCTCAGCTGTGGGCTTCTGTACACCCCAAAGAAGAACCTGGACATCAGTCTTCATAGGAAAGTATGGAAGGCAAAATGCCAGCATGAAGTGCAACATAAACTTATTTAATTGTAAAGAGAAAATTATAATTAGCATGTCTGCTCGTTAATTTCTCTGTTTTTGTACACCCCTGCACTGGGATGTTTCTGAACTTATTTGTGAGTGTGGCACATTTCCTACAGCAGGAAAAGTTCTGGAGGGTTTGTCCTGTGGCACGATGATACCTTCTACTTCTTGGCTGGTGTGAATCACAGCTGTAGGTTTGGAGCTCACAAATGTAGGATTCCCAGCCTCTCCTGCACACAAGGCCAGCTTAAAGAGCTGAAACTTAATATTGGCAGAACAAACTGAGCACCCTCATCGTTCAACACTCAGATCTGCTATTACACTGGCACTTGTAAGTTTAGATTTTTTGCTTCAGTGGGAAGAAATGATTTTTATTTCAGATTACATTTCATCTTGTGGAGATAAGCAGAAAGCAGTGATGTTTCAGGAATCATACAATCTGCCTTCCTCAAACAGGTTAAATGGCAACTGGGGGAGCAGTTTGTGAGTGTCACATCTCATGCCTTGACTCAGTTTTATCTAGTCAGGGCTCATGTGGGACTTGTGATCCAAAGCAATCCAGTTATCCAGATGTGAACGCCGGCTATGCATTGGCTGGGAGCTGACAGGGTTTAAATAATCACCTGCAGTTGAATTGAGACTCGGATGGGAAGTAGGAAGTGCTGTACTCAAGCTTCCTGTATAAATAAATGCAGCTTTCCCACAGCTACTGCATGCAAGCTGCGACGTGCTTTTAAGATACGATGGCAGCGTGCTCTTAATAGCAGGGAGGGGATGATTTATCAGGGTGGCAAAGGGGCTGGGAGACAACTCCTGCTGCAGCCCTACAAAGTGTGTGCAGCTGTCAGACACCGGCAGGAGAGGAAGGGCGTGCGAGAGCAGTCTGCCTCCGCTCCTGGTTGCAAGCTTCAGGGGTTTGTGACATTGTGGTTCTGTTGGAATCTGAGTGCAGCTACTGAAAAGTCACAGAGCTGGCAGCGAACGCTACTCTCCTTTCAAGGTACGTGGGGATACAGCTTTCTGTCTGATTTTTTGCCTTAAAAGCAAAGGATACCCTTGAAAAGAAAACCAGCATTTGTTTCCAGTGGAAGAAAGTAGGAAAGGCTTAGTTAAAAGAAGGTATGAACTAGAGTGATTAAAGAGCTAAAATAGATGTTATTTGTGCCTTGGCTAAAATCAAACTGTGTGGTGCTGAGAACTGAGGCAAAAGGAAATGTTAGTGTCTTGGCTGTTAAAGGCACAGAGAATTAAATAGACATCAAGTACTTCCCAAGGGGGTGAAATGACTTTTGTCAGTGTAACTTTTAAAGAAATATCTGTGTGAAAGTGTGTGAAAATGCTGCAGCATTAGGACTTATCTGTGTGGAAAGCAGTTGCTAAGATGGCACACTGTCAGTCATTTATCTGTTTTACTTTGAGTACAAGAACTCTGTTCATACTGAAATCACATCACATTCAGCTGGAAGGAGCCTGAGTTTAGAATGTAGAGCTTTCCTCCTGGTTTAGGGGTATTTCCTCTGCCACAGCCTCGTCCAGCTGGTATTGGGAAGGAGAAATATGCTGATCCTGTTTTACAGGGTTAATGTGCACTTCTAATCTGTTCAGGCAGAGGGTTAGATGCTTTATGTAAGCACTGGCTAAATATACAATACATTTGTTTTCTGACTTGCAGGGTTTTTTTCCAGAAAATGGCATTTAGTGGAGTGTTTGCACTGCTTTCTCGGCATAAGGCTTTACCAGTACAGAGCTGCTTCAGTAATGAAGATGTTTTCAGTCTGGCTTTTATAAAGCTCTGCATTTTCTACTTCCTAACTCTGTACAGCAATATCAAATACCTTCCTTCAGAGAGCACTTGTAAGGAGTACAATATTTAGGAGGACTGTAGTTAAAGATGTATTGCAGAGTGACTTACCATCCTCTTGGTAAATAGACACTGGATGCTTTTAAGAAGTAAATTTTAGCAGGGATACAGGCCAGGACTGAGATCCCCTTGTGCAGCTTTCCAGATGACTGTGAGCAGCAGCAACAGCAACATGGTGTGTTTGGCTACTGTCAGCCTGAAGGGCAAGTGGACTTGGATAAGGACAAGCACTGGGTTTGGGATACTGATATTTCTGGAAACAGAAGTCTCAAAATCCCATCCTTAATATTTTCCAAAACATTGACCTGATTCTTGTCCTGTTTAGGACTTGTCTGTGCCTGAGTGTGAGTGGGTGTTTGGGTTGTTGTCATAGCATGAATGTGGCTGAAACCCTTTCCTCTGTGAACATAAGCTCACTTATGTATCCCGGCAGGCCAGTTGTATGCTGGGCTGTATCAAAAGTGTGTGACCCACAGGTCAAGGGAGGTGATTCTCCCTCTCTGCTCTGCTCCTGTGAGACCTCATCTGGCATACTGTGGCCAGTTCTTGTGCCCCCAAAATCAGGACATGGAACTGTTGGGGTGAGTCCAGAGGAGGCCATGAGGATGATTGGTGGGCTGGAGCACCTCTCCTATGGGGACAGGCTGAGGGAATGGGAGTTGTTCAGACTGGAGAAGAGACGGCTCCAGAGGGACCTTCTAGCAGTTTCTGGTACCTGAAGGGGACTACAGGAAAGCTGGAGAAGGACTTTCATGAGAGCATCTCATGACAGGATAGGGGTGAACAGTTTCAAAGTAAAAGAGCAAAGATTTAGGTTAGATCTAAAGAAGAAATTGCTTCCTGTGAGGGTGCTGAAGCACTGGAACAGGTTGCCCAGGGAGGCTGTAGGTGCTCCATCCCTGGGAGTGTTCAAGGCCAGGTTGGATGGGGCTCTGGGCAACCTGGTCTGGTGAGGGGTGTCCCTGCTTATGGCAGGGGGTTGGGGCTAGATGATCTTTAAGGTCCCTTCCAACCTGAACCATTCTATATCTCTGTGATTTTATATTGACAATAGTAGAGCACATTGATAAGGGGGTGGCTGCAGTTACACTTCCAAAAGTAAGGCTTTATGTTATGGATTGAGAGGAGTGTGTTTGCAGAGTGACTAAAGGTCTGCTAAATCAAGAGGTTTTCCTTCAAAGCAAACTGGAGCCAAACCAGTACAATGAGAATCAGACTCTTTTTTCTCCCAAGCATTTTACTGTCCTATGCAGATATTTAACACAAACTTTGCTGTCTGTGCAAAGGCACAGGAACCTCCCTGCACTTTACGTAGGAGAAGCATTTGGCAACCTGGTGCAGTTCCCCACACTGAACTGGATCCCATGTGTGTGCTGAACGTTGCGCTCTCCTTTCCCCCAGATGGTGACATTTTGGTGATTTTGTTTGTGTGCTGCTACACTTTGGAGCAAAAGTTAATCATATAAATAGCAAACAATATGGATTTGTTTCTCTCTAGCTGGGTTCTTGGATTGCACTTTATTCTCTAAGTGCCTCACAAGCTTTGTAGAAAGAGCTAAATAGCATGGAGGTGGTTGTGTGGCCTTCCCTTCTGGCAGAGGAGAGAAGTATGTTCTTGTCTTTATCATCTTTAGTTTCAAACGTGACTGTGAGAAGCAGCAAGTCACTTTACAGGAAACAAGCAGCTCAAATGCTTCACCAGGGTCCAAGTTCATTTGTGTGCTCCAAATGTGGTGGGAGTCTGAGCCCTGTACCAATCTGCCCTGTCCAGACCTTTTAGTAGTGAGACCCAGTGGAGTGTCTGGCTTTGTGTAGCTCTAAAAAACTGCTGTGGACTTGCAGTTCCTCTTCTTGAGGGGGGATTTTCTTGAATATATCTGAAAATACATAGTGCCTGCAGATTATACAAATCAGATCCATAAATATCTCCTGGGCTAGTAGGAGTCTGACATCTGAGACCGTAATTACAGCTCTGGACCCATGATGTCACAAGCATACGTGAACAAAATACTGTGGCAGGCTGCCAGTGTCATCATGAACTGAGTCCACTGGACCTCCTCATGTATATCGAAGTAGACATTGCCTTCAGTTTTCATGAAGCAGGGCTGAAAGTGATTCTGTATCTGTCCTCTTCCTCTGCATTCTCATCCTGAGGTGGGTACAGTGACCTCCTCTCCCCCAGATGCCCCCTGCCAAAGCTCAGCCCTGCGTAACACACTTCAAAAATTCTCTTAGTTGCCCAACAGCCAGGAATAACCTTATGTTCATTCCATCTCAGAATTAATCTTCTTTTTGTTTGTGAAGGGGAACATTGAGCAGAAGGAAAAAGAACAGACCCAAAGGGATGGACAGCTCAGCCTCCAGCACTTTGTGTTTCTCTTGAAGCACAGCTGAGCCCAGTACTAGACTATGAGCCTTCTCACTTCGGGTCTGAGGGCCATCGTACACTGCAAATTTACCCAGTCCTGGACAAATATTTACAGAGATGCTTGTGCCAAATAACTTTGTGCTGATCAGTAAGAAAACAGTGCTCAGTAATCTTTCTCTGTATCTCTCGTAAATGGTTTCAGCTTGCTGGGAAGTGAGTGGGCATTACGTTCATAAAGTATCACTGCTAGTAGATAGTAAAAGACTCATATAAAAGATATCTCAGATTACAGAGGACCTCATTCTTTCTGATAAAGTGGGACTTTTCCAACTCCTAGTCTTTCAGGGAGGAAAAGAGGTCCCGAGTGGAAATTTCTGGGCTTGAGAGCATGACAAGGTTAACTGCACTGCAAACACATTATCAAATAAAAAATGTAGCTATGTGAAACATGTTTTGTTGATGCAGTTTCCTAGATCTCTTTGTTGATACTTGCACACAATGACCTGAGTGTTCCCCATATCTAGTTTCTATTTTAAATAAAGAAAAAAAAGTGGGTTTCCCAAGATCTGTGTGTTTTTTAACTGTATTTTTAGGGAAACTGCTTGGCCTCCAGAGTAAAATCCATAACCTTTATTAGAAATGTCATCAGCTTACCTGATTCTTTGAATGTCCTTAGTGCTGGAAAGTACAATTTTGACTTCAGAGTTTGAACTATGGGAGTGCCAAGCATCCTTCTGTCTCACTTTTCCAAGTCAATACCTCTGGAGTCCCAGAGCCAACCAACTCCAGGCACAGTGATTTGGGCCGTGTGAATCTGGCCGCTACTGTGGAGCAGTTAACCTCCCTGAGGTAAGGCAGTCTCAGACCCACTGTAGTCAAAGGATTGTTAATATAAATGATGTTTATATAGAACCTAATGAGAAATTCCATACCTGTCTGACAGACTTCAAAGACTCTAAATAAGGGCAATTGGGTGAGTCAGAATGGGACTGTCATGTGGCTCCAGAACTGGGGCTTGATAAGGAGTGTTTTTTGGAGTTGGTCTGGAGGTGTTACCAGTGAAGAAGGTGAAGTTTGTGAGAACTATAGCCAGCATGTTACTGTGGAAAAGTCCAGCTCATGAGTGGGTTCATGCATGCTGGAACACATCCTCTGGATGAGGTGTCTTTCTTGTTGTAGTCACAGTCATCACCAGGAGTTGTTCTACCTGCTTTCTGTCTGAAGGAAAGACGAGATGCTGGTCAGGAGACAGAGTACAAATGACTTTACTGGAAGGAAAAAAGTCCCATTTTGTTGTCATGCTCATGTTTCTCCCTTTTAATTGAGAGTGTTGCTGTTAGTATCCGTTGCAAGTTGTTCTGCCTTTCCCTTTGCTGTAATAACGAGGGGAGGTAAAAGATATGAGTCACACCTCAAGGAGTGGACATGGTATGGGTGTCTGACAGGAGCTTTGATACTGGTGTTTGCTCATGTAAACTATTGTGTCTTGAGACTGCCAGGGAGTCAATGTGCAGAACTGAAAACCTTTGCATGCTGTATATGTTTGGAAAAAGAAAAAAATATTGCAACAGGTGAGCTGCGTGTCTGTGTTCAGGGACTGGCACACAGTTTCTGAGGAAAAGGAGGCTTCTTGCTGTCTACAGCTACCTGAAAGGAGATTGTAGAGAAGTGGGGTTTTGTCTCTTCTCAGAAGTAACAAGTGATAGGACAAGAGGAAATAGCCTCAAGTTGCAGTAGGGGAAGTTTAGGCTGGACATTAGGAAAGACTTATTCATGGAAAGGGTCATCAGGCCTTGGAACAGGCTGCTTAGGGTGGGGGTTAAATCGCCATCCCTGGACATGTTTCAAAGTCATGTAGGTCTGGAGCTTAGGGACAAGGTTTAGCAGTGGACTTGGAACATTTGTGTTAATGGTTAGACTCAATGATCTTGAAATCTTTTCCATTCTAAATGAGTCTGTGATTCTAAGACTACCTCTGCTTACATTTTTATGTACTATGTGCTGCTGTGGCTTTGGAGTGAATTGCTTGCTCATGTATAACTAGCCACAAATCATTCAAAATTGCACGTTATAAAGCCCTGTGTACACAGAAAGAAAAGCACATTTCATGACAGCTAGTCTGCAGGCTAAGAAAGTTCCAAGATTAAGCAGAAGCTGTGATGTGCTGGCTGACACTGGGTATTTCTGAGCAGTAGATGGGAAAGTTCATGTGTTCTGCCCATGTTTGATTTTGGAAGCCTTCTGATGGCTGGAAGTGGGGAGATGGTGAAAGCAAACAAGCTGATCTTTCCTCCTTCAGAAAAAGCAGGTTACACAGATGTAGTTTGTGGCGAAAACAAGCAGATTCTGTGGGCCATTTACTATTACACTTACTCCAAACTTTTTCACAGCAGTGGACCCTTGGCTAACCACTGGACCTGGAACCCTTCCCAGTGGGGCTTCCCCATTGTAAGGCTAAGATAACATCCATGAGGCCAGCAATAACTTGCTGGCTGAAGTTTTGCACAACGAGGAGGACGCAATCTTGCACCCTCCTGACCTCTTCACAGTTGTGCTGATGGGTCAGTGCTGGGGAATCTCCATTGCAGTCTCTGGGGAGGATTAGTGGGAAAGGCAATCATGCCCTTTGCCTGGAGCAAGGTAAAAGCCACACGTATATATAATTTATCCAGCACTGCTTTAGGGACGTGTGTGGCTTGTGGACTGGTCAATGTTTTTGTTGCAAATGCCCAAGCAGTGTACTTGGCTTGACCAGTTTCAAGCCCTTTGTTGACCTGGCTTCCCATATTTTGTGGGGATAGATCAACAAAGGAGGGAAAGATGCAGTTGTGGGGAGAGGAGTATAGAAGAAGTTGAAAATTCCTGCTGGAGGTCCTATTCCAAATTCCTTAAACAATGAGGATAAAATGCCTATTTGAGGGACATGATTAAATAGTCATAGTTAAAAGACCAGCTTTCAGACAGAAACCTTTGAAGTTTCTGTAAGATTGTCACCCTATAGTATGGTAAGTGTGTGAATTTATGCAGTGCTGTGTTCTAGATACTAATTTATTCGCGTATTTAGGAGGTGGGGCAGCTTCTTTCAACTGCTCCCTGTTTGCACACATAAGCAGGTCCATTGGAGCCATTGGAATCACTCCTGTTGAAAGGGCTTTGACTTCATGGCTAAGATCAACACTCGCCAGTTGTTAAAGCTCTCTTGAGGCTGGGATCTTGAGTGTTTACAGGTTGCTGTTCTCCTTGAAAATTATTTCTGTAAAGAAGGTTGAAATTTGGAATTGGAGTGAGGGGATGATGAATGCAAACCTCTAACTGCGTTTGACATCTACTTCTGCTCTATTATAGGTCTTGTAGTACCATCTGGGTTTTCAAGTAGTTGCACAGAGCCCCTGAGAAACTGTATTCCCTGTGGGAGTGAGAGGGCCTTCCTGTGAGAGCCTGAAACATAGAGACTAAAGGTGGATGCAGAACATCCAAACCTCTGCTACTGCTTTTAATGACTATGTTGTTTCTTGTAAACTCCTGTAGAGTCAGTAGCTATTTATATTGTTTTCTTAATGAAAATAGTGACTTCCCCAACATCTAATCTTCAGATTTGGCTCTCAGTCCTTGATTCATTGAATATCATTGAAAGCTACCACCAGGCAACATGTGTCCTCCTCCAGCTTTCTCAGTCATTGAGATGTTTTTGGATCAAGGACAGTTTTCAATGTTTCACCTGTGTTATCTTGGTTACCTTGAACAGCTTCTTTCTCCTATGAAAGATTAGATAGGAGCAGCTTAAGACATGATACTTACAATTCTTATTCACTGAGCAGTCATGTAAGATTTGTTATTAGAAAAGAATGAACTAATTCTTGGTTCCTGCTGATGTAAATCTGAAGGACCATATGATAGAGTCATAATCTTACAAGTTTGATGCTTTCTTGGCCTGACAAAATGCAGTGACAGAGATGTTAAAGGTATCAGCTGGTTGCAAGCACTGGAAAAAAGATCTTTTAGAACATCCCCTCCAAAAATAAATGACAAAATGTGTGTTAATGTTTTTTCGATTGATGGTCTTCACTAACTTTTTTTTAGCGTATGGTGTTTTCACAAAATCCAGTGGAGGATCAATTTCATTGTTTCAGTCAGCTGAGCTGTTCTTTGGCTTCTGGCAAAGCCTTCACGCTTCCCTTGGCCCCAGAAAGTTTCTTGCTGTCACTTTTGAGGCCTGGAATTGTGTCAGGTCTCCACTTGCCTTGACTTGCTTGACTTGCAGTCAGGATACTGCTTGCTCCAAACATACTTCTGGCTGCTCAGAAAAAGGAGCCACTTCCAGCCAGAGGTGCCTGATGCTCAGTTTGTTTCTTCTTAGGAGAACTCATACCGTGAATGAGCTGATCAGGTTGGTCTATGTCATGTAACAATCCGTTGCTTTCCTTTTAACTATGTGTGTTTACCAATACCTTCTAAAAAACCTTGATGTTAGACCGGGCCACATACCTTCTGAACATGCCCTATCTAAACTGTAAACGTTGAAGCTCAGGCAGTTCAACTGTCCCAAGGTTTTGTTACCGGATTAACAAAAATAAACAGATTTTCTGTGTCAAAGGTAAATCATTACATCTGACTTCCTATTCCTGTTGCGGCTGAGACAGCCAGCCAAGTTATCAGCCTGGATGACCTCCCGAAAAGCTCAATTCCTGTTTTACTCAGCAATTGCGACAGTTACCAAAAGCCTACGTGTGGTCCAAGAGGAAGAATTGTCATTTGCTTTTGTCATTAATGCCATGTCGAGCATATTCTTATTTAATAGTGAGATGTCACCTCTCACCAACGGGAGGTTGAAGTGCACCAAGCTAGAAATTCCTTGTAGCTGAGCATTAACAGATACTGCCTAGTGGCCTTAACAATAGGGGATGTTACTCAGATAACCTTTAGAGACCTGATAACCAATACTTGAAATTCCACTTGGTATAACTGTAAGTTCACTGTGTTTTGGAAATATTTGGTTACGTTGCCAATATACACAAGGTCTGTTGTCTGGCTGCACTTTGCCTGTTTCACTGCATTTTGTGCTCATTGATTTTCATAGAATCAGAGAATCATTAAGGTTGGAAGATAATTCCAAGATCACCAGGACCAACCATCAAGTTTAGTAAAAGGCTATATTATTTCTTTATCAGTCTCTGTGTTTTTATCTTAAGTTATCAGAAAGGGGTTTTCCTAGCTGCCTGTCAGCCAGGGGTAGCAGAATTCGGTTCATATCAACTATCAGGCTTTCATTTCCTGGACTCCCCATCTCTTTAGGAATGAAAGGTGGGAAAGCCCGTTTTCCCCCCTTGCTTATTCTAAAGCAATATTGCAAAGGAACAGATAGAGGATTCACACACTTGCACATAATCACATCTGCTCTGGGAAAAATTAAAGAAGTTACATCACTTAATATCCAGGGTCTTCTTGCAAAAAACTTCCCCAACGACACATTGATGTGGGTTTGCTAGAAGTTACTGTGAAGACCTGGCAGGATGACCAGGAGCCAACCAATGGCATCCTGGAGTGTATCAGAAGGGGAGTGGTTAGCAGATCAAGAGAGGTTCTCTTCCCCCTCTACTCTGCCCTGCTGAGATCGCATCTGGAGTATTGTGTCCACTTCTGGGCCTCTCAGTTCAAGAAGGGCACAGAGCTGCTTGAGACAGTCCAGTGTAGAGCCACAAAGATGATGAAAGGAGTGGAGCATCTCCCTTACGAGGAAAGGCTGAGGGAGCTGGGTCTCTTGAGCTTGGAAAAAAAGAGACTGAGGGGTGACTTCATTAATGTTTATAAATATGTGAAAGGTGGGTTTCAGGAGGATGGAGCCAGGCTCTTCTTGGTGGCATCTAATGATAGGACAAAGGGCAGTGGGTGTGAGCTGGAACAGAAGAGGTTCCACATAAATATGAGAAGGAACGTCTTCATGGTGAGAGTGACAGAGCCCTGGAAGGGGCTGCCCAGGGGGTTTGTGGAGTCTCCTTCTCTGGAGACGTTTAAAACCCGCCTGGATATGTTCCTATACAACTTGGTCTACGTGGTCCTGCTGTGGCAGGGGCATTGGACTCGATTGTCTTTCAAGATCCTTTCCAATCCCTAATGTTCTGTGATTCTGTGATTCTAAACCCATGGTTATTCTGACCTCGCAGTGTTGCAGTACAGTAGAGATGTTACCTGACTTTGTGGAGGCTGATTTGCACATACCCTGATGACATTTTGATTTATTCAAGTGATCTGAAAGTCTGGGGTCTGTGTGACATTTGGGAATCCATTCAGTGTGTCTTTTAGGCATCCTGAAGTGCTACATGAAACCACCTGGCATGAAGCTGGGTGATCTTCTTTAGTGCGCTCTGTTGCTTGTGTTCTGGGTTTTTTTATGTGTGAGAGGCTTTTCCACTCACCACATTCCTTTCAAAGTATTTGATGTATTTATTTTTTGGTTGCTAGCATGATGTGAAAATACTCTGTACAGCCACCGCTTCTTGAACAGCAGCTCAAGGGCTCTTTATTTTCCTCCCAGGCATTCCAAAGAAAACAAGCGAAAGAAATGGCCTTTGGTGTGTTCTCATGTGCCAGGCAGCACGTTTACTTAGGCTGCTTGTGCTTTAAACAAGTTTCCTTCACATCCAAAATTTTACGGTGTGGAAAGCTGCTATGAAATCTGCCTTCTCTTAAGCCCAACTCAAAGAGAACAGATAGTGAAATACTTTCATTCTCTCTAATACTGCAGCTTGGGTAGCATATTATGGTAATCCAGAAATGGATTTTCCTTGTAATCAAGCACTTGCTGATGTCAAACAGAAATTCTGAATATGTTAAAAATGTATTTAAAATCAGACCTATTCGCAGAGCTGTTTGCTTCTTTTTGACACCAGAAAATCTAAGTACCTGTTTAACTTGTTAATGACCTCATTGCAATGGAGCAAAATATTCAGGCTTTGATAGGAAGGAATATTTAAACATATGATTAGATGTTCTTCTTGGAGATGAAGCTTTCTGGAGCTTTAATCACAAGTGTTAGAGCTGTAGTGCCTCACTGCTGGAGGAGCAATGCTGAACCAACACCCTGCTTGCTCCCAGCAGGCAGAGCATGTCAAAACGAAGGAGAAATGAATGTGCTGTGGTTTAGTGGTCAGTCTGTGGGACCACAGAAGCGCCCAGTGTGCTTGATTCAGCCCAATTCCTTGTGCAGAGCTGTTGAGTTTTTTTTTTTAAATAAAGCTGCTTAGAAGTGAATTTTGAATAATGTTGCCTTGAGAAAGCTGGGATAGTTAAGGGCTTGTAATCCAAACTGGTAATGATGGGGTTTTGCTGAGCTGGTAAAAATGTGAGTTTCGGACAGCTGTCTGCATGTGTCCTGATTTCATAGCTCAGTTTATATGTTCTGTGATCTGACCCTGTTATCTTAACACCACTCTTATATTTTTAAAATATTTCTGTCATTATTCATTTTCTCTAAAGGCCTGATTTTTACTGTTGGTTTTGAACCTCGACAGTTTTTCTAAGGGTTTATTGATGATCTGGCAGCACTGGGTTAGTGGTTGGATCTGATGATCTTGAAGATCTCTTCCAACTAAAATTATTCTATCAACACTTGTGTATCTGTTTTTATTTTTAGAGGGAGGAGCCTTAGTTACAGGAAACAGCAGAATCCTGAGCTGAACTATGTCAGAACAGGTTTTTATATGGCATTGAAGTAATTTTGTAATGGGTGGAGTACTTAATAAATCTCTAGGGTGTGAGAAACAATTATAATGCCTGCAAATGGTTCTTCAAGGAAGGTCGGTGAATACCTGCGGCACTAGCCAAGCTTAGCGTGAGGGTCCATTTCTTCCAGGGACTTTCCATTTGCTTTTATTACAGGTCATTTTCAGGGTCATGTGAGTTCATCTCAATCATAAAATGTTTTTTTTTGTAAAATGGGAAGTGCTACTTATGTGTTAGACCTTAAGCTGTACCCCAACCTCTTTATGATCCCACCATGTGTATGCCAGTCTGTGTCTGGGGGCTGATTTATGGCAAACTGGGAGTTACTGGGGGATATTGGGATAGAGAGGCTCACTCTGTCCCACAAGTGTGGGCTCAGGCACACACCAGCCCACAGGGGAAAGCACATAAAGGACTCTTTTTATTCCATTAGCGTTTCCTGCCTCATGTTTTGTACATTTTTGGCATCCTTCAAACTCCAAACTCAGCTAAAAGCGCACGCAGCTCTACTCACTTCAGCCAGGACTGTTTGTAAACACAAGGCCTGAAGGAGCTTCCCCAAGACCTTTGTTGTTGCCTTTGGGTTGCAGCACATGAGCAACTGAAGGAATGACTTACAGTGCTGAATATCATCCATTCATTCTCCTCAGTGCAGACGGCTTCTGTGATTTTATGTCGTGTTTCTAAGTGGTGGAAGTCACATTCAGACACATTTTTTTAGCAGAATGTTGGAACTTGGTTGCAGGTACACAAAGTGATTTTTGTTCTTGGAGCCTGGTAATCTTGTTTTGAGGCAGCTGGGCAGACTCAAGTGACTCTTTGTGTGGGGTTACAGGGATGTTATCGTACAGTCCATGCTCACAGGGGAAGTTTCAGTCCTAGTTCTATCAATTTTTAACATCTTTATGGAGTTGTGGTGGCTTGACCATGGCTTGCTGCTCTCTCACTCCCACTTCAGGGATTTAGTACATCAACTTCAGGACATCAACACCAAGATTTGCAACAGGTACCTGTCTAGAAGCAGCCACAGCAGGAATTTGCTCCTAGGAAGCTGTTTTAAAAGCCAGACACTGGAGTGTCAGGAGGCCCTGGAGGCAGAAAAGTTCTGTTCTCCCTCCTCCAATGCTTTTGTTGCATCTTTCGTACTTCATTCAAAATCTCCATTGCTTTTGTATTAGTTTCTGCTTGTACTTACCCTTCCCACCCCCCGAGCCCTTTCTGCTTCATCTATGCTGTAATGTTTTCTTGCTTATGGATAGTGTTGAGACATTTTGGTGCTCTGGTAAACACAAACCTTCATCACCTCCCAGAGACAGAGTTGCTTGCCCGCAGATGAGTGAAACGTGGACAGGTCTGAGCACTCAGCAAACTGTGGTCCTGATGACTGTGTAGTTTATGCCCTCTTGGGACTGACCCCAAATAGCTCAGTTAGACTTTGTGGTCATGCCTTAGCCTATGTCAGAGCCAGGGAATGATGAGTCTTCCCGACAATTTTTCCTTCCAAGACGTGCAGCACACAATCCAAGGAAACATGTCCCATTTCCTGGAAATTCTGTGCAGTGTAAAAGGGAGTGTGATCTGGGTGTGAGTGTTTGTGCATTTCTGCCTTCACAGCTCCTGAGTATTTCTGTACACAGGAGCCAGTTTGATAGATTTCTTGCAGGAAAAGGAAGATCTTACTGCTTACAAATGTATTTTCTTTATTTGAAGGTCCATTTTTTTTCAGGGACTTGCCATTCCCTTTTATTTCAGGTCACTTTTATTGACATAAACAAATACAGAATGGTCTTTTCCTCTTTGTCCCCAATTCATTCTTCAGTAGCTTGTTCTGCACACCACATTCATCTGAGGTGTTTTGTTTTCAACCTGGCAACTCACTTATAATTATAGTAAGAATTTTAAGCCACTCTGAAGAGAGCCAATTGATATATAATTAACTAATGACAGTCTGTGGGGCTAAGCCTAGCAAAGTGAAAGCCATAAAAATTTGGAGCAACTGAAGTGGCATGTCTTGGCTTCTCTGCTGTGTGTGGAAAAATCAGTTTAGCCAGGGTAGGAAAGATGGAGAGATGGTTTGAGAGCTTGGAAGAGGACAACACATCTTAAAATGTTGGGAAAGAATATGAGAAGGAACACTGTAATGGGCTGCCCAGGGAGGTTGTGGAGTCTCCTCCTCTGGAGACGTTTAAAACCCATCTGGATATGTTCCTGTGTGACTTGGTCTAGGGGATCCTGCTCTGGCAAGGGGATTGGACTGGATGATCTTTTGAGGTTCCTTCCAGTCTCTAATGTTCTGTCATTCTGTGAGTAGAGGCTGAGAGCAGGAGGAAGACACATGTCTTTTTCACCACATCATTTCCACCATCTCATCACATCAGAATGAACCTCCTCCTCCACAGGCCTGGTTTCTCTGAACCCCTGAACGCTGGCCGTGGCAGTGGGAGCAGAAGCAGACACAGCTGCTTGCCTTGCTCTGGGCAGAGGAGCAGGCTGTGCAGGCCAAGCAGCTGCTTGCTCTCGGATGGGTAGACTTTCAGGTACTAACAGGATGGCTTTGCCTGTGCCAGCCTGACCTGGAGGACCACTTATGGACAAGTTGGCTCTTTAGGGAGGGAGTGCTGCTGCTTGTAGCCGTGGTGTCTTCTCCTGGGGCTGTGCAGGCAGGCTGAGCAGCTCTTTCTGTGCCTCTGCTCCTATTTGCTTCTCTGCCAGGTTTAATGAGGCTGTGGTGAGATGAGCTGGTCTGGCTTGTATGAGGCTGGATCCTCTGGTCCACCAGGTTTTCTGCTGGAGATTTGCACAGAGCGTTCTGCTTGTTTTAGTGAGAACCTGAGCCCCATTCTGGTGTTGTGACATGACAGTGGAGTGGGGGTACAGGGAGCAAAGCTGAATTTAACCTACAAGCACTCTTCAGGGTGTCTGATGTATGATAACGAGTCCCCACAGCCATCACACTGTGCCATCTGATCCCTAGTAGGGCAGAGTGGTGTGTCAGGAACCTGCTCTTCACCAACCCTCTTGCTATCACACCGAGTGCCAGATTTAGGCCATCTAAAATTAGCCCCTAGCCCTAAACCTCAGTCATACACCTGAGTCTTTCTACTGCTGCCTGAAGCAAAGTGTGTGAAGTTCTAACTCTTTTGGTTATAAAAAGAACAGTGACTTTAGAAAGAGCTCCATCCATTTTATATCCTTTCCTACATCCTGGAATATTCCTTACCTGCTTTTTGTACGTCCTTTCTCTTTACCTTTGCTAACTTTTACTGTATAAGTGTAGAACTATCAGGTCTGTGCAGCGTAAGGGTGAGCAGCTTCCCTGTACAAATGCTGCTGGTGTTGAGTAAAACAGTAGTAGTTCTAAATACTGAGATTACTTCTGGTATGTGGTTTTAAATAACAGGTAGTACCTGATCTGCTGTAGCATTCCCAGTGACTCACTGTTCCCCCCACTCCCTGCTGCAGTAATAACAGAAGAGTATTACAGTCCCTGACTCAGAGGGGAGCTTCCTTCCAAGGCTTCTGGCCATGCTGGAGTTCTAGCTTTGCAGCCATATGGAGCAAACTGTGGGGGGGCATCATGTAGCAGGCAAGGACTATTCCAAGAATAGTGTGGTCATGGTGTATGTTTTGAACTAGTGATGGTAAATCATTTAATAGACAGTCTGCTTTTGTATTTGTGGCCAGGAATTCTGTTGCCGCAATCTTGGCTATGATACCTCCACGCAAGAAAGTCATTGAAGGGCTGGAGTGGGTCCAGAGAAGGGCAACAAGATTGGTGAAAGGTCTGAGGAGCAAGACTTGCAAGGAGAGGCTGTGGGAGGTGGGGTTGGTTAGTGTGAAAAGGAAGAGGCTGAGAGGAGACCATATTGCTGTCTGCAGCTACCTAAAAGGTGGGTGTAGAGGTGAAAGCTGGTCTCATCTAACAAGGAGCAAGTGATAGGACAAGAGGAAACACCCTCAAGTTACCCCAGAGGAAGTTTAGGTTGGACATGAGGAAAAACTTCTTCCTAGAAAGGGTCCTCAGGCCTTGGAATAGGCTGTCCAGGGAGGAGATCGAATCGCCATCCCTGGATGTGTTTCAAAGTCATGGCGACCTGGGAGCTTAGGGACAGAGTTTAGCAGTGGCCTTGGGACAGTTGGGTTGATGGTTGGACTTAATGATCTTGAAAGTCTTTTCCATCCTAAATGATTCTATGATTCTGTGACTTGTGTCTGTAAAACTGGGTACTTGCAGGAAAGACATCCCAAGGGACACTGCGGAGCAGCAGCAGTGATGTGCTGTCAAATGTGACCTGACAGCCCTGCCATGAGGATGTTCAGAACTGTGGGGGAGGCAGGAAGGAGTGGACCAAAGGGCTTGAGTCTCCTTGTGAGATGTCAGATCTGACAGGCACACGGACAGCTCTTGATCCTCTGTTGTCTCCATGTTCATGTGGCCTCCACTGGTGATGCATCTTTTCAGATTTAGCAGTGCCCTCTTGGCACTGCTGCAAGCAGCTGCGCACAGTTGGCCACCACATCTCTGCTTATAAAAAATGAGTGAGAAGGTCTTCTTGCCTTTTCAGAAGCAGATCTATTGAAGTTGAGCTAAGTTTCTTGGAGATGGAAATAGATTTTCCTGTACCTTAAACGCTGTGCTGATCCCCACAGTCTAATTTGAGATCAATAAAATCTACAGATTTGCTTTTCGTTGTTTTATCTTGAGCATGAAACACTAATTCCCTTTAGTTTCTCTTTCAGAGTTACTGTGGAAGAGTGAGGATCCTGACTTTTTTTTATGGTTGTTACAGTGCAATGTTTTCAGATGCTAAGGTCAGAAAACATTACACGTGAGCATGATACTTCCACTTTTTCCTTCTCAAAGGAGAGAAATTCCTTCCCTGAGCAGTGCTGTGACATAATGTGCAGTGGAAATGCAGCTCTTCTGAGCATCTTCCTGTCAGAGTGCTGGTACACTTAGCTCATGGTTCACAAACCTCAGTTAGATGCCTTAGAGGCCCGTGAAACAGATAGAAGTGCTGGATACCAGGGAGCAGAGAACTTACAGACCTGAGCAGGCAGCTCTCTGCTATCATCAAGGCAATGAAGAAAAAAACCTGCACATAGAATCATAGAATGGCTTAGGTTGGGAGAGACCTCAGAGATCATCTAATCCAGACTCTAGTGCCTCTTGGCTAAACCAGATGACTCAAAGCCCATCCAACTTGGCCTTGAACATCTCCAGGGAGGGGGCATCTGCAACCTCTCTGGGTAACCTATTCCGGAGTCTCACCACCCTCATACTGAAGAATTTCTTCTTAAGTTCCAATCTAGACCTATTCTCCTTCAGTTTAAAGCTGTTTCCCCTCTTTCTATCACTGGACTCTCTTGTAAAAAGTCCCTCTCCAGCCTTCTTGCAGTTTCCCTTCTAATATTTGAAGGCTTCTGTAAGGTGACCCTGAAGACTTCTCTTCTCTAGGATGAACAATCCCAGCTCCCTCACCCACTCCTCATAGCAGAGGTGCTCCAGCCCCTGGATCATCCTCATGGCCGTCCTCTGGACTTGTTCCAACAGGTCTATGTCCCTCTTATGGTGGAGACACCAGAACTGGGCAGAGTAGGGGGAAGAATCACCTTTCTTGATCTGCTGGCCACACTCCTCTTGATGCATCCCAGGGTGCGGTTGGCTTTCTGGGCTCCATGAGGCACTGTCGACTCATGCTGAGCTCTTCATTGATTAGCACCCCCACGTCCTTCTCTTCAGGGCTGCTCTCAAGCCACTCTGTACCCAGTCTGTATTTGTGTCTCGGATTGTCCTGACCCAGGTGCTTTGACTTGTTGAACCTCACACAGTTTGCACTGGCCCATTTCTCAAGCCTATCAAGGTCCTTCAATGATTTTCTCTAACTTGCTTGGATTTAAGCAATGGCCCTGTATGAAATAGGACATGCAATGTGAAACCTTTTCCTGGGTTTAGACACCTTCACAACCCTTCTTGTCATGTTGTGATACTGTTGAGTATCTTGACTGTGTGAATTTGGGGTTTTCTTCTAGGTTGGTTTTTTTTTTTAATTTGATGAGTTGCCTGACTGAGGTGCTTTGTGCCTGAGAGGTGAATGTTCTCTGAGAACCCAGCCCAGTTCAGCTCAGTTGCAGGAGTGGGCTCTGCGACACCTTCTCTTTAAATTTTAAACAGCCTGAAGTGCGAGACTTGGCACCAAAATGCCCAAGTAGTACATTTGGGTGTGCAGGTGCTTTTGTGCCTCTGAGCTGTAAATTGTCAGATCAATGAGAAGTGACCACATGGCTCATAGGATGTTTCAGCTGTTGTTTTCTCTTTTCAGGCTGACTGGACCATTAATGAGAGAATGGGCTCTGCTGGGAAGGCTGCTCCTCACACCATGACAAGCAATGAGTCAAAAGCTGGAGAGTTAGCACTGGAGCCCCTCCTCACTTGCAAGCTCTGTCTCTGTGAATATTCCCTGGATAAGATGACCACTCTTCAGGAATGCAGCTGCATCTTTTGTACAGCGGTAAGATCTAGCAAGTCACATGGGAAACAGACAGAACTGTGAGATGAGGTTTGTTGTCCCCTACAAGAAGCTGCTGGAGGATGCTTTCCTAAAGGGCATTTGGTGTTAGTCTGTCTTGCTGCATTTAAAAGACTCCTCTGTCACTCTGCTTTGGGTAGTTTGTAACTCTAACAGAAGCTCCCACAGCAAATAATTATAAATCTCAGTTGGGGAACTGGGGAAACAACATGCATTTTAAGGCTGTCAGAGAACACACACAGTCTGCATGCGATCTCAGGGTATTACTGAAGTGTAGTCTTGAAACATCATAGGATAACCATGACATTTTGTTTTCCCCATTATCATTTCTGAGTACTCAGAGACTTTTTAAGTCTTGGTGTAATTTTTAAGTGCAATCAAAAAACCTAAATGAAAGTGAACCTTGGCCTATCCAATCTTTGCATCTGCAGCAGCGGAGATGCTGCCCAGGTCACGTGTTGCCTATAGCTGTCAGTGAGGACTTCGTGTCTCATAAATTCAGATCAAATAAAGCTGGTGGAAGTGACAAAGGCGGAGGGTGAGTGAGCTGATAAAAGACCTATAGATATTAATGCTCTCTGGTCTCTGTCACCATGGGAAAATGGACCCAGTTTATCTGGCAATAGAGACTTTGATATACCTGGCTAATGGATTTGGGAAACAGGTCAGGAGCCACTGGAGGGATGTTGGTTTTTTTTTAACTCCAGAAAAAATGCACTTGGTTTTATTTTTCAGCAACAAATTGTGGATGAGCATCAGGGAAACACATTTCAGTGTTGCCCTTGATTGATTGAACTCATGGCAGAAATCTTCTATTTGTGAAGGCAGCTTGAGTGAGAGCATCTTCACTTTCTCTGAGTTCCATTCTCTGACTGGGAGAAGAATGTAGCAGTGTGTTTCAAGGAAGTGGGATAAGATTAATTCATACATGTTTTCAGCTTGAACTTCATTAAGTTTGATTTCTGTATTTTATTTTTTTAGTTTTATGAGAACATACCAAATAGGTGGGTATGAAGGTATTGCTTTAAATTTAAGGTATTTGGAGAAATTGTTAACTTTATGGTGGTCACACTCTTCTCCAAGATTCAGTGACCCTGGTTTGGTATCATTATGGCACATTAACTCCAGTATTAGCTGGGCAGGGCAATACTTTCACTGACAAGGACTGTGCCAGGCAGGACTGGGCTCTTCAGATCGGTAATGGCTGGGAAGCTGCTGTCTCCAGTTGAGGCACTCTCCTCTTATCCTGCTGGTAGCAGGAAGAGCGTCCGCTCTGAGCTGGACTCCTTGGTGCCATGGCAGTGAAGTGGAGAGCGCAGTCACAGTTGCTTGGAATCAGTGCAAACTCTGCTGACTTTGTCTAAACCAAGAACATGTCAGCCATGAGCAAGGGCTGAATGCAGCTGGGAAAAGCCTTTAGATACGCTCTATTTCTTTCAGTGGGCGTAATGTGTCTTGGTTGTGCTTATGCTCTTTGCCTACCCTTTGTCTGGTTGTTGCTGCCTGTGTCTGATCATCCTCTTGATGGACATGCCTGGGCTGATCCAACAGAAACACAGAGATTTTGCATCCTACAACAAAGAGATCTCTGGAAATTTAACCTGCCTATAGAGCTTCTGTCTTGAATCTAGAGCAGTTTATTGCAGGTTGTGTGAGTTGCACCTTTGGGCAGCTTCCAAAGAGCAATGTCAGAAGCACTTTGCCACGGGGTGCCTCAGTACTGGGGCTTACATGAGGGATTGCTCGGGCACTGCCTGCAGCAGCTGCACTGGTGTGCAATGCCCTAAATTTCCTCCCACCTATGCCAGGGCTTCCAGATACCTTCACACTGCCTTTAAGGTGCCTATTGGGGTAAAAATGTCAGCTGTGAGCTATGGGATTTAGCCCATATCCATTGTTATATTCCATCACTAAGGTTACTTATACACCAAGAGCACTATTAAAATTGTGATACAAGAGGACTTGGCAGGGACATAGTAGATTCTGCTCCACTAAAGTGAAACCATTAGTTTTGTTAGTGGTTTTGGTTCTATTACACACATGAGGTTTTAAAATTTTGCTAACTTGGTGATTATTCTGCATCTATGACTTTTTCAGGACAGCATTTTGGGCTGTGGAAATAATTGGAAATTGTTAGTCTTTAGTCATTGCAGGGGCAAACTTCTACCTTCTTTTTCTACCTTCTTTTCACTTACAGCCTGTAAGTGAATTTAAGTCATTTAGAATTGTGTATAGGTATTTTTTTCCCTTGTAAAGTTTATTGTAATAAAATTTATATTGTATATTGCAATAAAATTTATTACAATAAACATTACAAGGGAAAAAAAATACCTATACACAATTCTAACTGACTTAAACCTTGTAATAAACATTATACCCCATAAAAGCTGCATTCTAGCCAAACTAAGTAAACTGTATTAAGAAGGTGTATGTTTGGATTTTGGTGGAGTGTTGCTAGCAAGACAGGATGTTTCAAATAACTAAAAACATTTTTACTATCTGTGTTCAGAGAATAAAAAGCAAATGGCTTGGAGAACACATTTATTGTCTTACTCAGTAGCTCAGTCAGGTCTGAAGAGGCATTAGCCCTGTATTTCTCAACACTTGTGCATTTGGCATTAGAGTCCCCTGAAAGATGAGGTAAAACACCCATTTACAGCACTAAGAATTTGGAAACAGCTGTAGCCTGTTTAATGGTTTGGTTTTGTTGGTTTGGTGAATTTGAGGGTCAGTGTAAAACCAGTGTCAGCTTCTTCCCCATATGTCAATTCTTCCTGGTTTTCTCTTGCCTCTTTTTCTGCATCTCCTGAGGATTTCAGAGTCTGATGAGAGCCAGGTGAACAGTGAATGACTTCACTGCTCTTCACATCAAGCAGCAGCTTACTTCCAACCTGTGTGTTGTTTACTGGAACGGTGTTTGAGATACCTAAGACAATGTGTAGCCAATTCTGAAACCAGAAGATGCTCTCACATGTGAGCTGCTGTGTTGTCAGCACGTGTTTGTGCAGAACTCGCATGATTCACCCTTGTTATTTGTTTTTTTTCCAAGTAAATTCTTTGTTGGGTCTTGTATTTCTGAGAAGTGTGTGAAGTAACTGAGTTACAAAACGTGCAAAACAAATGTCACGATGATCCACCTGTTTGCTATTTTGATGCACACAATGCGATCTAAATGAGATTAAACTTCATGCCACCTTAAAAGGACACGTCAGTGTACAATGTTGAGTAGAAGACGCCCAGGTTACTTCTGGCTATTCTGCAAGGAGGAGATCTGTAGTTGTCTGTGAGACTAAAAGTTTCTGCTACAGCATGTGTGATAGCAAGGGTGAAAAAGGTTCTTTGGCTTCTGGGGACAGCCTGGTACTTCTGTTCAGGATGCTCTAAGCCTCCTTTGCTTTCCTTACTCTAAAAGCTGTCATGAGTTACCCTGGCTCCTTAGGGTGGTTAAATCCTGCCATTTCATTCTTAGTGCTGGGAAGCCTCAGATTGCTTGTGCAGGGGAGCACTGGAGAGCTGGAGACAAGCTGGTGTGAAGGATCAGCATCATCACCAAAAAGCCTGGGCAGAAAAGCCTGAGAGGCCAAGCAGAACAAAGATAAGGAGGAGGCAGACAACAAAGAGCGGGTAAAACCTAAAAGGAGTAAATGCACACTAATACTCGGTTGGGAGACTGCTTAGTAAAAGATGAGTAAAGGAGAGCTAATGATCTTTAAGATCATTTTGAGCCCAAAACAATTCTATCACTCTATGTGTAAACTGGTTTTGTAGTGTATCTGAGCTGAGTCTAACACCATTGGTGATAGACCTGTTGAGACCAAGCTGATGACTTTTTCCGAGTGAGCAAAATTCCAATCTAGTTGCCAATAGCCTTGACTCATCTAGTTTTAACACCTGTTGGGAAATACTTGAGAGATGGCAGGAGTTCAGTTCCCACCCATGGAAAGAAACTGGTCCATTTTAGAGATTGAGAATGCAGAAGTGCAGATGTCATGACAGTGATGAACAGATTAGCAAATGCTTTGTAAATTTTTGATTAAATACTGTGAGCACTGGGGTTTGGGTATGTTTGTTTGAGTGCACAATTGATTAAATGCTGAGGGGGTCAGGTAGTTAGAATTCTGACATGAGCTGTCTCACCGAAGGCAATAATACTGCACATTCCATTTAAAACTACGTGGCTACTACATTGTCTTGTATATGCTCCGAGGAAGGGGTAACGCTTGTCAGTGATAAGAAAGAAATGAAAGTTATGTCTTTTTGAATAAAAAGTACATAAACACTGCCCAGAACTGACACGAGAACTAAATGTCTGTCTGCTGATCTGTTCTGAATCATGAGACACTCTGGAATGCAAACTGAAAAGCTACGTTTTATCTCCATGTGCAGTCATTTTCTTATTCACCTCCCCAAATTTTTAGTTTCTAAAAAGGCTAAAGCTAAAAAAAACAACCCCAGACCCAATACACTTTTGAGAACAAATCTGTGAGGGAGATTTAACATTTAAAATCAGTCTTGTGTCTTTAAATCAGACGGAAACCTGAGGGTTTCTTAATTTTCCCGATGTTTAAATTGTCTTTATGTTGTACTTTAGTAGGAAGGAGCTTTTTGTTTTGGCAAGATGCCTTCAAACATTTCTGGCATTTTCATATTTAATGTAGGTCATGGCCTAGTTAAAGAAATACCACAGATTCATTTTTCTTTTCCCTTTCCATAATTTAATTCAAGAGAAGTATCTGTCCTTATCCTGTACCAACCACTGCACAGGAGCTGGCTGCAGTATCTGCAGCATTTGATAGGAAAACAGGGCAATGTTTTTCCTTTCCTCTCCCTGTCCATCCCTCCACATTTCTTAATAAAACTATCTGTTCACTTTTGTCCCATCATGAATCTAGTTTCCTTTTCTGCTTCTGCATCCAAACTAGGGAGACTTTTAGGGAGGTGAAGAGCTGCATACAGATGAGAGGTGAGCAAGGTAATGGAACATATCCAGGTATTTGAGAAAGCAATACATAGGGATAATTGAGATTCATCTTTTGTCTCTGATACAGAGATTCTCTGAAAATAGCTTTGAATAAAAACATTCATAGTGAGAGGGATACAGGGCCTTTGTCACACTATTTCCCAGTAACATAATACTAAAATTATACTTTGAACTCATCAGAACTGTTATGGTCGCTTTGCAGATTAAACAGATTCCCAAACAGAATTTTATTGTTTGGTCAGTACATTAAAAACCTGCTCTCTACTGTGTACTTCTGAGGAGAAAACCCCTTCCTTCAGTTAGAGCAGCTTGTAGGAGGGAAAGATGTCATCTTATGCTACGAATCTCAGGCAGAGAGAAAAACTACTTGTAGTACTTTTTCCACTGAAGTTGACAGTAGTTCAGCAGGAGCAAAACATGCTGGGCAAGGTTACGTCAGCACCAAAACCTTCTGCCAGGGTGCTCAGTTTTACTGCTGGAGTGACATTATTAGGATTCTGTTCTGTATCCCAGGGCACAGATGTGTACACGATGTAGTTGCTCAATGTGGAAAATCAGAGTAAACTGAACGTAACTGATGAGGGTACACCTGCGGGTATGGAGGTAAAAATTCCTCCTGTTGGTGTCTACCATTTATTTGAGGGATGAACGTAATGAAACCGATCCCCTCATTTTATCTGTAGTCAGCAGGATTCAAACCTGTTCAGCGAGACCTCAGTACCTGTTACTTCAACAGGATGGGGACAATCTTGTTAACAGGGCCTGTTGTGACAGGACAAGGGGTGATGGTTTTAAACTAAGAGACAGGAGATTCAGGCTATTAGGAAGACATCTTTTCGTGCTAAGCATGGTGAGGCAACTGGCCCAGCTTGCTCTGGAGAGGTGGTAGAAGCCCCATCCTGGAAGTATTCCAGGTCAGGCTGGACAGGGCTCTGAGCAACCTATTGTAGTTGAAGATGACCTTACTCACTGCATGGGGGTTGGACTAGAAGAGCTTTGAAGGTCCCTTCCGACCAAAACCATTTTATGATTCTAACCGCTCTGCCTTAATTATGTGACACATTCATGGAAATGTGCTGTGCTGTGCTGGAAGATCATTGACTGCTGATGTCTTGCAGTGGCCGTGGAGAGTAAGATTATAATCTGAATGTCATCAAAAGCCACAGGTCCTGTAGTGTGACCTCTCCAGCCACTGACTCCTCTTCATGCTTATAAGTCATCACACTGCAGGGAATTTGTGGTGAAGTGTAACCCGAGGGTGATGAGACCTAATAATTTCTTGTACTGTCAAGATTAAGATTCTTTCAGGGAACTGTTAATGCCACAGAAGACTGTGTATCTTGATCTTGCTTTCACTTTGCAGAGCAATGAGTAGCATATGTAGTGTGTGCAGTTTCCCTGAGACACTGCTGGGTTTTAAGGACAAAATGCACCAGAAGTCTTACCTTGTGTCTGTAGAATGCGTTTTCCATAGTGTGGGAGGGCATGCTGCTGAGGTCAGTCGTGATTCATTACATAGACACTGAATCCTGTTTGCATCACATCTGCACCTTGTGCATCTTTTCAGATACTTGGATTTGTCACTTTTCATGTAAGTAGTTAAATTTGTAGCTGAGCTGTAAATAATGGTAACCCCCCTCTAAAACCAGTCCTACTGTGAAAGTGAAGGTGTATTTTAAAATCTTAGTGATTTCTCCAATCTTTTCTTCACTTCTATCTTGTGAAAAAGGGAACAAGAATTCCACATCTTCATTGATGTACAGACTTAGGTCAAAAAGCTTAATCCTTTGGCAGTAAAGGTCAAATCCTTCCATCGAGTTTCTCAGTACTTTTAAGTCCTTCCAACAGACCCTTGAATTGCATCCATAGCCCCTTCTCCAAGCACAGAAAGTCAAGGCAGAAGATTTAATACCTAGAAAAACTACGTAATGGGAGATTTTCTGGGAAACATTTGTGGCACTAAAAGTATCGCAGAGACCTCCAGTAGCTCACCTACCATCACCTACAACCAAGCAGTGAGCTAGAAGAGAAGGAGCCTCCAGATGCATTAGTGATCCTCAGAAACCTCTGCTCTCCTGGCTCGGTACCCCTGATGATTTAGATACTGAAAACGATCGCAAAATCCATACTGTGCATCGAAGCTCCTTAAGAGCTTCATTCCCATCCTAGCACGGAAGGGTAATTGTCAGCGCTCTGAGCTTCTCTCCTGGAAGTCTAAATTAAGAACAAGCCTCTGGGCTGCTGCTAGGCCTGTGGTAACTTCTCAGGCTTTGTCCTCCCTCTGTGACTGGGTGACCTGAGCTGCCCCCAGAATACAAACCCACTGTACCACGCTGTCAAAACACATTACAAAGTATCAGGCAGCACTATAGAGGAAACAGAAGCCAGGATCTTTGGGGAAGCAAAGGGTTGCTCTTTCATGCTTGCTGAGGAATTTAAACAAACTAAATGCTTTGGTGGGAGGGAAACATTCCCCCCTGCCCCAAACGCTGCCCTAAGACTTGATGCAGAAAGTAATCAGGTCTCCTACGAGGAGAGGGAGTGACACATAAGGACGCTCTGCTGGAGCATCGCCCGCAGATCTAAGGAGAGACCCAACACCCTGCAGCGCTTGCAGGCTTTGGGGAAGGGACTCTGAGGGCAGAATTTTCCCTGGAGACTTGATACAGGGAGGAAATTTGTGCAGAGTGAGCCCTTGGTCCCCTGTTTCTCCTGTGACATGGTCTGAATCACATGGGCAACACCAGGCGCTCAGTGCATATGGGGCTGCAGGAAAAGTCACCCAGCAACCTGATCTGGTGAGAGATGTCCCTGAGAAGCTCAATGGCAGGACCTTGGAGCTAGATGATCTCTGGGGTCCCTTCCAGCATAAACCCTTCTGTTATTCTATGTACCTGCCCCATTGCTTGCTGCTTTGTGTTGGAGCTGTGTGTGCTAGCAGGATGACTCCATTGGGTGGTTAAACTGACTTTTTATAAGCACTGTGCCTGGATGCCTTGGAGACACGTGGGCGAGGAGATGGGACAGGGCACTAAGATTGCTCTGTGAATAATAAAAGAATAGCACCTGGTTAAATCTGGGCTGATATTCCTCAGGGAGCTAAAACTGCCTTCAGTTACTGATGTAGCTTCTGTTTTGCTCTTCACCTGTGAGTATCTCCCTCACCTCCCACGTTCTACTTGCGCCATCAGTTCTTTCCAGCTTGCTCTGCTGCTTTCTTGCAGAGGTGTGCTGGGTCTGAATCCATTAGTGTTTAATGAGCTAGATATTTAAAGCCGACCATTTAGGTTATACCTCTGCATTCTTCTAAATGAATACCCTTCAAATATTTACAACCCCAAAGTAAGCTCATTTAAAATGCCGCTAGGTTAAGCCGATTCTGCTTGCTTGAACTAATATCGGAATTAACCAAAACATATGGATGTGGATGTTTGAGTAGGGAGACAGAATAATCAGGAAACCTCATTTCCATTTATAAAAGTCCTAATTATCCTGACATTTAAGAGGGTTCCCATTTCCCAATAAAAGCACAAATGAGGAGATTTCTGTAATCAGAGCGCAAGATGCAAATGCTCCTCCAAACAGTCCAAGCTAACGCAGACGTGAATGTTAAATGCCTATAAATTTGTGAGGAGTCCTGAGGTTTTACCAGAGCTGATGCTTTGAAAGCTTGTGGTTTCCCCATAACCAACCTAGCAGCTTTTGAACTCAGCACCTGTTCTGAAAGCTGGCAGAGAGACAGAGGTCTCAAAGATCTCACACTTTAACGTATTTCTTGAAAACTGGTGGGGCAGTAAGGGAAGAAGCCAGCAGTACTGAAGAGGAGAAGAGAACTGGGTGTGAAATACAATTAAGTAGGGAAGAAACAGTTTAATATACAGTTCAAGTGCTGTTCTTTGGTCCATCGTACCCCTTTTTGTGTCATGATTTTGTTGACGAATCTAACATTTATTGAATGTAACACGTTAAAAAGACAAGCTGGATATATCTGAAGCCAGGATATCAAATAAAATGTGGGGAGAGCAGAGGTTTTTTTTTCTTGGAGTGGGGAGACCTGCCATTTTTGTGTGATGAAGTAATCCAGAAGGTGACTTCCATACTGGACATGGATTTGACCTTCTGCTCAATAGACTAGAGGCTCATGCTAGATCATGGGAAACCATGAAATTCACCTGATCTGTGGGGCGGGGGAACTGGTAGCAGCACATTTTTTAGAGCAGATTAGAATTTCCTAATGAGCTTCTAAACCTCCTTCCCTTTTTATGCAGCTGGGAACAGCAGTGTTTTTCTTGTAAATGAGGCCTCCTGTAATGGAGATGTTGGCCAAGGGTCCAAATGAAGAGCACAGAAGAGAAGACAAAAGACCAAGGCCTGTTTAATTAGGATGAAGGATGCTCCTCCCCCTTAGCCCTCCAATCCTGGTTTAGCAGAGCACAGAGGTCGTTAGTGCTGAAAGCTCTGACTTGCTGACTGGGGTGAGCGCAATGCTCAGCAGATGAAGTCATGCATAATTGATTGTTGGTGGTTGCGTTTTTTCCAATGTAATGACTTGTAGCATTCACGCTTATAATAATTGATGTTTTCTGGGCTCTGGAGCTTCAGGACAGCCAATTAAGGCAGTGGAGGTGGTGGCTGTGCAGCATCTGTGAGTTACCAACCTGTGGGCCGTAACTTTTGTCTTTTTTCCCCTGTTCTTTGTTTGTTTCTAGTGCCTAAAACAGTACATGCAGCTGGCAATTCAAGAAGGTTGTGGTTCTCCTATCACGTGTCCAGACAGGGTGTGCTTGAACCATGGGACCCTACAAGAAGAAGAGGTATCAACACTTATTCTTTCTCTTTTTTATCCTTAACATAAAGTCCCCAAACTTCTTGATCTACATAATAAATAAGATCGTAAATTTTTCCCTCCCTGTAATTACCTTTAATGAGCTTTTGGCAACAAACCTGACTGACAAGAAACAAAAAGATAGTTGTCAAGGGTTTTTCTCACATTTCCTTCCCTTTGTGCCTTGAGGAAAGGTTTATTTGGCACCTGGACAACCTCGGAATTACCCATGCAGGTGACTTAACCTGAGCACTCTGTATCCCAGAACTGCTGAGCCTCCATTAGCACTGTCAGTTAAATCAGATTTGATTCAACTACTGAGAATGAAATTCTTTTGCCTCTCTTAAAAGCAAGAACTCAAAACTGGTAGTTCACAAGGCCAGAAATGTCTTTGCCTACATTTATATTGGGCTGCAACAACCAGTTTGAAGTTCAATGTAAACATAGAAGTTTTGTGGAAAGAAAGGTATCTGATGTGGGTGGAAGCAGGTCGTTAAGAGATACAAAAAGTGTCTTCATTGCCAAGATAGATACAGGAGAGGTTGAGAGCTCAGACGCTAAAAGAGGTTTAGGCAGATCTCTTTGCTCATCTAACGTGCACCATCTCCCAGAGCAACCGGAAAGTTCAGTTTGAAAGCTGGAGATGGAGAAACTGGAGAGCAAAATGTGCTACTCAGACATTTTTGCTCTGCATTGGACAACAGGGTTCAAGGGGGCTGTAGATGGTCTCTATGAGGCTTTCTGGTGGCCTTCCACCAGTGCTCAAGCAGCCTTCTGTCTGACTTAGGACTGATGTAAAGTTCCTCAGTTGAGCTTTGTGCCAAACCCATGACACGGGGCAGATCTGCGGGCCGTGTGGCCAGAACTCTCATACATGCCAGCTCTTCCATGTATCTAAAAGGCCACGGAAAACTGTGGGCAAATCTGATGTTGCCCTGTGACTGTTTTTCCTTGCTTGATGAGCCAGGTGGTATCCTGCTGGACCTGAGAACATGAGCAGGAAAAATACAGAAAAACCAGTTGGCTAGGGGATTTTGGCTGGTTTTCTGCATTCTCTGTGCATTTGTTTGCAGGGACAAGAGCAAGGAGAATTCAGATCTCCATCCCCAAACTCAAAGCAGTTTATCTTCTGGGTTCGTTAGAGCTCTGCCTATATAGATGATATAGAAGTATAAATCCTGTTGAAGTGCAGTCGGTGACAGTGCAATTCCCAATACCAAAAATGCCCTTTTCTCCAGAAAAACCCAAGTTCTCCTCTCTAGCACTCATTTGAACTGTTGGGCTTAGCTGAATCAGGGCTTGGGAGCTGCAGCTATTCTGACATGCAGACATACAGTGGAGCTTTCCTTTGGCTGAATCCAGCTGTTGTGGAAGGCAGCTAGCTGTTCCCCTCCTTTCTTCGGTCTAGCTAACAGAGAGGGTGAAGCAGTAACCCTCCCACCCATTGTACCAGATTGGAAACAACTAACTTTTATTGAAAATGGGGTTTTTTTTAAAGAAAGTTAACAACCAGTAGGAAGAATTCCGCTCTCTTAAGCTGGGGCTATGATGCTGTAGGAATTAGAGAGATCCATTTCCCCTTAGTAAAGCAGGAGGACACTCCAGGGCACGTATTAATGGACCATTAGCTTAATCCTTGGGTGATTTTGGGGCTGAAGGCAAAATGACTAAACAGCTCAGATGTTCATTAGTGGCCCACGGATGAATGAATGTTCTGATGCTCCCTTTTGGCTTTCCTGCTTGAAAAGAAAACCAACCTGGTTAAAATGAACTGCTTATGTAGTGTACCAAATACCTACTGCTATAAGGAGTAAAATCCTCCCCCCCAAACCTCAAACCCTCAGAAGGAACAGAAATAATAGGTAGTTTCCATTAATAATCTGAAAGATTAGTACAAAACCTACAGATTAGGTACAAACACTCTATTATTTTTCTTATTGTCTGTAAAAGCTGTTCCATGTGAAAATATGGCCCTTAAAAACTATCATTTAAAATCCAGAACCTTGTTCAGATGGTAGAGAATGTGCTTGAATACTCTGTGTTTAGAATTCCAGTTTATTCATGACACACTCCAAAACTTCTGGAGCACAACTATGAGCTTTCTCACCTCTGGAGGGACTGGATGTTTGGCAGGAAGGGTTCCTCGCCAGAATGCTACAGTGACAATTAACGTGTTGCCTGTACTGGGGAAAAAGTGCATTAGAAACTGGGGTTTGTTTCTACCCCATGTTAGTATCAGCACTTCAAAGAAGGTCTTTTCCAATCCGAACGATTGTATGATTCTACTTTTCATGCTATGTCCGTGCTGTGACTGACATTTACCAGTATTGCTACAGTTTGGAGAGAAAACAGCAGTGCAGGCTGTCGTTGGCATTGATTTGGAGTTGAATTGATTCCTATACTTTAGGCTAAATTGTGTCTAATGATGTTAGGTGACACATTGGTTTGCTGCCTTTCTATAAATGCCTTTTGCCCTTGCCTGCACAGGGGAGATAAGGTGAACTTAAGCATTACTCAAAGTGAAGCCTTTTCAGTGCTTTTTGGGTGGAGCTCTCTTCAATAAGGAAACTGGGCAATTAATACCAAAGTTTATAAACAGTTGATAACACGTGATAGCTATGAAAGTTCCTCTGCTTCCCTCTCTAGAGGTCCTTATTCAAGGTGTGTATAGTTTCTTTGGTGCTTTCCAGTCACCTGTTTGTCTTCACGGTGAATAAAGTCTGTTTTACCTTTTCGGTAAAACCCTTCAGAGTTTATTTAGTTTGTTACTAAATCATAAAAACCTTTTCACAGCTCTTGCCTTGATTCTTGATTTTTGTGTTGCTTTTGGGAGGTGGAAGGCGGTAAAAACTCTACTGTGCATTTTAAACAGGGAATGAGGTTTCTTCTTGCATGTCTCATGAAGGAATGAGCAAGTGTGAATAGCAGGAATGCGCCTCTCTAAAACAGTTGAATATTTCATCAGTGTTTGGGGAATAAACTGCTCAGAGTCTAGGAGATGCTGGAAGTTCAGGCTTTACTTGTCATCTTTGTGTGTCTCTGGACCTCAGAAGAAAATGTTCCAGGTTTTTGTTCTTAAAGAACTTTAAAAAGTAAAGACGCTTGAAGTAGAAAATTGCACTTTTCAGTACCTTAGAAGTGTTTTCTGAAACCTCTCTGTTTTGCGGTTTGTTTTTTGACTTTAAAATAATCCAGTTGAAACTGGTCCATTCCCCAGCAGGTTTTCTGTTTTGACAAATCATGCATTCAAACAGAAGAGCTAGTTCCACTGGAGTGCTTGAAATCAAGCGCGGTCCCAGGTCACATCTTGACCTGTTACAGCAAGATAGCAGCTGCTTGTAGTACAGTTGGTTTTAACTGGAAATGACTGGGTGTTTGTGATGGGAAGGGTGATGGTTTTGGCTATAGGCTGTTTCAAATAGCTGGTTGCATAGAAAAGAAAGAGCAATCTCGTGAAACAAGAAGTTGGTGCTTTCAAGCCCTAATAGTACAATAAACAAAAATTTGGATTCCTTCCTGGAAGCAGAAGCTAGAAGAAACATCTTCTGCTCATGCAGTTCTCTTTAACTGTGAAAACTTCATCTATCTAGAATATTCCTTTTTCTCTTGGGGATTTGCTCCATCAATTTGATGGAACCAGTTAACATCCCTAATTTAAGTAAGGAATCATGTATCATGGTTTGAAATGGTTTTCCGTGGTGCACATCCAGCTCGCCAGTGTGAGCTACAAGTCAGGGTGAGTCTCAGCTGCAAGTAGGGATTTCGAAGTGCAGTACTCACTCAGGTAAGGTTTAGGGGATTGTGCTTTGCTGCTTCTGATTCCTATACTGGTTTGACATTAAATTAATTGATTTGGATTAAAACCATGCAGCAGGCAGGGAAGGAGATACTGATTGGACTCTCCTTTTTCCCCTCTTAAGTTTGACACAGAGAATTATCACTTTGTCTGCAGATTCTGCTTCCTGTCCCTCTGTGTAAATCCACAACATAAGCCAGCGCTAACCTGAACAGTGGTTGTCAGTGCTTTGCAAAGTGATGTGGAAATGGGACAGTGACCCAGATCTTCAGTTCTTAATTGTGTTGTGCTCCATACATAGCTGAACAGAAATTCCCTTGGGAGTCAATTTAAAACACCAGTTTTATTTTTAATATGAAAATTGGTTTACGTTTTGCCGGGGGTGATTGAAATGAGGAGGAAGGTGAGATGTTGCAGGCCAGTCTGTCTTTTCCAGGGTCAGAATTTACATTTCCGTTCTTCTTTACTTGTTTTCAAAGAAACCCAAGGGGAGCAAATGAGAGCGCCTCAACTTTTGTTTTTATTTCTCACTAAATAAAAGAAGACCTCCTTAATGGAAAAATGAATAATTTAATAGATCATGATGCCTCTAGTGAGCCTGATGGCTGATGAAGAAAGGTGTGAGTGTAATTTCTAACAATAAAGAGGTTGAACTCCCATATCCTTCTCAAAAGCCAGATAAAACCATTTTGCACTCCTTACAGAACTGGACAGAGGGACCTTTGCAGAGGTGGGCAGTGCAGCACTTTGCAAGGGGCTGGTGCTGCTGCCAGCCCAGGACCTGCCCTTGCTGTATATCTGCTTAAGCAAGAAGGGGAGAAGCAATTGTTCTGGTGAACCTTCTGCCCGTGACATTATTGAGGTTTGATTCATATGGGTGTGAGAGGAAGTCAGATCTATTCATTTTTCTTGATTGCCTCCTTGCATCTCCCTTGAAAGCCTTAGAAGAGGTGGAGCAGTGATTTTCCCTTTCCACTGTGGGTGCCAGTGTTTGAAAACAGGGGAGTTGTTCTTCCTTGGCTCTTGGTTCCTGCACTGCCCGGGTTACAAGGAACAGTCTGCTCCTGTGTAAACCGAACCCAGTCATTTCAAACCCTTTCATTTACCTTCCTTTGCTCCTTTGTCTTGTATAGCAGCAATCCCCCCTGGTTATTGTACCATGTTGAAAAGGTACTGAAAGGCCACAGAGTCTCCCCAGAGCTTTCTCTTCTCCACAACCACAACTTTCACAGTCCCTGAGGGACACCACTTGACACCAGTCTCCATCTGGACATCAAGCCATTGACCACTACCCTCTGGATGTGACCATCCAACCACTCAATTCCTTAATCACCCAACATTCAAATCATTATCTGTCCAGTTTAGAGAGAAGGAGGATGTGAGTGATCATGTCAAAGTCCAGGTAGACAACATCCATAGCTCTTCCCCACTGTTGTGGTATCTCCATCATAGAAGGCTGCTAGGGATGGACTCCAGGGTGGAGCTGGAGAAGCTGTGTGAAGGTAAATATTTAGACTCTGATGCTGAATAGGAGGAGATAGCACCTAATCTCTTTACCTTGCTTATGGCTGTCCTTCTCAATTAAGAGTAAATGAGATTAAAAGTTCACCAAGGAAAGGATTTGCTGGGTTTTTTGGTGACGTGACACATTTCTTTTTATTTTCTTTAACTGAGTTTGCACGTTCAGCTGTGATGTGGCTCTGAATTCAGGCAGCAGCAGATTGTGCATTCCTTTCCTCACACCTAAAGATAGTATCCCTGTGAGAGGCTTTTGCTCAACACCTCTCAGGTTGACGTCCATGTGAGTGCTGTCAGGAGCAGGTCTTCAATAACCTGGAGGAGTCAGAGGCAGAGGTGATGGGCTGCATGTTCTCAATGCCTGGAGCTGTGAAGAGAACACGTAGGAAGGGAAAGGTGATGGTATAATCAGGTTTCAGTCGGATAAAGAGAAGCTTTCAACACTGCCTCTGCTGCAATGAAACTCTGCTCCCAGGGTAATTAAAAAGGCCGATTTTTAATACCTGGGAAATTCTAGGCTCAATTTCATGGGCCCTTGAAGAAAAGGGTTTGTTAAAAGCAAGCACAGAAAACTCTCCAGACAACTAAACAATTTGCTCAAGTGGCTCTTACAGACTTACTGTTTTACTTAGGTGTAATGAAGGAAAATTTAAAGTAGTTGCCACTGCAACCAGCTAGAGGAGAGCAGGTGCCTCTTTTTGTCTTCCAAACTCTACTTAGATTTGAAGCTGCCCTGTGGGCACTGCTGAGATGCTGTGTCTTGTGAGGTTTATAAAGCTTTGTCGGTTGGCTTCATTCTTTGCTGAAACTGCTGAACTTTGTTGTTGTTTTCTGAGGGTATTCTCAGCTGACTTCTGGTGAACCAGTGAAGAGTTTCCCTGGAGCTCTCCATGACCTACAGTCACACTACTGTAATGTTGTTTATCCACGCAGATACTTTCATATTCAAAGTAGTTCACACCCTGAGTTCAGAAACTGATTGAGGGCAGTACTTTGACCCAGGGCAGACTTACTAGGCTAAGACTATACTTTGTAGAGATTTGTAGGTATTCCATATTTTGATTTCAAATCCTTTGATTTCATAGAATCATAGAATAGTTTTGGCTGGAAAAGACTTCAAGATCACCAAGACCAACCATTAACTCAGCTCTCCCAAGGCCACCACTAAACTCTGTCCCTATGCTCCAGATCTCCACAACTTTGAAACATGTCCAGGGATGACAATTCAGCCCCCTCCCTGAGCAGCTTGTTCCAAGGCCTGATGGTTCTTTCCATGAACAAGTTTTTCCTCATGTTTAACCTAAACTTCCCCTGGTGCAACTTGAGGCCATTTCCTCCTCTCCTATCGCTTGTTACCTGTGAGAAGAGACCAACCCCCACCTCTCTACAACCTCCTTTCAGGCAGTTGCCGACAGCAATAAGGTCTCCCCCCAGCCTCCTTTTCTGCAGACTAACCAGCCCCATCTCCCGCAGCTGCTCCTCACAAGGTTTGCTCTCTAGACCCTTCACCAGCCTTCTTGCCCTTATTTGAACCCACTCCAGCCCCTCAATGTCTTTCTTGGATTGAAGTGCCCAAAACTGAATGATTCTGAGTCTTTCAAGCATCTTTAAACACTTACACCTTGGCATCAGCTGGATAATTTTTTGTGTGACGTTAGTTTAGGTCAAATAAATGATCCAAACACCCACTCAAATTGCAGTTTTAGTTCCAGCTGGTTTGAGATTTTAATAAAGCAGTTGCACTTTTTGTAATGTACAAGTGGATATTTTCTTTTCTTTTTCTCATCTACCGAAGCAAATGTATTCTCATCATGATATGAATGTCTATTGAAATTTTGGTCTTGCATCTCTTCTCATGAGTGCTGTATGTCTGCTTCACTGAGGGCAAAGTTTTGCCTTTGACAGTGATCTGAAGGACTGTGGTGTGATATTGGGTGTGAGGGCTGAGAGCCCTTCACTTCAGAGCTGTTGATTCTAACACTGTGTCACAGTGCTCCAGGTGATCAGGTCTTGTATTAGTGTTAGTCTAGGTTCATTTTCAGTAAAAGACATTTTCAGTGCTGGGACTTGTTAGGTCATAGGCTGGACTTGATGGTCTTAGAGATCTCTTCCAGCCTCAGTAATTCTGTGATTCTGTGAATAAATAGTCTCTTGGGTCCAGCAAACATGTGGCTTCTGAAGTGTCTGTGAAGTTTCTTCTGAACCTCTCCTTACGTTGTATGCAGGTTTGCTTATTAGTTTTAAATAGGGTACTTGATTTTCTTACGTAGACTGTTAATTGGAGATTAGAGCATTTAGCCCTTTAGGCTGCTGGTTTAATTATGGTAACGTGTAAAATGTATTAGCAAAGCCTGTTTGTGCCACCTAATTGTGTTCCCTTCAATCCAGTTCCCAGTGGGCTGGTGTATGTCTAAGGCAAATTCCAACAGCAGTGACATTAACTGTCTCAGCCCCAGAGTGAAGAAAAACTGGAAACCAGACTCCCTTTTAAATTCCTGAGAGCTCAGTGGCCCCTGCTGTTAAAACCTGGTGACATGGATAAGGAACCATTCATTTGAGCTGTGTTCTTGTGCATGAACAACACACTGCAGTCTCCAAGGCTGGCAAACTGTCACCCTTTGTTCCACTAAACTAACTTGCAGTCAAACTGAGAAGCCTAAAGTAACTACAGAATCCATAGGGAAGGCTTTCCTGTGCCTGCTCAGAAAGATGTGGGCTGAGCTACCACGCTGTGCGGCTGGAACTGGGGAGGTCCACAACAACTGTATGTTTTGGAGAAGGAAGTCAAGGTATGGAGGGACTTGGTAGTGAAAGCAAGCAGGAAAAGAAGATGGATTTGAGAGCCAGCTCAGTCATGCTCAGAATACTTGTTAATTTGCTTCAAGTCTGTGTTTCTAATGCTTTTTTCTGTGTGTTTGTTTCTCATTTCAGATTGCCTGTTTGGTGCCTGTTGACCAGTTTCAGTTATACAAGAGGCTGAAGTTTGAACGAGGTGAGAACCTTTTGGTTTCTGTTAGCTTTCTTTCTAAAGTGTCAGTAGAGGCAGCAGCATTCCCTACTGCAAAGACAAAGCTGTTGGGTGAGTTAAGGAGGAGACAGAGAAGATGTCTTTGTTTTGAAATAGTTGGTGTGCCTGTGCTCCACAGGCAGAGCTGAAATAATTTCAGAAGAACAGAATCAACAGAGTGGGATCTTACTAAAATTCCACACTTACACTCAAACTTGTGGACACCACTCTCAGATGTAGCCTGAGACTCCGTCATTCTTGCCATTAACACTCGTCCTTGGTGTTTGAGGTGGTGGTTGTACGGTAGAACTAGACAAGGTGCCAGAAGCTGGTGCAGGGCATACATGGTCTTTTCATAAATCCATCTTCAGAACTTCCAGGGTAGAAGAAAAAAAAATCTGACACCCTGCTTGAATTTTTAATTTCTGTCTCTCATTTTACCTTCTTTTTTATCTTTAGTTCCCTAGGAAGTCCCTCCAGTTCACAAGCCAAGCAATGGCTTGTCTGCAGCCCTAAGCAGTGGAAATGAGAGTTTGTTAAATCACCACATTAAAGGGTTAAGAAAGAGAAACATCCTTGCAATACATTAATCTGTTTCATGTAAAACCATTTCTGTTAACTGAAGGCTGTGAAACTAATGATTTCCTGGTATCTCCTCCTCTATAACTAGCCAAAGCTGAACTCATGATCTTTTGTCCAAGTCTCTGTTTCATCTCTTGTTTTGTACTGCCTCCCACGCACAGAAGCTTGAAACTTGTCTAGTTTTTAAATCCTCCTTCCCTTTTCTTTCTTGTTTAAGTCTGACAAATCCTTCTCCACCTTCATTATGTTTCTAAGGTCTGTCCTTTCTCCTTTATGATGGGTAAGGCTGGCGTCCAGGCTGCAGGCTTGAACACAGCCTTTCTGCTTTGCCTATTGACCCCAGCAATAAATCCAGCTTGCTGATGCCTGGGAATGATTCCTGCTAGCTACAGCTCTGACATGTACATCAGCACCAATCCCATCCTGGCCAAGACCTTTTGCCTGTCTTGGATCGACCCTTGACCTTTTTGGACTCATAAGTTGAACACGGCTTATTAATGTCTGCTGGCCTAATGCTCTGCTCTCAAACCGGACCCTAACCTGGCAAAGACTGCCTGTGCTGGCTAATGCCAACACTGGCCTGACAGTCTTTTTTCTGAAGTAAGCAGTAAATCTAGCTGATGGCACCTGCAGGGGCCTAATTCTGACCCAGCTTCGGTCCAGAGACTCCTGGCAGCTGAGATCTGTCGTGTGCCTTGTGTCTGTGGCAGCCTTTCGCCCTTTTCAAACCTAGAGCTGTGGAAACTCTGCTGTCTCCTTAAGTAGGAAAGTACTAGGGTATCCTCCGTGACTTTTGCTCTAATTAACAATATTCTTTATTTAAAACCTTTGGCTGTCTGTATTTAGATCTGTCTCTCAGCCTTAGTCTGTGGAGATCATTGAATCACAGAATGTTGGAAACGTTTAAGTTAGAAACAACCTTAAAGATCATCTAGCCCCAACCCCCTGCCATGGGCAGGGACACCTCTCGCCAGAGCAGGTTGCCCAGAGCCCCATACAGTCTGGCCTTGAACATTTCCAGGGATGGAGCAGCCACAAACTCCCTGGGCAACCTGGTCCAGTGCCTCAGCACCCTCACAAGGAGTTTCTTCTTAAGAGCTAATCTAGATCTCCTCTCTTTCAGTTTGAAACCATTCTCCTCTGTCTCGTCATGAGATGTCTTCATGTATCTCCTTCTCCAGCCTTCTTGAAGCCCCCTGCAGGTACTAGAAGGCTGCCATAAGTTCCTGCTGGAGCTTTCTCCAAGCTGACCAGTCCATACTCTCTCAGCCTATCCCCACAGGAGAGGTGCTTCAACCCTCTGATCATCCTTGTGGCCCACTGTTGGCCCAACAGTTTCATGACTGTATTATATTGAGGACTCTAGCTCTAGATCTAGATTCTAGCACAGACTCTAGCACCCATTTTGCTTTACTAGAAAAACTAGAAATAAGTCACCAACGTCTTGCCTGATTTGAAAGAATTGTTCTTGCTCTGGAGCTTTTGCTTTGACTTAAGATGGTTGGCAAAGTGAATGCTTCTCACCCTTCTGGGCATTTTCCATTGCAAGATGAATTTTGAGGAAAATCTTGAAGACCTGAAAGACTTAGACAGCCAAAAGCTCTTTTTCCCATCTCCCATCTGTGCCAGCTGTTTTAGGAAAATACATATCCTCTCCACTTCTTTGGTTTGTAAAATAATGGCCAACCACTACTGGGTGAAATAGCATACAATTGTGTCTCTGTAGACACCTAGTTCCTTCAGGAGGAGCGTGCTTGCTGTTCCCTTGTGGGGTTTGTGTTCTTAGAATGCAGATGTTTTCAGGCTTAAACCAAAGCTTTCTTACCTGTCTAACTTCTCCACATCCAGTCAGGATGTAGCCACAGGGCTTCCGTGCCATGTATTTTAATAGAAGGAACAGAAATAGTCTATGTCTGTTTAAGATGGGGTTGATGTGGTCATCAGAAGTAACAAAATAGAGGAATAGGATGTGGTTAGGACACTGAATTTCTATTTCTGTAGCAATTTCCCAACAGGCTGAGTGGTAGATGATGAGAACTTCCATGGCACAACTTGAGGACATTTGTGTTCTTTGTGAGAAGAGACCAATCCCCACCTCCTTTCAGGTAGTTGTAGACAGCAATAAGGTCTCCCCTGAACCTCCATGCCTAGACTCATCCCTTCAGAGACTAACTCCCAGGAGTCACAAATTCTTCTTTCTTCAGGGTGTATTTTCTCCATCTCTCTCTCCCACGTCTCACCTGCTTGCTCACATGTTTTGTGAAGACTGGTCAGGTCCCTGCCTGGCACTGGCACTGGCACTGGCACCATTTGGGAAGACTTTTCTTCTCAGAGTGGAGGGAGTGTGGTTGAACTGGCTGTGGGGAAGCAGAGGAAAGGCTCAGGAGAGACATGGCCCTAACCAAGAGATGGAGCAGCTTGTCAGAGCAGTGTGATAGCATCTTTCCTTTATTTTGGCTGCTCCTATTTAGTCTTTTTTCCTGGTTTCACTTGTACTCCAGAGTAAACCAAACAGTATGAGACAGCATGGATTGCAAAATACCGTCTGTAGGTTCTTTGTAAAATGGAGGAAGTGGAGGAAGAGTTTCATCTCTTGCCTTACATCTTGCTGCAACAAATTTGTCAAACCCAATGATGTCAAAACCCAACATCCTGTCTTCCATCCAAGAATAGGATAGGAGAGTTTCTCGAGATGAGCATGTTAAACAGGAACTGCACTTGATTTCATTTTAACTGCTGTTTATCCACAGAAAGAACAGGACCTGCTGTGGAAAGACTTCAGTGCATTAGACAGTCTTAGGTCATGGTCATACCCAGTCCAGAGTGTAAAAGACACCAAGAGAAGCTGCAGAAACACTGACTTCTCAGTCATAGCACAACTTTTAGAATGTAGATTAAAATGTAAAATAGCTCATACTGCCCATCCATGTGTCTCACTTCTTCCCACAAGTGAAGCTGTGAACTGTTTAGTCCTGAAGTTCATTCAGTAGAAAAAAAATGTTGGTTTGTTTTGTGGTGCAAAGGAGGCCCCTGTAATAGAACAAGAGGAGAGACTGCAAACAGGTTGATGAAGTGACTGGAGGTCTCCTCTCTGAAGTAACAAGCAATAGACAGGTGGAAATGGCCTCAAGTTGCACCAGGGGAAGTTTAGGTTGGACCTGAAGACAAACTTCTTCCAGGAAAGGGTCATCAGGGCTTGGAACTGGCTGCCCAGGGAAGGGGTTGAATCTCCATCCCTGGATGTTTTTCAAAGATCTGCCATTCTGGATGTTTTGTGGAGATCTGGAGCTTAGGGACAGGATTTAGTGGTGGCCTTGGGAGAGTTATGGTTGGACTCAGTGATCTTGAAGGTCTTTTCCAACCTAAATGATTTTATGGGGCACGTGGAACAGATGTTTTGCTGGTGCTGCCTACATTATAGATGGCAGAAATTCTCCACATCTGTCAGAGCACTCTGACACAGACTTAAAAATTCCCTGAACTCGGAGCACTGTGCACCCTTGTGTCCTGCAGCCAGCAGAGAGGATGATGATCTTTGCATGGTTCCTCACTCTAAGTGTCACAAACTGGGTGGCTTTAAACAGTCTGGAAGTTTTCAAGGTGAACAGACAGGTCTGGCATACTGGAAAATAAATGGATTTCCAGTGCATGTTAGGTTCTGAGGGCTGTGGGGTGCCCCTCTCTACAGGAGTTCCTGCATGTGTATATAAGTGCCTGAGAGCTTGTGGGGGAGTTTTACGACTTTGAACACATCTCTAGTTTTACAGTTTCTAGTGTCTGGGTATCTGGACACCAAACTGATATCACTGGTTTTCATGCTGACTGGAGCATCTGCTAGATATCCCTCCAGCAGCTCCTTCACCATGGGCTAGCAGCACCCTCCTGCCGAGAAGCAGCGTAGGCAGGGGGCTGTGCAGAGGAGCAAGTGCCTTCAACTGTTTCAGCAAGTTTTGCCAGAAAACATATGCCCGGGGCCCTTGTGCAGCCTCCTGTTTCAAGTGGGACAATATTTTATCTGCTGGAGGTACAGAAGAACATTGTAATGGTTTTTGACATCTCACAGTCAGGGGTTTCCACCTGTTCCTGAGACATCCCTTCCATCTCTTCATCTTCAGTGGTGCTACCACAGATCTCCCAGGGAAGGAGGAGAGGCAGATAGCTCCTGAGGCACAGCAGCCCTTTTCTAAGGAGGCTCTGCAGGGTGGGAGCATCTGGCTGCACCTCATGGACCTGAGCCAGGAGAAAGTGCACACACAATGGGTACCCCTGTCAGGGAGCATGTTTCAGCAGAGTTTCTGTTGTAAGCCCAAATCCCTTGAATTGCATGATTGCAGACGTGGCTAAAGAAGAGGATTAGGCTCGAATGCCCATGGACATGGGCACAGAGGGCTTCAGCTTTCCTACCCACACACAGAACTGGGTCTTGCACACGTAGACACATCACTGAAATGAGAAGAGGGCTGTACAAGCAGTTTGATTTCTCTCTGTTCCATTTCAGAAGTTCACTTGGACCCCCACAGGACATGGTGCCCTGCAGCTGACTGCCAAACCGTGTGCCACGTTGCCCCAAGCGAGTCAGGAGCTCCGGGGCCAGTGGAGTGCCCTGTTTGCCACCTGACATTCTGCTCCTCTTGCAAGGAGCCGTGGCACCCACAGCGCCTGTGCCAGGAAAGCCTGACGACTCCAGTCCTGACTGAGCAGGGGTAAGAGGGAAACCCATGGGGGCAACACAGTCTTTCAGATCCTTCTGCTGCTAGCACAGGGTAGTAGCTCTCTGCCTTGTAGTTTCGTGTAACAGCTTCTTTCTAACACTTCAGGTGCATCTCTGAGACTTTCCATTTCTACTGGTGTTTCCTAATAATAATAATAATAATTCCAGCTTAAATTATAAACTTTAATTTTTAATATGTAATACTTATGATGTACTTATCAAACTTGTGATGCCACTGGCACTTCACAGAATGGTGGTGGGGGGGAGGGACCTCTGAAGACCATCTAGTCCAACTCCTGTCCTAGAGCAGGATCACCTAGAGAAGATCACGCAGTATTAGATGGTAACCCTCCATGGCTTTGAATCTGCATAAAGGCCTTGTTTGCCTGCTGGAATTATCACTTGTGCCCGTACCAAAAAATCCAGTACACTAAGGGTCTGATCTTGGCTTATACTGCAATAAAGAAATCATCCCAACTTAATATTTATAGGATCTCTGCATAACCAAATCTTAACTGCTAGACAGAGTGGGTCCCATTAGCAGTGAAAGATCTGATTTATGCTCGTTTGCCCAGGTGTAAACAACCTACAGATAAGGTTACATAAGGCATTAACGTAGAGGAATAAAACACTTTTATGGTTAAATTAAACCATACCTGTGCCCATCCATATTTGTTTTCAGAATCAGATGAAGCTCAGTCATGTTGGAAGATGTCTGTATGTTTTACAAGAAATGAAAGATGTAAAATCTCAGCATTCCACCTGCTAGAGTTGCCAAAGAGCTCTCACCATAATTTTGCTTCTCCAGCTTTGATCTGTGGCTCTGGTGGAGTTTAAGGCTGTTTTGCTCAAGCAGGGCCAGTGCTGTAAATTGCATACTCCCATCCAGCCGTGCAAGCGGTCTTGCAGAGTGCTAATGTTCAATGCCATGGGTGGGTATAGCGAGTGCTGGTTTTATGTAGCATAAAAGACCAAGGGAATGGAATGGCACTTTTACATGCTCTTACACCTAGTAGTAACTGTACTTCAGTGTATTGCACTGCATATTACAAGCTTCACACATCCGATGCATTAAGATGACAACATTAGATGCTCTCTAAAATAAGCCCAGCACACATTAGGCAGTGGAGCTGAAGATCAACAGTAATTACGTTCACATTTCACTTTAATATTCCCCTTCCTTTGCAGATCCCTGATTGGAATGGAGACAGAGGCGCCAATTAAGCAGTGCCCAGTTTGCCGGATCTATATTGAGCGAAACGAGGGCTGTGCTCAGATGATGTGCAAGAACTGCAAGCACACGTTCTGCTGGTACTGCCTACAGAACTTGGATGTAAGTGCTGCGGAAAGAAAACAGCTAGGTAACGGGTAGCGGGGCGGAGGTTAGTCTGAGACCCTGTGCCAGCTAGAAGATGTAAAACTGTTTGTGACCATGAATTACGAAGTGCAGGCTGCTAGTTATTTCTCATGTGGTACCAACTAGTTTCAACTTGCTTGGACTTCAGGCTTCCTAGCAGGATTAAAGTACAGGAAGCAAAGTGCTGGTGTATTTGACAGCTTCATTTTTTGACTCAATCTTCAGCGAGGAACTGTGGGAAGGTGACAAGGACTTTACCAACACTTGAAACAAAATGTTAGATGCTGCATGGCTTCGCTTTTCTTTCGTTTCCTGTTCCACAGCCAGCAAATAATGCAACTTCCTTGTTCTTCGTCCTTTTCTCAACACGTTAAATTAAACAGGTTTCTCGTAGCGTTGTGTCCTGTCCATGTGCTTTTTCAACACAAGTCTTACAGCTTGTCTCAGAGTACACACAGTACACAACGATTGCTTAACGCCGAGCTGGGGCACTATCAGGTTCTCTGCAGGCATGTCCTTACCGTGTTTTCTTCGGTTCAAAGGAGAAAGGAAGAAAGCAACTGCAGTCGTGTGATTCAAATGCAGCTTTTTGTAAATGTGCAGGGTTGCAGGGGCTCCAGGTGTAGATGAAGGTAAAACCTGCAGAGCCAAGGGTAGGGCTGAAACAGGAAAGAGGAAGCAGCATCAGGTTACAGCACCGCTGGGCAGGGGAGGGTAATGCAGGGCATTAGTCACATTCTGAAGAAGTTGGTTATTTAATGAGAATTACTGGGGGGGAAAAAAGGAAACAGGGATCTCCCACTTTTTTTTTCCTGTTAAGCCTAGGCAGAAAATGACCTATAAAGTATAGGGAGAGCAGAAGAGAAGGTGCAAGTCCCTTAGGAAGATGACCCTTGTCAGAAATCCCCGTTGTTTACAAACCCTTTTAGCATTACCAAGTTACAGACTAGATCCTTATGCCACAGGTGCAGTGCACGTGCTTATGCTTTGTCAAAGCAGGAAAGGAGAGACACCATGCTCAGGTCCCAAACTCACCACGCGCTTCTCTAGATCATTTTCTGGCAGGCAGGTGAACGCGTCTGCTGGCAGCTGGTAATTTTAAACCAGTGTCAGGAAAGTTGTATTTCCAGTTCAGTCTTAAACCTCATCCCTCAGTACCGCAACCTGCTCTTACAGCTTCTCCTTTTGTTTTTCAGAATGATATCTTCTTAAGGCATTATGACAGAGGCCCATGCAGAAACAAGCTGGGCCACTCACGGGCTTCGGTGATGTGGAACAGAACACAGGTGCGTTCCCAGTCAGCTGAGCTGAGCGTGAAGCAAAGAGATTTTGCCCTTTGGTGAAGGACCAAGATGATTATTTTCACATTTTCATCTATTCCTTGTGACCTGTGCTGTGCTTTTGCATACAAATGTGGTTTTATTTTCCACATTAGCTGAACATTTAGCTAAAAATGTAATCATTTAATAGAATCATCTCTGGAGACATTTAAAACCCTCTTGGATATGTTCCTGCACAACTTGGTCTAGGTGATCTTGCTCTGGCAGGGGGATTGGACTAGATGATCTTTTGAGGTCCCTTCCAATCCCTAATGTTCTGTGATCCTGTAATTAAGGTTGGAAGAGACCCACAAGACCATCCATTCCAACCGTCAACCTGACCCCACCCTGCCCACTAAACCATGTTCCCTAGTGCCACAACTACTCATTTTCTGAACACCTCCGGGGACAGTGACTCCACCACCTCCATGGGCAGCCTGTTCCAATACTTCACCACTCTTTCTGTGAAGAAGCTTTTCCTGATGTCTAATCTAAATCTCCCCTGGCGCTACTTGAGGCCATAGAAACATACACAGCCTTCTGAGAATAGCTATGATACGTAAACAAAATATTTAAGTATATTTTCCCCACCGTGTCTTTCAGGTTGTGGGGATCCTTGTCGGACTAGGCATCATAGCATTGGTGACCTCTCCCTTGCTGCTCGTGGCATCTCCGTGCATCATCTGCTGCGTTTGCAAGTCTTGTCGGAGCAAAAAGAAAAAACACAGCCCGCCAACAACCTAAACCTCTGTGTGCGCTTGAGCCTCCACGTGTACAGCATATGTGTGTGAGAAAGCACGACGGTTGTGTCTCGGTGCCATGCCTACCAAATAATACTCCCTGGTTTTGCCAATTCTTGGGATAAGTGCCTCTTCTTTCCAGGCTACTCTGTTGTTAGCAAGTCCCAGTGAAAAGTCTAGGTAGTCGTAAAGGGAAAGCGGGATGCTTCAGTCGTTCATACCCTTAAAGATGAGCCACATCTGAGACCGTTAGAACTTTACCATCTTCCATCAGCTGCACATGACTTGATCCTGCGGTATTGCTCTGCCTTCACAGACCCAGTCGTTGCTGTCCTGCTTTCTCGGGGCTCTTAGTGGCACTCAGATTTCTCAGAAAGCTGTGGGTATTTTATAAAAGGGGGAAAAGCCTGATGTTCTTCTGCCTGCTACTTGTGTCCTGTTAGAGTTAACAAACTGCTAAGACCGTTTCCCATCAACTGCCTGTCGTGGCATTTCTTTCAGCACTGAAATCAATCTGATGTATGCTATTGATCTCAATTACAGGAGGAAAAAACCAACAAAACTATAACTGAGGTAGGGCTCTCGGTGGGAGACTGGACTACCTGGAAAAAGCTGTTCTTTCTTCAGATGTGTCTATCGTGAGATGCGAGGAGTGTGTGGCTTTCCCTGCCTTTTGTCGGTAAGGCGGGCGCAGTAAACTCACCGTGAGGGTAATATTTTAAGAAAAGCCATGACACAGCTCCTGCTTTGTGCACAGTATTGGGATTTGGCCTGTGCATCTACAGAGGGGCTCTGGGTGTGTGGACGGACCGAGCACAAAATGTAGTTTATGTTCTAGTCAGTCAGCAGATGAAGGTGGCAGCGAGAACCCTGTTAAAAGCCGACCCAGTCTAGGCTGAGCCAAAACCTCTTTTAAACCTTACAGACCTGCTGAAGTGAGTGAGTACTTGAGAACTGCTGTGTAAGTGTGAGCTCCCACGAGCGCTGGGTATTTCTCTGGCCCTGCTCAAGGTTAACAATCTGTTACCCACAATTTTTAGTTACTCTAAATCTGGAAGGCTGTCATTTAATGAACCCTTCAGCACCAGACTGGTCCCGGCCCTGCTATCAGTTACACCAGTATAATTCACTGAAACCTCACTGAGAGCTGGACTTACTCCCGGTTGTGCTCCCTGGTGTTTGTTTCCTTCAGGGCTGGAGCTCCTCACAACCCTGGCCAGTGGCAGCTTTTGTTCTGGACGCCCATCTGTGCGTTTTCTGTCTGTGGGAACCGATACGAGTTTGCACTGTATAATCTGCTGTAATTCCAACCGCCTTTCGATAAGGGCTGTGGGGTTCAACCGAGATGCTCAGCCAGGCTGCCTGCCCTCCTCCGTGCACCAGGGCCACGAGCGTCTGCGCTGTTGCGTTTGGCCGAGCCTCAGGAACTTTGCCTTCTTGGCAGCCGTAAATGTGACCTTTTAGTTTTGTTTTCGTTCGACTTCGCTCTCTGGTTACTGTAACAGAGGTGGTAGATGTTCTGATTTTGAGAAAGCGTAGTCTGCTGGGCAGGCTAGCAGCGACAGAAGCCTTAAGTGGTATTGTCTGTTCTGCTTTTTAATTGGTTTCTTTTATTGATAAGGTCTGACTTTGCTACCAGTCGTGACTGGAGGGCAGGCAGCGCTCACTGGTGTGAAGGGCTGGGTGTGTTCTCCATCCACAGCTCCAAAGGGAAGCAGAAGGGCAGTCAGTACGTTCTAAACTGCAAGGGCAATGCAGGCGACTGCCACTTGGAATAAATAAGCGAATGTTGTCTGTGTTTTCTTTAAGAGCGGTAATGGTGGTGCCTGGGGGCACCTGCAACGGACTAAAGTGTCCTGCCCTTGGCTTTGCACTATTTTTCTACCTACGTTTTTATGGCACTACTGTCATTTCCATTTTATTTATGAACTTGCAGTTGAGAGTCTTAGTTTAACAGAGCCTCAAGGACAAAGATGTAGGAGCTGTACAGTCCCTTTAACCATAACCAGCGCTGTGATGTACCTGTACCCTTTGCATGGTAAAATTGGTGGGGTGTTCCTGTTTTGTGGTCTTACCTCGTGTCCAGCACACCCTCTGCTAGCCCAGTTTATTTCCTTGTCCTCTTCCTCTTCCCTTTATCCTGGTGTTGCTAAAATGCCTAATGGAATGAAGGTGTCTCATGGTTTTTTCATGAATACTCCTGCCTAGTTCTTCCTTCTGTTAAAAAACTGCAGCTAAAGGAAGTTGTCTGTCCCAGGAGACACGAATGGACACTAAGTCACTAGCTGTTTGGTAGCACAAACTGGACCTTTTTGGGTTCCTTAGGTTAGTGCAGATCTCTCTGCAGAGTGGGATTTCTTTTAAACGACTCAAAGGATATTATTTTGTAAAAGCATCACACACGCCCCCATAGCTGTGAAGTCTGGGGAAACAACGGTATTCAGTTCGTTTTTGACTCCGCAGTTGGAATGCAGTAACTCCTTTCAGAGGCGAATTCCTGCGGTGCAGGAGGAAGCTTTGCCTCTTCCCTGGGCACATGTTATTGCTGGTGCCAGTTCAGGTGCCTGGCAGAGGTAATAAAAGCAGCAGAAATTCAATATGCAGGTGTTAGCACAACCTGACAACCACAACACCAGCCCAGGCGTCTAAGGAGCCTTTGTGCAGACTGGTAGCCGTGGCCCAAGCTTTAGCTGGGGGTCTTTACGTAAAAGCTGGGCTACAGGCACACACCTTCCTTTGGCCATGTAATGCAACAAATTGACCAAGAAAGAAGCTCTAGACACACTTCAGAGCTTGAACCATAAGTCTTCTTTAAAAGCCAGTGTCCAGTGCCCCATGCACCCTCAATTGTCATAGCACAGGGATACTTGAGCATTGAGTAGACCCTGACCCTGTGGGTGCACTAACTGCTGAGTAGAGCTGGGCCTGTGCTGAAGTACTGGGAGCAGTGTGGCCTCATTGCCTTGTTTTCCAGAAAGCAGCTCTTTGGCACCTGCTGGTCATGCTCACAGTCCCCAGAGAACCGTTTTGGGGAGGACCTTTTGCAGATTTAGCCCTTGCTTTTGTTTTTTAACTAAATGGGAGAGGAGATGATTCAATAACTGATGATTTATTCCTGGCACATGGCATCACTTACCCCCGAGAAGGGTGGAGAGGGGTAGCTGAATGTTTCTACAGTGCTTTAATGACGCTAAATGCTACTTGCTGCAGCCCAAAGAGAAGCTGAAAATGTACATCACTTTAGCGTGAATGAACTGGGAGAAGCTGGATATTTGCTTGAAGATAAGCAGTGAGCAGAAATCAACTGCATTTCCACAGAGACAATGAAATGGACCTTTAGCTGCTCTGTTCTCCAGCACCGCAGCCGGTAGCTCTTTCTTGGCACTTTTAAATTGGAAATGCGATTTGCACTGTAATTTCCTTCTCCCAGTCCCTCTCATCTTTCTCAAACAAATCCTTCTTAAAATTGTATTTTTCATCCTCGGTCTTGTAGAGTGAAATTAGTAGATTCCTTTGTATGAGGATAAAAGCCTTCCAACAATTTCCTACAGGTTTTAGAAAGAAATTTGATGCGGAGATAAATGACCAAAGATAAAGACTCCGACATTGGCTTGTTTAGAAAAACTCATTTAGACTGAAAAAGTTGTCCTGGAAGATCTAAATAAGGAGGTTTTTGTTAGAGCTCATAGGTGAGGGAGCCCTGCAGCTTTTGAGCCTCACAGGAGAGAGATTTCACTTGTTGAGCAGATTTTTTTGGGCAAAAAATAATCAATATCCTAAATACGTATTTTTTATATAAATAAAACAGATTGTCTCATATGGCTTCAGATTTTAGAGATTCAAAGCCCCGTGGAGGCTTTCTAGAGTACATTTATCCAGGAAAACAGTTGACCAGACTGAGCTCATTCTAAACCAGTTCTAACACATCTCTCACACCTGACTGCGTAGCTTCAGACCCTAATTTATGTGGCTGGCAAGAAAGATTTGAACATTTACCTCTCCTGGAATACTGAGAGTTGATGCCTGTGTGGTCTGCTGCAAGGTGAACTTGCTGCTAAGACTCTGGAAGACTTCAGTTTGATTTTTATCTGTCCTCTAGCAAAGCACTGAAGTGAGAGCTGAGCGGTTTGGCTGAAAGGTCTGGTTGGCGTCACTACAATTGAGTTACTCAGAACCAGTATGGGTGCTGTAATTGTAGCTCGTGCAGTTTATCTCTCATTTGTATTACTAACTATAAAATGTTAGTTTTGGAGTACTGTTGCCTGTTATTACATGACAGGTTTATTTTAGACGTGTTCCGTACTGCAAGCCTTCCCTCTTCCCCTTCCTGTGGCAGAGGTCCTGGTGCTCCTGGCAAGGTGGAGGCCCACGGTTCGATGCAGTCCACAGTAAAGGTTTTACTGGTCTTTGTTAGTTGGGTCAGAGGTTTTGTTCTGGTCCCTCAAGACAGTTCTCTGTACCAAACAAACGTCTGTTGTTAGAAAAGGTAGTTCCCTAGCAGTTCGTTTTATTGACCCTCACAGTTTGGGCCATACAAGGTGATCCTGGTTGACAAGGTCCAGCAGCTTTTTAGAAGACACGACCTCACTGTTTGCCCCTTCTGCCCAAGAGTCTTTCTCTTTTCTTGGCTGAACATTAAGGACTTCAGTCACTTGCTTGTGCCTTCTGGATGTCCAAACAGAAGCAGCAGCTTCTGGTGGCCACGTGCCGGGAGATCCCAGACAGGTTGAATGTGTGATGCTGCAGCATGTGCGCAGTGAGTTGCTTACATTTCAGGAAGGTGCCTGAGCTTTACGGCTTGCTGGGGCCCATGCAGGGGACGCGGTGCGTGGGGGACTCATCTGGGCGGCTTTGCGAGGGCCATCGACTGTACGGCACAAGGAAAGCTGAGCCGTCTTGCCACGCGCGTGCGTATCCCTTTCCAAAGCTCCCCAACTTCCACGGCAAATCTCTGCTCTTCTCACTTTCCAGTCTCTGCTGCTGGCCTATTTCAAAGGGGCCTCAATCCAGATGAGTTACTTGGAGCTCGGCTGGCCTAAGCATTCGCAGAACTTCGGTACCACGCTAACATCACAGGCGCCAAGGGTCACCTTGCGAGAGCTCTTAGCATTGCTTATTTCGGAAAAAATCGGTGTATTTTAAGTACGTGTGACCTGAAGTGTCCAGGTCTGACGCCGAGGCACGTGTCTGACCACTGGTGCCAACCAGCAGCCCTGGTGGACCCCCATCCTGCTCTGTGTGAGGCAGGTGCTCGGCTCTGTGCGTTGCACTGGGTTTGGCTCCTCGGTGCCCTCACGTTGTTCCCCTGGTACTGGTTTAGACTCGCATTGTGCTTCTCTGCTTGGTTTTGGTTTTCCTTTTCCTCCAAGTAATACACTTTCTTCACCACTTTTCTCCTGGTGAAGGGCAAAAGGGTTTGATCTTTGTAAGATTTGTTAAAGTACTTTTGTGTTCATTCAGAGGAAAGCTGACCTGTACAAGGAAACAAGTGCTTTTGTAAAGGTTTTGCTGTCGGATTCAGCATTTAAGCGTTTTACAGATGTGATTTTTTGCACTCTCTGCGTATATTCATTAACTACGTATTTATTGTCTGTCTGTTAAGGTTTACTTTGGGTTTATGTTTTTCTTCTGATGTTATAAAATGCAGTCTGTGCAACATTAAAGTCAGCGTAAAGACGTTGTCTTATTTCCTTGTAGTTCTTAACTGCCTTTGAAAAGGTGAATACAGAAAATTCATGAGAGGAATCTGAGCGCACAAGAGGGGCTTAGTGGAGTCTCACATGCCCCACACCCACATCCTGCAGCATGACAAGACACAGTCCCAGCCGTGCTCTTGAGGTGATGTCTAATCTTCAATATTTCCAGTTTAACTACAGTTACTCAGCATCCAAAGGTAGGATTTTCCACCTGGGTGATCCATCCTTGGAAGCGCCGTCTGTGGGGCTTTTCATCACTGTAGATTATCACGGGATGTTAGGGACTGGAGGGGACCTCAACAGATCATCTAGGCCAATCCTTCTGCCAGAGCAGGATCCCACTAGATCAAGTTGCGCAGGAACGTGGCCAGGAGGTCTCGAGAGTTTGCCTCCGAGGACATGATTTGGGGATGAGAGGAGCACTAAAAAAAGAATGTCGCCATTGTCACCTACAGCTCCAACCTCTGGTCATTCAGCAAGACCAAGTGCAGGGTCCTGGCCCTGGGTTGGAACAATCCTCACTCTCGGTACAGGCTAGGGAACGGGTGATAGAAAACAGCCCTGAGGAAAAGGACTTGGGGGTGCTGGTGGGTGAGAAGCTGGCCATGAGCAGACAGTGTGCACTTGCAGCCCATAAGGCAAATTGCATCCTGGACTGCACCAAAAGAGGTGTGGCCAGCAGATCCAGAGAGGGGATTCTGCCTCTCCACGCTGCTCTGTAAGACCTCTCCTGGAGTCCTGCATCCAGCTTTGGAGCCCTCAGTACAGGAAGGACGTGGACCTGATGGAGTGGGTCATGAAAATGATCAGGAGCTGGAGTACTTCTGCTCCGAGGACAGGCTGAGGGACCTGGGATTGTTCAGCCTGGAGAAGAGAAGGCTCTGGGGGGCCCTGATAGTGACCTTCCAGTACCTCAAGGAGGCTGGAACACTGGAGAGGGACTGTTTATGAAGGCCTGTAGTGACAGGACAAGGGGCAATGGGTTTACATGACAGAAGAGTAGATTTAAATTGGATGTTAGGAAGAAGTTCTTTAGCAAGGGGGGAGTTGAACACTGGAACAGGTTGCCCAGGGAGGTAGTTGAGACCCCATCCCTGGAGATATTCAAGGGGAGTCTGGACAAGGCTCCGGACAGCCTGATCGAGTTGAGGCTGTCCCTGCTCACTGCAAGGGGGTTGGACTGGATGACCTCGGGAGGTCCCTTCCAACCTGGGCCATTCTATGATTTGCTTTCCCCCACCAGCCTGCGCAGAGTAAACTCAGCTCTGATGTGGTTCCACTTAAACACATTGTGGTTTTTGTACTTCTTAAGGCCTAAGCTCTGGGCTTGTTCTGCAAACGTGGAACAAAGCGGTGACAGCGCATCGCCCCACACGGGAGCGGCACAGCAGACCGCAGGTTCCCAACACATCACCTTTCCTTCATCTCGCTGGCTCTCGAGGAGCCAGCCTTGCCGTGCAGATGTGTCAGCTCTGTCAAACTCATGATGGACACCAGCTGCTGGTAGCCAACGTGCCTGGTGTCCTGCCAGCCCACCAGCTGCTGGGCAGTTTGCCCACCCCCTCACCCAGGAAATGAGTGAACAGCCAACTCCTGACCTGGCAGCTTCCAAGAAAAATCCCAACAAATCTTTTCCAATGAAAACGGTGACTTTCCTGAATTGTTGCTATACACAGAGACACACAGACACACAGATCACTAGGGGTTGGAAGGGACCTCCAGAGGTCATCAAGTCAAACCCCTGGCTTGAGCGGGATCATAGACCTAGGGCAGGTCACACAGAAATGCATCCCAGTGGGTCTGGAAAGTCTCCAGAGAAGGAGACTCCACAACTTCCCTGGGCAGCCCCCTCCAGTGCTCTGTCACCCTCACAGTAGAGAAGCTTTTCTCAGGTTGAGATGGAACTTCCTGTGCTCTGACTGACCCCAGAAGTTAGTGGTTCCAAATTGTATTTGATTCCAAATTTGAGATTTCCCCCCACTCTCGACACTTTCGGCTTGGTCTAGGGGATCCTGCTGTGGCAGGGGGATTGGCCTAGATGATCTCTTGAGGTCCCTTCCAACCCCTAATGTTCTGTGATTCCTCCAACAGCCTTTTCTTTTCATTTTTATTTGTAACCAAACCCCTGGACTTGAAACTCCTTGTTATGAAAGACGCCCTTTACCTCCTGAACCCGTGTGTGCGTGACAGCCGTCCTCACACCCACACTGCCTTCTACATGGGGGTGAGAGTTGCCTTAAACACTACCCTCAGCCCAATCCATCCCTCCCGTTTGACAAACACCACCCACATCACCCTCATAAAACACCTCCGCCGCTGTCCTAGCAAGTGGGTCAGCAGTTTTGCTCGAGGGTGACCCTGCGCGTGATGCTGCCCACCTTGTCATCATGCTGTCACGCCTCTCTGCAGGGCCCGTGACTCCTCCTGGCGATGTGTCCTCCCCTGTAGACACTGACGGCTTCTCACGAGGATTATCCTTGCAAGTGCAGTTCCCAGTGGCCTTCGAGCCTGGTGCCTGCGTGGCAGCTCCTTTCTCTTTCACAAACCAGAAACTGCTGAAAATGATAACAAACAGCCTTGTCTGTCTTTCTACAGAACATTCTGGAATAGCCCAGAATTGAACGGAAAAAGCGAACCAGCCAAAAGCCAGCCATGTGCCCTTGTGGCCGAGAAAGTCAATGGAATCCTGGGGTGGGTTAGAAGTGGAGTGGTTAGTAGACTGAGAGAGGTTCTCCTCTCCCTCTACTCTGCCCTGCTGAGACCACATCTGGAATCCGGTGTCCAGTTGTGGGCCCCTCACTTCCAGAAGGACACAGAGCTGCCGGAGAGAATCCAGTGCAGAGCCACAGAGATGGTGAAGGGAGGGGAGCATCTCCCTGGTGAGGAAAGGCTGAGGGAGCCGGGGCTCTTGAGCTGGGAAAAAGGAGACTGAGGGGTGACCCCATGAATGTTGACAAATATGGAAAGGTGGGTGTCAGGAGGATGGAGCCAGGCTCTGCTCAGGGGCATCTAATGATAGGACAAGGGGCAGTGGGTGTG
>JAOXOE010000343.1:1917605-1928557 GCA_028565055.1 Phoeniculus purpureus | reverse complement strand
GAACCTCCTCTGTTCCAGCTCACACCCATTGCCCCTTGTCCCATCACTAGATGCCACTGAGCAGAGCCTGGCTCCATTATTGAGGCTGGAAAAGACTTCTAAGATCATCAAACCCAGCCTGTGACCTAACATCACCACAATCACCTAGACCATCCTCTGACTCAGCCCTACAGTCTACATCAAACCCAAAAGCTGCTTTTTTTTTATTTCTTAAGGGATAAAACAGTCTTCTGTGAGAACTACGATTCTTATGGTGCAATAGTATGTTTTTGGTTTAATGGGCCTTGGAAGCAACGACTTTGTGGAGTTTACCCCCTCGTTCTTACACTCCTGCTTCTGTGTCAGTGGACACAGTGACTTGTTCACTTGTGCTGTTCCCATCTGCGTCCTTTCTCCAGTGGTATCTACAAGTGTTGAGGTGAAGGGCACTTTCTACAGAGGTGAAAGATAAGCCCAGCTCTACTGGAACGGGCTGCCCAGGGGGGTTGTGGAGTCTCCTCTGGAGACGTTTAAAACCCGCCTGGACACGTTCCTGTGCAACTTAGTCTGATCTTGCTGTGGCAGGGGGATTGGACTAGATGATCTTTCGAGGTCCCTTCCAATCCCTAATGTTCTGTGTGACTCTGTGATTAGAGTTTAAACTTCAGGGGCAGAGCGTGCGGAGGACAAGGACACAGCGCTAATGAAACAAATCCAAGCACCAGCAATCGAGTTAATCCTTCAGGATCTGTTTGTTCAAGTATCGCACTGGCTCGTCAATAGCCCTCCACCTGCACCCATTTCTTTTACATTTTGTTTGCAAGTGGGTTTAAGATATCTTCAGAATCGTCTTGATGTGAAGAGGCAGCCAGAGAACGGGAACAGTCTTTCCTTGCTGGTTTACTCATTGCACGGCTCAGAGAATCGCAGCTAATTGATGCTCTTTCCATTTTAATTACACATAATTTTTCTGTTTTGCTACCCAGGGAGCCAGGAGGAGAAAACAATGCTCTGCCTACATGCAAATCTTCCCATCAACAATTAAAAACCTTTATGTTCTCAAATTTGTCCTTTGTATTTCCAAATGAGAACGCGCGTGCTTGGGCAGGTCCTTACAAGTTTTCATTGCGCTGGGGAGCTGTCACTGAGGTTCAGACCTCTGACTCAGTGCAAGATGCTTCTCTCTCCCTTCTCTGGTGCATTCAGGCTCAATGACGCTTAGGGCTGATGCCAGTGTTCCCAGTCCCTGTGTTTTTTGGGAGATGTGTTCCACAGGCAGTAGATGTTGTAGTCCATCTGTGTCCAGTGTTGGGCTTCTCACTACGAGAAGGACATTAAAAGGCTGGAGAGGGGACAGAGGTGGCTACCATGCTAGGAAAGGGTTTGGAACCTGTGTTGTGTGAGGAATGGCTGAGGGAGCTGGAGCTGTTTAGCCTGGAGCAGAGGAGATTGAGGGGAGACCTTCTTGCTGTCTACAACTACTTGAAAGGAGGGTGTAGGGAGGTGGGGGTTGGTCTGTCCTCCCTTGTGGCCAATGATAGAAAGAAGGGAAATGGCCTGAAGCTGTGCCAGGGGAGGTTCAGGTTGGATGTTAGGAGGGATTTCTTTACTGAAAAGGCTGTCAGGCACTGAAACAGGCTGCCCAGGGAGGGTGCTGAGTCCCCATCCCTGGAGGTGTTGAAGAGAAGGTAGGCGTTGTGTGGCGGACAGGGTATAGTGGTGCTGATAGGGCTGGGAAAAGGTTGGAGTTGATCTTGAAGGTCTCTTAAAGCCAAAACTGTTCTACGATTCTGTCTCCTGTACTGTAACTGATCCCTCTCCCATGTTGTCTCAGCCCATCTTCAGACCCAGGCAGGCCTGGCTGTGTCTGTTTTGTTCAGTGCTGGGTGCAGGTCCATGGGACGTTGCATCATTTGGACTTTTTAAATGAAAGACACTGAGGGAGTGAGTGAATATGAACAGAGGAGGTTCCACATCAATATGAGAAGGAACTTCTTGACAGTGAGGGTGACAAAGCACTGGAAGGGGCTGCCCAGTGGGGTTGTGGAGTCTCCTTCTCTGCAGACATTTAAAACCTGCCTGGATGTGTTCCTGTGTGACTTGGTTTAGGTGATCCTGCTGTGGCAGGGTATTGGACTGGATGATCTTCCAGTGCTCTGTCACCTTCACTGGGAAGAAGTTGCTTCTGAGAAAGCAACTATTGATGTGGAACCTCCTGTGTTCCAGCTCACACCTCTTGTCCCTTGTCCTATCACTAGATGACACTGGCTCCATCCTCCTGACACCCACCCTTCACAATAAACCCAAATATTCCAAGAACTTGGGTGTGTTAAATAAACAAAAGAGCCTTCACAATCAAAGCTCACATTTAGTGCTCACATTTAACCTGAACAGGTGTATTTTCAAGTAGTAACACCACCAAGTGCCCTCCACCTCCTAGTTACCAGAGGGGCACCGAAACAGGCCTCGGGGAGAAGCACAAACCCACCCCCTCAGCAGGTATCTGCAGCCCTGAACGCGGCCGGGGCCTCTGAGGGGCAGGCCCTGGGCCCACAAGGGCGGGAGGGAACAGGCCACCCCATCTCGTTATCCCTCAGCTCCTCAGGCAAGGTCCCATCAAGGTGGATCCCGGGGGCACCCATATCCCCTAGGCACCCCAGGCCCCCAGAGGCACCCCAGGCGCAGCAGCCCCCTGAGGGAGAGCAACCGAGCCCGCGCTCGCCCCGGAAGGCGGGAAAACCCCTCCCAGGCCGCCACTTCCGGCCCCTCAGCCGCCGCCTGTGTCGTGAGGGAGCTTCTCCACCGCCAGCGGAGCGGCTGAGTTCTGTTGTTTGGAAGGACAGGGGTCTCTCAACCTCAGTGAGTGAATGGAGGTGAAAAGTCACTGCTCGCGGTAAGCCCGGGCTGCTGCGGGCCCGTTACTTAGAGCACAGCTGGGATGTCCGTTTGCCCTGGGGTTTGCGGCATCTCCCATCTCTCCTCTTTGTTTCCTCTTCTGTTTGAAATTCTTGCGACTCCATCTGTTGGTATCGATGTTGGTGACTAAGGCAGCAGCTCTTATTAGGTCAGAAGAGCTGAAATCACTCGGCAGTTACACATGCACACCCCCATGCACACAGAAGGGTTGTTTCCCTCCCCACTCCCCGTCTCCCCATCTCTAGAACAAAACATTCCCTCACTACTCGAAGGGCTGCAGCAGCTGCCCAGATGGCAGGAGCAGGGATGTTAGTGCTGGCGGTGAAAGGATGAGTCACGTTGCACAAGTTATTTAGGAGGGTCACCCTTCTCATCCCCTTTCCCCTCCAGCCACCCATCCTTTTGGGTTCATTAGATGCTGCTGGAGGCCTGCATCAGGCGCTGCCCGCAGAGAGCACAAGGAAGGCTTTTCAGGGCAAGAAGGCTTCTGTTGGGAATTGCACAAACTAGTCCTGTGTTTGGCTGATCTGTTGGTCCCCTGAAAAATAAGAGCTGCTGCCTGCCTTGAGAGTGTGTGACACAAACTCCAAGGCTGCCTTCTTCTTTCTTGTTTTATTTTTAATGTTAATTAGATGGGATTTATCGGCGTTGGAGGGGAAATGAGAAGTAAAAGTCAGAAGGATAACAGAAAACAATGACACGACTCATTTTTAGCTCTTACGTTTTTGGAAATAGGTCATCAAAAAGCTACCTCCTTCCTAGGAAATTCACAATCCCCCAAACACCTCTGCAGCCTCCAGAGAGCAGAAAGACCACCTACTAGCTGAGACCCCTTTCTAGCTGAGACCCCTTCTATGCCCTGAATGAACTTCTCAGCCCATCAGACTGTGACTGATGTTTCCTGCCTCTCCAAACCCCTCTGGGACCAGAGCGTCCCAGGAGCCAAATGTGGCATTAGCACTGCTTGCCCCCTCAGCGAGGACTTCGCAGAGTGCTCCAGAATTGACATCAGGTGTGTCACAGGGCAAACTCGGCTTGTTCATGCTGTGAACTGGGAAAAGCCCTGCCCTTTGGGGAGGTACCATTTGAGAGAAAGCTGAAGGTTGGTGTAGGATTGGTAGTTTTTTGCTTCTTAAGTATCTTTTGATGAAGACAGAACAAAGGTCTATCTGTCCCGACCATTCCAGAGTTCAACCCAAGCTATGATTGGGGTCACACCGGTGAGGTGGTACTGGAGGTTTTCCTAGCCTCAACTTGATTTGCAATGTGCAAATGCGTGACCTGTGGGTCATCTTGTGCCTCCTTCTCCTCAAGCCTACGCCACCTATGAGAGGCTGCTGAAAACTTCCCATTGCTTCTTGAGGTCTATAGAGCCTCCATCTCCTAACGTGTGTCAGCAAGTCTGCTAGAGGTTGCTGTGGTGCTAGAACACTCAGTTTCCTTAATTAAACTTGCCATAGGTCTAGGATTTATAGGATTATTCTTAAAACGTATAGGATTATTATAAAATTTTGTAAAGGGGGGAAGAAAAAAGGGCAAAACTCTCTTCTGAGGAGATTCAGGCATCCTCAATGACAATGGCTCTGGCTGGGCACAGGAGGGGAACTCGGAATCAAATCTTTTGTTGCTTTTAACGCATAAAATGTTTTGACAATTTTCATCGTTCCTTTAGAAATGTTTGTTATCACTTTCCCAGTGATCTGCTCATGACAGACAGGAACACAGTCCCTTCCAGACTCTGCCACAAGCGGAGAAGCGCTGGCTCACAGAATTGCTGTGGCAGAGACTTTCAGTGATACCAAGTTGTCTGTTCCTCCCTGAGCCCACCGTGCCCTTGCTGAACAGCTAAATATAGCTGGTTAATCCCACAGATAGTTGTGGGTTAGTTGTTGATACTTTTTTTTTTTCCCTAGATGATCTGATGTTGATTTAACTCAAAAATGTCTTTATTCCTAAAAGCCTGGAAAGCTTGTAGGTGTTTTCCTCCTTCCCACTCTTTCCCTAGTGTACGAATGGAACTGCTTCAGTTTGGTAGATAATTTGAAATTCTGCTGTTTGAAAACAGCAACTAACCTAGTTTTAACATCATGGAATCACACAGAATCACATAACATAGAGATTGGAAGGGATCTGGAAAGATCATCCAGTCCAATCCCCCTGCCAGAGCAGGACTACCTAGACCAAGTGGCACAGGAACATATCCAGGTGGGTTTTAAACATCTCCAGAGAAGGAGACTCCACAACTCCCCTGAGCAGCCCCTTCCAGTGCTCTGTCACCCTCATTGTGAAGAAGTTCCTGGATGTGTTCCTGTGCGACTGGATCTAGGGGATCCTTCTCTGTCATGGGGATTGGACTGGATGGTCTTTCAGGGTCCCTTCCAGTCCCTAATGTTCTGTGATTCTGTGAAGACAGTACATTTATTTCCTCACTCTCTGTAAAGATATCTGTAGGATGGAGGTTGACCCTTGATAGTTGACCATAAAATTGCAAATGACTAAAATGTCCTGACAGCAGAATCACAAACCCAGAACACTCACCAGTAGCAACCCAATCTTGTGTCATTTAGTGGGTGTCTAATTGGCCCTGTGTAAAATACCAAATTAAGCCTGAATATTCAGATCAGAAGACTAAAATAGCCTCTCCCAGAAGTTGATTCTGTTCTCTGATATTTTTGTCCTGTTTTCAACCTTTATAGAGGTGACACATCCCCGCTCAGCGTTACTGGCTGCGTATTGTCAGTCTGGAGTAGTGGCGCTCCATCTGTGAGCTCCAACTAGCAGCAGGTACTGTAAATCATAGAGACCCATGACAAGGCTGTGAAGTTTTCTGAAGGGCAAAGCACAGTAGCTGCGTAGAAAATTACTGTATCTGGTAACCAGGAACAGCTCTGGGTTTGTCAAACACTGGTCTAGTGATGTTGTCAGGTGATGCCTTAACCTTTATCGATCCGATGTGTAGGAGCCGCACTTCTGTTCATCTACATAGCTCTGCGTTCCTCGTGGGTTCATTTTCATACTCCTGCATCCTGTTGCCTTCAGAAAGCTGAGCTGAAATGGAGCATGAGGCTGTTCCTACACTTTTCCAAGGTTTTCTCTTTAGATTTGGGGAATGGAGAAGGTTGAGTTACCCAAAAGCATGTGGCTGTAGGCTCTCGACAGCTCAGGTAAGAGGGACCAAAGCATAGTGGTTCCAGTACCTAAAAAGCCATGGTCTGGAAGGCTTTCCAGCCTGCAGTGGTTTGTGGCAATGTCCTTAGAGACCCTGCATGGTTAGCTAGAGGTGGATGCAATTTGGTTTCACAGGTGCAGGTTTTGCATAGGCTTTTGGCTTTAGTGTAGAACTTAGGGGCCTATGGATGACAGCAGATGAGGGCAACCACCCAGTGGGGGCTGCCAGCAGAACCTTTTGAGAGCCCAGGGTCTAGGATGAGGCTGGGGGTAATCAAGTGGATGAGAAAGGTTAGGTGGAGGGACCTGCCTATCAAAATATGCCACCAGCATCCTCTTGAATTTGGACAGTGTGCTTGGACTAGTATGTCCGTAGACTAGTATGGATGTGCCTGGACAAAATGTCCTGCTGTGTTCCTCATGGCATCCTTGGGACATCTGTATGTGCCTCTGTGATTCCAGCTCCTCCCATGACCTCTTGAGAGAGGCAAGAAGTGAAGCTATTCCTCAATATCCCTCTGCAGTCACAACTCTTCCCTTAAGCGCTAGACTCACCCTTCCTTCTTTATAGTGCCAATGTTAACACATCTTTTGGCTGTTCAGGGGAACTTTGACGCTTGTTCAGATGAATCTCCCCCCTTTTTCCCTCTGTGCCACTTGCAGTGCCCTGGGGAAAGGTGCAAACTCATGGCTATTGAGGATTACACTTCAGAGGCTTTTCCATTTCTGTCCCACCAAGGTCCTGGGTTCAGCCGAGGGTAACACCACAGTGTAGGGCAAAATAAAGGTGTCTTGAAGTGATAGGATGAGGGAAAATGGCTTTAAGCTAAAAGAAGAGAGATTTAGATGAGAAATTAAGGAGAAATTCCTCTCTGTGAGAGTGCTGAGGCACTGGATCAGGTTGCCCAGGGATGTTGTGGCTGCTCCATCCCTGGAAGTGTTGAAGGCCGAGTTGGATGGAGCTCTGGGCAACCCAGTCTGGTGAGAGGTGTTGCTGCCTATTGCAGGGGTTTGGATTTGGATGATCTCTGAGATCCCTTCAAAACTAAACTGTTCTAAGATTTCATGAAGGGTTTCTGTGCAGTTCCTGAAGCCTCTGTGATGTGGGGCACCTTATGTAATGAAGCATTGGTTTTGGAATGCCAGTTTAGAGCTGGGGTTGAAGACTGAGAGAAAAGCATGTGTGTGTCTGTATGCATCAGATCTTCTTGCCTGGGCTGCGTTGCTGTCCTGTGCAAGGCTTTTGTGCAAAATGTGTTTGTGTCCTTGGTGCGTCTTGAAAACAGGAGAGAGATGTGACTCTTTTAGGACTGGCCTCACTCCAGATCTCCTGGAGCCCCAGATGTGCCCCACAGAACACCCTCACCCCCACCGAGCACTGCTGTGAGTGCTTCTGGCACAGAAATGCAGCTGCTGACTCCTGCTTCTTCCTTCCCCCTCTACCATGAAAGGGAAGGAAGATTTAAAAGAAAGAAAGGTGAAAGCCCCCAAAAGCACCTGCATTGAAGGAGAAACTTCCTCCTGCCACCCCACTGTCTCAAAGGGGTGGTTTATGGTGGGGCTGCCTTGAGCAGCCCTTCTGGTTGCTGTTCCTAAAACATCCTTTGGCGAAAACTGTGTTCTCAAGTTCACAGGAGTATTTTCACTCAGGAGAGTGTTTAGTGGCTTGTTGGAGCCAAACTGAGATTGAGTGGAGCTTGAGTGATACTCAAAGAGAGGGAATACACTGCCAAGACCCATGTCTTGTTTGCAGGCTGTAACTGCTCTTAGAATCATAGAATCGTCAACGTTGGAAATGACCTTCAAGATCATAGAGTCCAACGATCCACACTACAACCCCAACCACTAAACCATCTCCTGAAACACTCTGCCTGTTTATTGACCCTACAGGGATGGTGCCTGTGCCCCCTCCCAGGGCAGCCTGTCCCAAGGCCTCCCTACTCATCCTGAGAAGAAGTTTTTCCTAAGATCCAGTCTGAACCTCCCCTTGCACAACTTGACTGTGTTTCCTCTTGTCCTATTGCTGCAACAGGCAGATGGACATAAGGAGTAGAAGAGTACCCCTATCAGGACAGGACTTTGGATTTGGTTTGTATCCTGCATCCCAAGTGTGGTGTAGACAGAGGGAACTGCCTCCATCCAGCTGCACAGGTCTGTTCCTGGACTTCATCCTAGCTAAGGTGCTGGCTCTGCACCCCCTGACACGATGCTGAGGGGTCCCCAGAGAGTGGCCAGAGCTGTGGCTTTTTAATGGGATGTTGTCTGGATGGGCAATATGAAGCAATCCCAATTCCTTGTCCTCGTTCCCACTGATGGTTTCATAGGGGGGTTACGCTGCTGACTTTAAAACCCACCTGGACATGTTCCTGTGCTCTGGCAGGGAGATTGGACTGGATGATCTTTTGAGGACCCTTCCAATCTCTAATGTTATGTGATTCTGTGGTTCTTTTTTTCCCTAGTGCAGCAGGGAACTTCAGGCCCCTGGGGAGCAGATGGAGACCAAAGGAAAGGTGTGGGAAACACAGCCCCAGTTGTGCCCCAGGTGTGCTTGGCTCTTTCCAGCCCAGAGCATGAGAAATAAATGTGGCTTTGCTTTCCTCCGCTTTGAGTAGCTCCAGCTGGTTTAGGATGGACCCTACAGTGAAGAACCAGGCTCTGGCATTGCCCATTGTATGGTACCTTAGTCACAGCCCTCGTTGCCAAGGACAGGGAGTTCTGAAATGGTGCTTTTTGGTTTTGGCATCCAGTGGTCAGTGTGGTCAAAACTGGTGATTCTCTGTACAGATGGGCAAACCCAGGGAAGCTTCCCAGCAAGCTCGTTTGCTCCATTCTCCGTTTCAACAAATAAGTTGGACAAAAGTTAGTCAGGACCCGAGACCTGGCGGAGCTCTGGCTGGAGACAGCGGGCGGCTCCACTGCTGAGGCAATTTCCTAAAATAACAGCCTCGGAACCTCTGCAATCTGTTTCCCTGTCTCTTACCCTTTTACGAGAACTGAGAAGTCTTTCAGCATTGTGAAGCAAGGCTGTGAAATAGCAACCAGAACAAGGGTGCCTCAGTCCCTGGCGCTCTATCTGGGGACCCATTGGGCTATTATTAGCAGGGGATGCCAAATACAGTCTGTAAATATTTGAAAAGCCTTGCCGAGGGGCATTGTGAAGACACTTGTGCTTTTATGGGCCCTGCAAGTGTTAAACTGGGCTCCAACACAGCGAAGCAGCCAGAGCAGTTCACTCTTATCACCCCCTTTTCTCCTCAGCTGTGTAAGTAAAAGCTTTGGGATGCTTCTCTGATCTGAGCTGAAGATCCTGCCTCTAACGCTTGACACAGAGAGGGGCTGTTGGCAAGTGGAGATGGGACAAGTCCCTTGGACTGGGACTTGGTGGTCTCCTGGCACGCACCTCCTGCCCTGGGGTCTGGTTTTGAGGGGTCATCCTGCTCCTCCAGTGTAATGCGGGGTTTCCTTATAGCTTCTCATCCCCTTGCAGCAGTGAAGGACCCGCAATCTCTGTTTCCATCGCTAGAGGGAGGGAAACTACACGGAATTCGCACCTCCCAGCTCCACTCCCCTCCCTCCGTCCACGCACCCATCCATCCATCAATCAATCTGCTCCAGGCAGGGCAGCCAGCGCTCTGCTCTTCTAGCAAGTCGGGATTTTTTCGCTAGGTATAGGTCTACCTGTGATAGATGGTCTGTTTTCTCTCGGAGGTACCAGACTGCTGAAGGCAGGAACCCCCTTTGCAGGAGCAAGGGAGACTGGAGGCATCTCCAGGGCTTCCATCGAGTTCTGACCATGATCCCTGGGGTCATTCTTGTGGGAAGTGACATTTTTGTGGCAAAGAGGACTCATCCCAACCCTGTGGTAACTAAGCTGGTGGGTGAAGGGCTGAGAGAACAATACAGGCCATGGGGTGAAGGTGTGTGCTGACCACAAGATTGTGCTTGAACCCTTCTGAACCATTCAGGGTCAGGCTATATGGGGATCTGGGAAGTCTGGTCTGGTTAGAGATGGCCCTGCTTGTAGGGAGACTGGCCTAGATGACTTTTGGAGGTCCCATCCAAGCCTATGATTCTATGAACTGAGGAGGAACATGTACGTTAGCTACCCAAATATATTCCCTTTCAAAATATCTGCCAGCTCTTCACCATCCTTTTAGCTTCCTAGTGTGTGATGTGGTGGCTTTAGTGGGGCCAAACAAATCAGATTATTCAAAAACTGCAACTTAAGGAAAAAGTTATAGAATTACAGAGCTGTCTAGGTGAAACACTTTTCTTGCTCCCTGCTATGGGTACTTAACAAGCTAATTAAATGAAGAAAAAAGCTTTAAAATGCAGGTGTTGGTAGAAAAATTTGGATATTCTTGATGCTGGGGACCCCAGACACTTTCCCCCCACCCCTGTTTGACAATAGTAGTTTTGAAATGAAGAGAAAGATGATGACAATTTCAACCTAGGGATAGGAATAGTGTTGTAAAGTCAATCTGCTTTCATGGGAAGCACTAGGCAACAACTTTACTGCTCTCAGATCCCATTTTGTGCACCCTGGTAGCTCTTTACCAGTCCTCCCTACACTTGGGATAGGGAAAAATAATTAAGGTCAGCTTTTCCCACCCAAATAGGCTGGACATGGTGGTGTCAGAGGTCTTTTCCAGCCTCAGGAATCCTGTGATTCACAAAATCACAGAACATTAGGGATTGGAAGGGACCTTGAAAGATAATTCTGTGAAGCTGGAACACAGGAGGTTCGACATCATTATGAGAAGGAACTTCTTCATGGTGAGGGTGACCGAGCACTGGAACGGGCTGCCCAGAGGGGTTGTGGAGTCTCCTTCTCTGGAGACATTTAAAACCCACCTGGATATGTTCCTGTGTGACTGGATCTAGGTGAT
>JAOXOE010000343.1:1896070-1909776 GCA_028565055.1 Phoeniculus purpureus | reverse complement strand
TAGGAGGTTCCATATAAATATCAGAAGGAACTTCTTCCCAGTGAGGGTGACAGAGCACTGGAATGGGCTGCCCAAGGTGGTTGTGGAGTCTGCTTCTCTGGAGATGTTTAAAACCCACCTGGATACGTTCTGGTGCGACTTGGTCTAGGTGATCCTGCTGTGGTAGGGGGATTGGACTAGATGATCTTTTGAGGTCCCTTACAATCCTTGATGTTTTGTGATTCTGTGAAGAGTCATCATTTCATATGAGGTTAGTTTTGAAGACAAATAAAGGTCATGCTGGGGATCTTTACTTTTGTTGACCTGGGCTGGATGATGAACTAGATGGTCTGCGAAGAAGTAATTTATATTCTCAGGCTAACACTTGGAAATTCAACTCACAAGTGACTACAGATATTGGTGCCTGTTGTTCCTTTGCACTTTTGTTTATAAAATAAACCTCTGCCTTCCATCAAGCGCTCAAAGTTGCTTTAATCTCCAAAAAGCCTCTTCCCTCAGTGCTAAAGAAAAATTGAACAAAGTATTATGCAAGGGAGTTTGTCTTGTGTCTAAGAATATGTTCTTTCCTTGCACTGAGTTCTCCTCCTCCTCCCCAGTTTCTGTACTAGCTTTCTTCCCTCGTGCTGGATTTAGTAATTTATTCAAACACTTCTAACCAGGGGGTGTTTTTCACCAGGGTGCAGTGGCAAGAGACCACAGAAACCTTTCACAGCACATGCAACATACATTAAAACACTTGTGGGGTAGGGTAGCATGGGCTAGGATAACGTGAGGATAAATCCACGTACAACAGCCACTGCCTTCCTCGACTGATTTCATTAACTTTGATCAGACTGTTAGAAAAGTCTCTTCCATGGGTATCTATTAATATTTTGTGGGCTCTCTATAAATTTAAATGCAAGCAATAAGCGAATCCTTAATGCTGAAGCTTGGGTGTGTTTGATGTGGTGAGAGGAAAAACCCAGCACTCAAAACATACATAGTGTTTATATTTTAAAGCTCTGGGATGATCTGACCAAGATAATGGGTAACAAGGAAGAGGACTTGTGGTCTGAGGCTTTAGGGAGGCACTGCTGGTTTTGGGAACTTTAATTTCTGAATGTGCCTCTTGAATTGGGACTTTTTTTTACTTTCCTCTGTGTTTTTCCCCTCTCTTAACTACTTAAAGATGTGGAAGGGAAGGGTTTCTAGGGTTATATCGATCATTGTGTGTCACCTTTTAGTGCTGAGTCCGATGGCCGTGCACACGAGAGCTCTGCCTGATAAGCTATAGGACGCTCTGGAACATTTGTAACTTGTCTTTTGCCCCTGGTTCCTCTTTGTAGAAATAATGAGATATTCACTAGAGCAGGGACTGGGACTGGGTACCCAGCCTTCCCAGCTAAGCATGTGCTAATTAGTCTCTCTGCCTCTGCCTCCTAATGAATCTATACATATTCATGGAGAAGCAGAACAGCTCCAATAGGAGAGACTCAAGGAAAAACTTTTCTCTCAATGCCCCGCAGCCTACCTCATGGCTGGAACTTTCTCCTTAGGGTTAGACACCAGGGCTTAATTTATTTGAGTTGGATGGAAGGTAGAAAATAGCTCCTTTTTTTTCCTCTGGGGTGAATAACCTGGTCACTGGACCATGGTAGGCCAGGCAACTGTCTCCTTTTGCAGTGTGTGGGTGTCAATCCCTACTTCTATTCTTAAATACAAACTGTTTCAAATAGCTGAAGAAAAAAGATTGGCTTGTGCTTGTTTACTGAGGACAGTAAATTTTAAGTGGATTTTAAATGCTGTTTGGATCAAGTTTAAATCACAGGAGTTAGGGATTGGAAGGGACCTTGAAAAATCATCTAGTCCAGTCCCCGTGCCACAGCAGGGTCATCTAGAGCAAGTCACATAAGAACATGTCCAGGAGGGTTTTAAACATTTCCAGAGAAGGAGACTCAACAAACCCCATGGGCAACCCATTCCAGTGCTCCATCACCCTCACTGGGAAGAAGTTCCTTCTCATATTGATGTGGAACCTCCTGTATTCCAGCTCACACCCACTGCCCCTTGTCCTGTCATTGGATGACACTGAGCAGAGCCTGGCTCCATCCTTCTGACACCCACTCTTCACATATTTGTCAACATTAATGAGGTCACCTCTCAATCTCCTTTTCTCTAAGCTAAAAAAGTTTAAATCTTTCCTTGTATCATCCCAGCAATATTATTTTGGTTTCATAGAGAAATGAGGAATCAGTTGTTGGTGTCATTTCGTTGAGGTGATTTTTGATGCTCTCAGACCCTATGTGTTTTCCTGTTTAATCTTCAGGGTATTGTGCTATGTAGAAAATATTTTCACTAGAATTAAAAAAAGTAATAATAGTAGTAGGACTTGAAGATAGGTGGGTAAGCACTGGCTCAGAGCGCCGACAGAATCCATCCTGCTGATGAAAGCTGGCTGTGAATCAGGTGCTAAAAATAAACCTCGGCTCTAGAAGTCAGTTCTGACAGACCCGGGTCCTGCTTCTCCCTGTAACATAATTTGCCACAATCTGTGGGCTGATGTTGCAGTAAATTAGGTTCCTGATACTTACTGTTAATGAGTCACTGAATAAATACATCTGTATAAATTAGCCCACAATTTGTCTGTTGCGAAAATAAAGTGTTTTGATTTCCTGTGTGAACAGCACAGCAAGCGTTTTGTACACAGGGAGTTCTGGGAGGTACTGGAGATGTTGATCTGCATGAAGAGAAGGTGGTTATGAACAGGTACGTGAGTGGTGTATGGTAGAACGGAGAGGTCCAGCCCTTGTGCTGCATCCCAATAAGGGGGAGTGGGGCTGTGCTGGGCGGTGCAGGGGGTCAGCCTATGGATTTGGGGAATTGAGAGCTTCAAGCATTCAGAGCTGTCATCTTGTAGATTGTGTGTCCACTGTGTCAGCCTGAATGAGAACAACAGCAATAAATCATGGTCCCAACAGTGATGTTCAAGACGTTAGTTGTGTTTTGGTAGACTCAAGCCTTGTGATGCTAGGTGCTGTGTAGGATCAAAGTAGGAAATGTTCCACTCGGAGTATTTCAGAGTTTGAGTCTGGGAAGATGTAATAGCGCTTGGAAGGAGGACAGTGAAACCAGCAGCGAAGACTTCGGTTTATATGTGCGCAGCCACAGTAGATGACTCCTGTGCTTCTCTGTGTTTAAGTCACTTAGATGTAGTGTTGGGGGATCTGGTTTATGGGTGAGCTTGTAGAGTAGAGTTGATGGTTGGACTCGATGATCCCAAGGGTCATTTCCAACCTGAAGATTCAGTGGTTTGGTATTGGTAACTTCCAAGTATTTCAGTCCAAGAGTCTGGAAAAAAGCTATGCTACATTTTTCAAGTGAAAACGCCTCCCTCCACTCCTATGCAGTCACCAGCTGAAGCAGGATGAAAACAGCAGTGAATTTAATTCTCAGTCCTCATGGGTCAGGTAGTGCGTTTAGCTGTGGAGCTGTGCTTCAGTAAAGGACGTAATGACCTATCAGTCTTCCTGAAACTGATAGTTTCAGTCTGTTTTGAGTACTGAGTTGTTTCCAAGGGCTGCAAGGAGTTGTCTGTCTGCTAGCACTGGCAATGTGACCTTACTGAAGTGTCTCCCTTCAGTGAAGTGTCTCTAGAAACTGGGATGTGTCACACTGATACGTGTTTTTACCTTAACACTCAACAGCTGCTCTCTGATGTGACAGTGCTTTTCCGGTGGGTAGACATCCGAGGCGATAGATGCCTGTGCAATGTCACTTCTGTTGGGTCTGATAAATTGGGTGTCCTCACACGAAGCGGTCATGCAAATGGTTTATGACGACATGCAGTGCTTATCCCACTCAACGTATGTGTGTATCCCATTATCTCATGGATGTCCCAACGCAGGCACTTGTTCTGGAGATGGCTAACCATGTGAATGGCAGGATGAGTTGCTGTTTGTGTTTGCTCACAAATGACAGTCTAGAGGGCTAGAATGAACATGGGACAAGAGATGCTCAGGGTCTGCCTGAGGTTGGACCATGAGCAGGGGAAATTCTCAATGCAGTAAACCTGAATAATTTGTAGGGTTGTTTTGATGGCCTTTCTGGGTTGGAGATGCCTTCAAAAGCACCTGGCAAATCTTTGTCTAGTAATGTTAGTCCATGTGGGTGGTGTTTGCTAGGCAAACAGATGTGAGATTTTTATGCAGCCAACTTGTGTTTCTGCTGCCATCGGGCATGGTCCTTGCCTGTTGGCACATGACATTGTGGTTACTCTTCTACTTGGTGTCTCAGCAGGCTACATGCAGCTGGTTAAGCAGGTCTGTAGTTTCCTGGCCAGTCTAGTGAACATGTGAGCCCTGATAGAGGCTGCACTTGTCTGGATCCACCAAAGACCACGTGTTGGCTAAGGAGCTGTCTGGCTGGTCACACCCAAAGAGTTACGATCAATGGCTCAGTGTCCGAACGGAGAGGTGTGATGAGTGCTGTTCCTCAAGAGTTGGTACTCAGACCAGTGCTATTTAACATCTTTGGCGATGTGGACAGTGGAATTGAATGCACCCTCAGTCAGTTTGCTGGTGACGCAAAACTGTGTGATGAAGATTTGTAAACCCTCATACAAGAAGTACTTCACAGATTCACAGGTCTAGGGGATCCTGTTGTGGTGGGGTCATTGAACTAGATGATCTCTCGAGGTCACTTCCAATCTGTAATATTCTGTGATTCTACGAGATGGTAGGGGTTGGAAGTGACCTCTGAAGATCATCTAGTCATCATTTTCAGTTGTTGTTTTGCCCAGAAAAAGACAACAGCTCCAGCTGTGGTCCAGGGGAAGAGAGGAGCATCTCCCAGGTGTAATCTAGAGCAGCAGAGACAGACTTTTTGTCCTGTTAATGCTGCTGTGGGAGAGCTTTTATCTCAACAGCAATGGCCAAGGTTGCTGTGAACCTGAGTGAATGACCTTCACAGAGAAATGTGAGCATCTTCATAAGGAGATGTGAGAGGCCAAGTTGGATTTTTGGGGTGTTTTTGTCTTGTTTTCTTGTTGCTGTATTCCAGTGTTGAAAACAGATGCCTGGCTTTAGAAGGAGTGGAGAGCTCCAAGCTCTCCTCACAGCAGTACCCAGAGGGACTGTCCCCTTGCTGTAGGGTGAGCTGGGGCTGATGCTGTATTTACTTCCCCCTTGATCTGCTCTGAGCTTTGGCTCTGTTTCACAGCTCTTCATGGAAATGACTCCCTGTGCTGGGAGGGGCTCAGACTCTTTCTCAAATGATAATGCAATCCAGACATGAATTGGCAGAAATGTCATGAGACTCCTTATTCTTGTGTATTTCCAGCATGAATGTGCTCAAAATATCCTGAGAAAGGCAGCCTTGGCAATTTTTGCTGATGAACTGACACTGACCTGACAGTTTATTGCGGTTTCTTCCCCAAAAGACAGTTTTATAGGAGAGAAGCTAGAGGATCCCTTTCCCATCCCCTTGTTTTCCAGCTGTACTAATATTAAGAAGTATTATTTTTTTTCCATGCTGTGTTTTAATAATTGCTGCTTGAAGAAACTACTTTCAGCTGAACACCACTGTTAAGAATGTGATAATGTAGACTTGAAACCCATCTGCCTCAGAACCACGTGTGAGATATGTTTCAGGAGGTTTACTGCACAGGCAGGAGAGGACAAACATCTAGCATCTAGCACAAATTCAGATGGGTCCCTTCCTCTCTCGAGATACGGGCAGTTTAGGGTTGTTTACCTCCTTCAGTGTCAGCACTTGAATTTACTGCCTGGAGTTGGACAGAGTGAATGAAAAACTATGTAAACCTGGAGCTTGGGGCCATGGTTTAGTGGTGGGCTTGGTAGAGTTGGGTTAAAGGTTGGAGTCGATGATCTTGAAGGTCTTTTCCAAGCTAACTGATACTATGAATTTCTATGAGTAGCAGCTGTTGTTCTGTTTATGTTTTGAGACAACAGAATCTGTCTCTGTTCCCTCAAGCTGTAGATATGGATTTGTGAGATATCCTGAGTGAGGATATACAAACTTGACGAGGGGACATTGAGATTGGACGTGAGGAAGAAATTCTTTCCTGTGAGGGTGCTGAGATGCTGGAACAGGTTGCCCAAGGCAGTTGTGGCTGCCCCATTCCTGGCAGTGTTGAAGAGCAGGTTGTCTGGGGCCCTGAGTAACCTGCTCTAGTGAAGGTGTCCCTGCCTCTGCAAGGGAGTTGGAATTAGATGATCTTTAAGGTCCCGTCCAACCCTGGCCATTCAGTGATTGTATGATCGTCTTGGTTGAGCTCATAGCTCATATATGCCTGCTGTCACACAGTCAAGCACATAAATTTATTTCTTAAATATGCTCAGCTTGGGTGTGTTGGTAATATCTGGCCATGGTTCTTCACAGAGAGCTGAACTGCTGCACGCTTGTCAGAAAGGCAGAAGCCAGTCAGTTCCAAAAGTATTTTGCTGGTAAAATATCATGGCATGACAGCTACATTACAAATCAATACTGAGGAATAGTTTGAAATACAGCGTGTAGAAATATTTACAGACTGTGGAGATTCAGAAATATGCTGGCGTGGCTGGGGGAATCAATACATGAAGGTAATTATGAAATGCTGCTGCCTACTGAGGTAGAAAATATAGATCCCCATCCTACCTTAATAGAATCTATCATGGACCTTTCCTTTGGTTTCAGTGACACCTTGTGAAGTTCAAGGGGTTTCTGTTCCTCGACTGAGTTATTGAACTGGAGCCAGTATTAGGTGATGGAAATCACAGAATCACAGAACATTAGGAATTGGAAGGGACCTCAAACGATCATCCAGTTCAGTCCCACCACCACAGCAGGATCCTCTTGATCCAGTTGCAGAGGAAATTTAAAGCCCATGCCCAGGTGGGTTTAAATGTCTCCAGAGAAGGAGACTCCACAATGCCCCTGGGCAGACCCTTCCAGTGCTCTGTCGCCCTCACCATGAAGTTCCTTCTCATATTGATGTGGAACCTTCTATATTCCAACTCATACCCATTGGCCCTTGTCCTAGTATTAGATGACACTGAGCAGAGCCTGGCTCCATCCTCCTGACACCTGCCCTTTCCATATTTATCAACATTAACGGGGTCACCCCTCAGTCTCCTTTTTTCAAAGCTAGAGAAATGGGTTCCTTACTTCTATGCTTCCTGTATGGAAAACGTAAGAGAGAATTCTAAAAACAGTTCCCCAAGTTTTTTGCTTTTCTCCAGGTTTCACACAGGGATCCAAATGAAGGCTGTAATTTGGATTTCTTATTTTTTTCATGGGATTTCTGGAGGTGTGATTTAGTTTTCCTTATGCTGAAGGAGACATATGGAGGAGCATAACTTCTGATGGTGTTTCGTATAGCTTCTGCTCCTAGTTACCGAGTAGATTTTTATTCCTGAGGTGTGAGTTAATACATGAACTGTCAAATATGTTGGAAAGACCCTACTTAACGCTTGGGAAGGAGAAGATGCCTCATCCCTGCACTAAACTTGTGAGCAGGGTGAAGACGGAGGCAAAACTCTTCCAAACATGGAAGCAGTTGGTGCCTGGTTAGGAGCAGCCTACAGAGGTCAGGATGCATGGAACTGTCTCTGGTCCCACAGATTTGTGCCTCTTTTTTTGTCTTAATTTTCTATAGTGGGGAAAAGATGGCCTCGGCATCTCCCCTGTGATAAGCAGAGGTTGGGTTTAGCCAGCATATATCTGAAACTAACACTTACTGAGATTAGCCTGAGCTCAGTGAGGACTTCCTGGCACCTCCAGTCTCCATGGCAGAGTGCTCTTGTGATGCTCCGCCATTAAGCCAAGATGGAAATTGGGTACCCATTCCTGCAGGTGCTACTGGCTCAACAAAGGTGCTGGGGGAATGCAGTGCTGCTGTGTGTGCTGTGGGCCCATGCTGTGAGGCATGAGGAGAGGTCTCAGAGTGCTTCCAGGAGAGGTGATGGCAGTACTTCCTATGGTGGCAGGATGCTCAGGGAAACGTCTTCCAGCAGAGCTGTCACTCTGGCACCTGATCCATCTGACAGCTCAGTAGAGGTGATCATGACATCAGCTACCAGCCAGTGCTCTGATCTGCTGGGTCAAGACGGTCCTGCTATCTTGACCTAAATTGTACCTCAGCAGAGTGTTTTGAAGGAAACAATCTTCAGAGGGTAGAAATGTCAAAGATGCGAGGTGGACAGCCTCAGAGGAGTTAGGGGCATGTCCCGTCAGATGCTAGTTGAACAAAGAATTTGGAGCGGAACCTATGGGTTTGGAAGCAGCTGAGGAGGAAGAGCCAAAAAATCTGGAGGCAACAGAAGCTGGGCTTCTCCTAACACCAGAGACCAGTCGGCCCAGCCCAAGCATATTGTTACTGTTTTATTAAAAGGGTTGATTTGGAGAATGTTGTGTTTGCAATTCAGCATCATGCCTTGGAGCCTTGATTTCAAGCCTTTATTTATGTGCTTAATTGTTGCTATGGAAATTCAATATTTAAAGAGGTAATTATTGCTGATCTTGTTGCATGTGTCCATTTCTGATGTCCAGCTGTTAGCTCTTTAGCTCCAGTCTAGCAGATTAATTACTACTATTGATTACTTTGAGCTTCTCTCTTCACACCTGCAGTCTGTGTAATTAGCCGGTGGCCTCCTCTGAAAATTAGGAGCAGTTTCACGTTGGCACCTTGCCTCTTCTCAGCCATGTGCATTGCACCGGCGAACAAAAGCAAATCCGTTTCAAATAGAGATATCTGGGCAACAAACTCTTCTTGTATTTTCTGAACAAGTAGTTTTTGTAGTTTCTGAACTGTCTGTGGGTAACTCAAATTACTCCATGTTAGCACCCTGTTGGAAGAGCACCGATAGTGAAATGCAGTGAAGTAATCACATTCCTGCCCACCAGTCAGGAAATGGTGTCCTAGTTTGCTGAAGTTTATTGTCTGTTGTGGTTTTTTGCTTTAAATGGGACCCAACCATCTGAGCACTGTCACTTCTCTTAGCCTGCTTACCAGAGGCCAGTTGGCCTTTCCCTGTTGTGTGTGAGAGAGGTTTCCTGCCGTTCTTGTTAGATGCTACCAGGGCACATCAGAGGAACGTTGAGTAGGAGGTATGTCCGTACCCGGGAGACTCTCATCCACCCTGGCCACCCAAGGACCATGGTCTTTCTTGGAAAGACAAGTCTATGCCGAATTCCCCTCCCTTTGTGTATCATGGAAATGAAGTTTGAAGTCTTTGTTTTAGGAAATAAAATGGACTTCTTTTGCCACGGAGGTCATGGCTTCCTCCTCTCAAAAAATAAACCTTTTATTGAGGTTCCACATTAATATGAGAAGGAACTTCACCGTGAGGGTGCCTAGGAACAGGCTGCTTAGGGGGGTTCTGGAGCCTCCTTCCCTGGAGATATTTAAAACTCACCTGGATATGTTCCTGTGCAAGTTGGTCTAGGTGATCCTGCTGTGTCAGGGGGATTGGACTGGATGGTCTTTCAAGGTCCCTTCCAATCCCTAATGCTCTTTGATTGGTGTGAGCTGGGTTGCTAAGCATAGGTCATTGCTAACGTGATTTCAACATGTTCTCTCTGGCTGAGCATCCAGTCCAACTTTATAGTGGACCAAGGATGGTCCAAAGGCACAATATGGGTGGCCTGTGCACCACAGTGAGCTGAAATTCAGCGTTCAGGAACTCAATTACATATTAATGCTGCGTGGCTGGATGCTCTCCACCTATTAGCAGTTTAACGTGCCATAGTTGAGGTTGGTGAGTCTCCAGAGTCAAGGTGGCAATGAGGAAGCTCTTCCCTTCATGGGTCAAATGCTACCCTGAAAGTTGTGGTGAAGTTCAGAGAAAGAGAAAGAGATTTGTCTTCTTTCACGTCGGGTAAAGTAGTTTCTTTAGACTGTTTGGTACAACAGCGGCCTCCAGACCAGAAGGTCCCCAGCTGGAATCTCATCACCGCCACTGTTTCTAGATTAAATTCTAAATTGTGTACTGTCATTTGGAGGCCTTCTGTGCAGGGTCTCACTGAGTCACCAGTTATTAGGAATGCCTCCTATTATCGCAGCCCTAAAAGCTATTTGAACAGAAGCCTAATGTGACTGTGATTTCCAAGGACCATTTGCTGTTATTGCAGCTCTGCTTTGCTGTGAGTGAGAGAAACAAACCAAAGTTGCTTTCAGATCACATGAAAGGGAGGGATGGTGAAGCAGAGGAGCTGGAGTGACATTCCAGCTGCCAGCAAATGTAAATTCACTGAAAATAAACAGTCTTTTTATTAACTTGAGCGGGGTTGTTGCTACTACAAGGAAGCAAACAGGTTGATATCCTTCAAGCCAGACACGTTCCCAGGACTTTGTAATTCTTCTCTTTTTCAAAGTAGATGCAAAAGAATTGAGCAGAGCCTGTACACTGGCCCTACCCTGCAGGCCAGAGGGACCTTCTCCTCTGCAGAAGAGGAGGGCACAGAAGAAAGGCAAATATCTGCTCTCGGGCAGTAGCTGCGTGAAGAGAATGAGAAAGCACAAACATCAGTGTTACTCCGAAGGCACACAGATGCCTGTGAGAAGTCTCCATGATGTGGGACAGTTTCGGGTCTGAGTAGCGCAGTTTATGGGCTGGATTTCAGAGCAGTCCTGATTCTGCTTCAGTGCTGACTCATTACAACACTTTTATGTCATTTCCCTAAAATGAAAGTGGGGTTTTGCCTGAAGAAGAACCCACGAAGGTATCAGGAAAATACATCTTCCATAAAGAATTTTAGAAGTTGTCTTGTATCTACAGCTAAGCAGATTCTGTGAGCAACTTGCTCCTGTTTAGGAGGACTGATGTGAAATGGCACTGGTCCATCACAGCTAGTGGTGCTGGTTTCAACGCTGGCTGAATATATGGCCGAGTGTGTTAGTCCTGGGTGCTGCCGTTCTACACATGATTCAGCCCTGGCTCTCCCTTATCTAGCCTAGCGCTTGGGTGTTGGCAAGGATGAGGGGCTACATCAGAGACTATTTAGAGCATGAGGTGCCAGACGTCATCTTCATATCAGATGGTCTGCAGCCAGCCACGCTCGCACAAGGACAGACGGCTGGCGAGGGAGAAGACAACTGAAAGCTGGGACCGTTAGAGGAAGGCAGTGGAGCTGCCAGTTATTTGCCTTCACTGTTCCCAGTTGGATAGATCCCATTCAAGATGCTGCTGTATTGTCTCTAGCAAACAGATCAGTAAATAGGGAAGGGAGCAGAGCTAGCTGTGGGGTGATGGATAGGTGGCCAGGCAGAGGAGAGAGCATCCGTTTGTGTATCCATGTTACATGTCCAAGAGCTCGTAGCACTTCAGTGTGGTACAGCCTAACACATGGGGATGCTTCCCTGACTGGCTTCGTGTACTTGGAAATCTCTGAAACTTAGGGATGAAGTTTCAAAGACTTTGAAGTGGAAAAGATCCCACCAACTGTGACAGAGGTCACGGGTTCTAACCAATCTGAAGTGCAAAAAGGCCATTCCTACCTTGATTATCCCCCGGGACCTAAAGGCAGCTACTGATCCTGTGCTGTTGAGAATTAGCAAGGCAGTCTGGAAAAAGTCAGTGCGGTTACCTGTACACCAGCTGCCTTTGTTATGCTTTCACCTAACTGAGGTCAAGCCTTGGGACAACTTGTTCCTGCCCACTCAAGGAACTAGATCTCTTGGTTTGTGGGGCAGAGAGCAGGGGAGGTGGTTGTCCCATAACACTGATGTGGCAGATCCACCAGACTTAGGGTCTGTGTCCCTAGTCAACTGTTGACTCAAAGTGATGACAAGCTGGAAGACTTCTGGAGCATCAGCTTTCCTCTGGTGGGAAGGTAAGGCCACCAATAACACCCCTCAGTGTTCACAGAATCACAGAACATTAGGGATTGGAAGGGACCTTGAAAGATCATCTAGTCCAATCCCCCTGCCAGAGCAGGATCACATAGGCCAAGTCACACAGGAACATGTCCAAGCGGGTTTTAAATGTCTCCAGAGAAGGAGAATGAAGTGCTCTGTCTACAGGGCAATCAAAAACAATGATAGAATATCTTGGGTTGGAAGGGACCTCCAAAGGTCGTCTAGTCCAATGCCCCTACAACAATCCAGGGCCATTTCTAACTAGAACAGGTTGCCTAGAGCCCCATCCAGCCTGACCTTGAATGTCTCTAGACACCCAAAGTAACATTCTCAGTGTGATGTCCTGGCTCATCCTGAAGTTCTTGAAATAAGTTTGCTCAGCAAACCTTTCAGAGGCACCGACTGGCATTATCAAGAGCTCTGAGGATCTGAACATGGGTGATTTTGGAGGTGGCAGCCTGTATTGCTCTGCTGTCTTTAGGTGTGTAAACAGTCTGATGTGTTGCTGTGCTGGGAGTGTTAAAGATGTGACTTGTACAGACTATCACCCTTTTTGAAAGGTCTCACAATTCAATTTCTCATCATCACTGCTGCTTCTTCCCTCCTTTTACTACATTGGGAATTCCTGCCTCCTGCCACCAGACTCTATTGTGTCTCTCTGCGCAGCTGGTTGAGACTCAGCTCCTCCAAAATGCAAGTGATAAGCAGGAATGGGAGCATGAGGAGTATATGCAGTGACAAAAGCGGGAAGCTCACAGCTGGCAAGTTGTGCGTTAGCAGCTTTGTAGATTTGAAATGTCATTTATTCCGTGACCATTTGTCTCGGTGCACTGCCTTGGTTCGTGTGCCAGGTGTTGTGTTTGGCCTTTGGCATCAGCCGATGAAACCATCATGGACTTCATCTGGTGCTGTGCTGAAGTGCTGCACTGCGTCCCCTTTTCCTTCACCAGCATTTCAGTTGTTTGAATCATGATGTGTGCGATCCTTTGCCCACCGGATGACACGTGGTGGTTGCACTTTGTCTTTTCTCAACTTGGAGTTTTCCTTGAGCCAGCTGGGAGCTGCTTTTGAGCCCTGAAGGGGTTTCTTTCACTAGTCCCATAAAATTTGGCTCGCATTGCTGGAGGATGCATCTGGGAGTGCAGAGCACTTGGGCTTTAAGCTCTGCAATTGAGGTGTTTCTCTAAGACACCAGCTCAGGAAGCCCTACTAAGCCACTGCCTGGAGGAGTGAGGTGAAGGAGCTCTACATCAGGCTGCTCCTGCTGTACTCCATCTGCCTTGCTTAGCTGCAGCATTTACTGTTGAAGCCCTCCTGGCAAGAGACATTCTGGCTGTAATGAAGTATCTATAGAGATTAATATGGTAGTTGTTACCACAACTTCTCCCAAAACCCCAGTACTGGCTTCTGTGTCCTAATTGTTCTGCATCTGTTTCCAACTGCAGAAAATCACCTCCTTGGGTAGAGGGACAGACCCAAACAAACTCTCCTGGCCTCTATTGCTTTTGAATGTGGTTTCTGTGTTGTTCATGAGCTAAGGAACAAACAAGGGGCTGTCAGGATCCTAGGAAGCAATCCTAGCTTTACAAAGCTGGCTAGATGTCTTCAGGAGGCATTTGTAATCCTTGTAGTATCATGGAATCACAGAACATTAGGGGTTGGAAGGGACCTCAAAAGACCATCCAGTCCAATCCCCCTGCCACAGCAGGATCATCTAGATCCAGTCGCACAAGAACATGTCCAGATGGGTTTTAAACTTCTCTAGAGGAGACTCAACAACTCCCCCAGGCAGCCTCTTCCAGTGCTCCGTCACCCTCACTGGGAAGAAGTTCCTTCTCATATTGATGTGGAACCTCCTCTGTTCCAGCTGACA
>JAOXOE010000343.1:1842341-1858691 GCA_028565055.1 Phoeniculus purpureus | reverse complement strand
CCAGCAGGAGTAGGGAGGTGATTGTCCCCCTGTGCTCAGCACTGGTGAGGCTGCACCTTGAGTACTGGGTCCAGTTTTGGGCATGTCAGTCCAAGGGAGACATCAGGGTGCTGGACCGAGTGCCGAGGAGGGCAGTGGAGCTGGTGAGGGGCCTGGAGAATCAATCTGATGAGGAGAGATTGAGAGAGTTGGGGCTGTTTGGTTTGAGGAAGAGGAGGCTTAGGGGAGACCTCACTGCTCTCTACAACTATCTGAAAGGACACTGTAGAGATGTTGGTGCTGGTCTCTTCTCACAGGCAGTTAGCGACAGAAGCAGAGGGAAGGGCTTCAACAGGAGAGGTTTAGACTAAACATCAGGAAGAAATTCTTCCTGGAGAGAGTGGTCAGGCAATGGAATGGGCTGCCCAGGGAGGTGGTTGAGTCCCCATCCCTGGATGAGTTTAAAAGTTGCTTAGATGTAGTGTTGGGGGATCTGGTTTGGGAGTAAACTTGTGGAGTAGGGTTGATGGTTGGACTTGCTGATCCCAAGAGTCTTTTCCAAGCTGAATGATTCTGTGATTCTGTGTATGTAGGACAAAGGTTGGTCAGGCAGGACTGGGCTGCAGCATTGAGTTGCTCAGTAGCCTGAACCACTCAGTTTATTTAAGGGAGGTAACAGCAAAGTCCTAGAATGAGTCTCAGGCTGGGCCCAGGGTGGGTCTTCTGGCTGTTCCCACATACTGCTTATAGGTGACAGGCCAAGGGTATGTGCCAGGAAGTCTCAACTGTGCCGCCGCCGTTTGATCATTGCGCTGTTGGGGAGGTTAAAAATAAGTGGTCCCACTCCCAGCTGTCTGGGCTGTATATTTTAACTTCTATTGCGAGTGGATTGACTTGGAGTATTTGGGCACCAGGCTCTCCATGCTGAAGGAGCTGAACTTCCCTCTCCACTTCTCCCCCTTTCTTAACTTTCTTTTTGGCAGCAGTTTGCAGAAAACACATCTGCTACCCTTGGCAACCCAAGGCCCCTTCGTTTTCCGATAGATTCTGTGTAAATACCAAACAAAACATATATTACAGATCCTGGCTTGGATCTGGTATGGAATTTGCCTCCTAAACTATCTTATTCTCTTGGTTTATGCAGATATAAGAGTGTTTCTGCTGCTATGCACAACTTTCCCTGCTGTGGTGAGTGGATTGGACTGGATGATCTTTCGAGGTCTCTTCCAACCCCTCGTGTTCTGTGATTCCATCTACGTTTTCGTATCTGACTGAGGTGTGGTGGCCACCACTGTGCTGCCTGCAAAATCTGACCTGGAATGATCATCACTGCTGTTCCCTTGCCAAAGAAAGGGGGGAGTAGGGTCCGTTTCACTGGAACATTGGTGGAACCATGTCAGGGTCTGAGTGTTCTTCCATCTCCTAGCAAAACTCCCTGAGCAGTTAATTGCTGTGAGCCACTTGCTTCATGTATTTTTTGTCTTCCCTTTGAGTTTTGTTCTGCCCGTGAACAAGTTGGGATTTTATCAGTTGCTTCCTGCATCACTTTGAAGTCCCCTTATATAGTGACCTTCCAATCCCTGAAAGGGGTCTATTGGAAGACTGGGGAAGACTGTTCACGAGAGCAGGGAACGACAGGATGAGGGGTTATGGTTTGAAGCTGGAAAAGGGTAGATTTAGGTCAGACATCAGGAAAAATTTCTTGAATCTGAGGGTCGTGGATCCCTGGAACAGGCTGCATAAAGAGGTGATGTAGTCCCCATCCCTGGAGCCATTCAAGGTCAGGCTGGATGGGGCTCTGGGCAAGCTGGTCTGGTGAGTGATGGCCCTGCTTGCTGCATGGGAGTTGGACTAGATGACCTCTGGAGGTCACTTCCAACCCAACACGTTCTATGACTCTTTGTCTGCAGAGGTGCTGGGCGCCCATCCAGCTGGCTGCAGACAGAGGTTACCGGTATGTTTCTGTCTCTCTGAGTGGACTTCTAGAATTCTTTTTCTGGGATAAATATTTGGGTTAGCAGTTTTGAAAATTGCTCACCACAAATATTTGCCTCAAATTTGCTGGTGCAGGGAATGTTTCTTCAGTAAACACATTTACCAGCACGTTTTCAGTCAGTAAACACCGCGGAGCCGTGAGCACAGCCAAAGGTAATTAATTTTTAATACAAAATTATTTTGAGGACACTGGATTTAAGTTCTGCGTCTCATATTTTGAGGAATGCTGTTCAGTTCCAATCTGGACACACTCGGTGCATCCCACTTTTTGGGGTGGTGGGGTCAAGGGGTGTGTGCTTCTAGAGCACAAGATGCAGCGATGTGTTCCTGTTGGGAAGGAGCTGGTGGTGCGTCTGTGTGTGACATGAACCAGCCCGTTTGACTTGGCTAGGCGTGAACGATGATTCGTGGCACTGTGAGGGTCCTCATGGCTGTCCTTGTGACCAGTGCTTTGTGATGTGGTGAGGGGCAGGTAGGAAATGGAAGCTGTAGCTGTTCTGAGTCCTGGTGGAGGTGGTGCTCAGTGGGTTGGGCACCAGACTGCTGGTGGGACTTGATCTCTTCCTGCAGTGATGTGGCCCAGGAGAGATGGGTTTGCTGAGGAAAGGGCGGCCTGGTCTTCTCCTTGATTAGGTGGTAGCCCCTAGCCGGGCTAGTGAGAGCAACTGCTTGAGTTGTGGGCTGCCTCCTTGTTCTCTTTCCCCTGCACTGTCAAGTCCTGTCCCATTTGGTAGTGGGGAACCTTGTCCTAGGAATGTTTTTTTCATTGCAAGGTCTCCTGTCCTCTCCTGCTGTTTTTTTCTGGGATGGTGTAACTTTGGGAGGAGATGACAGGCTGTGGTCATGTCTCAAAAACCACGGATAGGATGAGGAGCAGTGGGTTCAACCTTGGAAAAGATAGATTTAGGCTGGATATTAGAAAAAGGTTCCTCAGTGTGAGGGTGGTTGATGGCTGGAATGGGCTGCTGGTGGAGGTGGTGGGGGCCCCATCCCTGGAATCATTTGAGGTCAGGCTGATGAGGCTCTGAGGAGCCTGACCTAGGTAGAGTTGTCCCTGTGTAAGGAGGTTGGACTAGATGACCTCTAGAGGTTCCTTCCAGCCTAGAACATTATATGATTCTGTGTCTGCTCTCCGATTCCATCTCTTGAGCCCCTGTTGGGACAGACCAGCTCCCTCTGCCCTAATCTGAGGGTTTTTTCTGGCCTGAGACTGATGGAATAATAATTTGCCCAGTGGGGGCTGGTGTGTGCTGAGCCAGCAGGCTGCACCAAGGACATGGTTTGATCCTGCTGTGACAGGGGGATTGGACTGGATGATCTTTCAAGGTCCCTTCCATTCCCTAATGTTCTGTGATTCTGTGATTATTACGGATTCTCACTCCAGTTTTAGAGCTAATTTGAAAGCTCTAGAGAAGTGATGGCTTGGCAGAGGAGAGACATCATTATTCTTATTAGCACCAGTAGTTTTAGACTGGATCCTCCAGCCTCACTGCTTCTGAGGCTTTCCTGATTTTCCATCAAGAAGTGTTGTGAGGCAAGTTGGGTGAAATGTTTATTTCCAGGCAGGGGAACATCCTCTCTGAATGGCATGGCCTGCAACACGAGCAAGATATCTTGTTTTCATTCCAGGGTGCTGTGAAGCTTGTCAGGGCTGCTGAAGATAATCAGAACCCCTGTCTTATTAAAGATCCTTTTCTTCATCAGTGTGTTGTCCACTGGCAAAGTGAGAGGCTCAGCCACTGATGCCAGAGCACACTGAGGGCTCACAGAGAAGCTAATTATATTTTGCTTTCCCCCCCTTCATTCTTCTTTCATTGCAGGAAGACAGAATAGTTGTGAATAAATTGGGAAAGGGGAGGGCGAGGAGACCAGAGAGTTCATTAATATTCAGATTTAGCCACAAGTACACAGAAAAGGTGACAAGGAGCTGGCTCCCTGGAAACCCATGCACCTTGGCAGTGGATGGAAAATTGCATTTAATTATAGCTACCTTTAGCTCAGCACCTAATGAGCGTATTTGAAACCACACAGGGTTGCCGCATACTAGAGGAAGATCCAAGGCTCAAGCAGAGAATGAAAACCTTCCCTCCTTCTTCCTTGCTCTGATAAATTGAAAATCATCCTGCCAAGGCCCAGGAGACAAAGTGGACTTTTATTCTTGATTTCCCTGTGATTATCACAGAAAACCAATGCAGCACTGAAAAAAACGGAATAAAATAAGACGGTCAGTAGGGAGGAACAAGCACATTTTAATGGGGACTAAAAGAATGGAGACTCATTCCATTTTCACATTGCCTGGTGAGCACTGTTAGGGTCTTGAGGTCTTTCTTTTTCCCCCCTCTCATTTCCTACTGGTTTATCTATTCTTTGATAGCTTTTAGTGGATTTCTCGTATTATGCTTTATTTTTGGAACACATCTATCAGTGGATTTAACTACCTCGTAGCTAGGGACGAGAGAAGCCAAGGAGATTTCTTTCACACACGTTTCTTAGGGTTGTTTTAGCGTGTTGGTTCCCACAGCAACTTTAAATCCGTGGAGCCAAATCCTTCGCTGTAGCACACAAGCACAGGCAGAGATTGAAGCTAGCAGAGACACTCCACATTAATTCATGTGAGTTTAGAGGAAAAGCAGAGCAAGGTCTACGCTTGGCCTTTCATCGAATGAATTTGGCCTTGCTGAAATGTGCCCTGAACCAAAACATTTGAAGCTGGTTTTAATCTGATAGCAAAGACCTGATGTTTGCAGTGGAAACCCAGCAGAAATTACTTCTGTTTTAGTGTCCAAGGTAGGGAAGTCAGTGTCCTGAATTATTATCCCTTATTTTTAACAGAGAATCACAGAGCACTAGGGTTTGGAAGGGACCTCGAAACGCCATCCAGTCCAATCCCACTGCCACAGCAGGATCCCCTAGACCAAGTCACACAGGAACATGACCAGATGGGTTTTAAATGTCTCCAGAGAAGGAGACTCCACAACCCTGTTGGGCAGCCCCTTTGAGGCTTTGTCACCCTCATCAGGAAGAAGTTCCTTCTCATATTGATTGGAACCTCCTGTGTTCCAGCTCACACTCATTGCCCCTTTTCCTGTCATTAGATGACACTGAGAAGAGTCTGGCTCCATCTTCCTGACACCCGTCCTTCCCATATTTATCAACATTAATGGAGTCACCCATCAGTCTCCTTTTCTCCACGCTAAAGACACTTTTGTTTTGGTGGTTTGCAGGAACCGCTCTCAGCTTCAGAACCCATCCATGTCTTTTATTTCCTTACCTGAGGATGTTTTCTTCTGCTCCCGCTCTTTGGGGATTCGTATAGCTTTACTTAGCAACACTATGGTTTATTTTTGGGTGATTTAGAACAAGACAGATAGAAAGGCAAAAAAGCAAGCCTAGATATGCCTCAAGCACATTTCAAACCCCTATTCACAGGCAATTTATGTAGCTAGCTACCGGGCAAACGTAAATCCCTAAATCCTTCCTTTTCTTTATTTTGATCAATGTTGCTTTGTCTTTCTTCTGCTTTTCTTGTCAGCTTATTTCTAAAGGGCAGAAGGTGCCACTGCTTTCTGAAATCCAGTTATTTTGCCTTTCTTTAGACGCCCACATACCACAGGAAAATGTTCCCTCAGTTGTCACTTACTTTTTGGGAGGAAAACAGTCTCTAATTATGATCAGGAAGGAAACCTTCTATGCGTGTCTGTCTTTAAAGGTACTATAGATACCTCTGGTTGGAGGCTGCTGCTGCTGCTGTGAGTCCAGCCCCTTACTGAGCTGTCAGCTGAGCAGAGGAGATGCAGTGACAGGCATTTCTGAGTAGACTCCGGGATGTGCCAGAGCCCCAAAGTGAGTCATGAGGTGTGACAGACATCCACAATTTTTTTTTTTTTTACCTATATGTGGAGCTTGAAAATCTGAGAGATGTTATTCTTTGGGGAAAATAAGCAGCTGCTGCCTGGAGAGCCCTGGGTCCTGCTGTTGGTGCTGTAGGAAAGGAGATGCTGTGGTGCAGCCCAGTTGGTTCAACCCAGTTAGGAGAGTTATGGGATAATTTCCTCTTGGCTTTTTGGTCTTTCATGTGTAACTGTCAGGGCCACTGTGATCCCTTTTGTTGGATCACTGGGAAATAAGGAGGGATGTCCTTTGTCTGCTGTCTGCCTTCACAGCAAATGGTGTCTGAGGAACTGTGGGGGAAGGTCAAGACACAGAGTAAATGTGAGCACTCAGATGTTTTTTTCCCCCTACACTCCTTTTGTTTAAAACCGTGGGAAAATTATAATTTTACATATTGTCCAAGATCAGATGAAGTAATCGACCCACAGGAGCAATTTTGACTCTCAAGAGCTGCCTTTGCACTTCAGTGCAGGTACCTGAGCAATCCGAATCCTTCCTGTAGCCAGCGTTGTCTCATCCCACCAGACCTTCCCACGGAAAATGTCCTCCTTCAAGGAGCTGAGATGCTGCAGACCGGGAGTCCTTCACCTTCCCGTGCCATGACAAATCCTGCCTCCTGTCCCTCAGGGAAAAGCTAGTCAAGGATTTAGCAAGTCTCTTGAGGCAGTTCATCAATATCTCTTGTCAAAACATCTTGGTTTCAGTGAAACAACCATCAGGAATATTTTGGGGGGTTTGGATTAAGTAAATGGCAAAAATATTTTGGCTTTTAAATTTTTCTCTGTTTTCCTAATTCTGCGGGGGAAGATGTCTCCTGGTGATAGTATTTTATGTCAAGCATGGAAAAAAAAAGAAGCCCTTTTCCCGTCACGTGTAGAGAAGAGGTTTAGGATCTGCCTAATGCTGAGTGAATTTAGCGTGTGGCTGCCCCTGCTACCCGCTGCCCCATCCCCAACCATTGTGTAAGAGCCCGTGGGAGGACGCGGGGAGGTGTCCCTGCAACAGCAAAGACGGGGGCTTAGATTGCATCAGGCATGAGAATATCTGTACGTACAGAATGTATTCAGCCCTCAGGCGTAGATCCATATGTTTGGATGCTGGTGGGTGTTTTTCTTTTCTGAAAGTTACTGCTTTAAAGATATCCACACAGGTGGCTAACAAGCGTTTGTGCGATGGCACAGCACGAACGTTGGAGCCGTCCGACCGCTCGTGGGTGAGGAATTAGAAAGAGGAGTGGTGCTGGGTGTCCGACATTCGCTGCTTAATTGCTCTTTGCCTTAAGAAAGGAAAAACGATGATTGTTTTATTTTTCCCCAGTTAGCTTTGGGGAAGTGCAGGTGGCTGTGTGGAGGCTGACAGCAGGGCTTCGGTTCAGAGAAAACACCGGGTAGAGGCACTTCAGAAAAACAAACTCAGTTTGGATTGTGTGATTTACTTTTTGAAATTATTTGCATTACTTTTTTCACAAACCGTATTTCCTGCCCGGGTGCAAACTGTTGTTGCCTTAGTCTTTCAAAGGAGGTAAGAAAATGAGTGGAAGGCTTGTGGGGAAGGCAGGAGAAGATTGTTCTTTCTGTTCATTAATTTATAATGGAAATGTGAGTTGAGGCCAGCGTGTGCCGTTGTAGAACAACTCTGTGATGAGCAGCAGGATGAAGTTGAGCAGGTTGGGTGGTTGGTTCGCAAAGGGCACAGGCTCACCAGGGAGTCCTACATCGTTTCCTTATGGGATGATGAGAGCTTTCTTCTGTAGCCAGCCAGCTTCTCTGGGGTTTGTTTTCTCTCTCCATTTCAGTCATGGAAACATCCCCTCCAGGAGGACTGGTGTGTTGTATGGGCAGTCACCTGGAGCTTGGTGGGTTGTTACTGGTTCGTGTTCAGATGCAGCTTTACCCAAAGGATTGTGGAGCCAGCTTCAATCCACAATGTTGTCTAGGTCTAAGCTAGCTCAGCACAGAGAAGGCAATAAACACCACACAAAGGTGGGTTACAGTTTGTCAAGGAGGTTTCCCAGAGACAAATCACTCTGAGGAGCCTTTCCTTCTAAAGCAGTAAAGGGTTAGGGTTAGGGTTCAGCCCCAGAGCTAAAAGAGACCCATCGTCTATTCTTGGACAGCTGCTGACAGTAAAAGGAGTCATCAAAACCCACCCTTAATTCCTTTTCCTCCAGACCTCTGGTCCAAAAGCTACTGAAGCCATGTAGAAAAGAGAATTTCAGACCATCCCATGAGTCTCCCATCACATCTCCAGCAAGTCCATTCTCATCACAACTATTTGTTGCATCTACGAGATTTGTGCCAGTGTTCACTGAGGAAAACAATCCTAACGTAGGTTTGCTGGCTCATTAGCTGCGAGTCTGCAAGGGCATGAATGACGTTCGAGAGGAGTTAATTAAAAGAGCTGTTGCTGCAAGGAGAGAATAAATACTGGTGGTCACACAGGCTAGGAGTGGGACTCTGGTAAATACTCACATTGAGCTATAACTGGGATATAGAGATGCCTGAGCCAAGTATTAGCAGCAGAACCGCCCATATGCTGAGGGAGTTGTCAGCTGGTGAAACTGGGAAAACAGAATGGGACCAAGAAACGTCAAGATGAATCCCTCACCGAGCTGAGCTGCACGGAGCACATCTGTGCATCGTGAAGGGAGAGCTATACAGACCACAGTATTTTAACCTGGAGCTATTTGGAAGCAGGTCTGGCCAGCACTCGGCTGTAAAGACAGCAATTGTCTATCACAATTTGCCTCAAATATAATTGAAACTCGAGGAGAATCGCTGTAGCTAGGCTGAAACTATCAAAATCACTGCAGAAACGTTAAAAATGCAGTAAAAAAAACCCCCAGAACAAACCCAAACACCTGACTTTCTGTTTCAAAAGCTGTGGTGCTCCATGTGAAATGTTGGCAATGACTGTCCTGTGCCCTTTATACCTCAGACTCTCACAGGGACCATGCAAGTGGGTTCTGTGCAGAGTGCAAAGCAGAGCTGGCTTCCTTTTGGGGGGGACTTGCTATTTCCAAGCTTATGACCTTGTGCTATTGAGCTGTAGTGTGTTTGGGTGGTCTTTAATGATAATTACTGACATGAGACCCTATAGAAGTGCTCACACATTCACCTGCACACGTCGTGGACTGTGCATCGTGGCTTTGGCTGGTTTGGGAACACCTTCCCTTGTGGGCTCTGCCTCGCTCTATTCTTTCGCCATGCCTGAGCGACGTTTATGCTGAGAAACCCCTTGACTCTTGAGCTGCACCTCCCCGCGTGCCCGCCGAGCGTCCGGCGTTACCAAGCTCCACGGCGAGGCTGTTCACATTCCTTCTCATTAGCGATGTGCGATGCAAACGGCTCGCCTCGAGTTTCTTGAAGACGGCGGTAATGAAGCTCTGAAGAAATAGTCAGGGGACTGGAGCTAATTAAAATGCAGCAGGGTGTAGAAGTAAAGGTAGCAGCAGCTCACTATGCCGCGTCTCTGGCAATCAGCAGTCCCTGGTTTACCCGCACTAATTGACAGGAGACGCGGCGCTGCCGCGTGTGCACAGAGCCAGCGTTAATGGAGTCAGCACACGCTGCTCTCCCTGCCTGACTTGTCTCATTATCGACCTTGAACTGGCAAAGGTCACTTGATGGTGCTGCTTTCATCAAGATGACAGGTGTCTGAAGATCTTCTCTTTGTACTATAATAATTTGGCAGTTGTCTTCTCCTGTACGCGAATTAGTGATCTGATCCCAAAGAGATGACGGATGGCGAGGAGCTGGGCTGCTGTGCAGTGAAAAAAAAACACCCCCACAATACCAGGTACCAAAACTCCTGGAGGAAGGAAACAAACCCCCGTCACAGATTTCCCCTTGGAGACGACAGCAGACAGGCACATTTTGTGAGCGGAAGCGCAGCCAGGCCACGGTTAAAAATCGGAGGCTGGTTTTTTGTTGCTGATGAGCAGCAGGTGCAGTGCTGGCACTTGGCAAAGATATAATAATAACAATAATAATAATAACAATAGTCGGGGCACCTGACACCTGCAGAAAGCCACGAGTGACAGGGTTCTTGGGGAGATGTCTGATCCAAAGGCAGCGCTGTCTCCAGGAGATGCATCATTAGAATGTGCTGCATCGGGGCTGCAGCTCACGTGCCCTTCCGTGTTTTCGGGTTTTTTTAACTCCTCTGGTACAGATGGTCTCAGCAAAGACAGAAATTATTCGGAAATCTGCAAAACTGGTGGTTTTGAGCATTTTTAACAAACTCTTTGGTTTTTCTGAGAGGTGACCTTTTGCATCTTGTGTCCCTTCTGGTTGCAAGTGCAGTTTGCCATAACCTGGGCTCACACCTCCTTTCCTTTCCCCCTTTTGCTTGGGTAAGGTGCTGCACAGCAGCATTTGGTGACTGTTCATGGGTATAAAATGGGATGAATCAGGGTCTAGACCTTGAGGGTCTCCAGGAGCACAGCAGAAAAATGCTCGCTGCTGAAGAGTAGAGGTGACTGGCTTGGTGGCAATACCAGGCTATGTTGCCCTTGGCTAAAACAGGGAGGGGAAAAGTCAGCAGGAGCCCAGATAAGCAAAGCAGCACCTGCACAGGGTCTTCTTTAAAGAGGTTCTTGCTCCTTCTTCTCAGCATGGGGGTCTCTGGCCTCACTGGCTGGTTTCTGGGCAGCTCTCATGTCCAGTTTTGCTATGGAGGGCACTGGAAGGTGCTGTGGTACCTTTCTTGAGGAAGATCGGGCATTTGCAAGCTTTGCTGGAGCTGGGAGGGGACTGAGGACATTTTGTCTTTGTTTCTCCTGCAGTTTCCCAGGATCTTTTTATAACACCCATTTCTGAAAGCAACTGCTCTTTGCTACTGTAATTACCAGAATATTTCTTCGTTTATCTGTGATTATAGGAAGCAGAAGTATTGTCTGGGGAAGAAAATGCTCTGCAACTTGAAAACGATTTATAGCAGCTCTGTTCTTAAAGATGTGCTGGGACAAAAAAGACCTGCTGGGGCAAAACCTGTGTGTGATGTCTGTGTGGTTGCAGCCCAGCTATCAAAGTAGAAGACCAGGAGATTTTTACAAGGGCAGATCTGATAGGGCTGATAGGATGGTTCTTTGAACAGAAAAATGTTGTTGAGCCTTCTCCATCTGACCAGTTTTATTCAGCTGCCTCTGAGGTGACTGCCAAGTCATATGGCCTCTGTCCTACCACTACCTGCACTGCTGCTGCAAACCCCCCGCCCCAGTTTCCCCACCACCCCCTGGCATGCGGTGGGGCTCTTTGCCCCCTGCCCTCAGCACTTCATCCACTTTATTGTGTCAGGATGAGTCTCCTCAGGGGACGCCGGAGCCAGCCCCCTCCTTTGTGCTGGGTTGTGAAAGCAATTGTGAAATAAACGTTAAAAGAAAGAACGCGTTGCCTAAGTGCATCCCGAGATCGATAGAATATGCCAGCACAGGCTCCTGCTGCTCAGGGCTGCAACAGGCTCTGAGCTGGAGCTGGGCGTCTGGAGCAGCACTCAGGGCTGCTCTAAGCAGCAGCTGATAGGAATCCTCCAGTAATGCAACAGGTAGGGCTCATATGCTGGTACCCAAAGGTCTCAGGTTTGGGTGGCAGCTATGAGAGGCCTCTCAGGAGGTCCCTGTCTGAAGAAGCAGTGATAAAGGAAACTCTAGCAATTAAGGTTTTATGCCTGGGTTAACGCCTTCCAACGCTGGGTCGTTTCTTGTGTTGCAAGGAGGGTCTATCCCTTTCTCTCCCCAGCAAGGAGACAATCAATAATAGAAGTGGTGAAAAATGAGGTTGGTGACCATTTGCCTTTTGCTTGGGCAAAAAGAGATGCTCCCGTGCAATTCAAAGATAAATGAGATGGATTCATGGATCATTTCTTCTTGGAAATGAAAAGCTCAGCTTATGCTGCTGAAAGCAATAACAGCGTGGTGGGACAATAGCTTCTCCCTCACAGCAGTGGAAAGGTGGTGAGTGGAGCAATAACATGCATGTGGGAAGTATAACGTGAAATCGATGACAAATACATGGTTGTGTTTGGCTGCTGGATCAACCTCAGTTCCTGTAAACTCCCAGCTTATCGCTTCTGTTACAGGGAAATAAAAAAGGTAGTAAGGGAATGAGCTTCACACAAATATCCTAGCTGCTGCCTTATTGTCTTTGTTGGGAAGGATGGGCTGGGTCCCAAGCCCTGAATACTCTGGCAATGGCAGTTTGCACTGTTCCAGAATTAAGGCACCACTAGAAGTCTCTAAGAATCTATTGAGAACAAAGGCGCTGGGGGATATCTGTGGCTCACAGCAGGGCTTGTGCTAAGAGCGTTCATGTCAGTGATTTGAGATCTTGAGTGTGCTGTCCCTGTCCCTTCTCTGGCTGTGGACGTGCAGGCAGAGAAGTCAGGACTGGAGAGCAAAGTGGCCTCTGATGTGACAGCTTCCGTGAAGGGTGTTGGGTGAGGTGTCCTCAGGGAACCGGTGCCAGTTTGTCTTCTCTGAGGAGGAAGGAACAAGACCCATGAACAGAAAAGCAGCTTGTGCAAAAGGAACTGGAGCTTTTGGGAAACCCAAATCCAGCAGCTTTCCCAGTGAATCACCTCGAGATCTCAAGGAGAAACCAATATTAAGGCTTAGATGAAGCTGCACTGGGGCTTCCCTATCTAACATCAGCTGTTCTGAAAAGAGACCAGTGCGTGGGTGGTGTGGGGCAGGGTGGAGCTGACGCTGAATTTGGAAAGTGGCTTACTTTTCCTGTCCTTCAACTAGTGTCTGGCATTAGTGCCAGGCACCTGAGCTGGGAGAAGCCTTCTGACTCCTACAGAAGCTCCTGAGGAACCTGGGAAAGTGGACAAAGAGGAGAGGCATGAAGAGAGGATAAAACATCCTTTCTCTTTCTGGCTTGTGGCTCTCTGGGAAAATGAATGCTCTGTCAATTTGGGTAGGGGTTTGCCCACTCTGGCTAAAGTTTCTTTTGCCTCAGAACAGGTTTCTGGGATAGGAGCAGGAGCTGGTGGATCACAGAATCATAGAACGGTGTAGGTTGCAAGGGACTTCTGGAGATTATCTAGTCCAACCCTAGACCCTAATCCAACCCTGCCATAGCAGGATCATCTAGAGGAGATCTCAGACGAACATAGAATCATTCTGGTTGGAAAAGATTCTTGGGTTCATCGATTCCAACCAAGAACTCTACAAGTTCACCCCTCAAACAGATCCCCCGACACTACATTTAAGTGGCTTTTAAACACATCCAGGGATGGGGTGCTGTCACTGATTACCTGTGAGAAGAGATCAGCACTATGGTGTCCTTTTAGATAGTTGTAGTTGTGTGTGGTGCTTCTCTTTAGCCTGTGTTACCCTGAAAGCCAGACCTCATGAGCATGCAGGTCCTGCCTGACTTATGTCCAGCATTGTCCCATCAGCTGTTCAAATGGGGAAAAAGCTTAAAGTAACCTTTCTCCCCACATTCTTGTCTCTCTTAGGGATCCTGAGGTGTCCCCCTCTTGTCATTACCTCTGAGAGTGTTGCCTTTGGCTGGGTGCTTGGGGTCTCGCAGTTTTTGTGTAGGATCTGGGTCTTACCAGAGGCAAGAAATCAGTTTCCCTGTTTCTGAATGCAAATTACAGAGAATTATTCGGGACACAGGCTATGACACTCTTCCGAGTGTCTCAAAACTGGGTTCAGGGTGAAAATGAGGAGAGAGCAGAACAATATAAAAGGAACTAAGTTCACACCAGGACTCTTTGAAGGTTGATGGAGGAGAGGCCAGGTGTCTTGAGGATGCAGTTCAAATGGTGCTCCAGCTTTTGTTGCCTTTGTCCCCTGGCAATTAAGGCTGGGCTGTTTTACAGCATCTCTTAGCTCTGGTTAATACAGGATCAATGAAATGTTTCAGTCTGAAAGGCTGTCTCCTTTCTCACAGCTCCTCTGGTATGGCCAGCTGTGATCTGCTGCTTCCATGCTATTCATGGTGTTATTAACCATTAGCATCCAGGAAATTACATCTGTCCAGGTGCACTGCCTTGGGATGTGAATCAATCTCTGCCTTCAGTCTGCGTCTGAAGGTCAGTTGTCCCTAATCCAGAAGGATGTTTCTTTTCCCAGCTCTTTCCAATGTCCTTCCCTAGAAATTCTTGAGTATGTACTCGGTCTGGCGCTGGTTTGGAGCAGCACTGGAGACCTGTGTGGGTTTTCACTTTGTCCTTTAAAAGAAGCAGCTGCTGTCTTCTTCACACTCTTCTGTTAAGGAAGAAACTCTCTCTCTCCTTTTAGTCATAGCTGAAAAATTCCTGTGCCTTCAGTGATTGTTGTCATATTTCTCAGTAATTTGATTCATATCAGTGTTTGTTCCACAACTGGAAATACCTAAGTCCTGGAAAACAATTTATTTTCTAATCTGGAAAGAGCTTAGAGAAAAAGATGCTGAGCGAAGGACACAGAGAATGTTCTTCTATCTTGTTTGATTTGATGTAGGGTCCTCTATTAATCATCATCAGCAACAGAAATGTTTGCCACAGCAGAAGACTGAGTTCAGTGGAGGACTTGCTTCTAAATGTTGTGCCTCACTTCACTCAGAGATTTCCCTCTGATACAGGAGCCAGCAGGGTGTCCAGGTGGCATGAAAGGCCAGTGGCCTCCTGGCTTGGATGAGCAATAGTGTGGCCAGCAGGACTAGGGACGTCATTCTCCCCCTGCACTGGGCACTGGAGAGGTCTCCCCTTGAGTACTGGGGGCAGTTCTGGGCCCCTCACTTCAAGAAAGAAGTTGAAGGGCTGGAGCAGGTCCAGAGGAACAGTGAGGCTGGGGAAGGGACTAGAGGGAAAGTCTGATGAAGAGAGGCTGAGGGAGCTGAGCGTGTTTAGCCTGGAGAAGAGGAGACTCAGGGGGGACCTTCTCCCTCTCTCCAGCTCCCTGATGGGAGGTTGTAGGCAGGTGAGGGTCAGGCTCTTCTCCCAGGCAACTAGTACCAGGACGAGAGGGCAGAGCCTGAAGCTGCAAGGGGAGGGTTAGATTGGATGTTAGGAAGCCCTTCCTCACGGAAAGAGTGCTCAGACACTGGAATGGACTGTCCAGGGCAGTGGTGGAGTCCCCATCCCTGGAGGTGTTTAAGGACAGCCTGGCTGTGGCCCTTAGTGCCCTGGTGTGGCCACTGTAGTGATGTTAGGTCCTGAGCTGGGCTGGCTGAGCTCAGAGGGCTTCTCCAGCCTCAATAATTCTGTGATACACACATTTTCTCTCCCATTGCTATGCCACAAGAAGGCCAAGGAATGTGTAAAGGAAAAAATAAATGCAAGGAGAAAGATAAAGCAGCCTTCAATGTGTTTCAGTGGTGCTGCTGCTGTTTGGGTCTGTGCTTAGCTCGAAGAGTGCTCAGAACGGCAGGCACAGTCCTAGTGGTGAGGAAACACCTTTCTGGAAAGAAACACAGAATCACAGAACATTAGGGATTGGAAGGGACCTGGAAAGATCATCCAGTCCAATCTCCCAAAGTTTCCCCAAGCGGGTTGATTTATTGTTTTTCTGGCCATGCTTTACACTCCACCAGAGGGAGGGGAAATATGAACAGCAGACGTTCAGGGAACAGACTATCCTGACTCCATGCAATCCCGAATTCGCAAGATATGCCAGTGCAGCTTTGCAAATCCAAATATTTTAGGCATTCTTATCTCCTGATAAGAATTAGAATGAGGGTTCCCCCCCTCCATTTGCCCACTGCTGCCTAAAAAGCTGATACCAAGTATGTAATTTTAGCAATTGATTTTTTTTATCATGCTGGCACATATGTTATTTATTTATTTATTTATTGGTCTGGATTTTCTTGTGTGTTTGCCATTTGCATGAGTTTTGGTCTGTAATATAAAGGCATCGTCAAGCCAAGGAAAAAGGCAATGTGCCCTTGTGGCCGAGAAGCCCAATGGCATCCTGAGGTGGATCAGAAAAGAGGGTGGTTAGTAGATCGAGGGAGTTTCTCCTCCACCTCTACTCTGCCCTGCTGAGACCACATCTGGAATCTCATGCCCAGTTCTGGGCCCCTCAGTTCCAGAAGGACACAGAACTGCTGGAGAGAGCCTAGTGCAGAGCCATAAAGATTATGAAGGGAGTAGAGTATCTCCCCGATGAGGCAGCTGGGTCTCTTGAGCTTGGAGAAATGAGACTGGGGGGTGGCCTCATTAATGTTGATAAATATGTGAAGGGTGTGTCTCAGGAGGATGGAGCCAGGCTCTGCTCAGTGTCATCTAATGATGGGACAAGGAGCAATGAGTGTGAGCTGGAACATAACAAGTTCAACATCAGCATGAGAAGGAACTTCTTCCTGGTGAGGGTGACAGAGCACTTGAAGGAGCTGCCCAGGGAGGTTGTGGGATCTCCTTCTCTGGAGACGTTTAAAACCCCCCTGGACATGTTCCTGTGTGACTGGATCTAGGTGATGCTGCTGTGTCAGGGGGATTGGACTGGATGATCTTTTGAGGTCCCTTCCAATCCCTAATGTTCTGTGATTCTGTGAA
>JAOXOE010000343.1:1821789-1842241 GCA_028565055.1 Phoeniculus purpureus | reverse complement strand
GCTGCTGTGTCAGGGGGATTGGACTGGATGATCTTTTGAGGTCCCTTCCAATCCCTAATGTTCTGTGATTCTGTGAAATCTTTGGGATCCAAGAAGGACCATTCATTTTCAAAATAAGGTGGTTTCTGCTTTTACCCTGTGCTTTCCATGCTCCATTCTTGCTGCTGGAGCTAGATGCAGGAGCATGGAAATACTGGTAGGGAAAAAAGACACCTCTGGGAAGCACTTCTTGGCTAAGTACGAAATGCCAGAAAATGAACATGTGAGATTCCATCCTGGGGGATTTGCACCCTTAATCTGTTCAAATTACAGGAGAACGCTGAGACTTTAAGAGAGCTCATTGCGTCTCAGCCTATGAATTTCTCATATTCCCACTGCTGCCAATAATCACGTATGCGGGGAGCTGTTGTATTACAACTACAGCCTGATCCGAAGTTCATATCTGGGCTTCGTCGTTCATTTGCAAAATAGCAGCCTGAGGCATCCTCCCCGCTTCCCTGTAAGATGCCTGAAATGACTCCCCACTTCCCATTCAAGAGGGAAAACAGGCAGAGAGGAGGAGAAGATATGGGGGGAGATGTTTGGTTTCTCTCCATTGCCCAGTGGGAACCACTTTATCTTTAGAAGTTTGGCTCTTTCCTCTTTTTCTCAGAAGAGAAGCAACCAGGGAAGGAAAAGAGAGATGTTTGTTCTGCCTGGTCCGTGTCCTATGAAAATATAAGACTGGGTTAACTCTTACCAGCTCTAAGCAAAGCAGAAAGCCAGATGCTTTCATTTCTAGCCAGTCAGCCTGGCCACAGTTTGATTCCAGCAGAAATACATCTTCTGCCTTCTCAGAAGGGGTATGAACTGTGAAATCTTATATTAAAATATTACAGAGATATCTCAGAACAGCCCTTATGATGATAAGGGATACCTATTCTAAATGTCTTTGTCATTGTGACAGACACCAAGTGGCCACCTCCTCTAACTAAACCAGTGCCAAGGAGACCACAGCTTGATGGTTTGGACCATGCTGGCCTAGCAAAGGTAGGTATGGCCAAGCTAGCTGTGGTGTGACCCTACTTCTGTGGGTTTTAGCATGTGCCTGGTTAGACTAATTTGTTTCTGTTCCCTGGGTGTATTCTCTTAGAGTGATCCAGAGAAAAAAGTGTCACAACAACTCTTTTCTGGGAGCTCTCCCTGAATTCAGTGAGAACTGAAGGTAGATCTGTGTCTCCAAAGTCCAGTCATAAAGTAAGTGCTGTTCAGCATCCACTTCAGCCATGCTGACGCCTATACTACCTTCCTCTGCCTTTGCTAAGCCCTCAGTAATTCCTGAGAGCCTAGTGTCTAGTGTGCCTTGGGGGACATGGTTTAGTGGGCATGTTGGGGTCGGGCTGACGGTTGGATTGGATGATCTTGTGGATGTCTTCCAATATTAATGATTCTGTGACCTGCCTGGATATGTTCCTGTGTGACTTGATCTAGGTGATCTCCTCTGGCAGGGGGATTGGACTAGATGATCTTTAGAGGTCTCTTCCAATCCCTAGTGTTCTGTGATTCTAATACGCACTGTGAGTAATGATGGCACAACTAAACTTAAAGTATTGCAGGTGAAGGAGTGAGAGAAACAGGGAGAGAAAAATAGATAAGAAATCAGCTTTGCTGTGGACACTGATGTGTGTGGGGTGCAGTTTCTCTATGCTGATAAGGAAAGCTTGAGGCTTTCACCACTGTGTCTAGCCAAGACCCCAGAGACCAGCAGTAGCTCTTTAGTAGGGGTGAAGTGCCCCTTCCCATTTAATCTTTATTCTCTATACGGTTTAAGCAGAGCAGCCAAAGAGAACAGGTTCCTCTGGTATCATTTGCTTCAGTGCCCAGGTTGAGGTAACTGAGCAACTAGAGGTAGGTTGGACCCGTGCGGAGCCGAATGCTGAGCTATTTGTCTCCTGCTTGCCCGACCTCCTTGGGCTGCTGAAGGCTTCTTGTTTCTGATCTGTCAGGATTCCTGATGAAAGCTGTTCCTCCTGCTGCTGTAGCATCGTCATGCAGAGGGATCGTCAGGACATGTCCTGAGGCAAGTGAGATATTGCTGGGGAGGGCTGTGGGTTTCAACTTCATTCCCGTGTTATGACTGCAACTTATTTTCTGCAGCAGATTTGGGAAAGTAGATCAGACTATCCTTTAAAAAGAGCTATTGCAAGGCTAAAAGAGTTCCAGCGAGGAAGATAGTAACATCGCTCAGCAAAAAGGGATCCTTACCAGGCTCTCAATTACAACTTGAAAGCGATGGAGCGGTGTAGGTGTAAGAAATGAATGGTGCTGTCCATTTATCTTGTGAGGCTGGCAGGAGCTGAGGTGAAGATTTACAGTTGTTGATATAAAATGTCAAGGGTTTGGATTAGACCCCCCTATTTTTTTACATTGGGATGCTCAGGGAGCCGGTCATGACTTTCCTGTGCTCAGTGATGCTTCACCCAAAAAGAGATGGAAGCTCCAGCCAATGTCAGAGCAGCTATGAGCTGCATGGAGCCAGGCAGAAATTCTGCCCCTTTATCTTGACCTTTATCCATTTGGGGACTTTCCTCTTTGAAGAGGAATATCTTGCTTTTCCACTTGCTCTATGCTGATAAAGCTATGAATTGACTCCTCTGCTCTGAATTTTCTAAGCCGTTCTGTTCGTTTAAAGATCATCTTTCTTCTTTCCTTTCTGCTCCCACTTCCCTCAAAGTCCCCTGGCCATGATGAAATAGCGCTGGGCATGACCCGGGAAGAAAGGAGCAGCGCTGCAGCCTATGTGTGCTTTGTGGCTCTCCTGTGCTTTCAGTTTGCATTGAACTACCCATGCAAGAAGAAAATTAAAATTACATGAACGTTTTCATTCCATTCCCCCCTCTCCCCAAAGTTCCCTTTCCTCAACTCCACATAACTTTAGAATTTTGCTGGAACCGTCTCCTTCAGGATAAAACCTATGGGCCGTATAGGGCTGAGCACTGCCGAGCTGCGGCGTGTGTTGAAAAGCATCCCAGCACACACTTGGGGGTAGTTGTGTTTTTCTGTGGTTCAGTCAAGCAGCTCCCTAAACCAGGAGTCATTATCTTTGATTCTAATGGCTAACACAATGGCTAACGTGGCAATCTGGGTGATAGTTACTCCTTGCATCCTCATGTGGACGCTTGATGGTCGCCATACGTGTACGGCTGCAATTGCTGCCTTCTTTTTTTCCCCTCTGGTATTTGGGTACAGCTGGCAGAGGCAGGGAAAGAAGTTCATTGTGGAGAAAAAAATAAATGTGTAAACAGTTTGAATGTGGTGGAAATGCTTATGGATTTGTATGAGCTGAAAATACCGGCTCAAGGCTCAGAACAAAAGGCCAAATCCTAATTCAAAGGATGTGCGCTTGCTGAGAGCGAAAACTAAAAGCCACCTAAGGAAAAAAATTAAACAGAGGGACAAAAGAAACTCAGAAGAGGCAAGAAGGGAAAGAAAAACAACTGAAGATGTGCGTATGGCTCGTTGCACACACAAACCCCACTCGTGCAGTCACTGGCCCTGCTCGCTTGGCAGGGGCAGTGCTGGGAGCTTGTGTCTGACTGGGTACCCTGGCTGCTCCCTCCTCCTGGGCATAGCAACCATCTTCTGGCTGCTGGTTAACTTGGTGCTCTGCCCTCTGCAGCACTGGTGCTAAAAGTTCTTGAATCTCAGGGTGGGGGATCCCTGGAACAGGCTGCCTAGGCAGGTGGTGGAGGCCCCATCCCTGGAGCCATCCAAGGATGGGCTGGATGGGGCTCTGGGCAAACTGGTCTGGTGAGTGATGTCCCTGCTTGTTGCAGGGGGTTGGACTGGGTGACCTTTGGAGTTTCCTTCCAACCCCATGATTCTATAATGGCAGAGAACTTTCAGGTTAGGGGCTGACTTTAGGCATAGACCAGTGCTTCAAGTGGCAAAGAGCTACCCCGTGTGTGGTAGGAAGTGTCCCACAGGCTGTATCTATGTTAAATCACACCTCCTTCTCCTTTTCTGATTTCACCATAAGGGCAAGGGTTATAAACCAGCAAAAAGCATTGGCCCCTCGTGTCTGTGCCTAGTCTGCTCAACTTAATTCATTTTTTGGCTCATTACATTTTCTGCCCCATTACTAATTGCCTCTTGGGCTCTACTCATTGCCAGGGCTTTCTGACCGTCAAAACATTACTAAACAAATGAACTAAATAAAATAAACCTTCTTTGAGATCCTCTCCCCCCAGCCCTCCCCTTGTGTTAGCATTCCAACTGCGCCCAACAGGTAGGCGTCTGCTCTCATGTTATCTGTATTAATTAGACTGTAATACCCTTGGCACAAGACAAGGACGGGGATGCAAGAGAGTCTCTCCTGCAGCTCTCTGATAATTTATACCAAGCGAAAGCCTGCTGCACTCTCTTCCTCTAGTGCCACATCGACCAATAGCGATGCATAAATAAGATTAATTTTTATTAGGTGTTTTCCTTTCCAACTAATTAGCCCCTTCTCTACAATATCCGAGCTCTACACGATATTTAATGAGCATTTTGCAGCAAACTCCTGAGGCAGAAGTACTGTTATGCCAGACAGGCTGGCTGTGTCACCCATGGTTGTGGGAGAAGTCCGACGTGGTGAAACATCAGCTCACGTTTCCCAAGGTCTAGATTAGCACTCAAATCTCTAAACCCTCCTTGCCCAGGAACCACCTCCTGTGGCTGTTTACTCCTCCCTGACTTTGCACACTTGTATCTTCCGCTGAACGTACCTCAATCCTTCAGGTTTGAACCTAAATCCTTCAGGTACAAACCTAAATCCTTCAGGTTTTGACCTAAATCCTTCAGGTAGGAACCCAATAGTTAAAGCAGTCTGTTCTCCGTGTTGGGTTCCCTGTCTTTTCAACACCAGTGTTTCTTCAAGTCAAAGGGAAGGGGAGGGTAAATGTGACTGACTCATGGGGTGAGTTTGCCATGTTTTTCATTGCTGCTGATTATTAATATAATCAGTCCAGGAGCAAAAGTGCGACAGCAAATTGCTTAACCTTGGGCCTTGCTTGACTGGGCTCTGGAGGATCCTATCCCATGGCCATGTTAGTGTAATAGTGGCTCATAGTGTTCTGATAATAAAGGATGTTGGGTCCCTTCCAACCCCTAACATCCTATGATCCTATGATGCTCCTGAATCACACAATCACAGATCATTAGGGGTTGGAAGGGACCTCAAAAGATCGTCCAGTCCAATCCCCCTGCCAGCGCAGGATCACCTAGATCAAGTCGCACAGGAACATGGCCAGGTGGGTTAGTTGCTTTATTACTGCCTGAACCCACGTTATTTGCCGCAGGCTGCCTCCAAACCACATCAGCATCTTCTCTTTGCGATACAGTTCAGCACAAAGGGTTGTCCTCTGCTGCTCATCACTCTCCTCACCCACACCCCGGTGAGTTGTCTCCTGCAGTCTTTGCAGAGGCTTTTCCTCAGCAGCAACTCACGCCATTGCCAAGGTCTTTGCTTTGCCCCATCCTTTTGGTTAATAGAAATATTTAGCTGAAGGATGACGGCATTGTTATTTCCAAAAGGAAAACACACAGAAAAAGGTCCGGTCGGGGCGGGTTTTTTTCGGTTGTGGTTTTTTTTGTTAATTTTTTTTTCTTTGGGCCTGATTGTCTCTGCTTGTTTATGGCTGCCACTAATTTGCTCGTTTGCTTGCTGGAAAATAGCTAATTAAAACCCACTTCAGCTAACAAGCTGACTGGGACCATGCAAATGTCACTCTCTGCTGTCTGCTATTTTCGTTTATACTTTACATTATTAGTGTTGTTTTTCCTCCCTCCATAGTAATAAACGCGGGGATAGATTTAGTACCCTCTTCACAGGTGTGTGCTTGTACATCAGCACATCATCCCGAGAAAAGTGCTGCTGTTTTACTGCACTTCAGTACTTTGAGTGTTATTACCCCTGACAGTTAATGGTTTCAGACTACACTGCTTGTTAGCACTAGATTCTGAACAGCTTCATCTATCTTTTTGTTTTTACACTGACTGGTCACATTAAGTATATGTGTCTGAGCTATTAGTCCCGTCTGTTCGTTGCATGCATTTCGTTCGGTGCGTTTTCTCCGCTAAAATTAGTATGTATTGTCATCCATACACTTCAACACATCGACTTTTGTTATAATTATGCTGTCATCATTTTGCTTCCACACGCTTGCTAATTTATTGTAGCTAAATTAGACCTAATATTAGCAATTTTGCAGCTGTTCCCGTAGACCACGCTCAGCCGTATATTTGTACATCGTTGGGTAATTGGAACTGAGGGCTCGGCAATGGACGATGGCTCTCTCTCCAGAAACAAGGGAAAGATTTGAGGGCTATGGGAGGAAACATAAAATATACAAGGCCCGGAAGAGGCTTCAGGGGTGAATTTCCAGAGCCAGCTTAAAAGGTTTTCACACGGCCAAACAAATCAGAGAGTTAGTGTAGCACATCACAAACTTTCCACGTGGCATGTGATGCTCGGACGGGAGATTGGTCATTGCCCCTGAACGGGCGTTTTATTTGAACCAAGACTGGACCATGAAAAAGCGCTGGGGACTTACGGAGGGTCTTGGGAGATGGTTCTTACTGCAGCATGTTGAAAATCTCCAGGAAAGGATCTTGGCATCAGGGGAGGCTGCTCTGAGATGATTTCTTTGGATTGAACCACGAGGAGAGAAGAAAGGGGAAAAAGGGTTTGTTTTGGAGCGGGAGCTCTCCATCGCTGCATATCGATGCCTCTTGCTGGCTATCCAGCCCCCCTCCAGCAGATGTCAATAGACGCAGAGAATGGAAGGGATATTTTTTAAAAAATAGGAGAGCTAACAAGGCAGAAAGGAGCTCTTTTCTATCCTTTCTGGCCGTAAGAGGTGGTCTACTGAGAAGTGCCCTACCCATGGCAGGGGGTTGGAACTAGGTGATCTCTGAGATCCCTTCCAACCTAAACTGTTCTGTGGTTCTATGAAGATACTTTATTGTTGAGGGGGGGTTGCAGCTCAGGCAGAAGAAATTGATGAGAGCCCAACACTGAATATTAGAAAGCTTTATTGTAAATAACTTTTTGACAGAAGACAAACTTGTGCAGGAGATGATGCTGCAGAATCAGTTTAATTCCCAATTCAAGAGAGGAAATAGAAGACACTTAATCGCTGAAGACCATGCCCTTAACTGAATGGAACTAAATGCTCTCTGCTCACGATCCATCCACCTGCTTAATAGGAATATTCTAACAAGATGCAGTGCTGCTGGCAGATGCACGTGCAAGTTTAAAAATGAGACAGCGAAATTAACCCAAAAGGAAAAAAAAAGAGAGTATTTGCTCAGATCTCCTCTATAACACCGAGTTCTTTCCAACTCACTACAAGCTGTTGCAGCAGGCTGCATTCTGCTCTGCTTCTCGCTCGGCCAACGCTTAATTTCTCTTTGGAAAAGAATAGAGCAAAGTGACCTGCCAAGAAGTAAAACAGCACAGGCCAAATCGTGTAAGGATTCAGGCCCTACACATGTCTTCTGCAGGAAGGGAGAGTAAAGGCTAAAAGCCAAACCATTTCACACGTTTTCAAATGATGGCAACTCACACCAAATGTTTTAAATAACAAATCCAGTTGAAAACGACTCACCTGTCCTCACATAGACAATCGTTGGGAACCCAGTGGCTGCTAGGTGATACTGCCTTGACCTGACAAAGCCTTCTCTGTCCTCCCCCTCTTCCCAAATACCCGGAAAATAGAGAGGTAGGTTTTGCAGTAGTTACTGGGTGCAGTGATGGAGAAGTTGGTCTCTCAACAGTGGTTTCCGGTGGATGTTGTGATTGTGATCAGCATCAGCATATCCCTTAGGGTCCAGAGAAGTTTGTGCTTTGTTGACTTCCTCTGCTTTGGGGTTTGGGGGCTTCTTTTGTTTTCATTTCATAGAATCATAGAATCGTTGAATGTTAGGGGTTGGAAGGGACCTCTAGAGATCACGTAGTCATAGAATCATGGAATCGTCGAATGTTAGGGGTTGGAAGGCACCTCCAGAGATCACGTAGTCCAACTCTCCTGCCAAAGGCAGGTCACACAGGCTGGTTTTGAAAGTCTCTAGAGAAGGAGACTCCACAACCTCTCTGGGCAGCCGTTTCCAGGTCTCTGTCACCCTCACAGTAATTATATTTCTCCTCATGTTCAGGTGGAACTTCCTATGTTCTAGCTTATCCCCATTATTCCTTGTCCTATTGCTAGACAAGCAAGAGCAGCCCCTCTTCTCTCAGCCTTCCTTCATAGCAGATATTTTCAAGTCCCTGAATCATTGTTATAGCTTTCCATTGGACTCTCTCCATGGCAAACTTTCCTCTGGGTAGTCTTGAACTCCTTGATGCGAAGATCCAACTAGATCAAGAACTTCTTTGTGGCTGTTGTGATCACACCATGTCCTGTTGACATCACAGGTGAGAGATGGTGCCATTTCTCACCTTCTGGCGTATTCTGCTCTGCATACGATTGTCTCTCAAGCTGAGGTAGCCAAAGGCTTTTCCAGCTCTTGTCCCCTCCAGTAATTCCAAGTGATGATTACTGTTGCTGAGCAGTGCAGATACTGCAAGCAGCGAGCACTCGCGGCAGAGAATGGGTGTAATCTATTGTAACCCACCTTTCAAGGTGAACATAGGAAGAGAAGGTTTGGCAAGGTTAAGTCTTAGCTTGGACACGCTCTTTTAAGTTCTTGTTTTTACTACTTTGCTGTAACATCCTTTCTCTCAGGCTGCTAAAGACCTACTAAAAGGGAACAAAATGAAGCTATTAGCAGAAACTTGTTTAAGGTCTCCACACACATATGTGCTCTTCAGGTAGCTGGCTGGGCAGTGCTGTGAGGCTCTTAGTTGGAAGCTGGAGCAATAAATGTCATGTCAGGGGCCAACTGTCTGTAATCACAGTTAGCAGGTTGAACAGACTTGTGAAAATATTTTCTTTATGTGAAGGGAGACGCTGCACACTTTGCCGCAGCAGAAGTTGCTAAACCTAATGTAATATGACAAGTCCTTTGGCAGCCAAAGCCCCGTTTAATAGACACGCTGCCTGTGGAACGGGGACAAAACAAAAGCAGTTTTCCTGCACAAGTGTCATCTCTTCTCTTTGGCTGTGTCTCTCCAACACCCTTTGTTTTCCAGGTGCCATCGGCCATGCGATGTCGTCTCCTTCCACAACACCCCCTGCTCGCTTCTCCTTCAGATGTCCTTCACAGCTCTGCTGGCGATGCCCACGTCAGTGTGCCGTCCCTGTGCCTGGAAATCCAGCTGGTGAGGGATTTGCTGGGGGAAAATCTGGGCAGGGAGGGGGACCTGGCACCCTCAGAAAGGGCCATGGGCAGGGTACAGATGGGCTGTTGTCTATGGCAGTCTCATGCTATAACCAAGAGTCTGTAGGACTTGGTGCAGCTGGTGGTGAGATTTGGGCAACTTGAAGGGTCTGTCGTAAGACAAGCAGGAATCTGTCCTCCTGCTTCACCAGTGTCACCAGTGGATAGCCAGGTGGGGCCAGTCTCCGTGTCCCACCCTATCTCAGCAAATATGTAACAGCAGATGCTCTGCTGCTACAAGTGTGGCTCTGGCTCTAACCTTAATAGAAAGGGAGTCACACCTGAGCCTCCTCCAGCCTGTGTTCTACTACAGCAGCATCCTCTCCTGTCTAGCATGGTGCTCAACACTGCTTTGGAGGCATAATGAGGTTTCCCTACCAAGTGGCCTGCTAGAACACCTCTCCCTGGAAATGTTCAAGGCCAAGTTTGACTGGGCTCTGGGTAACGTGGTCTGGTGAGAGGTGTCGCTGCTTATGGTGGGGAGTTGAAACTGGACGATCTCTGAGGTCCCTTCTACCCCAAACCGTTCTATGATTCTATGACATCCTGAAGTCAAAGGCCAAAAAGTGAACCCTTGGTCATTGTCTTGTGCAGGTCCCCTCAGACCCTCTGTGAAGCTGTGAAATCTGGTGCTTTCTCGGGTGGAAGGGGGTGGTGGGATGCAGCAGAGTCAGACCTCTCTGCTTGCAGCCCTGTGATGGTGGTTCGCGCTCACTTTGCACCGATGTAAGTGATCCCATGAGGTGTGAGGCAGTGGAGACTTGGGGCTCCCAAGGGCTCCTTACAGGAATACAAGTAATTAGTGATGCTGTGCAATGGCAGAAATGGGGAACCAGGACTTTTACTTGCAAAACAGTTGTTCTGGACTTAAAAAAGGAGGTTCCCATAGACATGTTTCCAGCAGGGTAGTTTTCTACATGGGCTTTGCGCAGAATCCAAAGGACAGGACATCAGCATCAAGACACGTTAAGGGAAGGAATAAAAGATGCCCATCAAGAACTGGGGTTCTGAGATTTATGCTGCCTGAGAATTACTGTCAATCTGACGACTGAGGGCTTACAGGGAAGTAGGTTGCTGGTCACCTGCCATCCAGTTCTCCCTCTCTCTGCATGATTCCTCTTCCTCTTGGCAAGATGCTTTTTCAGCTCAAAGGGGACAGACAGGGGGGCTCACAGTAATTTACTGATCCTTTCCCATTGAATGGCCAGTGATGAGATCTTAAAGAAAAGCCACTAAGAAACACAAATAAGTGAAGGTTTTAAAGCTGCTGCTGCCTTTCACAGTCCTTTTCAGCAATTTGGCTTCTTAGTAAGACGATGCCATTAGGAGGATGGGAACAAAGCCTGTGTGAGGGCGTATGAAGGGAGAGGGGTCAAGAGATGCGCTGCAGCAGGATGCCAGGCTCACATTGCTTATTCTTGACTCATTCCCCCAGCATGTTGCTCCACACGGAAGGTTGCAGTGGCAGTGATTGGAAAAGCAAGTGTAGCATCCCTTGAACTGCAGATCGTCTCTGAGCTGCTCTGAGTGTGACAGATAGATGAGCTGATGTAGTAGGGAGGGTGTATATGCTCCATTTCTTTAAAGTGGTAGCAAGGGAAAGCAAGGGGGAAGTTAGAAAAGACTCTGGGCACAGGCATTATAGATGAGAGAAGTAAAAGACTGGCACTTGAGGTAATAGTGTTTGACTTAAGAGAGTGTTTTAAACATAAAGTATAACATTGCAAGCAGTGTACAAGTTCCCTCAAGTTTTATGTGAGGTCAGCTTTTGCTGTCTTTGTTTTAAAAGCAGGGTGCAGACCTTTCTTGATTCCGCTTTTTACCTCCAGATGTTTGTCAGACTTCTGTGGGCACAAACTAGAACAGAGGAGGTTCCATCTAAACAGGAGGAAAAATGTCTTTACCTTGAGGGTGACAGAGTCCTGGCCCAGCCTGCTCAGAGAGGTTGTGGAGTCTCCTGCTCCTGAGACATGCAAACGCACCTGGACGTGTTCCTGTGGGATCTGCTCTAGGAGAACTTGCTGTAGCAGGGAGATTGAACTAGATGACCTTCCAATGCCTACTGTCCTATGATTCTGTGATTTCAGGTTCATCTTAGGACCACAGAATATTGTTCCTCTGCTGGCTTACACCTTTGCTACCATCATTTGAAGGTCTATAGAGTTTGACACTGAGTCAGGGCGAGGTGGCTATCAAGGTCTCTGCCAGCCTTGCCCTGGAGATCCAGTACATTTGAATTCATTTGAGCTGACTCATATTTAATTCACATCAGCTAGCTCCATACCATTATATCCACCATCGTGGCTTCGTAAGCAGCAGTAGAACCCCTTCTCTGAGCCCACTGCTGCACATTTTCCAGCCACGTTCAACATACCCGTAGATTTACAGCCAGTGCTGCAGAGGAATTACATTTTGCTGACCATGCTTTGCTTCCTGAAGCTCAAGTGGACCCTGAATATATTTCCTGTGCTGCAGTGGCTAAAGCAATAGCACTAATATTGCCATCCCAATATTTGAGAGAGCTGCATCTGTATTGTTTTTACTGTAGGAGTGACATTCATTTGGGATACAGATTCAGCACATAAATGTATAATAAATTGCTCAGCAATATTAGGGCAGTAACTTCTTTTTCTTCTGAGCAAACCACCCAAACGACTGAACCAGTGTAGTTAATTAGAATCGATCTCACTTTTTAGCACCAGGAAGTGCATAATGGAAGATAAGATTGATTGTAACGTTGGATCACTTCATTTAAAGGCTGCTAATAGGCTAAAATGACAGAGCCAATCTAAAATTATAATTTTGGAATCAATATAATTTTTATAACGTTGTCAGATCTTAAAAATTAATCTAAATTTATGCTGTGAAACTAGCAAATCCTTCCTAGCTATTATAATGAAACGAACCAACATTGTATTGTATTACTTCTTCAAATAGAAAAAAGGCTTCTTTATTGGCATGGCATTGCAGCTGGCCAGATAACCAGTTGGGGAGGTATCTGTTCATTTCCTGCTCAGGGCGAGAGTAGAAATGGATTTTAACCTTCTCTCTTGCCATCATAGAGATGTTTTTCCACGTTATTAAATGTGAGAGAGGGCTTCATTTCACAAGATTGGGATTTGGAGCACTGCAGGAGAGAATTAAAGTTTGCTAGCAAAGCCGCAGTAGAATCATAGAGTGTTCTAGGCTGGAAGGGACCTCTAGAGGTCATCTAGTCCAACCTTCCTACACAGTGACAACTCTACCTAGGTCAGGTTTCTCAGAGCCTCAAGCCTGACCTTAAATGGCTCCAGGGATGGGGCTCCCACCACCTCCCTGGGCAGCCCATTCCAGCCATCAACCACCCTCACATTGAAGACCTTTTATCTAGTATCCAGCCTAAATCTCTCCTTTCCCAGCTTGAACCCACTGCTCCTTGTCCTGTCTATACAAATCCTCATGAAAAGACCTTCCCCTGCCTTCATGGAGGCCCCTCTCAGGTACTGGAAGGTCAGAAGAAGGTCTCCCCAGAGCCTTCTTTTTTCGAGGCTGAACAGCCCCAACTCTCTCAGCCTGTCCTCATATGAGAGCTGCTCCATTCCCCTGATCATTCCTCTGGACACGCTCCAGTCTGTCTGCATCCTTCTTATGCTGGGGGCTCCACAGCTGGACACAATACTCCAGGTGAGGTCTCACCAGGGCAGAGAGGCAGAATCACCTCTCTTGATCGGCTGGCCACAGTTCTTTTGATGCAGCCCAGAATGTAATTGGCCTTCGGGGCTGCAATTGCCCACTGATGGCTCATGGCCAGTTTTTCATCCACCAGCACACCCAAGTCCCCTTCCACAGGATTGCTGTCCAGTAGATCCTCTCCCAAAGAGTCTGTGCCTCTTCATTTGCCATTGCTGTCCCTACACCCTCAGGAGAAATGTAGACTCATCTTCTCCAGAAGAAAGAAGAGGACAGTTGTAGCAGTTTAAAGAGAAATATTTTCCTTTCCTTATAAATTTATTCAAGGAGTTGGGTCTAAACTAACCCCACATTGCCAGTTGCCAAGGAGTTTGGTGCATTCTGCCCCTTGCTGTCCCTTGCTAGGACATTGGTTGTTTTTTGGGTGTCAGATGTTTAGGTTAGTCTCTTTTTTTTTGCTTTTCTTTCAGTAATAGATTCTCTGCAGGACATGCCATGCTGTAATTCATCCCCACTCTTGTGTACTGAACTGTATGGCCTTGAGCGGGCAGCAGTGGTTCTTGGGTGTTTGCAGCTCACCCAAGGCTCTGCAACATGCCTCTTCCATTTCACCTCCTTGGCAGCAGCAGATCTCTCAGGAGCTTTAGCAGTGCATGATCCAGAAGCCCTGCAGATCAGAGCTGTTTGCACCCTTGAATCCCTCCTGGAGCTCCTTATGTCCCTCCTATGGAAAGCTGGAAATACTACTTGAGAAGACCAGAGCTACTGGTCTTAACCTGAGTAAGGCTGGAAAAGACCTCTGAGCTCATCCAGCCCAGCCCATGACCTAACATCACCACATCAACCAGATCAGGACACCAAGGGCCACAGCCAGGCTGTCCTTAAACACCTCCAAGGATGGAGACTCCACCACTGCCCTGGGCAGTCCATTCCAGTGTCTGATCTCCCTTTCCATGAGGAACACTTCCTAACATTCAACCTAACCCTCCAAAGCACACTCGGGGTGAAGTGTTTTCTGACTGACATTGATGGGGTTATCACAGCCTGAAGAGAATTCAGCCATTTGTACTCTGTTGCAGAGAAGTTGGTGAGAAGGCCACCACCTCTGCTTCTCCAAAGCATCTGCAGCAGCCCCTTTCTGCAAAAGAGGACTGAGCCTGGAAAAGTAGGGCAGGACATCCTTGCAGACAAGTCAGATCCCTTAGTTCTACACGCAGAAGATGCAAAGGCAAACCCCATCCTGAATTCACTTTGCAGCAATAGGAGATGAGGCTGAGTGTGTTTGAGTGGGACCTGGATGCAGGAGATGGCTCTGGGATGGCAGGAATTATTGAGGGGAAAAGAGAGAGAACACATGTACAGAGACCCCAAAGAGCACTTTGAAGAGCTTTGTGTTTCTTGGAGGTTTAATGTATTATAATCTGATTCGGCACAAGCCAGTCTGGGAATAAAAGAGAAATGCAGAAAGACTAATGATTGGAAGCGCAGGGGGAAGTGGAAAGAAAACATCACTTTTAAGTGCATTTTTTCCCTTTTATGCAAGATCTGACTGGGGCCAGGCGGGGAGAGCAAAAAGCTTCTGTGAGTTAACACAAAAGTGAAGCAGCACTTTGAAGAGGCTTTATTTGCTCCTTAGAGTCTTCTTTTGATTTTTAATATCTCTGAGGCTTGTCAGGGAGAAAACAGACAAAGACATTAGATTCTGGGTCTTGAGCAAAGCTCAGGGACTTGAATCTTCCACTAAATGAAAGAAATTGCAGCCTGACAGAGTGAACGACCTTAACCTCGGAGCCACACAATGTCAAACCAGAAGCGAGCTGGTCCGTGGGCTCTGGAAGTCTCTTGCGTTGGCTGGAGGAGTGCTTCAGGATGGTCCCAGTCTCTTGTGTTGGCTGGAGGAGTGCTTCAGGCTGGTCCCAGCATACCCCCACATTTCCCGTTGAGCTGTTTCAGCTTGATTGGGAAGGAAAAGTGAGTTGGGGAGAAGCCCAGCGTCTGACACCGGAGCTGCCATCTCCATTAACTCCAGCAGACAGGAGCTGTCCCAGTGGTGAGCAAATACAAATTACATTGGCTTTTGCAAACCCACTTTCTTACTGCCTGCCTGGGCCCAGGGCCCACATCCAGGTCTCTGTGTCCAAACGTTGTTAGGGAACGAGGATACCGAGGGATATCCTGGCTCCGCTGGATCTTACAATGGATGTGCTTTTGGTTCAGTAGCTCAGAGCTGAAAGTCCTGAAGCCGCTGCAGCTCGTGAGCCAAGAAACCAAGCTTGGTTTTTCACTCAGGGTCAACTTGATTTGATGGTTTGAGTCTGTTTTAACTACACAAAAAAAATTATTTCAGCTTCACTGGGTATCTCTCTGCTTTCTGACTGCTTCGTGTGTCTGTGACACTTGCCCACCTTCTGCTGGTTTTAACCAGAAGAACATAATGCTGACAGTAAAGGTGCTATAAAAAAGAGAGCCTGAGGTGACTTTTGCCAAAAGCCAGTTGAAGATTTGAAAAAACCAGATAGACATTTCAGTCCAGTTCCAAGCTTATCAGATTGAGCCTCTGGTTGTTCCAAAAGAGTGTAGAGACTGAACTGACTCTGAAACGTCCAGCAGATGCAGCCAACGAGATGTGCAGCTAGCTGAAACCTTCTTCTGACAGAGCATCAAGGTCTGCAAGAAGCCCACAGATCATGGTGGCTCCAAAGGGACGTAAAGGAAACAGCTGTCCCTTTGAGAAGTGGGTCCTGGAGAACATTGGCACGTTTAGTTGCCACCATGAGCTTCATTTGAAAGCAGCCAGTGACCAGTGCAGAGCATTTAATAGGCAAACCCAGAGAGGTTGTGGAGTCTCCTTCTCTAGAGATGTTTAAAACCCACCTGGAAATGTTCCTGTGTGACTTGGTCTAGGGGATCCTGCTGTGGCAGGGGGATTGGACTAGATGATCTTTCGAGGTCCCTTCCAATCCCTAATGTTCTGTGATTCGGTGGTTTTTTCCAGAGCTAGCTCCATGCAGAACAAACTGCCCTGCTCCGGCCTAGGGGTCACAAAAGTGTTGGCGTAGGCTTTGATTTGAGTCAAGTGTGGGAAAACTTGGGTTTTCACAATCACGTGTGGAATTTGCTTGTGATAAAACATGAAAGCAACTTGTCTACATCTAGGTGAAGAGTTACTAGAGCACGTTGCGAATTTGTCCACATTTACTGCCCGATTTAGGATACGGAAGTGACTGCCTGGAAAGGAATGTGCAGGGGATACGTTGGGAGGGTTTGCTGTTTGCATAACCCATTGATTTCTGCTGAATGTGAGTCCTATGGCCGTTACTTAGTGCGCCAGACTGTCACCGTTCTTCCCAGCGAGGACTCCCACACATATCCTGTTTTTCCCATTTCTGCGAGAACATCTGCTTGCGGTTCCTCCAGTGGGTTTTGACAATACGAAAGTCACTCATGATGGGACTTTCCATCACGACCTAAAACCTAGGATTGCCCATTCCAGGAGAAGACTGACTGGCTTTGACCATCCAGAACACTTGGATGTTCTAGAAGAACTTACCTTTGTGAGGGTGGAAGCTGAGTCATGGCTAAGAGAGGAATGACCCCTAGCTAATAATGAAAGAAAAGTGAAGACTTTTGAGACATCATGAAAGCTGTGACATCTTTTCCAGCAGATCCATCAAGAGAAAACTTGAAAGGTGATGGTTTACTCCAGCCATCTTTCTGCTAGGACTTCTACTCATGGCCTGCTGCTCACTCACAGATGTGTGTTAGGAACATCAAGAACTGAAGCCCAAGTTTAGAACACTTGGTGTTATTCTGTGGTTTTTTTAATCCCTGAAGAACTGCCCAGGTTTTCCTTTAAAACATGTTTTCTACACTTAGGGAGAAGAAAGGAGGTTTGCCCTCTATAACTACCTGAAAGGAGGTTGTAGAGAGGTGGCTGTTGGCCTTTTCTCCTTAGTAACTACTGACAAAACCAGGGGAAATAGTCAGAAGTTGAGGCAGGGGAGGTTTACATTGGATATTAGGAAGAAATTCTTTACAGAAAGAGTGGTTGGGCACTGGAAGGACCTTCCCAGCAAGGGGGTTGAGTTGCCATCCCTGGAGGTGTTTGAGAAACGTGTAGACATGGTGCTTCAGGACCTGCTGTAGTGGTGGGCATGGAGAGGGTTAGTTTGTGTTTGTCGATCAGTCAGGTGTTTAGGTTTTTTTCTGTTTTATAATATGGTTGGGCTCAGTGATCTGGGAGGTCCTTTCCAACCAGGATTATTCTGAGATTCTGTGATTCATTGACAGTTATCAGAAGGGAGTAGCAGTCCTCCTCTTTCTTTACACCAGTCCATCAACTCTAACTGGGAAGGTGATCCAGGGTTGAAAAGCATCATAGTCCCAAGGTGGTTGTTGTGTAAAGCTGATGTAACCACCAATTCTCTGTTGCATCTGTGGAAGAAAAGGGCTCAGACTTGTCCTAGTCTCCCAGCCCAGCTGTGAGCAGTGTGGAGTCAGCCAGGGCAGCTGCCCTGAGCTGGCTCTCAGGTGGGTTTCATCCCATCAGCATCACCCTCAGTATAAAGGGGGAAGGTTGCTAAGGATGGGGGTTTCTCCTGATCCTGTGTCTCCCCGTCCTTGGTGAAGGGTCTTGCTCCTAATTCTGCTCCTGAGGAACTGCCTTCCCATGTATTGTGACCACTGGGTGAGTGTAACTTTATATATGCCAGCTGATACTGGTTTGTCTGTTTTGTTAAAACCTAGTTTCATTGTAGTTTGCGGGTCTCCCCTCCCGTTCCCTGCTAGGGACAGCTTATGAGGTGATAGAGCAGCTGCTATAGTTTAGCCCCAGATATGGGCTAAGCATAGGTGACTCTCTAGACCACCCACTTCAGAGAAAAACTCTGCACTCCCTTGCATTTAGAAAGGAATCTGTGTTTGCTCCTCCAGTCTGACTGCCCATGCATCTAAATTGGGGTTCTCAACCCCTGCTTCACAACTAAGCTCTGCTGCAAAGGAAGCCACTTCAGTGTGGCATACAGCCCTGAAGCAAGGGTGTCTGTGGCCAGGAGTTTTCTCCCACAAGGCATTTAATTTGTAGGAAAAAACACTTTTAAAGCTGAAAACTTTCAGCACGTTGGCATGTTTTATTTTCAACACGGATAGGACTTCTCATCCAGACTGAAACGAGAGCCTCCTTCACCCTGAAGAACAGCTCGAGGGCTTTACGTGAAGCAGTGACACGAGTCTCACTCTTGCAAGTTAGAAATGTGCGTCAGAAGCACCAAGCGGCTGGTTATTCTCGAGCAGATACATTTCCCCTCCTCTTCTGTGCATCCTAGATAACAGTTTTCCAATTCTGAATGTTCCGAAGCGGTAGGAGAGTCTCTAGCTGTCACAAATGAGAGCTTCTGCAAAGCGTGGGATGATTCTTCTGGGGAAGAAGGACCCCATCTTTTTTCTGGGTTTTGTGTTTTTTTTTTAAACTCAAAACTGTTGGTTTTTTTTCTGATGGCTAAACTGTTTCCCAACAGCTCTTGTTGTGATAGTTGGAAATCTATTTGTGTGATAACTTATTTCCTGAGGGCTTTCTATAACCATACGAAGGCAACAAGTGGTTGGGCATGAAATCCAGGTGTATTTGGTTTAGAACATATTTTTGATGGACCAGTGACCGCTACAGCCCTTCATGAGTGGAGATGACCTTCCAAAATCCTGGTGTTGCCTGTCCCAGGCTAGGCATCTTGCAGGAGTGGTCTTTGAGACCTTAGCCTCTTCTGGATTACAGAATCACAGAATATCAGGGATTGGAAGGAACCTCAAAACATTACCTAGTCCAATCCCCCTGACACAGCAGGATCATCTAGACCGAGTCACACAGGAACATATACAGGAGGGATTTAAACGTCTCCAGAGAAGGAGACAACCTCCCTGGGCAACCCCTTCCAGTGCTCTGTCACCCTCACGGCGAAGATGTTCCTTATGATATTTATATGGAACCTCCTCTGTTCCAGATCACACCAAGTGCCCATTGTCCTATCACTAGATGATACTGAGCAGAGCCTGGCTCCATCCTCCTGACACCCACCCTTCACATATTTATCAACATTAATGAGGTCACCCCTCAGTCTCATTCAAGCTCAAGAGCCCCATCTCCCTCAGCCTTTCCTCATAAGGGAGGTGTTCCACTCCCTTCATCATCCTCGTTGCTCTACGCTGGACTCCCTCTAGCATCTCCATGTCCTTCTTAAACTGAGGGGCCCAGAACTGGACAGAATACTCCAGATGTGGTCTCACTAGGGCAGAGTAGAGGGGAGAAGAACCTCTCTCAATCTGCTAACCACCCCTAATTAGGTTTTAATCCCTGATTAGGTTTTCAGCTGGTTTTTTTCCTCTCTCTGTTTCTCTCTGTATGCTACCACAGACAGCTTCTTACTGGATAGAAACACGAGTAGGACATCAAACCAGAAGGAAATTGCTGGGTTAGTAAGACAACCGCTTTATCCTCTCACCCCATTCCTAAATGTGCCAAGAAAGAGTTAAGCTATCCTGAAAATACTGCCAAGGATAGGTACCTGCGGAACCTGAGCCAAGTTCAAGAAGGCAGGGGGTAATTAGGGCAGTTGGTTTTTAATTATCACTGAAGTCAGTCCTTGCAAGACCCCCCTCCCAGTCATATCCAGGCTAATGGTCAGCTGTGTATGCTGAGTCAGCAAAACTCTCATACCCGCCTTCACCAGGGGCTCCCAGTGGGCTGAAGTTGGCTCTTTTTGCTGGATGTGCTGAACTTCTCTCTAAAGCTGGGCTGATTAAAAGGGAAAAAGCAATCTCCAGCTTTAATCAAGCTTGCAGGCGCACACCTTCCAGATTTTGTGAGACGAGGTGTTTGTTACCTCCTTTCCTCTGGCATGGTAGCAGTTTAATGAAAGGCTGCATATTTTTCTGTTAGCAGCTCAACCACTTAATTCTTAAGTTCCTTCAGAGCTCTCAGATGTCTGCCATCTGGTCATGGTGACTTGTTGCTCTTTAATTTGTGAATTTGTTCCAGCACTTCCAGTTTTGACACCTCAATCTCTGACAGTCTCGTCTTCATTACTTGAAAAGAATAGCTCAGAGGGCTGTCTCTCTCTTACACACATCTTCGTGTGGCTTCAATTTCATTAATATCATTTTAACTTAAAGCAGAATGTACAGCTTCTCCCAAACATGCCATTTCTTCACTTCCTTCCTGTCCTGCAAGATATTTTTATATAGTGGTGTTGTATTTGTTATGAAATGAAAACACATTGGAAAATCCATGGAATCGGCACAAACAGGTAACCGGTGTCTTTTTTTATCATATAAAAATGACAAAAAGTGAGCCTAAAGAAACATCTCTCTCATGATGGAGCACTGGAAGGGGCTGCCCAGGGGGGTTGTGGAGTCTCCTTCTCTGGAGACATTTAAAACCTGCCTGGAT
>JAOXOE010000343.1:1793251-1817721 GCA_028565055.1 Phoeniculus purpureus | reverse complement strand
ACATGGCCAGGAGGGTTTGAAATGTCTCCAGAGAAGGAGACTCCACAACCCCCTGGGCAGCCCCTGCCAGGGCTCTGTCACCCTCACCGGGAAGAAGTTCCTTCTCACATTGATGTGGAACCTCCTGTGTTCCAGCTCACACCCACTGCCCCTTGTCCTGTCAGTACATAGCTACCACAAAAGGATAAGTGAAGCGATTGGCAAAAGGACATCCAGTACCTGCTGCAGCAACAGCACAGCACGAGGTAAAAGGTTTTTGATTTTGCCACAAAGCTCCCACTGAGTTCTCTGGAAACTGAATTCAGCCTTTTCAAGTGAGAGCAAAGGAAGTTTTCCAAGCCATCAAGAGTATTTTTATTGTCGCCATCAGAGCTCCTGGCGTAAGGAATAAGCACGCAGCAACACAACCTACCCCGGTACAGCAATCCCCAGCAGTGCATGAGGTTGTCTAGCAGCAGGCAACAACAAAACAGTCCCCACGTCCTGTGCCCAATTGTTAAACATCCATCTCGGCAGCGCTCGTGACCCCGCTGCATCTGCTTGCCACGTACAACGTGCGAAGGCGCTTGGCTGTGCCGAGTGTTTAGGGAAAACGGATTTCAAGTGCCACATTTCTAACATTCTTGGGCAGAGAGGTTTGGGGGAATCTGAGAAGGGAGTTTTATGGGCCAAATCTTCTGAGATGAAGCCCCACAGGCAACGCTGCAGACGCTGGGACCCGGCCTTGCTCTTGAAAGGGAGCACAGGGAGAACTTGGAACGAATCGCTTTATGAAACCCTCATCATCTGAAGGGAAAAATCTGGGGTTAAATAACATTTTCCACATACGATTTGGCTGCCAGTGCACTTGAGAAAATATCTTTGAGACCATTAAGTACCAAAAAATACCAGGAAAAAAAATCACTGAATCAATGTTAAGCGCTGGAACAGGCTGCCCAGGGAGGGGGTTGGGTTGTCATCTTCACTCATGGAGATCTGGAGCTTAAGAACAGGGTTTAGCGGTGGCCCCTGGACAACTGAGTTAATGGTTGGACTTGATCTTGAAGGTCTTTTCCAACCTAAATGAATCCATGGTTCACAGAACTTTAGGGATTGGAAGGGACCTTGAAAGATCATCTGGTCCAATCCCCCTGCCAGAGCAGGATCACCTAGACCAAGTCACACAGGAATTCTATGATGACCTTCTCTCGATAGTGTCTCCAGCTCTTATCTTGCTTGGTTAAACAGAACTTGTTGTGGTTTTTAGAGCACCTCTCATTTTCCCACCTGTAATTTCATGGTGTTTGGCTCTTACTGGGTGACGGAGCACTGGAACAGGCTGCCCAGGGCGGTTGTGGAGTCCCCTTCTCTGGAGACCCGCCTGGATACGTTCCTGCGTGACTTGGTCTAGATGATCCTGCTGTGGCAGGAGGATTGGACTGGATGATCTTTTGAGGTCCTTTCCAATCCCTACTGTTCTGTCATTCTGTGTACCGAAGTGGGATAAGCTGGGAGTTAACAGCAATGACACCCAACTCTTCTGCAACCTGAATCCAGGGAAACGTCTTCTGGTGGCAGCACTTCTGAAGCAGCAGAGGGTTAACAGCTGCCGGAGACACAAATGAGATAATGGAATAATCTTGGGCAATGCCGAAGTAGTGGGAGAAACCAGGCTGGACAGGAAAACAAGCAAAAAAACTCCAACAAAACCCTCCCCAGAACAACCAGCTTCCCTCTCTCCAGGGCATTCACTCTGCCAAGCAACTTCTCTTACGTCCGTCTCTGCTGCGAGAGTGTTGTGAAATGCAGCGCTCTCGCTGAGCGTTGTTTTGATATGTTGTTTGGCACATGGGGAAAGAGAAATGGACTGCATTCAATCTCTATTAAAGCAGAGAGTCGTCTTCTGTGGAATTTATTTTCAGAAGCTTTGCACTAACTTCATTTTCTTATTAGCTGAAATTGCTGGTGAGACGGTTTTAGCAACGATGCTAAATGCGTTCATGGAAAAGATGTGTCTGTCTGAGCTCAATGAATTGCCTACTGTTGTGTCAGCGTGGAGAGAACAGCTCTTTACTATGGGATTGGGGAGCTGAGATTAGGTCCTGGTGATAATTCACGTGGGAAAAATGTGATCCGTTGTTACTGAATGGTGGCTGTATGGGAAGACGGCAAGGATTTAGAATTGGGGGGAAAAGGGAGTTTATAACCCACTAAACTTCTGATATTAATTATTGTGATTTAAAAGGGAGCATTAAGGAGGGGAACTGGGGTTTTTTGCGGATCACAAGTCCAAAAGTGGACTGTTCAAAAAAATACAGATATTTTTTCCATTTCCTTCTCTGGAGATACTTAAAACCTGCCTGGACCTGTTCCTGTGCGACTGGATCTAGGTGATCCTGCTGTGGTGGGGGGATTGGACTGGATGCTCTTTCGACGTCCCTTCCAATCCCTAAAGTTCTGTGAAATGTGCTATTTGGACCCATTTTGATATCCTGATGAAACAAGCTGGGGGATAAATTAAACTGATCTGGAACATTCTGGGTCACCAGGAAAATGGACTTTCTGATCATGATGCAGTGAGGTTGAAATGGGGAGTGTTAACGCTCCCAGTTGTCCCATGAGGGTCTAATTCCGTGTTGGAGCTATGGCTCTCATAAAGCATCTGTAGGGACGCAGTGCCCATGGAAAATCATCTCCTTGGTGGAGGAGGCTGGAAGGGCATGGGCTGCAGGGAGGCAGCGTGCCACTGAAAGGCCACTTGGGTTTGAGCTAGGACGGAATGAATGGCTGCAATCTGAGGAATTCTGATTTGGAATGAGTCCGAGCAACAGAGATTCTTTCATACTGATATCTGTAATGGGGGAGACAAAAAAAGAGTGAGTGTAGTCAAAATGAGAACAAAGTAATTTAGGAAAAATTCAACATTGTGAAAATTGTGGGTTTTGCGTGAAATTCACCCCGAGGAAGCAGGTGAGGTGATCACTGCAGGTCTCTTCCAGTTGAAGTACTCTATTTTCCTCTGTTACCAGGCCACTGCGTTGATCGATTTTGGGATGTTAAACCATAACTTCCAGGAACTTGGCAGCTTTAACTCTTTTGGAGGTATCTTTCCCCCCCACCTTGCCTCACTTTCCTCTGTTTACAACTTGAACAGGCTGCTGCGTCTTTAGCAGAGCCCTTGTTTGAAACGCACTGAAATATGTTTAAAGAACCAGGGGATCACACAAGCTGAGCTCCTTAGGCTGAAAAAAGTAGAGTTAGACCCTCTGCTACCCACTTATCCCGTAACACTCCACAATAGCACTGGTTTGGTGCATGTAAAACGAATGGGTAGGACCGTGACCCATCGGTGCATCCCAATCTCCAGTAATTTTTGCTCATTTGGAGCAAATTTGACAGAGGAAAAGATGTTCCTGGGTGATTCTAGGTTGCCACGCTGTCAGATGTGAGGTATCAAACGTGGAGCTACGCAGAACGTGTAGCTGGACCTGTTGTGGTGGCTCATTTGCAAGATTTGCTGTTCACTCAGCATTACCTTCACTTTCCCATTCCTAACCGCTTTTAAAAGCAGGATGAAGGGCAGGAGCAGCTGCTGCCAGGAAAGGAAACGGCAGGAGCCGGAGGGACACGCATGAGGGAGTGCAAAGACGCAGCATTCACTGCTGATGACCTTGGCTTCTAGCACATCCCATGAGCAGAGCAACTGCTGCTGGAGCTGGAAGTCCTGGTGGGGCTGAATCTGTGCAGTGCGTGTAGGACTTGGGGAAAGGGAAAAATAGCTGCTCTGCTCAACTCATTGAAAAATGCTGAATTTCTACTTCTGGTTACTAGGAGAAATACTTTCAGGACTTGCTCCTTAAAGACCTGCTGCTCTATGACTCCTGGTGGGATACAGGTCAGTATTTGGTTTTAATCCCCTTGTTTCACACAGCTTAGAGTTGTTTGTGTCAATCCTGATGGAGCCTTCCTCTTCTTGCTACCACTCCACAGCTGCAGCACTTTTTATCAGGAGTGAGAGAACACAGTGGTTAATCTTGGTGTGGTTTTTGTCTCCAATGACCTCCTACTCAGGCTTAAGACTTGTTTAGGTGGCGGCTGCTGTTTCTGTTAGCTCTGTAGTGTGCGTGGGTTAAATTTTCCAGCTCCTTTGGAAATGTTACCCAAGGGGTGGCAGATACTGCCAGAAATTGAGGGTTAAGTAAAATTAAGACCTTAAAGCATCCCAGAGATGACCTTCATTGAATCATAGCATCATTAGGGATTGGAAGGGACCTCGAAAGACCATCTAGTCCAATCCCCCTGCCACAGCAGGATCACCTAGACCAAGCTGCACAGGACTGAGCTAAACCATCCGTAGTCAGTTCTGTTCTTTGGGGCAGCTGAGTACAATCTCAGTTGGAAAAATTACTAACAAAAAGGACAGGTATTGATGCTTCTCCTACCCATGTTTTTAGGTGACTGTGATGAAAGGGAGGTGGCGAAGAATAACACCCCCAGGAGCATCCTCAGTTGCTGCTCATGTCTGAGGCTGGTATGTGAAATTCACAGAATGTTAGGGGCTGGAAAGGACCTCGAAAGATCATCCAGTCCAATCCCCCTGTCACAGCAGGATCCCCTAGATCCAGTCACACAGGAACATGTCCAGGAGGGTTTTAAACGTCTCCAGAGAAGGAGACTCCACAACCCCCCAGGGCAGCCCCTTCCAGGGCTCTGTCACCCTCACCGGGAAGAAGTTCCTTCTCATATTGATGTGGAACCTTCTGTGTTCCAGCTCACATCCATTGCCCCTTGTCCTATCGTTAGGTGCCACTGAGCAGGGCGTGGCTCCATGCCAGTCTTCCAGATGTGGTCTCACCAAGGCAGAGTAGAGGGGGAGGAGAACCTCTCTCAATCTGCTAACCACCCCTCTTCTGATCCAGCCCAGGATGCCATTGGCCTTCTTGACCACAAGGGCCCATTGCTGGCTCCTGGCCATCCTGCTGGCCACCAGCACCCCCAGGTCCTACACTGCTCCAACAGGTCAGTCCCCAACCTATGTGGGTACCTGGGGTTGTTTTTGCCCAGATGCAATACTCACAGGATGCTCTCTTGGTGTCAATGTTTTTCCTTCCCTCCCTTTACCTCCTTTTCTCTGCTCCAGCCACCTCCATTTGTCATGATTTCTTTTTTCTGCTTTCTCCTCTTTTTTTTTTCCCTCCATTTACTCAGCTGGGATGAGAATCCAGTAATTTCCTGTGTGAGCACTTGCTCCACGATAGTTGAATCCACTAGGAACTCCAAAACGTAAGTGTCTATTTGTGATGCTTTTAATTTGGGCTCTGTCTGTACATCCCCAAGGACAGTGAACACTAAGTGTTGGATGGCCAAACTTACATATTTAGGTTCATTAAGAATCAATCAGAAATTGCCTATCAAGTTGTTTCCTAATGGAAATATCTCTGGGGGCAGGTTGTTTGGGAATGATGGTTCTTTAATGTGGTAGACAAGTAATATGTAGAAAATTAAGTGCTGAGTGTATTTGGCCAGTTGATTTCAGCAAAGGCCAATTCCTGCTTGCTGTTCCCTGCTACTGTGTGAATTATCCGTGATGACTGCGTTGGTTTTGAAAAGAAATATGGAAAGTCTGCTCCGTGCTGAACCGTGCTGTTTAGGAAATAATGGGGAAAATAGAGGTGGTGTTCCAACTCCAGTTTGATCCTGAAATACAGAAGAGGCTATTTCCGTGCAAGTTTGTGAGCTAAGGGAAAAGGAAAAACTTTATATGAAGCACAAGAGAGCTGTTTTTAAAACTTTTAATAAACTTTTGGCCAAGACTAAGACTCTCCTTCCATTTCCAGTCTCTGTGGAGAGTCATAATGGTCACAGCTGGCTACAACTGGGTGTTTCAGTTTCAATGACAAAAGCTAAGGCAGTGCATTTTCTTTTTCCATCCTTGGGTTTTTTTCCCCAGTCGTTCCAAAGGGACTCCATGCTACGAACTTTCATGTCCAGTGGCGTTAGGATTTAACCAGTTAGAATTTAGGTAGTGACTATGTTGAAGAGTGACTCTGCCATGTTCTCAGGTGGGGAGTCTGGCATCTGGGCAAGAACAATCCCAAATACCAGTGTAGGTTGGGGACTGACCTGTTGGAGAGCAGTGTAGGAGAAAGGGACCTGGAGGTCCTGATGGCCAGCAGGATGACCATGAGCCAGCGATGTGCTCTGGTGGCCAAGAAGGCAAATGGCATTCTGGGGTTGATTAGAAGGGGGGTGGTTTGAATGGAAATTTGGGACATTGGTGACTAAAGAACGATGATACCTCCAGAGGCCACAGACCAGGTCTGTATGGAATGTGGTGGCTCATGCCCATCTTGCAGCTTAGTCATGTACTTGGGTGGAGGATGCTCAGAGTAAGTGCATGTGCCAGCTGATCCCAGTAGAGGATGCTGAAATAGCAACATCTTGGTGCCAGCTGAACCAGGAAGAGCCAAGAACAAGGCATAGATGGAATTCTCTCCTCATCCATAGCTCTCTCTGAGGTATTAAAATTGAAAGAAGAACTAAGGAAAATTAAAAATGAGCCATTGCTCAGTGATGTGTAGCCTGGACTGTGAGGAAGGGAAGTGAATGAGAGACTGAAGTGTTCATTATCCACAGAGTGGAACAAGCCTGGTACCTTCTGGTACCTGCTTTAGTGAGAGCTCATTCACTCTATCTTGTTGCACACTGTACTCAGCTCAGCTGTCTCCAGCTCAGGCAAAGCATTTGAGTAATGGGAATGGAGGCTCTTATCCTGTGAGCCATTATGTCTGGGTTTAAAGTAGCTGTAAAGCCCTAATGGCCATACAGGTTTTTTTCCTCGGAATTCTGTGTTATAGCAGCTATTTTATATAAAGGATATTCTATATGTGCGCAAGGTATAACCTATTTTTGATGTTCACAGACCTGTTTTTAAATAACACTACGTAGGCTTGTTTCAGAATGAAATTGTCGGCTTCTATTTGACAACTCATTTCTCTAAGGGATGGGGGGGGGTTTCCCCTGCTGTTCTTCTCTTTTGGCTTTAATTTCATTTGCTTTATGCAGACCTTAGGTCAAAGAATTTTTGTGTTTAATATGTTAATTGTTCCCTTTTGATTTCAGATGCTGAGGGAATATAACATCGCACGTGTTCCTGTGCGACTTGAATCTAGGTGATCCTACTGTGGCGGGGGGATTGGTCTAGATGATCTTTTGAGGTCCCTGTGATCTGACTATGTTGTTCAGGACCGAACAAGAGGAATCCAGACTTGGGGTTCAGTTATCACATGGCAAAAGGTGAGTACCCCCCATCCTTTTCATCTCTGTTGTATGTGGTACTGTACCATAGTGTTATCCCTCTCCTTTCTTCTGACAGCATCCTAATTACGCCTTTGAAAGAGCTGAAATGTCTTTTAGGCCAGGGAGATCACAGAACATGAGGGATTGGAAGGGACCTCGAAAGATCATCTAGTCCAATCTCTCCACCACAGCAGGATCATCTAGATCACGTTGCATAGGAACTGTATTGCATCTTTATAATGTCCAGGGAGACCAACAGCTCCTGTTCTCTAACCAAAAGTGAACCAAATTCCCCTTTGGCATTAATGTTGAACACACAGCCTTTATTTTCACCCCTCCTGTGTTAGGACATTCTAATGTAGGACTTCACCCTGTGCTCAATAGTGTTTCCCAAGTGCAAATACTAGGACTGCCCAGTTCGTCTTCCCTCAATGCAAAGGCTGGGTTGCAGGCACTTCTCCCTGGCTGTAACTGTGATGCCATGTGGTGCAAAATGGCTTCTGCCAGCAAAGCTGCAAACCTGCTTTGTCTTGTAGAGAAGCGTTTTCGTAAGAGGTTTGATAAATTGTCTTGTCACACTCAGATTAAACTATTGATTTACCAACACCCTTTGTATGTTGACCCAAGAAAACACGGTGGATGCTATTTAGAATATCACAAACCCTCTGCCATATGCATGTTGTCTAGGCTACACTTCAACCCTATCACCTTTCAGCAGATTGCTTTAGACAAGAGATCTCCTGGGCAGGGAATCTGCAATGCATATAAGCTCACTTGCTCATTTAATACAAGAGAGTCCTAGACACTGACCTTGTCTATTGCTTCCAGCTTGGCAGGGCTGTAACACCGTGAAGACCTGCAAATCCCTTTTTAACAAGGCTACCTGAACCTAATGGCCCAGGTCCAACTAGATGAAAACTTGAGGATGTCCAACAGATCAGCCCTATAGCAGTAAGTAGAAAATGATCTGATTCTGCACATGCTGGCGTTTGCTCATGTGGTTCAGTACCAGCTCCTGGCGTAACAGCGTGTGTGTGGGGTCAGCTCCTAAAACACCATTTATATTGCTAATTCATTAGTGAGCTGTGTGTTTGATGGGGTAGATCTCGAAGTGTGACTGTTAACCCAAGACATCCTGCAATCTGAACCAAACCCCCATGTTTCATCAAAGTGGGGTTTGGGTTTAATTGTTTCAAATAGAAAGTGGCTTGGGCTGGAGAATGGGTCTGTCTCTCTGTGTGATTGCACCATGGCATTAAAGGGTGAAAACGTGTGAGAGTTAAGGTGGTGTTTGGAGAACATGTGGGGAAATATATGGGCTTCCCAGGGTGGTGGTTGAGTCACCATCCCTAGATGAGTTTAAAAGACACTTAGATGTAGTGTTGGGGGATCTGGTTTAGGGGTGAACTTGTAGAGTTGGGTTGGTGGTTGGACTCGCAGAATCATTAGAGATTGGAAGGGACCTTCAAAGATCATCCAGTCCTGCCAGATCAGGATCACCTAGACCAAGTCGCACAGGAACATATCCAGGTGGCTCTTAAACGTCTCCAGAGAAGGAGACTCCACAACCCCCCTGGGCAGCCCATTCCGATGCCCCGTCACCCTCACTTTATGATGCCGAGGGCCTTTTTCCAACCTGAATGATTCTGTGAAAGGAAGGTGTGGGGCTTCCCCCATTTCCCCATGCTTGTTTCTACAGCTGAGTAAAGAGCAGAGGGGACGCGTAGATGGAAGCACACAGAGCACTGGGGCGCAACAGGACAAGCTGCTTTCCTGCAGGGATTTGCCACTTCACAATCACAACCTTCTCTTAGCTGAGATCAACGTTTCCAGTAGCTCCAGTGTAAGTGGGGCTCACCCCATTGTAGTGGATATTCCTGGGTTTTTAAATGGTTTTCATAGCCATCGTACAAGCTGTTTCATGAAGCGCTGTTGTGTGCCTAGGACCAGTAAGCAGTATTCCATTGGAAAAAAGGATGTGTGACAGGATTTAGATCATCCTGCTGTGGCAGGGGGATTGGTCTGAATGATCTCTGAGGTCCCTGTCAATCCCTAATGTTCTGTGATTCTGTGATTTATTTACTGTCGGCTCATGCATGATGCCCTCTAGTTTCTATGAGGTCTGTGACCTTCTATTAGGTCAAATGATGTCGTGTTGTAGGGTGGATGTTCCCGCCACACTGTGCAATACAATGACCTCTTCAGCTTCTGAGCAGAAAGAGACAATTACTCTTGAGACCTGGGTATTTATTTACCGCATTGTTATTTAAAGATGTGGAGTGCCTGTTGATGAAGCAGTTAGCTGCATGCCAACTCTTCACATAAAAACAATAACGCGCCAAAGCACACTGCCCACTATGGGCCCCGTTAAAATTGTCACCCTTTCCTTAGCTTTACACTTGGATAAATTAGAAAATAGAAATCCCTGCAGAGACACCAAAATGGAAAACAAACACACTCCTCCTAAATCACTCTCCGAGTCTTGTAGGAGAAGGGGCATCAATAGGTGTCTCAAAGGGAGAGGGGGCTTCCAGGCAGAAGCCACAGAATGCTTTGGGTTGGCAGGGTCCCTAACAAAGAACATCTATTTCCAACCCTGCTGCCGTGGGAAGGAAAACCTCCCACTAGACAAAGTTGCCCAGAGCCCCATCCAATCTGGCCCTGAAGTTTGGGTTTAGGCAAGCGCTGCCTGTGAGCCTGATAGCTCCAGGGACTGACAGCAGAGCTACTCAACGGCTCTGATCTGCAAATGGTGGAGGGGTGAATGTGCCAGATCTATAGTCAAAGGTGGTGGCCTTCTTGCAGCAGGCTCTGAGAATTTCAGAGTCGTCACCACCGTCTTGCTCAGCACAGGACAGCAAGGTAGTGTGAGAGTGGAAAATATGATGCTTGTGTTTGCAGGAAGTCCCTAGCAGGCAGGGATGATGGTCGTATGGGGTTGCCTTATCAATGCTGCTGGTGCACATGGCTGCATTCCAACTACTTGTAGCCAAAGGTGAGGCTGAGTTTGTGAATCCTGTTTCTCAGCTGTTCTTTAGTGTAACCCATGGCCAGCATTGAATCATAGAATCGTTCAGGTTGAAAAAGACTCTTGGCATCATAGAGTCCAACTATCATAGTATCATAGTATTACCAGGGTTGGAAGGGACCTAATAGATCAGTCATCAACCATCAACCCTACTCTACAAGTTCACCCCTATTGTGGCCTTTAGGCACAAGAAATGAAACTCAAGGATGAAAATCACCAATTTGTGGCTACGTGAGGTTAGAAATGCTGCCCACAAATTACACCTCACATTACCAAGAGCAAATCGGTCAATCAAACTCTCTTCCTATAGAAGAGAATGATGCCCCTCTTTGTCCTCAATCACCAATGCAGCTGGCTTCAGCTTTGCAGATTCTTTCCATGCACAGATACCCTGTGCATGAGGACAGATGGGGAGAGTTCCAGGAATGAAAAACACTGTCTGCTAAGTTTTCTGGAAACTAATGGAAAAGGATATTCAGAAGAGAAGTCTAATTAAAAGAGCTGCTTGCTGGCACGGAGCTTTCTGCATCCTTGCTGTTCCCTATTTAGGCAGAAAATAAAACATTTCCCAGTGTAAGGAGGGAAACTATTTCTCATGGAGGAGGCTGCTTCTCCGTCTGGATTTGATTCTCTGCCTTTAAGGATAAGGCAGGATAAGTGACTTGATCTTCACAGGCTTGCTGCCAAATCAGAAACCTCCACCAAATTCGGAATAGTCAAATGCTGTACTTCCCAGAACTGCTCCTGGAGCTTTTGGTAGTGACAGTGTCTGATGAATGACCTCATTAATGTTGATAAATATGGAAAGGCTGGGTGTCAGGAGAATGGAGCCAGGCTCTGCTCAGTGACATCTAATGATAGGACAAGGGGTAATGGATGTAAGCTGGAATACAGGAGGTTCCACATCAATGCAAGAAGGAACTTCCCGGTGAGGGTGACAGAGCACTGGAAGGGGCTGCCCGGAGGGGTTGTGGAGTCTCCTTCTCTGGAGACATTTAAAACCCACCAGGATATGTTCCTGTGTGACTGGATCTAGGTGATCCTGCTGTGGTGGGGGGATTGGACTAGATGATCTTTTGAAGTATCTTCCAGTCCCTAATGTTCTGTAATTCTGTGAGATGCTCAAGCTCTTGTTCTCTAGGAGCTTGTCAAGTTCATTGACAAATGGACCTTGGACACTACTGAGTGATAGCAGCAATACCCACTCCACCAGTGACATCAGTGTTACTCTGAAAGATGTAGGTCCACTGTTGCTTGTCCAGTAGGACTGAAGGCTGAAGGGAACTAGATGCTTGTGTCCTTGCATGACATCATGGCCCTGGTGCAAGTGCTCATGCTCTGGTCCTCTGGGAGCTTTTCCAGTTCACTGACAACCGGACCTTGCCGCAAAGCCATGTGGATCATGCTTGCACACCAGTTGTGACTGGTTTTGAACTCAAGCCATTGCTATTTGAATGCTTCAACACTACTTCAATTTTAATTAAAAAAAAGAGAGAGAAAGCTATTTGTTCATTATCTTCATAAACACCCCCATTTTGCTGGGTCTCTTAAGGGCCAGTTTGGCTCAGGCAGATATAAACACACCGGCAAAGGTTAGCACAGATCCCACACTCCAGGCCCACTGCTGGGGCCCTTTATTCAGTCACCCACAGCTGCAGTAATTGGATCTTTAGGTACAGGTTAATGGGATAATTAGCCAAACGAGATCAAACTTGTATGCTGTGTAGAAATGGATGGCTGCTGTCTCGCAGCCGCCTGTTGTATGCCACCAGGGCAACCTGCCGTTCTTTTCAATGGGCAATAAAGTAGGAGATGAATTAGACGTGGGCGATTCTGCCTGCTCGTGGTGATGAGGACAGCTTCACTGCTATCGCATTTTAAAGAGCAAATAATACAATTAGCAATTGTGGCCGGGAGTGGGTTGGCAGGAAGGTCTTCCGCTCATGGCTCTCCTGAGGCAGGCCAAGCACTCAAGTCTCAACAGCTTCCATTCAAGGACGTTCCTAGGGAACGGTGCTGCCAAGAGGAGGGCTGTCAGCTAAATTGTCCTCATACAGAGGACCCTGAAGACTCTTCATTTTTGGGTAATTTTCTAATAGCATTGAAATAGCCGGTTTCGATAGCCCGCGGAGCTTGCTTATAGAACAGTGTTTCTTCATAGATCACAGAACGTTAGGGATTGGAAGGGACCTCGAAAGATCATCCAGTCCAATCCCCCTGCCAGAGCAGGATCCCCTAGACCAAGTCGCATGGGAACACGTCCAGGAGGGTTTTAAACGTCTCAGGAGGAGGAGACTCAACAGCTGACATGGGTCTGACCCACAGCGATGGAAAAGTCTTGTGTTCAGATGTACACAATTCCAGGAATCTCTTGAAAGGAAAAGATTCTAGGTTTTAATTTGGGGCTTTAGGACTTTCACAAGTGTTTTGCATTCAGAGATCACTCTTTACACCAGGTCTTAGTGACACGAATGAGCTAATATTCTTATAAAAGGGCTGGCAGAGGCTTCCTTCACCCTCTTCTGATGCATGAGGAAGCCCACAGAGCAATGTTTAACTAGTGCCAGAAGCATATTTTGCGGTGGAGTTCGGAATGCCATCCGAGTCCTCAGACTTTTATTACTGACTCAAGAGGCCATCTTCTGCAAAGTCAGTGATTCATGCAGAGTGATGCAAAAGGAATGTGTTTGAATGAGCTTCCTGTGTATTTGTCATAGTTTCTGGCTTTTTAATAACAAATCATTATTGTGAATTATTAAGCCCTGAATCCTCCTCAAATCTCTTCACACTGATCTCTGTTTATAACCTGGGGATGAACCTGCTCCCTGGTTTTGTTCATTCCACTGCTGTCAATTCATGGGTTATTATTACATAGGTTCTAAAAATTGTAAATGGGGTAGGAGAGAGGATTTTGTTAACAAATTCAGGATTTTTAACCTTTTTTTTTGTTTGTTTGTTTGCCATGACAGAGGGAGAGCGTGATTCACACACAGATCTACCATGCAGTATAGACTTCCACCCAAGAGACCCAAGTGTGCTAAGGTATGACTCTGGTCACTCAACATCCACCTTGTTGCCACCAAGTCCAAACAAGCTTGAAATGAAACTGAATATAGAATCATGGGGTTGGAAGGGACCTCCAGAGGTCATATAGTCGAACCACTCCAGCAACAAGCAGAGACATACCTCTACCTGTATCTCTACCCTAAACCCATCTGGACATGTTCCTGTGTGACTTGGTCTAGGTGATCCTGCTGTGGCAGAGGGATTGGACTAGATGATCTTCTGAGGTTCCTTCCAATCCCTAATGTTCTGGGATTCTGTGAACCACAATCCCATTGAGATTACAGTGGAGATGCAGCTAAAGTCCATCTTCCCCTTTTTGCTTCACTTAGAATCAACAGTTGTCGATGAACTAGAAAGACTGGAAGGTTTAGTGGGTCCTTCTGAGCTCACAACACACCTTTGAACTTTCCTTGCTTGTAAAATTGTCCGATGTTCTGTTCCAGAATGTTCAGTGTTCAGGGAATACTGAGCATTCCCAGAATGTTCAGTCATAACACAGATACGTGAGGGTATGGAAAAGAAGGGGTAAAACAAACCCTTATTTAAACTCTTTGAATACTTCAAAGAAAAAACCAAAAGGAGTTGTGTGAGCTTCCAGTAATAGACTGTGTTTTCTAGTCAGCTGGGACATTGGAGGGCTGGGCTGAAGCTGGGGTTTTTTCTGAACTAATTCAGCCTTCCAGCACGGATCCAGAACCTGCAAGATGCTGATAAATCTGTAGGAGGCAAAAGCATTTATCATCACATAGGAATTGCTCATTGTCTACTAGCACGAGGCCATGGTGGTTGTACAGTCTTCTAAATTGGTGGAAGTGTTAACTACACTGGATAATGGTGATGCCAGTGTCTTGGCAGACATCTGAAACCTTGGAGAGAATCATGGAATCATCACAGCTGGAAAGGACCTCCAGGATCATCCAGTCCAGCCCTCAGCCCAACAGCTCTGTGACCCCTAGACCACAGCCTCAAGTGCTCTAGCTACCTGGTTTTAAACACCTCCAGGGATGGGGACTCCACCGCCTCCCTGGGCAGACTGTTCCAGTGCCCAACCACTCTCTCAGGAAAGAGCTACTTCCTCAGATTAAATCTAAACCTCCCCTGATGCAACTTGAGGCCATTTCCCCTTATCACTAGTAATTTGAGACCAGCACCAGCCTCACTCCAACCTCCTTTCAGGTAGCTGTAGAGAGCGAGAGGGTCTCCTCTCAGCCTCCTCTTCTCTAGACTAAATAATTATAGCTTCGGCTGAACAAATTTGAGCTGTTCTCTGAATTTTGATTTTAGCAACAGGAATTTTTGGATAACTCAGTGCCGGAGAAATCAGGATGCGAAGAACTGGAGCTTTTACCTGTATGAAAGTGACTGATAGAGTAGGAGTAAAAGAACTTCTAACCATGTCTGGTGAGCTCCTGTCTTTCTCCTAACTCTGAGGAGATGGAAAAACAGAGAAAAATCAGCACAAAAGCAACCCAAACAAACTCATAAAACACTTTCAGCAGAGGAGAACAACATAATGGAACAGGAAATGGAGAGTGAAAAAAGGAATCGGGGGTTGGGAAATCTAGGTGTCAGCAAAAATAAACTTGTTACTTAATAAGGTTAATAATAGATAAAGTCCCCTAAAGATAAATTATTATCACAGTTGACGACCATTTTATTAAAATGTTAATGGCCTGAGGCAAAGGGAAGCGTTCCCTTCATCTGCCAGAAGAAGTGCTTTCTCAGGAATTATAGACGCCAGAGCACTTGGGATCCGAGCGAACGGTCATGAGCGTGTTTGGAAATCGGAGCGGCGGCAGCTCGTGGGTTTGTGAGTGGAAGGGAATGGCTCTCGCAAGTCTCGAGGTGGCTGTGCCCTTTCCTGCCAAGCACAGCGTTCGCGTGAAAGATCTGTTGCACTCAGTCACTGCAGTCAACGCAGTGTCAGCCACTGCAGGGAGGGTTTTTTCTTTGCCTTCTTCCATACTGACTGTGAAAAAGGTACAGATTAGTAAGGGCGACGGAGCTGAAGTGTGTTTTGTCAGCACCTCTAAGCATGGTGAAACTACTAAGCTACCTGGGCAGGCTCAAGACTTGGGGAATTGTGATAGAGTGCAGTATGACTTGTCTGGGATGAGACCTCCAACAAAAAAGCCTCCACAGAGGAGGACACAGAACGTGAGAGAGTCCAGTGCAGAGCCACAAAGATGGTGAAGGCTGAGGGAGCTGGGACTCTTGAGCTTGGAGAAGAGGAGACTGAGGGGTGACCCCATTAATGTTGATAAATATGGGAAGGGTGGGTGTCAGGAGGATGGAGCCAGGCTCTGCTCAGTGGCACCCAATGATAGGACAGGGGCCAATGGGTGTGAGCTGGAGCAGAGGAGGTTCTGCATCAGTATGAGAAGGACCTTCTTCATGGTGAGGGTGACAGAGCACTGGAAGGGTCTTTCCACGGGGTTTGTGGCGTCTCCTTCTCTGGAGACATTTAAAACCTGCCTGGATATCTTCCAGTGGGACTTGGTGTAGGTGATCCTGCTGTGGTAGGGGGATTGGACTAGATGATCTTTTGAGGTCCCTTCCAGTCCCAAATGTTCTGTGATTCTGTGAAAACTCATCCCATACAGGGAGGCTTCTTTCTAGAAGCACAAGACCAGCTCAAAACATGGCTCATGAAGTTGATGTCCCTGTCTCCATGTGACATGTGTGTCCTTTGAAGCCCTTGGACACCGGATCAAGAAGAAAGAAAAGGAGAAGCAGAAAGTATTTGTGATGCTGGCTGCTGGATCTGTTTCTTTTGTCTTTTGTTTTTCTCACTGGCCAAGGTACAAAATGCATAAAAGCTACTCTATACGTACCTGCCTGACACCCAAATCTCCTCTGCCCAAGTTTGTATGAAATAAAGGGAAGGAGACAGACTAAAGTGGTTTAGCACAGCTGAAGCTACTTCCACCTCGAAGAAGGGACGTACATCCTGATTGTCCAAGTGGTTCCAGTATGGGGGATCCGGGGATGGGAAGCAGTCTGATGTAGCTCCACCACTGGCTTGTGTGTGCAGGAGGTACTTGGGCTCTGCTTGGCCTTCTTGGGGAGGAACATTACCAAACTTGATTTCCTTCCTTCTCCCTTTTATCCAAGGCCACAGCCAAGAAAGATTCTGGGAAGAGACATAAAAGGCTTCACGCTGCTTCAGAAGGCATCACCTACAGGTGTGTTGTTCGCATCCCCTCCTTGCTTTGTAGACTGCTGGGCAGGTGAAGCTGACACAACCCACATAAAATGTGGAACTAGGTCTGTTTGCTTGTGCAGCAGCTCTGATGGCTCTGGAAAGGGTACTGGATGGCAGATGCTCTGAGGACATCCCCAGTGATCTCTGCAAGGGGGCCGATGTGTGGTGAGGGCAGGGATGCAGTGAGGTGGGTGGATTTCTCAGGCTGGAGGCAGCAGCTCCACAGCTGTTGGTGGGGTGGCAGGGTCTGCCATCCACTGGCCCACCAGCTCTCCCAAGGAGAGGACAGTCTCTTGCCTGGGGGGTGCCAAGTCTGGGATGACCCAGCCAGATCTCTTGCAGAGCTTGGGAGGAGCATTGCGCTCATGCAGCTATGGACAGCTGTCAAACCAGAGCTTGCTCAAGCCTGGCCAGCTCAAGCTTCCACAAGTGAACATGTGCTGGGCTGTGCCTGGCCCAGAGCATCCAGAAAGGCTCAGTGATGGAAATTAACAGCTTCCATTATAGCTCTCTAACTTCCCAGTGTAGTCAAGCCCTCAGAAGCCACATTAACCCGAGTGTAGACCGTAATTTGAACTTTCTGGCAAAGGTACTCCCTGACTGAACGCAGGAAATCCCTGTGATGAGCAGTAACAGTGCATATAAAGTAAACTAACAGCAGGGCTGGGGAACAGCAATGGCACAACTTTCCTTCCAAATTGAATTGTTCACTTTGCTGTGAGAAGGAATAATTATCATGTTTATTGTGTTTGGCTCAATTAGGCTGGAATCTTTGGCCAGGAACCTTTCTTTTTGCATTTCTGTGAATGTTGTCCTTGTATGGCTGGGTCAGCGCTGGTTCTGCTGTCAGGAAGGTAGCACAGCTGTCTGCCTGAACTGGGACGTGCAAACCTGAATTAACCACAGAACATTAGGGATTGGAAGGGACCTCAAAAGATCATCCAGTCCAATCCCTCTGCCACAGCAGGATCCCCTACATCCAGTTGCACAGGAACATGTCCAGGTGGGTTTTAAATGTCTCCAGAGAAGGAGACTCCACAACCTCCCTGGGCAGCCCCTTCCAGGGCTCTGTCACCCTCACTTTGAAGAAGTTCCTTCTCAGATTGATGTGGAACCTCCTCTGTTCCAGCTCACACCCATTGCTCCTTGTCCTATCACTAGATGCCACTGAGCAGAGCCTGGCTGCATCATCCTGATGGAGGACAACATAGTGATTAAATGTGTTGTTAAATGAAAGACTGTGGTGGGTAAGGAAAACTATGAACCCAGAAGAAAGGCCGTAGGAAAACCCAGGAATTTTCTGATCACAGAGATATTAATAAAACAGGAAACGTAAGTTCTCTACATGTATTTATATCCTCTAAGTTTTATTTACAGAGTTTCAATCCATTTTACATGAAGAACTGTGCGTGACCTGTTGCACTCACTGGCAGCTGCTGTGTGTGTTTTTCACATTTAACACTTCTGTCAACGCAAGGAAAGGAAGCAAATGTGAAGAAGGGGAGGACACAACTGTGCTTTCCTATTCCACAAATCAGTTTCAGTCTTTAGAGAGCTGTCAGGCTCAGGATTCATGCACTTAGCACCCTGCTAAGGCATCCAAACAGTCTTTGGTGCCCGGAGAAGTATCAGTTATGAGGAGAAAGATCAGCCTCTGCAGCCTCCTGGAATGAATCCTAGATGTTGCTCAGCTGGCATCATCTGCTCCCTCTGTTGATACAGATGACCCAAGGATTCACAGAATCACCGAACATCAGGGATTGGAAGGGACCTCCAAAGATCATCCAGTCCAATCCCCCTGCTGCAGCAGGATCCCCTAGATCCAGCTCCCTCAGCCTCTCCCTCGTTGCCCTGATTACCCTTTCTTGCTTTAGCATTTGGCAGCTTTCTGTGCCAGTATTTTCCTTCCTGAATCCTCCTGCATTGAAAAATTCCACCTGAGCAACCCCACCTCTGTAATTTTGCCTCTTCAACGTGTCTCCACAGCCTTCCTCCCAGCAATCCGAGTCAAGGATGGGCAGCTGTGTCGTACCAGAGTTGATCTTTGCAGTCTCCGCTCCTCAACCACTGACACGGGAAGGAAAAGAAAACAAAACAGGTGGCTACAACACTCTCTCACGCATTATTTGTTGAGTAGATGATGGAGAGCACAAGCGAGGAAATAATGTGGGGGAAGCAGCAGTGACCTTGGAGTGGAGATAGGAAAAAACTTCTCGTGGCTACTTTTATCTTCAGAAGTGTTTGGTCCCTTAAGCCATCAGCAAAATGAAACCTTTAACAAGAGGATGTTGGTCTCCAAAGCAAGACTGGAGAGAACATTGGAAGAAAGGAAGGAGTCTGTGCAGTCGTGTGAAGGCTCCATCTAGATTTTTAGCAATTTTAAATATTAAAGAAATAAACAAATAAGCCCAGCTTACAAAACAAAGTGCTCATGGTTTCTGTCAACAGATCCTGTGACAGAGTAACATCACATTTTTATGTGACTGCTTGTTTATTATTCTGTTTATTCTTATTAAAAACCATATGGTTGATGTCTGCGTTCCATGTGTGACTCTGGAAAGAAACTAGGGGGGACTATTTCACTCCCTCAGTTCAAGAAGGACGTGGAACTGCTGGAGAGAGCCCAGCGCAGAGCCACCGAGAGTAAGAAGGGAGTGGAACATCTCCCTGCTGAGGAAAGGCTGAGGGAGCTGGGGCTCTTGAGCTAGGAAAAAAGGAGCCTGAGGGGTGACCTCATGGATGTTGATCAATATGTGAGGTGTGGGTGTCAGGAGGATGGAGCCAGGTTCCGCTCAGGGGCATCTAATGATGGGACAAGGAGCAATGGGTGTGAGCTGGAACAGAGGAGGTTCCACATCGATATGAGAAGGACCTTCTTCCCAGTGAGGGTGACAGAGCCCTGGAAGGGGCTGCCCAGGGGAGTTGCAGAGTCTCCTTCTCTGGAGATGTTTCACACCCGCCTGGCTGTGTTCCTGTGCGAGTCGATCTAGGGGATCCTGCTCTGTCTGGGGGATTGAACTGGATGATCTTTCGAGGTCCCTTCCAGTCTCTAACATTCTGTGAGTCTTTGATTTGGAAGGGCAGGAAATAAAGATTCTTCTTTTAAACTGGTTTATGAAGCTATTCAATGTGAATAATAAAACTAAGTGTCTGGAGACGTGAGCTGCAATTATTTACGTCAAAACTTGTATTTCCTTCGTTTAAGCTCAAGACAGTGGCTGTTCTGCTGCCCACATCACCCTGTGTTTCTGTGCCTCTCTATTACGCTGCAGCTTCAGCCCTATATAGGAATGGCATGTCCCACCCGGAGTCAACTCTTCCCCACCAGAACCTTCTGACCTTACCAAGAAATCTGAACAGTGCTGATTTTACTCGGCTACGCTGCACAACTTACCTTCAACTTGTGATTTCTTTTGAATTACAGTGGAGACCCTGCAGGCAATGTAATTATTCTAAAGAGACAGGAGAGCTTCACAGGGAACTTCTTGAATGCTAATGACTCTTGTATTGACAAGGGACCTCCTGAGGTCTAACGTCATTGTGAGACAGCTCTTACAACTTTTCTGCGCTGTTTAAAAAGTCTCCATCTGCGGGAGACTTTTTAAGATTGGGGGTTTGGTTCACAGATTCACAGCATAAATCTGGTTGGAAAGGACCTCCTAGATCATTGAGTCCAACCAGACCAACAACAACAAACCTGAATCCCTAAATCCTCGATTGATCGACAAACACAAAAGAACCCCCTCCCTGCTGGCCACTAGAGCAGGGCGTGAAGCACCACGGCTACAAGTTTCGTTAATCCCTCCAGCGATGGGGACCCAACCTCCTCCCTGGGAAGGCTCTTCCAGTGCCTCAACGCTGTTGCTGTCAAGAATTTCCTAATACCCAACGCAGACCTCTCCTGCCTCAACTTCCCCTGGGTGTCTCATGAGTTCCTAAGGAGAAGAGGCCAGCTCCCACCTCTCTACAACCTCTTTTCAGGCAGTTGTAGAGGGCAGTGAGGTCCCCCCTCAGCCTCCTCCAAACTAAACCTGCTCAGCTCCCTCAGCCTCTCCTCATACGACTGGTTCTCTAAACCCCTCAGGAGCTGGGTAACTCTGCTCTGGACACCTTCCAGCATCTCAGTGTTTTTGATGTAATGAGGAGCCCAGAACTGACCCCAGTACTCAAGGTGAGGCCTCACAAGGGCCAAGTACAAGGGCACCATAACTTCCCTTCTGCTGACCAGCTATCCCTGATCCAAGCCAGCTACATCAGAGCTTAGAGAACCAGTATTTGAGTTATTGTAGGTAGTCTGTGGAGGGAAACAAGTGCACTCCTGTTCTTCCAGTCAAGTAAGCACACAAGAAGGGGATCCTGCTCTGGCAGGGGATTGGACTCAATGACAGCCTCTCCAGGTCCCTTCCAATCCCCAGTGTTCTGTGATTCTCTGGAGAAGAAGCAAAGGCACTTCTTAGGGTAACTGTGATGGAGAGCACCTGAACAATCGCTGGGGCCATCCCCTTAATTGAAACCATTCCCTTAGTTGCAGCTGTGCCCTTAATTTGCAGGAATCACAGCAGCACCTTTGTGAAGCAGCTGTTGCTCCTTTACTCCTGTTATAAAGTCTTCCCTGTTGCTGCTCTCTCTCCACTCAGCTAACACGGTGGAAACAGCTTCAGAGAAGATGGCTGTGGTGGGATGTTCTCACGGAGCAACTCCTCGTGCAAACGGAAGACGGAGCCGCTGGGGACTGCACTGCATCGGCACGGTGAGCAGGGCTTGCAGTTCCTTGCAAGTCTTTTTGCTGTTTGTCTTTCACGTTCTCTAACTCTCAGAGTAGCAGCAAATTAATCAAGGAAGTCTGTGGTAGAGGCACAGAAGAAACATTTTCCTGTGGTAGTTCAGGCAATTGCTCTTCAAGAGAGGCTGAGCGCTTGAGCCCAATAATGGGACCATGAGATGGTGTCTGTGAGGGCAGCTGAACTTGTGTTGTTGGCACACGTCTCTTGTTTGCATCAGTGAAGCCTCTGGTTCAGTCACTTACTTCCTTTGTAGGAACTCTCTTCATGCTGAATTGCAACTGATTGCAACCAAATACATTGTGAGGTGGGAGGGCTCTTGCTGAATGAAAACTGCGATTCTTAACTGCGTTCCTTGCCTCAGCCTCTGGTCTTCCTCTCTGCGCCGAGTCTGAGAAGAGTTTTCCCAGACAGAAAATGAGTGACTATCAGTAAAAGCTGTGGTTTTGCTCTGTTTGTGTGTTGCTGAACATCTCTGCTTCGTGGCTGGATGTTCCTGTAGTAGCTTTTGTAGTGCCTTTTATTTGCACTGCCCTCAGCAATATCAAGAGGGGGAAAAGGATCTTTGTCATTAGCCAGTAATTAATCTCCTGGCAGAGTGAGGCTGATGTTCTAAACTCCTGTGTAGGTGATTGAATCCAACACACACAGAATCACAGAACATCAAGGCTTGGAAGGGGCCTTGAAAGAGCCTTTCAGCACAAAGAATTGCGATGATATAGGAGTGTGGTGAAATTAAGAGACTGGCAATTAATTGGTTAAATTTAAAGCTGGGGTTCTTTTGTTTTCATCCATCTCTTGCTGACTTCTCAGACTTTATTTATGCTGCCACTTGTTTCAACAGGGTAATGTTCCTGATCTTAGCATCAACTTTGAATCAGACTCGTGTTTTAAGAACCACATCACACTCATGTCTAAGATGTTCACAGAACACTAGGGACTGGCAGGGACCTCAAAAGATCATCCAGTCCCAATCCCCCTGCCACAGCAGGATCCCCTAGACCAAGTCACACAGGAACATGTTTTCCTGCTCTCCTTCAGAAAGGAGGAAGGCTATGGTCTTGACTTTCCTGTTACCTTATTTTGACTGGATTTGGATAGCGTTTTGAACCCAACATTGCGTTTCTTGATCTTTACAGATAGTTAAGACTAGAATGCCAAATTGATTTTGTAATCAAATATGTGTATTCAGATCCCCAGACCACTAACTCTTCCTTATGTTATTTGCTTACCACAAAAGGACACTAAAACTGTTGGAAGTGAGTGTTCATTGGAACTGCAAAATAGTGGGAATTTCTTACATTAATAGTTTTTCTTCTATTCCCCCCAAAAGGTACTTATTTCAAGTGGATCAGAAGGGGGTGGTCAGTAGACTGATAGAAGTTTTCCTCTCTCCTGCCCTGCTGAGACCTTGTCTGGGATCTTGTGTCCAGTTCTGGGCCCCTCAGTTCCAGAAGCACATAGAGCTGCTAGAGAGAGACCAGCAGAGGCCCACAGACATGATGAAGGGAGGGGAGCATCTCCCTGCTGAGGAAAGGCTGAGGGAACTGGGAAACAAGGAGACTGAGGGGTGACCTAGTTAATGTTTATAAAAATGTGAAGAGTCGGTGTCAGGAGGATGGAGCCAGGCTCTGCTCAGTGGCATCTAACGATAGAACAAGGGGCAACAGGTGTGAGCTGGAACAGAGCAGGTTCAACACCAGTATGAGAAGGAACTTCTTCCCAGTGAGGGTGCCAGAGCCCTAGCAGGGGCTGCCCAGGGGGGTTGTGGGGTCTCCTCCTCTGGAGATGTCTCAAACCTGCCTGGCCATGTTCCTGTGTGACTGGATCTAGGGAATCCTGCTGTGGCAGGGGGATTGGACTGGATGATCTTTCAATGCCCCTTCCAATTTCCTTGACTCTGTGATCCTGTGAGTGATTGCTATCTCATTTTAGGACTATTTTGCACAGCACACGTGTATCTCCCAGCAAGTGTTATGGCTTCTCTGGAGAAAACATGAATCTCAAAATAGAGTGGTAGAGAACAAAACTGTATCTGAAGAAATATAAACCAATGTCTACTCTGCCCTTAATACCCCCTGTGAGAGCCATTCTTTATCTAGGGTTTAGCTTGCTCGCACTGCAGCTGTGTTGTTCCTCTGCAGCTAGTACACAGCATTTTCTTTTCTAATTACACGCTGATGAGGAGCAGTGGATGATAAACTTGGACATGGACAAACAAAGGGCTTAGAACTAAAAGGCAGTAAATGTCAATAAAATGTCATAACTTGCCTGGCCACACACCTGTGTGACTGTATCTAGGGATCCTTCTGTGGCAGGGGGATTGGAGTGGATGATCTTTGGAGGTGCCTTCCAATCCCTCATATTCTGTGGTTCCTTCTAGAAAGAACTGTAGTTGCTTCAATGACAGAAAGGCTTGGCTTTTGTGATGGCTTCTGCACAGTGTCACTAAGGGGCGGATCAATGAGAACACTGACGATTAGCATGTCTGCAGGCACAGCTTACCAAAGGATATACAGAAGTTAATTAATGAGAACTGCAGACAAATGTTGAGTTTCCTTGGTGGCAAGTGTGGGTTTTCGTTAGCATTTTACTGCAGTGCTTTGAAAAGGATGGAGAGGATGCGGGTACTAAGCAATGCAAATGTAATATACCATAGAGCAGTGTATAGGGTACTGCTACAAGTCGGTGAGGACTACTAGAAGGTAATTAAATGGTGCATACGATATCTGTGTTGGTTAAACCGTCAGCTAAAAAGTACGACAGACCTGCTCCGTAATTTCAGCAGATCTTGGTAGGAATGCAGATACCTTTCTTGTAGCCTTACATTGGCTTCAAGACACAATGGATCTGAGGAATTTGTGGCTTACTGCCTTTCTGTGCAGCTTCTCAAAGGTGCTACTTGATATCGGATATTGGATAGTGACAGGACTAAGGGGAATGGAGCAAAGCTGGAGCTGGGTAGGTTTAGACTGGATGTGAGGAGGAAATTCTTCACCGTGAGAGCCTGGAATGGGTTGCCCAGGGAGGTGGGTTGAGGCTGTGGCCAGCCTGATCTAGGGTGGGGTGTCCCTGCCCATGGCAGGGGGGTTGGAACTGGATGATCCTGTGG
>JAOXOE010000343.1:1766075-1776855 GCA_028565055.1 Phoeniculus purpureus | reverse complement strand
AGAGAAGGAGACTCCATAACCCCCCTGGGCAGCCCCTTCCAGTGCTCTGTCACCCTCACTGTGAAGAAGTTCCTTCTCATATTGATGTGAAACCTCCTCTGTTCCAGCTGACACCCATTGCGCCTTGTCCTATCATTGGGTGCCCCTGAGCAGAGCCTGGCTCCATCCTCCTGACACCCACCCTTCACATATTTCTAAGCATGAATGGGGTCACCCCTCAGTCGTGGAACGCTGAGTATCTGAATGAGTCACCTTAGGCTTGTCTGAAATCCATATTTAAACCTAACAGTGAGCCAGGCAAAGGTGTGCTTTCCAAAGTGGTCTACAGCTGGTCCCCTCTCCAAATTACTGAACTTATTCTCCCTTAATTTGTGTCACGTTAATGTAAGGAATCAAGCTGTTTAAACAAGGTTGAGTTGCATCAGCCCATATCCTGCACTAGTGGAAACACTGCCTGTGTTTGCTGGAACAACAGCCAGTCTCAGTGCCTCTGGTGAGTGGAAGAATTCGTCCTTCACTTCTCCCAGTGCCTACAAAGCACTGAGTGTCTGTATCTCTTATGAAGTCACCGGTGTCTGCAATTCTGAGGAGGCACTTAAGGTTTCTTCAGTCCTAGTTTGTATTCTCTCCTCTTTCTCCCTCCTTTCCCCCCACCCTTCTTTCACTTCTTTCTCTCTTTGAGCTTCCTTTTGCAAGTTAGTGCCAAAATAGGACAAGAAAAGGGAGGAAAGTAGCCCCAAACCGGTGTTTAATTATTATAGAAAGTTTTTTTGTGAACGTATTCTAAAAGTTCTAGCGTGTGTTCCTGTTGCTGAAAAGATTTACTAATCCCTCTGGAATGAAAATGATTCAGAAAACGTCAGTTCAAAGTTATTCAGAGGAGTAATTAGCAACCTCAGCCAGCTCTTAGAAATATCTGTTGAGGCCAAATCCATTTACACAAAACTTTCTAGTGACTTATTGTGTCTGCAGCTCAAACAGAGCCTGACCTTGGGTAGACGTTTCGCTCGCCGTTCATATCTGTGGGCAAGCAGCCGTTAAATCTAGTGTCAACATCAATGTTTGGGTAAAATATAATCTCTTCCCCAGCATCACTGTATGACTGTGGGATTTACCAAGTCTGAACCTCAGTTGAAATGACCACACGTGGTGTTTAGGGTTTAAGGCTGTAGCTGCGACAGCCAGGTGCTGCTCGACTGTTCTTGGCTCTGCCTTGCGAGGGAACGGACCCTCTGTGAGGCAGAAATGCAGCAGTAAACGTTTGGCAAGGGGTCTGTTCCTTCCCGAGCTGCTGCCTCTGTGCAGAGTGAAGGATTTCACGTGAGCAAAGGTGCTGTGTTCCTCCCAGAGAGAACCTGAGCACTCGGCTGTCTTGCTGACATCAATCTGGCACTTTCCGTGTGAGTGATACCGGTGTCATTCCCGCCTAGAGGAACTGTCCATAAAAGTGAGCAGTGGCATCCGTTTGCGAACAGACTGAGCGCCACGGCTCGTCTCCCATATAAAGCACCTTCCGACCTGACAGTTGTCAACGTGACTGTCTTCTGGTGTTGGTGGTGGGGGGTTTGTTTTCGTTTTTGAGTCAGGTGAAAGCACTGATACACACACAGGGTCTACACTAAATCACCCCTGACAATCATCCTTTGCCTTCAGCCTCCTTGGGTTTCACGGTCTCAGCTGCACGGACAGCAGAAAGCAGACTGGCCTCAACAATTGGATCCTCACCCCACAGGTTTCCTCCTTCCAAGTTCCCAGGGTGGAAGACAGCCATCCCTTTTATTTGGGGCTGCATTCCTGTGTTGTGCAAAAAGGCAGGAGCCGAGGGCTTAGCGATGTTTTGGAAGCCGGAGCGTTGCTTTAATGGAAGAAGTGATCACATTAGCCGAAGAAACCCAACTATGACAGACGCCATCTCGACTGAGCAGTTTACAATTTACTGCCGCAGAAAGAGCACAGAGGAAGGTGAATGCTGACAAAAGAGCATTCTTTCCCAAGCTAACTGCTTTTGAGATGAATGTCAGCTCCTTACCTTATAATGAGGCATATCTATAAATCCTTTATGCGAGAGGTTAATAGGAGCTGGCAGCCTCTGACTCGTGCGGTTCGTTCAGAGCTACAAGGGAAGGAGCACAGGCAGCACGTTGGCAGAAATGAGCCCCAGAGCCCGGAGTCAAAGCCGGTACCCCCACAGTGATTAGACAGCGTGTTTGATATGCACTAGAGCAGGATGACTGACGGATAGCGATGTGGAGGTGACAAGATCTTGTCTTTAATATTGGAGCCTCTTTGGCTCCCTGGAACCGAGCTCTCCTGATAGCTGTGTATGGTTTTTAAGGAGTCCTAGAAACCTACAGCCCAGCACCGTAATGAATTCAGGGGGTAGTTTAATGGAAATCTCAAGAAGGAATGTAATTAGATGAAGTCAATTAGGCTGCTTGGGGATTTCTGGCTGCTGTTGTTGCTATCTGGAAACCCTAATAGGACGATTAGGATTAACTGAAATCAGCCTGATTGATTAGGGCATATAAACCTACATATGCCAAATTCCAGGGGGACGGTGTGCTTGAGCTTGAATCCATCTGGAGCTGTGAGTCAGGAGAATGAGTTTACTTTGCTGGCCTTGGAGAAAGCGACAGATCAAGACTAGATGCACACAGGATAAGGAGAGCCAAGCGCTGACACAAGAAGGCTGCTAGGGAAAGGACCGGTTATGGCACTGTGTGTGGAGGCCACCCAGTCATCCTGAGCAGTTCAGGCAGTACTAAACAGATCTGTTAAAAGAACTGTAATGAGTATATATTGAAATATATCTACTGCATCTTTGTGCAGCTTTTTAGACTCAAGTCCTCTCTCAGTGTGGCTGTCAAATTTCTCAGGATGTTGAAATCTTGTTGTTACTGCAGTTCTCTTGGTTCCGGAGCCAAATTTGCAAACGTGAATTTAAAAGTGCACGGAAAAACCTGTCGCTGAGTAAATCCTGATGCTTCTGTGTCGTGGGGTCACGCACACAAATGCTTATTTGCTTGCGTTTCAAACCCAGTCTGTCCTGTGCATGGGTAACCCACCTGCAACCTGCTTAGAACAGTTCTCTCAGCTGTGTTTGCTGCAAAGAAAGATCCTTACAGCCACCAAAGAGATCCAGGAATAAAGGCTGGGGAGGTGGGAGGAGTGGAGGGAAGCAAGGGGACGACAGCCCAGCTCTCTGTTATTCAAAGAAGCTGCTCTAAAGTGAGGTAGAGCAGTCCAGGCAGGAGCCTGAGGGATCTGATCCCAGTCATTACCACTCAAGCGAGGGAGAGGGTATGTCAAGGGTAGGGAACGTCTTGGGGGACCTGCAATATGGTAACTCACTTTCAGCTAAGTGGAGAACAACAGCTTTAGCTGTACAGTTTAATAACAGGCTGGGCCACTTGGTGCACCGGCAGGGCTCTTAATGCGCAGTAGTCTGCCTTTCATTGTTAGGAGAGGAACCCCGCCGTTCCCGTTTGACAGCCAGGAGTAAAATTATTTTGCCGCTAACGTTTCTCTTTGGCATGAGGCAGTGGGGCTGCGCATTGCACTCGTCCTCCTGCCTGCAGCCGCCCGCACCTGCAGCTCCCTCCTCACAACACAGGAAGGTTCCCATGGGCTTGGAAGCAAGGAGTGGGGGGAGGTTTTTTTGGTTTCCTCCCGTGCTATTCAGCTCTATTTGGGTGGCATCCCCGCCTGCGTACCGCGGCTGCCAGCTGTGGAGAGCTATGCAGCATCCTGGAGAGCCTCCAATGGTATTTTGAACAATTAGTAACCAGCCCGGCATGATCATATCCTAATGAATTACAGAACTGTTTTCTTCTCGTTGAATACTGGACTAAATCCTGAAAGAAAGTGGACACCTGCAGATTGTATTGGCCAAGACCTGTCAGAGAGAATTTGCCTGAGTCAGGGCCACAGGACTTGCCGCAGCCCTTCCCAAATACGTCCTACGTTGACCTTAACGTCGTTAACGCCTCTCTCAGTTTTAGGACGTGTGCTCCATGCAAGTATCCCATGGCAATTCAAAGAAGCAGAGGCTCTATCATAACATCAGACAGCACTTTCCCTCGTTACCTGTTGACCTGTGAAAGCATTCTTCTCTATTAACTGGGTTTTATTAGGAAATAACGGGGGGCAGAGGATTTTTCCCAGTGCTGCCTCCTTGCCTATATTATTAAAAACCCAGCTTGAGCAGTCCCAAAGCCAGTGTCAGTCTTCCAAGAGAAAAGCCTTCATCAAAAATAGATTGCTCAGAGAAAAAGTGCCTGAATCCACCCAATATTTTCTCTGCATCTCTCGCTCTGTTTTGCGACATCCTTGTCAATACATTCATGCGAGTGGCTTTAAAAGTGCTGCCTCTCTCGCAATCATTTTAATCAAAGCGCTCGCTTCACTCACGGTTCTTGTACAATATTTTCAGTGATGATCTTAACATAAAATTCAGTTCAAATTATCATGGAACCACAGAACGTTAGGGATTGGAAAGATCACCCAGTCCAATCCCCCTGCTACAGCAGGATCCCCTAGATCCAGTTACAGAACCACAGAACATTAGGGATTGGAAGGGACCTTGAAAGATCACCCAGTCCAATCCCCCTGCCACAGCAGGATCCCCCAGATCCAGTCACAGAATCACAGAATGTTAGAGATTGGAAGGGACCTTGCAAGATTGTAGAATCATAGAATCATTAGGGATTGGAAGGGACCTTGAAAGATCACCCAGTCCAATCCCCCTTCCACAGCACAATCCCCCTTCCACAGCACGATCCCCTAGATCGATCCAGTCACAGAACCACAGATATTAGGGATTGGAAGGGACCTCAAAAGAACATCTAGTTCAATCCCTCTGCCAAAGCAGGATCCCCTAGATCCAGTCGCACAGGAACATGTCCAGGTGAGTTTTACATGTCTCCAGAGAAGGAGACTCCACAACCCCCCTTGGCAGCCTTTTCCAGTGCTGTCACTCTCACCGTGAAGAAGTGTCTTCTCAAAAAGTCTCTTCTTTCTTAGGAAATCTTTGACTTCTGCTTGGTAGGAATTAGTTTGCTGTTTCCCTCCATGCCAACAAGTCAAGGGGTTGTTTTTATCCTCCCCTCTTATAAATGTTTCCTATCTGTAGGCCTGACTTTGTGGGAGGTTTAATCAGACAGATAATTCTCACAGCAAAGCACATCACCTCTGACAGCAGCTACTGGTGTGTGTTCTCCTCTACAATAACCGTGTTTTAATTGACTGGGGATCTGCTAACGGAGATGATGTTCTTTGTGCTGACTCCTTTTGCACAGTTTACGTTTGGTGAAATTGCTCTACTGCACCTGGCTCACAGGAGGACTTCATCTGCATCAGAAACACTTTGACCCTTCATTTCATTGTAGAGTTTTAAAAAGTCACGATATTTCACGTAGCTGATGTCATTTTTCTTCACAGCGAAGACAATCCAGACAGTCCTGGATTCGCGAGAGATGCTGCAGCCAGCACTCGCTTCTATCGCTAGACCATTTCACAGCTTATTCCATTTGCTGTAAGTTTTCACAAGATTTGATAGAAAGTCTGTGAGACTTGGGAGGGGGGGAAAAAAACCTACCGGTTTGTTTTTAACACGATGGCATTTGACCAAACGGGAGGGAGGAGGGGGGAGATCGTGAAAGTCAGAAGTGTAATAGAGGCTGGAGATTCTCGAACAGATGTAGCAGGTGTAAACATGTTTCCTTATTTTGGTTCCTGGATTTAACATCCTCCTACAAGACTTCCATGTGCTCAGAAAAAAAAGGTTATATGTGCAGATGGCAAAGTGCTAACATGCCCAGAAGGTTCAAACTCATCTGTGCTTGTGAAGACGATGAGAATTTCCCATCGTCTGACTCACAGGTGTTTGGAGCTCTCCGAGTCAGAGGCAGGTTCGGCAGCGCCGCTCTGCTTGAGCAGATGCCGTAGGTCGCGCGTTGGAACCACGCAGGCTCTTTCCCTCGTGATGTCCAAGCGACTAAGAACATTCGGAGAGCTCCCTGGAGCAAGGAGGTGGGGAGAGACTTTTTTTGGCGTGTGGTCCACGCAGTCATTACAAATTGAGGCTCTGGGCTGTTGCTGTCCCTGGGCTGCTGCTCTCTCTTCCTGACACATTGCGCTGCCTCGGGTCACTGCCTCGCCGCTTGCCTGCCCACTGTAGTTTTGATCATACATTCCCTTTTGGCACAGGACGATGATTTTCTGCATTCTGCTAGGTCCTCTTCCCGTTTGTCCCTATTAGTCCGTGGCCAGCGCAGGAGCGAAAAGAAGCAGGTGTCTTAAACGCTTGGCTGACACGCTGGAATGGGGACAGCTCTGACTGTGTAAATGCCGCTCGCAGCACGACTGGCCTCGCTCAGTGCCGGTGCGCAGCGAGAAAGCCTGGGCTGCCTCTGAAAGCCGTGCTCGTTATTAATAATAAATGTACCTGTCAGGCCTTGTGCTTAGGGAGGGACAATGATACCACCAGCAGGTGGGCGAAGGGTGGGCGCTGCCTCCCAGAATTGCCTTGCGGACTCTGCTCCGGCCACCCCATCTGCCTCCACTGCAGCATCCAGCTGAGGCCACCACACCTCCATGTTAGATGCCTCCTTCCCTGTGATGCCAGGCAGCTGTGAGTCTTTGGCCTGATCCTTGGCTTATGTGAGCTGAACAGCTGCTGCACGCACAGCCGGCCGGTCTTCACCAAATGTGCTGCAGGGTCAAAATGAGCTGGACATCACCTCTTAGGAGCAGCTGGGTCAGGCCCAATCTAGGTAAGATGTGAATTGGCCTGATGAGGAGAAACAGTCAATGTTCCCACTATTTCCTCCCCCAATGCCCCACTTGTTTTGCCAGGGTCCATCTGCTGGACTCATACACCAGACAGAGGGTGAACAGCAAGGAGGCAAAGTTGTGTGTGACAGATACGGTTGTTTACGGCAGGAAAAGCATGACACATGACAAAATCACCATCTTGTGATCCTGAGTAAGCGGCTGATAAAACAAAGGAGGAAATGCAGTGTAGACAATGTGTGCATTGCAATGCCAGTAGAGGACTTGACGTACAGAGCTGAGGGTACTGGAGTAGCTGTTACCCCTCAGACTTAACAGCATCCTTGAATTCCTCTGAAATCTAGATATATTTCTGCAAATGCCAGCTCTATCTTGAAGAGCACTAAGAAAGGCTGGTTTGGGGTTGTTTTTAGGATTTATATGGATAGAACAATACAGAAAACCTTGCTACGTCCTGATGCAGGTGCGTCCAACTTGTCTGCATCTTGAACACTATGAAGTTCAAGCCTGCTAGCTTGGAAGTGCTGGTAGAGCCAGAGGAAGGTTCAAGGTGTGGGACAGCTTCTGTGTTAGGGTTTTGAAATAGGACTATCTGGAAGATCAAAACGTATTAGAGAAGTCAATGAAATTATGAATGGCACTAAGAAGGTGATCTGGCAGTCTCCTATCTGATAGAACTAGGAGCATCAAATGAAACTACTAGGTGGCCTGGTCAAAACAAATGGAACACCTTCACAGAATCACAGAGCATTAGGGATTGGAAGGGATCTCAAAAGATCATCCAGTCCAATCCTCCCTCCAGAGCAGGATTCCCTAGATCAAGTTGCACAGGTGGTCCTGCTGTGGCAGGGGGATTGGACTAGATGATCTTTCGAGGTCCCTTCCAATCCCTAATGATCTGTGATTCTATGTCGAGGTGGGACATTTGTTCCTGTGCTTCAACCTTCATTTGTTGGAGCACGACACTAATTGCCAGAGGGTGCAGCAATGCCAAAAATTGATCTGGGTTCCAAAACCAATTATATAAACCGACGGAATCAAAAATCCATGGAGAAATATTTAAATCTAAAGATACCACATCTGTCTCCAGGAAGTCTCCAAGCCACAGCTCGCTGGAGCATGCCAGGGAACTAGCACTGTCTGCTTGCTCCTCTCTTATGCTGTGCCCTTGGTGTTTCTGTTTGAGATGGGCTACTGGGCTGGGAGGACTTGTCCAACCAGCGTGGTTGTTCTTATGCTTGGCTGCCAGGAAACCAACTTTTCCATATCAAGTCTGTTGGAAATGATGCCCTTTCTTTCATCCAAGGACTTGTGTAGGATGATTTGTGAGTTTGTTTTCTCTTGATTATTGTAATCACCTGCAATGGGATTTGAAGTCTGAGAGAACACAGATGTCGCTCCGAGCAGAATGTGGAACTGCATCTCTAAAGCGTGAGAACCTGCAGGGGTAGACATCTCGCTGGCTTTTAGCATCCCTCCCACCCTGTCCTAATTCCAGAAGGATTCCTTCACTGGAAGGGTTGTTGGATGGTGGAGTAAAGCAGCCTATTCCTTGAGTCATCATCCCTGCAAGTATTTAAAGGCGATATAAGTGTAGTGCTGAGGGACACGGTTTAGTGGTGACCTGGCAGTGCTGGGTTAGTGGTTGGACTTACCTTAAAGGTCTCTTCCAACCAAAGAGATTCTGTGAGTCTGTATTGGCTTTTTAGGTGAGATCACATCTGAGCTGTGGATCCTGCTCTGGCAGGGAGATTGGACTAGATGAGGGAGCTGGGTCTCTTTAGCTTGGAGGAGACTGAGGGGTGACCACATTAATGTCTATGTGAAGGGTGGGTGTCAGGCGGATGCAGCCAGGCTCTTCTCAATGTCATCTAGTGATAGGACAAGGGGCAGTGAGTGTGAGCTGGAACACAGGAGGCTCCATATCAGTATGAGAAGGAACTTCTTCCCAGTGAGGGTGACAAGAGCACTGGTAGGGGCTGCCCAGGGGGGTTGTGGAGTCTCCTTCACTGGAGATGTTTAAAACCCACCTGGACATGCATGTTCCTGTGTCACTTGGTTTAGGTGATCCCGCTGTGTCAGGGGATTGGACTAGATCTTTCAAGGTCACTTCCAATTCCTAACGATTCTATGGTTCTATGATCTTTCGAAGTGCCTTCCAATCCCTAACGTTCTGTGATGTTTCAAGCTAAAACAGGGGAGATTTAGAGTAGATCTTAGCAAGAAATTCCTTCCTATGAGAGTGCTGAGGCCCTGGAGCAGGTTGCCCAGGGAGGTTGTGGCTGCTCCATCCCTGGAAGCGTTCAAGGCCAGGTTGGACGGGGCTCTGGGCAACCTGGTCCAGTGAGTGGTGTCCCTGTCCATGGCAGGATGGATGGAGGGGGAATGGACTAGAAGATCTTTCGAAGTCCCTTCCAATCCCTAATGTTCTGTGATTCTCTGATGACCTCTGAGGCCTCTTCCAACCTAAACCACTCTGTGAGAGGTCCCATGGGCTGGCAGCCATCACTTGAGGGAGCTATTCTGATTCCAGAGCCTTCTGCCTTGCAAAGGGTGATGGCCAGACAATGGCTGCTGCTGAAGTTCCTCATTAGCATCCTTATTATGAGCACTGGACTAGATGATCTTTCGAGGTCCCTTCCAATCCCCAACGGTCTGTGATGAAGATGCTGCATCAGGAACTGCTTGAGGGATGAGGGACTCGCCTAGCCCGCGGGCTCAGCCCTTGCCCCGATGCTCTCCCTGTGGCCACCAAGCCCCACCCGTGTTCCCCCTCTACCCCCGGCGGAGGGTCGCGGCCTCGCCTTGTACCGCGACCGTTAACCGCCGGGCGGGGACAGCCCGGGGCTGCCGGGCCCGACCCTCAGCTCCCGCCGCCGCCCGCAGGGGGCGCCCGGCGGCCATTGGCGGCTCCGGCCGGCGCCATGATGGGGCAGACGGGGGAGAGGGCGGGAGGGGGGTAACGCACAGGGCGCCCCTCGCTCGTCTGTTTAAGCCGCTGCTTCAGCCTTCGCCCCTTGCCGGGGGTTTAAAATCCCCAGCACAAGAGTGTTCACTTGGGATTTGTCCTGTAGCCCTGCGTGTCCGGGAGCTGTTTGCTGGGAGGAGGAGGGGAGATGCGAGGGAACGGCAGGGTCTGTTCGGGGGGTTGTTTCCCCTCACCCAAAGGTTCCACACTCAGCTGCTCCTTAAAATCACAGGTTTTATGGGTTGGAAGGGAGCTCTGGTGATCATCTAGCCCAGACCCCTACCAGGGTAGGATCATCTGGAGCAGATCCCACAGGGGCCTTGCGGGTGTCTCCAGAGCAGGGGACTCCACAGGCTCTTAGGGCCGCCTGGGCCGGGGCTCCGTCACCGTCATTGTTCTTTCCTGAGGTTTAAATGGAGCCTTCTGTGGTCCAGTTTGTGCCCGTTGCCCCTTGTCCTGGAGCTGGAGGCAGTTCAATGTTGTTAGCTGGAACCTGCACTGAAAGTACAAGTAAATAGTGAGAGTCTCGGTCAGGTTTGCCCAGGTGCCTGGCTGAGGGTGTCAGGGTGTGTCTGACCACTGGGGACGGTGAGATCACAAATTGTGTGGCCGGTAGGACCAGGGAGGTGCTTTCACCCCTGTACTGGGCACTGGTGAGGTCACACCTTGGCTACTGGGTTCTGTTCTGAGCCACTCACTCCAAGAAGGATATTGAGGTGAAGGACAGAAGAGGACAGTAAAGTTAGTGAAGGGTCTGCAGTAAAAATGCTGAGAAGTGGCAGAGGGAATCCCCCTCTACTCTGCCCTAGTGAATCATAGAGTCATAGAATTGTTAGGGATTGGAAGGGAGCTTGAAAGTTCATCTAGTCCAATCCCCCTACCACAGCAGGATCACCTGGATCCAGTCATTAGGGATTGGAAGGGACATCGAAAGATCATCCACTCCAATCCCCCTGCCACAGCAGGACCACCTAGACCAAGTTGCACAGGAACATATCCAGGCGGGTTTTAAACATCTCC
>JAOXOE010000343.1:1747286-1760501 GCA_028565055.1 Phoeniculus purpureus | reverse complement strand
TTCCAGTGCTCTGTCACCCTCACTGTGAAGAAGTTCCTTCTCATATTGATGTGGAACCTCCTGTGTTCCAGCTCACAGTGGTTGCCCCTTGTGCTATCATTAGATCATAGAATCATAGATGCCCCTGAGCAGAGCCTTGCTCCATCCTGACACCCACTCTTCAGTTATTTATAAACATTACTGGGTTCACCCCTCAGTCTCCTTTTCTCTAAGCTAAAGAGACCCAGCTCCCTCAGCCCTCACTGGAGATGGTGGCTGAGAAAGCTTCCCTAACCTAAAGAGACACCAGAGATCTTCCTTCTGATGAGCCATGCTCGGTGAGACCCCAGGAGCTGCCAGCATACACATGGCACCGCATGTGCCTGGCAGTGCTGAGCTGCGAGGGGCTGAGGCTTTTCTGCAGGGTCTGACCACAGCCCCTGGGGACAAGGTGGCATATGATGAAACAGAGTGAGTCAGAGAGTGACAGCAGAAACATCAGAGGAGCAGACAGAGGAAGTAGCAAGGACACACCAGAGCCAACGAGGAGAAACCCTTGTAGCCTGACCCTGAGAGAAAGCGAAGAGCCAGCAAGCTCGAGTTGTGGTTCAAAAGACGCTTCAAAGTATGAAAAGAGAAAGTGGAGCCTATTGTGCGGAGTCCCGCTGTGCCCCAGGAACGGGACATTGTGCACATTCTTTCTAAACAAACAGAAGCCCAGTAAAAAGCCCAATTCACTGCCTCATCCGTTTGTTCTCCAAACAGAAACAACCTGTCGGGACCCCGAGTATTGGCTAACCAGCTGGGTCAGCGAGGGTAACCGCAAGTACATTCATAACGGGAACTTTCTCCTCAGAACTGGTTCTGTCATTTCTTGCCGGTAGGAGAAGATTTTTAGCCCTTGTCTGTGGTGACATTGTCGTTAGCATCGTCATAGCAACTGGTAAACAAGGAGAAAGAGATGTGTAACAAGTTTTTTTTCCCGCGGAGCAGGCAGTCCAAATGTCTCACTAACAAGTGATTTGGTGACAGAACTGAGTGGAGTGGTTGCACAGTAAATGGGTTTATCTTTAAACATAATGCTCTTTTCCATTTTAACTGAGCATAAAATTGTATCTTTAAAGGATCGGCAGGAAAAAAAGAAGCAGGGCTTCATGCCTCTCGAGCAGTTCCATGTGACATATGGTCTTTCCAGGCAATAGTTTTATCGGCTGTGCACAGTAGCAGCAGATTTGAGCTCGTGTTCCTGTGAAAACAAGTGAGGGTTTATCCAAAAACTGAGGGAAGGGGAGGAGAAAAGGCACCTTTGCCCTAGATGCTGAGCGGGAAAGGAAAACAGTGGTGTCTTGCATCGAACTTACGACTTACCTCTGTAAATACAGCAGCTGCTGACTAACTTCAGCACGTGCACTGAGGGGGTTGATGGGGACTTGGCAGCCTGGTTGATTCCTTGCCCACCAGTGATGGGACTGGACTGGAGGATCTTTCGAGGTCCCTTCCAATCCCTAATGTTCTGTGATTCTGTGAATGAAACTCCACAACCTCCCTGGGCAGCTGTTTCCGGTGCTCTGTAGCCCTAATGTTCTGTGATTCCTTGCCCACCAGTGATAGTCTCAGGCATCTTTCAGCCAGGAAACCTTGGATGGAGCAGGGTGACTTTTGGGCTCATGGTGGGGTGTTGCTCCTCATAAGAGAGATGCTCTGGTCCCCTCATCATCATCATAGCCCTCTACTGGACTGCTTCCAGTAGTTCCTTGTCTCTCTTGAACTGGGGAGCCCAAAACTGGACACAAGACGCAACTGGGGAGCCCAGAACTGAACACGGGACTCGACACAAAGTTCCCCACACAGATGGTGTCATCACTATTGAGCCTGGGCAGTGCCAGCATGTTGCTTGTTGCTAGACGAGTTGTGTGGGGTGCTGAAGAGGACTCTGCCTCCCTGCTTCATGCTGGGAGAAGGATTGGGGACTGTTTACTTAGCAACTGGGCAGCAGAGAAGGGCAGGATGAGCCTCGTACACAAAGACACATGCCCTGTGTTTATTTTAGCAGGCAGCTCTGGCCAAATATTGGCCTAGAATTATGATTCCTAAGCTCGCTGCTACCCCAGTTGGGGGATCGCTGCGCTAGAAATAATCCCTGTGAATTAATTGGTTGCTGGCACTGGAAACGCAGGAAGAAGGCAAAAAATTAATGAATTGCAAAAACATTTCTGCGTCAAAAAGGATTTTGCTGTAGTAGTTGTGCACACAGAGAGCGGGAATAAACAGACATATGTTTGGATGGTTGCACTCCTGCGCGCACACACACACACATCTCTATTTACATTTCAACTTCGATATGTCTCGTGATACCGACTAACAGGTAACAAGCAGGGACAATTGAATTACAAAGGAACAAAGTAAGGAAGAGAAGCATCCTCCATCTTTCTAGCTCTAGAGAAGAAACGTTCTCAGAAGAGCTTTCCGTGTGCTTGAGTGGCTCTGGGATGCTTTTGTAGTGTTTTTTCTCTTTGCCCTGGCTACAATCAATAATTTGTATGTTGAGTTCCTCAAGGCCTCCTCATCGGCAAGGATGAATTTCCTCCAGTTTGAAGTCTTCTGAGAGCCTTTCTTTGTCCCCTCTGCTGTCTGTGGCTCATTCTTATCCTCAAGCTTACGTGTCAGTTTGACTCCAAAGTCTGTCTGAAGTTCAGTGAGAGTTTTTCTTCTGGGACTGTAGCTGAGGTCTCTACATAGCAGAGCTCTTCAGAATTGACGTGAGGTTTCATGGTTGCAGCAGCACTGCAGTTTTACACAACTGTGATCCCCACTGGGGCACAAGGAGCCAGAAGATAGCTCATGGACACCAGTCTCACGAGCTGCCCTGCCTCGTGCTGCTCCAGTGGCCTTCTTTGGGGTGGGCAGGACAGCTGGACTGAAGGCCAGGCAACTTCCTGCTTTCCCAACCTCTTCTGGAACAGAAAATAAACTTCTTTAGGCTTAATTAGACAGGGAGGAGTAGAACCATCATCTGTATGCGCTTTAATTCTTGATTTCTTCACAACAGCTGTCAGATTTAGTTTGTTCATTGATCATTCAGTTGAACAAGAGCGAGAAGATGAAGGACCGTTCACCCCTTGATGTTGTTAAAAAGCCTGTCAGGCTTTGACAGCTTGAACGAGAGACATATCATAAAATTATGAGGGAAATTGTAGATGTCTCGTTGAGTCCTTTGCTGTCAGATGAGCACTTGCAGTAACTTCTTTTCCTGACTCAGCATTCTGCTCACATCAGACCCAGCAGGTTTTTGGAAACATCCCTCTTTTTTTTATACTGGGTGTGCTCAGCAACATTAACACAAGAATTAGCACCCAGCTTACCTGCTGACATTGCTGCTACACATCACTACTGTCGTTTGTGTGCACACAGCAGAAGGGTTTAATGAAGTTCAAGGTAAATGAAGACTTTTCAAATGGACTAAGCTGCTTTGTTTCCCCGTCAGTATCAACTACCTGATTCAAATTCTTTAGGTCCTACAACAACAAATGCCCTGCATGGGTAGTTTTTAATGACTGGTTTACTACAGCCATATCCTGGCTTCAAGGTTTATCTGCCTTTCACTGGGACAGAGGTGTCATAGAATCATTAAGGTTGGAAAAGCTCTTCAAGGTCATTGAATACAACCATTAACCCAACAGTCCCAAGGTCACTGCTAAACCCTGTCCCTAAGTGCCACATCTCCACGACTTGGAAACACATCCAGGGATGGTGATTCAACCTCCTCCCTGGGCAGCCTGTTCCAAGGCCTGATGATCCTGTCCTTGAAGACATTTCTCCTGATGTCCAACCTAAACTTTCCCTCGTGCAACTTGAGGCCACTTCCTCTTGTCATAGAATCATTAGGGATCGGAAGGGACCTCGAAAGATCATCTAGTCCAATCCCCCTGACACTTTAGGATTACCTAGACCATGTAGCGCAGGAACATAGTCAGGCAGGTTTTAAATGTCTCCAGAGAAGGTGACTCCACAACTCCCCCTGGCAGCCCGTTCCAGGGTTCCGTCACCCTCATAGTGAAGAAGTTCCTTCTGATACTTATATGGGACCTCCTGTGTTCCAGCTTGCACCCATTGCCCCTTGTCCTATCAACAGGCAACACTGAGAAGAGCCTGGCTCTATCCTCCTGACACCCACCCTTCACGTAGTTATAGACATTAATGAGGTCACCCCTCAGTCTCCTCCAAGCTCAAGAGACCCAGCTTCCTCAGCCTTTCCTCATCAGGGGAAGTTCTACTTCCTTCATCATCCTTATTGCTCTTTGTTGTCCTATTACTTCTTACCTGTGAGAAGAGACCAACCCCCACATCCTACTTTACATCCTACTTTCAGGTAGTTGCAGACAGCATTAAGGTCTGCTCTCAGCCTCCCTTTCTTCAGACTAACCAGCCCCAGATCCCTCAGCTGCTTCTCCTAAGGCTTGACCCAGCAGCCTTGTGAGAGACTCTCCGATCTTGCTCTTGTATGTACATCAAAGTGTGGTAGTTTCATTCCCCAGTTTCCTGCTGAGCTGAGCATAAGCAGCCTTTACCCAGTTGACTGCAAACCCCATTTGAACAGAAAACGTTGTTTTCACAGCGTAGACGTGTGTGGTGCCAGGAGGATCTATTGTATTCCATGAATAACAGTCATTATAAGCTTCCTTCAAACAGAGCGGGTATCTGCTCCGAAGCCAGTGGCCAAAACCAGACGTAACAGTGCAATTTATAGCCAAGGTGGTAATCCATCAGCACATAGGCTTCAGCTCGGAAAAACACTTTGAGTAGCTGCTTAAGTGGATGTTTATATTCATAGATTTCAGTGGGGCAAACACATACGCCTGGAGCCATGGGTGATTAAGTGCATCACTGAGAGAGTCATTAGGAGAAAACCCCCTAAATTCTAGCTGTATGAATTGGTCTGGGGATAGATATAACAAGTCCTGCCTTGGCTGGCGCCTTTTCTCTTTGGTGGAGTGCAGTGTGAGCAGGATCCTGTTCCATATCGCTGGCAAACCTTCACGCGTGCGTGACACCACATGCACAGCATAGCCTATAGCTTAAAATCGACCATTTCCACCGCCGTGGTGGCCTTTTTTTGCCAGGTTTGCTCCTCAGATTCCTCTAGAAACACTAATACCTGTCCTGTGTGTTCAAACTCCTTAAGGAAGCAGAACCAGCGCAGCTTCCTGATTTCTTATGCTGTTCATCTCTGCTGCCCTTTGCACCGTGTTCCCCGCTCGGGAGCGAGCGTGCCGTCTGTCAGAGTTCCAGCATATTCCTCTGTCACACATCCTCCTGCACGGAGCCCCTTTGTTCTAATACTCTTGACATTTAAGCTTGGGCACTTTAAAGGTTCTTTCTCATTACTTTTTTCTATGATTTATTGATTACCTCCAGCTTCTGTTTCCCTAAGCCTATTTCCTTTCGTGTTTGTCTCACCCTGGCCACTTCTTGTTCTTTCACCTCTCCATACAAAAGACAGCTTCTCCGTGTTGGTTTTAAAGCCACCACCACCACTGCACAAAGTGTTTCTGCCATTGGCTTGGTGTGACTGCACAGAGGTTTGCACACGGGGCGGGGGGGTGCCTAGAGGAATTGTAACTGATTAGAGGGGTCCTTGTTGCTGATGAATGAGTCTCAAACACATGTTTACAAAGAGCCTGCTGAGCTGCTTTGTCCTATGTGAGTAGTCCCTGTAGAAGTCACAGGAGCTGCTCACAGATCAAGGGGCTCCTCAGTGTGGGAAAATAACACTGCAGTCACCGGGGACTTGAGTCAGCACCGTAGGAGAAGAAGCCTCCTTCCCAAAGGCTGAGCTGTGCTGGCCATGTGAGCCTGACCGAACTACTCTCTGATGCCAAATGAGGGGCATTGGCAGCAGCCTCGACTTACTGCGTAGTGTAGGACAAATTCTGCGCTGACTGCTAGCTGGTGGTAGAGTGTGGCTGTGTGTGGTCTCATCCACACGGCTGTGAGGGACCACTTTGGGCTGGTTTGGCTCGCCGTGCATGAGGCAGCTGTCAAAGGAGGCTTCCTTTCTCCAGAAAGATCAGTTCTAGCTTGAGATAGAAGCCTGCAGCAGGAGCTGTGTTAGGTATGGGTCTCAGGGAACAGAGGTTTCCTGACTCTAGGTCAGGCTGGATGGGGCTCTGAGAAACCTGCTCTGGCTGGAGATGTACTCTGCTCTCTAGAGGGGGGTTGATGGTCTCTTACAACCCAAAGCATTTTGTGGACTAGATGATCTTTCGAGGTCCCTTCTAATCCCTTATGTTCTGTGATTCTACAATGATTCCGCCAAGTCCCTGCTTTCCTGCCATAGCTTGGGCTTAATATCTGTGCCCACCTTGGCGTCTTCTGATGGCTCAAACTATACAAGTAATTATGAAACCATCAGATGGGAGAGCCCAGAATGGAGCAAAGCATTGCTGGTGTGTGGCCAAGCTCCATGGAGGGCTCTGAGCAGCCTTCCTTCTTTCTCTTGTGTTTTATTAGAGGACCCTGCTTTGAAGCTGGTCTGTTTAGCCTAGATAGAAGGAGTCTGAGGATGGATCTCACCCATGCTTACAAATACCTAAAGGGAGAGTGTCAAGAGGATGAGTCCAGACTCTTTTTGGAGGTGCTCAGCGATAGGAAAAGGGGTGATGGGCACAAACTGGAGCACAGGAAGTTCAGTTTAAACATAAAGAACTTTTTCATGGTGAGGGAGACAGAGCCCTGGCCCAGGCTGCCCAGAAAGGTCATGGAGTCTCCTGCTCTGGAGACATTCAAAACCCAGCTGGACTGTTCCTATGTGATCTGCTCTAGGTGATCCTGCTCTGGCAGGGGGTGTATAGGCTAGATGATCTCCAGAGATCCCTTCCAACCCCCACCATTCTGTGACACTATCTTCCAAGTCTTGATTGAGCAACACATTGCGCCCTTCTCCTTCCCCTCTGTGCTCCAGGTAGCGCCAAGGTTTGCTGCTCCACACTTGCTGTAGCAAACCACCATGATTCAGCTAGATTCAACTAGAAGTTTCTATATTAGGCATCAAAGGGTGAATTACCCCGAGGTAACAGCCCAATACTGTGCTTGGTGCTGTGTTTAGCTGGGCACTTTTGCCCACTTCCCACTCAGACTCTAGAGAGTTGAGTAGCAGATAGCAACCAACTCTTGAAGGATGCTGCAGTCAATCAACCCGTGATTCTTCTGTCAGCCAGGACGCTGAGCAAAGGAAGGGAGACCGAGGACGTAGAAAATCATTGAACTCAGATGAAAATGTTCCTCCTGCGTGTGATCCAAAGTAAATAAAGACTTTCTCACTAGCAAAATGAGAACATTGTTCTTTACATTTTGCCGTTTGAGTACAGTGGGGGAAAATGAAACTGCCAATACACTTTTATGAGAAAGGAAATTCCTGTTAGGAATTTTATTTCAGGGTATTGATTTTGCTGCTGTGAAGACAATTGCTGTTTAAAAGTTAATAAATAAGAGTGAGCAAGGAGACACTTTTAATTGCCTGATTTAATTTAAAAGCTTCTAGCAGGGAATATGTTGGTGAGATCAGGTTTTCTCTTTTAAAAGGAGGTAACTTGCTGGTTTTCCCAAATTTAAATGTCAGAAGATTTTAAAAGGGTGAAATGCTAAGATATTTGTTAGCCCGTGAGCCTAAGTGAGAGGTTTCTGAACAGCTGTAACCGTGTGCTCACCAACACCAGGGAATTGACAGTTCTGCTTCCAGTAAGACAGTGGATTTTATCAATAGCAAACGTTAGCAAGGAGAAGCTGTGGGTCTGTCTGTTCATACTCAGATGTAAGCACGTTTCACAGAATCACAGAACGTTAGGGATTGGAAGGGACCTTGAAACATCATCCAGTCCAGTCCTCCTGCCACAGTAGGATCACCTAGATCAAGTCGCACAGGAACACGTCCAGGTGGGTTGTAAACTTCTCCAGAGAAGGAGACTCCACAACCACCCCGGGCAGCCCCTTCCAGGGCTCTGTCACCCTCACTGGGAAGAAGTTCATTCTCATATTTACCTGGAGCCTTGTATGTTCCAGGTGACACCCATTGCCCCTTGTCCTATCATTAGATGCCACTGAGTGGAGCCTGGCTCCATCCTCCTGACACCCACCTTTCACATATTGATAAACATTAATGAGGTCACCCCTCAGTCTCCTTTTTTCCAAGCTCAACAGCCCCAGCTCCCTCAGCCTTTCCTCATCAGGGAGATGTTCTTCTCCCTTCATCATCTCTGGGGCTCTGCGCTGCACTCTGTCCAGCAGCTCTGTGTCCTTCTTGAACTGAGGGACCCAGAACTGGACACAAGATTCCAGATGCAGACTCACTAGGGCAGAGTAGAGGGTGAGGAGAACCTTTCTCGATCTGCTAACCACCCCCCTTATTATGAAATAAAACATTTTATACATAAACACTTTTTTTAGGTAACCACACACCAACACCTTCCAATGAACAACACAGTAAGATAATCTTGTGGGTTCTTATGTTTTTCAGCAGTTGGAAGAGTAGTGTTCAACTGAATCTGCACAAAACAGACAACAACCAAGATGACAGAATCACAGAGTCATGAAGGTTGGAAAGGACCTCCAAGATCATCAGGACCAACCTTCAGCCTAACACCTCGGTAACCACTAGACCATGACCCAGTCCCACATCTACTTGCCTTTTGAACACCTCCAGGGATGGGGACTCTACCAGTCCCCTGGGCAGCCTGTTACACAGCATCACAGAACATTAGGGATTGGAAGGGACCTTGAGAGATCATCCAGTCCAATCCCTCCACCACAGCAGGATCCCCTACATCGAGTCTCACAGGAACATATCCAGGCAAGTTTTAAACATCTCCAGAGAAGTAAACTCCACAACCCCCTCCCTGGGCAGCCCGTTCCAGTGCTCTGTTGTCCTCGCTGTCTGGTATCTAACCACTCTTTCACTAAAGGGAAGTGAGCTGTTCTCCTCGTTTAAAGGAATTCTACCTTCTTTTAGAAGCTGTTGCTTTGTTTCTTCTAAACTGTCTAAGGAATTCCAAAACACCCGGTGACATGTCCTCCTTCCCTAGAACTCTGATATGGGATCCTAGTGTCCTGCCACCTGCAGGGGCACAACACGAGTGAGGGATTCTGCCTTGGACCCCTACATGGTAGAGTGATGCTCTTACATGGGTTTTAATGGTGTTATCCTCAGATGAATTGAATTCCTGCGAGCTCAGGGGCTGACAAGCACAAAAAAAGTCTCCATGTGAATGACCTGGTGGTTGTGTGTGTCCTTCCTTCCTATTCAGTTTTATTTCGGGAGTGGCTACCGGCTTGTGCTCTTGTGGCTTTGTTTTCTAATCTCCTCACGGATGCCTGCCAGCTGCTGGATACTCAGAAGAAGACAGTCACTTGGGCTCTTTCCCATAAGCCATGTCCCCAGGAAAGTTCTCACACGCAGAAAAGAAATCTGGGACAACAATGAGATATCAGTGAAAAGATTCTATGAGAGGAGAAGTTTGGTGGAGATTAAAGTAGGGCAAAAGTTCAATGGAGAACGAGCCACTGCCAAGCAAGCAAGAATGTTGGCAAAAAGGGAAGGAAAAGAAACATTGGTTTAAAAGGCAAGTAACCATGGCAAGGCAACAGCTCCATGCTAGAATCTGGTTAAGAAGTGATATCACACAGTGCTGTGATTGTTTATTCAAGGCCAGCCCATGAGAGAACAGTTGTCTCCAATGAGTGTTCTCACAGCTTGGATCCAAAATTATAACTGCTTTTTTATTTGAAAGCATCCAGCACTTCTTCACAACCCATTTGCTGTTAGACAAAAGAGAAAGAAAGTGCCGAGTTTATTCTTGGTGTCCCTCGTGTGTTTGAGGCGCAGCTTTACATATGGAAAGGCATTTCATGTCAGCTGTTGAACTGGATGATGCTCCTCTGCAGCAGCTGCCGGTGGAAACGCTGCGTAGACGTCCACTACTTTCCCCAAGTTTTGAGAAACTGGAACCAGTTTAGGGATCACAAAAAACACAGAATCACAGAGCATTAGGGAAGGGACCTCAGAAGATCATCCAGTCTGATGCTCCTGCCACAGCAAGATCACCTAGAGCAAGTTGCAAAGGAGCATGTCCAGGCAGGTTTTAAACCTCTCCAGAGAAGGAGACTCCACAACCCCCCTTGGCAGCCCCTTCCAGAGCTCTGTCACCCTCAATGAGAAGAAGTTGCTTCTCATATTTATGTAGAACCTACTGTGTTCCAGCTCACACCCATTGCCACTTGTCCTATCATTGGATGCCACTGAGCAGAGCCTGGCTCCTCCTGACATCCACTGTTCACATATTTATAAACATTAATGAAGTCACCCCTCGGTCTCCTTTTCTCCAACCTCAAGAGCCCCAGCTCCCTCAGCCTTTCCTCATCGGAGAGGTGTTCTACTCCCTTCATCATCTCTGGGGCTCTGCGCTGGACTCTCCAGCAGTTCTATGTCCTTCTTGACCTGAGGGACCCAGAACTGGACACAAGATTCCAGATGTGGTCTTACCAGGGCAGAGTAGAGGAGGAGCAGAACTTTTCTTGATTCGCTAACCACACTCTCTTTCTCTCTTCTGATCCGCTCCAGGACGCCGCTGGCCTTTTTGGCCACAAGGCCCCATTGCTGGCTCCTGGCCATCCTGCTGTCCACCAAGACCTGTGACTCCCTTTCTCCTGCACTGCTCACCAACAGGTCAGTCCCCAACGTTCACGGGTAAATGGTCATGGGGCATTTTGGAGGGCATTTGGAGGCCCGTGAGTGGCACCACCGCTGTTGCAACACAAAGTAGGCGACGGACTGCGGGAGCTAACAGCTGTGGAATTAAGTTTAGGCATGAAATAAAAATAACGGCTGCTTTCATACAAATAATCATCTGCTAAAGATGTTTTGTGGCTGTCAGCAAACTCACAACATATGTGCACATCCACACACCTGCTTAAGTTGTGCACCTGTTGTCCTACAAATAAATCAAAAGTGGGGTGGGGGGAGGAAAAAAATACAACTGGAAGCTTGCAGTGTTCCGCTATAAATAAAAGATGATTAATACCATTATGGTGACAAACAGGTATTGGCAGCTCACAGAAAGAATGGAAGATTGTCATCTAATTTGTGCTTTTGTTTCACCATCTAGATGAGCTTGGAATACGCATCCAGTGCTAGAGGGCACAGCTGCAGCCCAACAGATGAGAGAGAGAGAGAGGGAGAGAGAGCAAGTCAAATTCGTCTCTCGCTGTAAGTCAGAAGTAGCTCAAGCAAAGCAGGGCTGTTCGGGGAAATGAGCACAACCTGATTTTTGTACCAACAGGGCGGTTTTTCTCGCTTACACTCTTTTATTGCTCAGAGCATCTTGAGCTGAACTAAGACGCAGTGGTTTGCTACGGGGCTACAGGTCTCAGCACTTTGGGGAGCCTGACTCCAGCTATTCTCTGGAGAGCTGCGTGGAAGGTCTCGTTTTGGTATTAGCGTGCATGGCCGTAGAAAGGATCTTCCAGACTACGACCTAAGGCTCCACGTTTGCACATGGGCGGAGGGCGGCTTCGAATGTTGCCAGAGACTTTGGCCTCTTCAAGTCAACAGGGCACATGCAAATGGCTGTGTAGACAGCTTCAAAGGTCCCCTTTTACCCACAGACTAATTAAAGTCGAAATAGAAGCACAGTATCTTTCAACTTTCCTACTTCAGAGCTAGCTACAGTGGCTGTCAAGGAGATTTTTGAAGACATCTGCTTTTCAAGGGGAGGATTGGATTTTTAGAGACTAAAGCTGAAGTGTTTCCTTTGCTCATATCCTTCTCCCCCACTGACAACTGCCATTCTCCTCCACCAGAGCAGGTAGCTGCCTGTGGACCTCACCTGGAATCAGGCTAAGAATGACAGTCACAGAAGCACAGAATCACAGAGCATTAGGGATTGGAAGGGACCTCGAAAATTCATCCAGTCCAATGCCCCTGCTACAGCAGGATCCCCTAGATCCAGTCACAGAACCACAGAACATTAGGGATTGGAAGGGACCTCAAAAGCTCATCCAATCCCCCTGCCAGAGCAGGATCCCCTAGAACCAGTCACACAGGAGCATGTCCAGGCGGTGCCATTCCTTGTTCTACAGTTCCATGCTGCTGTTCCAAAGTACAAGTTATTTCAGTGTGAGGTGTGTTTTGCCCAGTCTCCCTGTCTTCACCTCCTGGCAATCAAAGGAGCTGCACAGCAACAGCTGAACTGGGTGCACAGGTTTAGCTTAAGTTTTTCTTAAGAGTTCAGAGGCTTTTGGGAGCACAGAGGCTTTGTGTTTATTTCTGTACTTACATGCACTTTGCAGGGGCAGAGCCGGAGTGACTGCATTCGATGCACTTGGGAAGGGCAAAATCAGCTCTCAGATTCTTTCTGCATCTCTCTCTGATCTGTCGAGACCGCTCTGGTGTCTTGTGTGTTCACAGCCTGCTCCAGGGTCCCTCTCTGCACAGATCCATCACTGCTATAAACAGGCACTTGTGCAGAAATCAAGAGGCAATCCAAAGCATATGTGAAAACAGAACTCAGCCCACTGTTAGTGTTATCTTAAATCTGCTCGAGAGGGATGGATGTTCCTCTGTCGTGTTGGCTTTTCCTTGGCTGTCAGCGAGAAACCTTTGGATTCTGCACTGCCAAGTGGAGACATGTTGTCACTCTTCCTTGACAACTTTCCCCTTCACCATTGTCAGACGTTCACAATCCAAATGACTCATGTTCTGTGAGCAAATATTGCCTTAGTTTGAACTGTTTTATTTTCATTGCAACCACCTTTGCATGTTACTATAGTAATGTCTCTGCTTTCCCTTCTCAAGGAACTGTCAGTTTCACAAACCTTTTCTACAGCTGCAGTGCAAAGGCAGTGATGCATTGCTTTGACCCTTGTGCTCACCTGTAAATGTAAAGATGTTTTAAATGGATAGTGTGGAATTGCAGCGTAAGGAAACAAGACAAAGATGCCAGAATCAATCGGGTTAAAAAATGAGAAAATATTGGAATTAAGGTTAGGATTCTCTCCTTTGCTCAATCTTTACCCAAAACTCGACCTCATCCAGTCCAATCCACCCACCACAGCAGGATCACCTAGACCAAGTCGCACAGGACCATGTCCAGGTGGATTTTAAATGTCACCAGAGAAGGAGACTCCACAACCCCCCTGGGCAGCCCCTTCCAGGGCTCTGTCACCCTCACTGGGAAGAAGTTCCTT
>JAOXOE010000343.1:1729579-1740058 GCA_028565055.1 Phoeniculus purpureus | reverse complement strand
GAAAGATCATCCAGTCCAATCCCCCTGCCACAGCAGGATCCCCTAGATCCAGTCATTAGGGATTGGAGGGGACCTCAGAAGATCATCCAGTCCCATCCCCTGCCACAGCAGGATCCTCTAGATCCAGTCGCACAGGAACTTATCCAGACGGGTTTTAAACCTCTCCAGTGAAGGAGACTCCACAAGCCCCTTGTGCAGCCCCTTCCATTGCTCTGTCACCCTCACTGTGAAGAAGCACTGAAGCATCTGAAATCAGAGCATCACTGGCTCTGGCTGAGGAATAATAATGGAGCTTCGGCTCCTCAACAGTGTTGGGGTGTGGACGAGTGACCTAGTTAAGATTTTCACGTTGCTGCTGCTCAGAAATCCTCATCCTCTACCTCTCGTCCCGTTGAGACTGAGCCACGACAGAGTCATACTTCATACTCATCCATAGGAACATCTGGCCCATGTCTAACATTTAATTTCCACACCATTAGAGTCAAACAATACGTGTACATCAGTAGATAATGTAATGCATTATCACGCGAGGCAGAGAGCAGCAATTTATTAGCCTAATTTAAAATAGCCTTCAGCAAAAAAATAGCGCATCTTAATTCACGGATCTGAACGGAGTGACATCTCTCCCTGCGAAACGCGAAGGTATGAAGAGACAGAGACGCCGCTTCGCCGCAGCGGTGCCTTTATTATTGCTCCCTCTTTTCCCTTTCTTCTTCTTTTTCCTGGTAAATCTTTTTAAAAGATGAAAAAAAACCAGCGCTTCCCCGTACAAAAGAGAAAGATGAAAAAGGAGAAGTTCAAAGCCGAGGTGCATCCAGAATAATACAAAAGGAGAGATCGTACCGAGGGGACAAAAGAGAAGGAGCTGCCCCGGAACACAAGCTAAAGTGACCTTTCCTCGCAGCGAAGTTGTGAGCTGAATGTGAAGATCACTCAGACTATTCCACGCTCGGATTTGAACAAATCTGGGCGCCTCGAGTGCACATCAAGCGTTTCCTCCTCTTCTTTTATTTTCCCCCTTTTAATCTGTTTTTTAAATCTGTCTTTTCCCACAAAGGACATTCCCCTGGATAGGACCAAACATATCAAAACGAACGAGAAGCCTTTGCCACCCGAGCAAAAATGAGTCGCTTCTCACAAGCCTGTGGTCTCTTCTAGGGGGAAATCGACTTCCAAATCATAGAATCATCGACTCATCAGGGGTTGGAAGGGACCTCCAAAGATCATCCAGTCCAATCCCCTGCCACAGCAGGATCCCCTAGATCCAGTCATCAGGGATTGGAAGGGACCTCCAAAGATCAGCCAGTCCAATCCCCCTGCCACAGCAGGATCCCCTAGATCCAGTCGCACAGGAACATGGCCAGGTGGGTTTTAAACATCTCCAGAGAAGGAGACTCCACAACCCCCCTGGGCAGCCTGTTTCAGTGCAGGGAGATGGGTCTCTTTAGTTTGGAGAAGAGAAGACTGAGGGGAGACCCCATTAATGTCTATAAATATGTGAAGGGTGGATGTCAGGAGGATGGAGCCAGGCTCTGCTCAGGGCATCTAGTGATAGGACAAGGGGCAATGGGTGTGAGCTGGAACAGAGGAGGTCCCACATCAATCTGAGAAGGAACTTCTTCCCAGTGAGGGTGTCAGAGCCCTGGAAGGGGCTGCTCAGGGGGTTGTGGAGTCTCCTTCTCTGGAGATGTTTAAGACCCACCTGGATGTGTTCCTGTGCGACTTGGTCTTGGTGATCCTGCTGTGGCAGGGGGATTGGACTGGATCTTTTGAGGTCCCTTCCAATCCCTAATGTACTCTGATTCTGTCCACCAGACCCTGCAGTATACAGGATGGCCTGGTGCATCTCACCTGACCTTCTGATACCGTCCGTGTCCTGAGAGGCAGCTGGATGCCTCCTGCTTAGCTACTCCCTTTGTAAGGACGGGGCTCATGCGGAGCTACCTGCACCTCTCCAGGAGGAAAAGAAGACAAAAGGCAAGGTGCTGCCTCAGGGCACCAGCAAGTTACGGGTTGGTGGGTTTTACAAGACTACTTACTATGCTATTCAATTAAAAAAAAGAGCAGTTGCCATAGCAACACCCACATCTAATGGCTCTTCTGCTACCTCTGAGATACAAAGCACCTTCTTACAGAGATGCATTGACCAATACAGCATGGCGTGGGAAGTTTTATGCTTCGAGCCATGGTTTAAGGGCCGGCGGAGGGGGGGACACACACACGTGTGTTCCAATAACCAGACATATTTATATCCCCAGGTGGTGATATTAATTTATAACAGATTATTTTGGTTCCTTGAGATCTCTTCTCATTACCGTTTCCTTTCTGATAGCACCTTCAGGTTTTTTTTCTCCCCTGCTCCTTCCCCCTGGATGGATGATACTTGATTAAGGACAGGATGAGATTTGCATGTGGGAAGCTCAGGGATGTGTCCAGCAGCTAGGTGGGTCCTGTCTGGCTGTAGATCTCCTGTCCAGGGAACGGCAGAATAGTCATTCTACTGCTTTATCACACTTGAGCAGTCACGGTCAAGTAGAAGTCAGGGGCTACTAGGTGTTTGTGGAATGCAGTCTGACACAATTGGTGGCCAGGAGATGGCTTTGCCATCCTAAAAAGAGGTGGAAGGCAGCATTTCTTTATGTCTCGTGCCCAGGAGGGACAAGTGGGGAGGGAATGCTTGGTGCATGTCCTCTCAGAACCAAGAAACGCGTGGAGGTCTCCTTCTTGTCCTTTATACAGGCACAGCTGAATGGTAGAGAGGTTCTGTGACCCCCTGGAATGTGGCAAGGAGAAAAGGAACACCCAACAAGAGAGATGAGGAAGAGGGAAGGGACACCTGGGCCTCGGGACGTCCTCATCATCCCTTGGCCCTTCCTGTGGAGGTTTTATTTCTTCGCAGCACATCACCGAGGGCAGACACAGTGGTGATGGAAGAGCAAGGTCCTGCAGGGTGCTGCTCTCCCTGAGCCCAGCCACTGCTTGAAATACGTCCTTGCACATCACTGGGCCACCATCACTTGGGCCAGCAGGTCTGGGAAGAAATGCAAGGAGGACAGAGCTTCTTGCCCTTCCCTGCACAAAGCCCAGCTGGGGGGTCTCTGGGTCTCACAGCTCAAGTGGGGTCAAAGCTGACAATTCAGTTCCAAAACCAAGAAAAGAAAGTGACTCTTCAATAACCTTCTAATTATCTCACCAGCCCAGTAGGAGAGAAACAACATATTTGTCCTTCCTACACCAAATACTCCTTGTAAATCTAAAAATAATCCCATAAAAAACCCCCAACTGCCCGAATGATTCAAAGGAAGAGGTAGCTGCAGAGTAATCACAGTAATTTCTGTTCAGATGTAAATCAGCTCCATCAGTCAGTCATAGAATCATTCAGGCTGGAAAAGACCCTTGGGATCAGTGAGTCCAACCATCGACCCCACTCTACAAGGTCTCCCCTAAACCAGATCCCCCAACACCACATCTAAGAGACTTTTAAACACATCCAGAGATGGGGACTGAACCCCCACCCTGGGCAGCCCATCCCAGTCCCTGACCGCTCTCTTCAGGAAGAATTTCTTCCTGATGTCCAGTCTAACCCTCCCCTGTTCGAGCTTGGAGAAGAGGAGACTTTCTTTTGAGGTCCCTTCCAATCTCTAGTGTTCTGTGATTCTGTTGTGGAGTCTCCTTCTCCAGAGACATTTAAAACCCACCGGGATGTGCTCCTGTGCAACTTGGTCCAGGTGATCCTGCTGTGTCAGGGGGATTGAACTAGACGATCTTTCAAATTCCTTCCGATCCCTAATGACTCTGTGATTGATCCCAGGAGCGCAGGGCTCCCGGTGTAATTCACAACGCTCCTAACTCTTAATTACCCCGAATTAAAACAACGGCATGATGTACGAGGAGCGAGCCCAAGCATATGTTAGAACCGTCTAAACAGTTTTACCTGGGAAACGAGCAGAAGCACAAACGGCTCGTGGTGCATATTTAAAGACTCAACAGCCGGCTGAACTTACCGTTTGCGTTAACGCACGCTGAAATATGAATTATTAAGTGCTTCGCACTGGCGCAACGAAAGGCGGCGTGGAGAACCCAGCGCTAGCCTGAAGCGTTCCTCAGCAGCCCTTATCCTCCCGGTCCCCTCCAAATTGCCCTAAGTGCATAAAGGAGACTCTTCTAATTGGAAAAACGTCTACGCAGCACCTGGGTGGGAGAAAAAAATCCCCCCACGTCACAAGAGGCTTTAGAAGAAAACAACCCACAAGCCACCAACCCTCTCGAACAAAAGAGATTCAAATAGTCACTGCTACTCAAGTCTCTTGTGCTCCTTTTTTTAACCCCCGTTGTACTCTGAGCTCCAGTAATTTAGGGCTCTGCTTTAATCCCAGCCATCGCCTGGGTTCTGTTAATTATTGTTTTCTCTCCGCTTCGTTCTTTAAATACAGTGCCATTGCTTAGAGGGCGAGGCAGCGACCTGCCCGGGGTACAGCGATGGGAGAGCAGCGGAGCTGGACTGTGGGTACAGGGATCCCCACACAGGGGAATCACACGTTCCTGTGCAGCTGGATCTAGGGGATCCTGCTGTGGCAGGGGGATTGGACTGGATGGTCTTTCGAGGTCCCTTTCAATCCCTAATGACTGGATCTAGAGGATCCTGCTGTGGCAGGGGGATTGGACTGGGTGGTCTTTCGAAGTCCCTTCTAATCCCTAATGTTCTCGTTAATGTTATCAATATGTGAAGGGTGGGTGTCAGGAGGATGGAGCCAGGCTCTGCTCAGTGGCATCTAATGATAGGACAAGGGACAAGGGGTGTGAGCTGGAACAGAGGAGGTTCCACATCAGTGTGAGAAGGAACTTCTTCCCAGTGAGGGTGACAGAGGACTGGAAGGGGTTGCCCAGGGTTCTGTAACATTAGACATTGGAAGGGACATTGAAAGATCAGCCAGTCCAATCCCCCTGCTAGAGTAGGATCGTCTAGACCAAGTCGCACAGGAACCCAAGCGGGTTTTAAATGTCTCCAGAGAAGGAGACTCCATAACCCGCCCTGGGCAGCCATTTGTAGAGACCCCCTCCAGGGCTCCATCACTCCAGAGAAGGAGACTCCACAACCCCCCTGGGCAGCCCCTTCCACAGCTCCATCACTCGCACCGGGACAAGTTTCTTCTCATACTGATGTGGAACCTCCTGTGTTCCAGCTCACACCCGTTGCCCCTTGTCCTATCACAGAATCACAGAACATTAGGGATTGGAAGGGACCTCGAAACATCATCCAGTCCAATCCCCTGCCAGAGCAGGAGCACCTAGACCAAGCCACACAGGAACATCTCCAGGCGGGTTTTAAACCTCTGTCATCAGATGACACTGAGAAGAACTTGGCTCCATCCTGTGGTGTGGGTTGTGCAGCCCGTGTTTGCAGCCTTCCTCCTGCACTGAGACACAAAGCTGAGCTTCTCTGAGCTGGACTGTCTCTTCCTGCCACGTGAGAAGAGATCTGTTGTGAGTCACTATTTCCATTTCTCTCATGTATTAGTAAAAAGAGGCAGGAGGGGGGGAAAAGAAGTGGGGGGCTGGGTGGAGAAGATGATCTCTGTTGCATTGTTTCTATGAAAATTCATTTCATATGTGAAGTGTTACTCTGCTCTGGGAAAAGTGACACCGAAGGACTTACGTGTAATTGCGCCGATGTGCTGTGCATGTACAAACACGGGCAGCGCCTGATGGACGATGCTGATAACGAGACAAGAAGTGGACGGGAGGTTCAGCCGATGCTATAAACATCAGTCAAAGAAGAGCGTAGACTCATGGAATGTGTTGGGTCGGAAGGGACCTCTAAAGGTCAGCTAGTCCAACCTCCCTACAACACGCAGGCACATCTCTAATTAGAGGAGAAATAAGTTGCCGTAGGACCATCGGGAGCGCTGTTATGCATAAATAGCTTTTCAGGGCAAGTGTTTGCTAGTCCGTTATCTTGTCACTGCACTGACATCCTTAGGAGCTCCGGTGCTCAGGAATCATGGACTCACAGAGCATTAGGGATTGGAAGGGACCTCCAAAGATCATCCAGTCCGGTCCCCCTGCCACAGCAGGATCCCCTAGATCCAGTCATTAGGGATTGGAAGGGACCTCCAAAGATCAGCCAGTCCGGTCCCCCTGCCACAGCAGGATCCCCTAGATCCAGTCATTAGGATTGTAAGGGACCTTGAAAGATCATCCAGTCCAATTCTCCTGCCACAGCAGGGTCACCTAGACCACGTGGCACAGGAACATCTCCAGGCGGGTTTGAACCAGGGCAGCGATTGCTGGTTGGGCCCCTTCTTGGAGATGACTTGCTGCCACCTGCCAAGCTCAGCCGGGCAGCGGTGAGTCATGGGCCACACTTGCCCAGTTCTCCACATCGTTTTGCGTTCGGTTGCAGACAAAGCTGTCAGTAATGAACAAAAGATGAGCTAGTCGAGAAGCCACAGTTGCCAAGCTGCTGTTCTAGCGAATCACGACGGAGCCGCTGCCAAAAGCATCACTTCTCCCCTCTGCCCATCCCGTTCTCTGAAGTGGGCAGCGTGCTGGGAAACGGGGAAACTCCATGTGCAGGAAGAGAGGGAGGGCTCGAGGGTGCTGGGGGTCCGGCGTGTTACACTGGCGATGCAAACCGCACCCCAAATTCATGTCGCTTGGCCATCAAATTCTCACTTCTTTGCATTTCTCCCGTTGTCTGTGTAACATGAAGCAAACTGGTCCTAATCAAATAAAACAAGAACCTATCAAAGAGTTTGGTGGGAAATAAAACCCCCTCATTCTCTAGGACTATTGAGTCTGGAGCAAAGAAGGCTGAGATTGTCTCACTGAGGGAGATCTTCTCACTGTCTATAGCTACCTGAAAGGAGGTTGTAGAGAGGTTGGTCTCTTCTCAAAGGATGGGACAAAAGAAAAGGGCTTCAGGTTGCATCAGGAGAAGTTTAAGTTGGATCCAAGGAAGAATTTCTTTCTGGAAAGGGTCATCAGGCTTTGGAACAGGCTGATGGGGTTGAATCAACTCCAGGGAGGGGGTTGAATCGCCATCCCTGGACATGTCTCCTTCTGTGGAGATGTTTGAAATCCATCTGGACATGTTCCTGTGCGACTTGGTCTAGGTGATCCTGCTGTGGCAGTGGATTGGACTGGATCTTTTGGGTCCCTTCCAATCCCTAGTGTTCTGTGATTCTGTGATACATTTCACAGTCCTGGAGATCTGGAGCTTAGGGACAGGATTTAGTGGTGGCCTTGGGACAGTTGGGGTAACAGTTGGACTCAGTGACCTTGAAGGTCTTTTCCAACCTAAGTAATTCCATGATTCTTCCTTTAAATGGAGGGAAGTTCAGGCTGGCAGCGTTGTAGTAATTCATACAACATGGTTTGTAGGCCAGGAGTAAAGTGCACAGCCCCAGGGGTCTGCTCCAACACATCAGTTGCTGGGCTGCAATGTTGTCCTGTCTAGGGGACGAGCTTGGTTGCACAACGGGCTCCCAACAGCAGAAGTGATCCCAAACCTGATTTCACACCCTGCCCAGTTAGTGTTTTAAGATGGGATAGTTCTTGTATCTCAGAAACCACAACTGGACCTGAGACCTCTCTCAGAGTCGCATTGTGGTAGCCAAGAAGCCCCATCCTGTGCTGTATGAAACTTTATTGTCTAGATGTGTGAGTGTGTCTCAAGACGAGCAGCCTTCAGGCTCTGTTCTGAGTTCAGCTCTGTTAGTAACGTGATTTCTAAGAAATCAGGCAGAAGCTGGGTTCTGGATGGATGAGATTCCCTAGGAGTCTTGTTACAGGAACAAAGCTGCATGAGGTCAGACATTAAAGGGGCTGGAAAAAGCCCTACGAACAGTGTGAGTCAAGGCTTGGAGGAGTCATCAGAGATTTTCTGTCTGACTTCTAGCGGACACTGGACCAGGCTGTGAAAGTGCATGATGATTTCACACTTCAGGGTCCAAACTCTGGGATGTCAGAGTCAGGCTGCTGCACTGCTCCAAGGTGCCTGGATCGGTCAGCGTTAAGGCTGCTGCTCTTTCTCATATCAGCCCTGCTCAGAGGAGATGATCTTTCGAGGTCCCCTTCTAATCCCTAATGAGCACCTCCTATATGAGGAGAGGCTGAGGGAGCTGGGTCTCTGTAGCTTGAGGAAGACTGAGGGGTGACCTCATTAATGTCTATAAATATTTGAAGGGTGGGTGTCAGGAGGATGAAGCCAGGCTCTGCTCAGTGTCATCTAGTGATAGGATGAGGGGCAATGGGTGTGAGCTGGAACACAGGAGGTTCCATATAAATATCAGAAGGAACTTCTTCACAGTGGGGGTGACAGAGCACTGGAAGGGGCTGCCCAGGGGGATTGTGGAGTCTCCTTCTCTGGAGACTTTTAAGACTCATTTAGATGCAGTTTTATGTAGCCTGTCTTAGGTTTTATGATCCTGCTTGAGCAGGGGGGTTGGACTTGACGACCCCTGGAGGTCCCTACCAACCCCTAATGATCTGTGTAACTTTCTAAAAGTAGTTTTGGAAATCTCACCTTTAATTCTTTGTGTCGACCACATTTTAGCCCTTCTCCATCCCAACACAAACAAGACCCCTCACTCCATCTTGCACTTCTAATGGTTACCTTCCCCAAACACAGCGATGTCGCGACACTCACCAGGATAAGTCCTCCAGTGCTGCAGCATCTAGCTTCTTGATGTGGTGAGATGACATAGATGCAGGGATTTGATGGAATTTCCTGGAGGGCTTCAGCTCCTCTCCAGTTTCTTGCTCTCCTCTTGCTGGCTGTTTCTTATCACAGTCACATGGAGTCACAGAACATCAGGGATTGGAAGGGATCTGGAAAGATCACCCAGTTCAACCCCATTGCCAGAGCAGGATCCCCTAAATCAAGTCATTAGGGATTGGAATGGACCTCCAAAGACCACCCAGTCCAACCCCCTGCCAGAGCAGGATCCCCTAAATCAAGTTGCACAGGACCGCATCAAGGCAGGTTTTATACGTCCCTAGAGAAGGAGACTCCACAACCCCCCTGGGCAGCCCCTGCCAGGTCTCTGGCACCCTCACTGGGAAGAAGTTCCTTCTCAGATTGACGTGGAACCTCCTCTGTTCCAGCTCACACCACTGCCCCTTGTCCTATCACTGGGTGCCCCTGAGCAGAGCCCGGCTCCATCCTCCTGACACTGACACTGTTGTCAGAGGTGCTGTTTCGGCTGCTGCTGATCCACACCAAGATGCCGCCTCTTCTCCCCAAGCCCAGGTAACTGCGTTACCGCATCCGCAGCACAGCTCTGTGCTTATAGTCCAGCCCGATCAGGGCAGAACAAGATCACTTTTAGCCTTAGCATTTTGATAGGATTTTTTTATACGTATGGACATCGACTGGGGCCGTTTTCACACGGATACTGGCAGATCTGAACTGGAAAGGGAAGAGGGAGGCAAATGCCTGCAAGGAAGATAACTGATGAACAGCTGAGAACAGGCTCTATGTGGTGACCCCTCAGTCCGTGTCAGCTGCAGCCAATACTGCTGTTTCCCATCTGATTACAACCTTTGTCTTCCAAAGAGCTCAGAGTCCCTTGGAGGACCGAAGCAGTTACAAGGAATTATCTGCTGTCTGCATATCCTCCATCGCTTAGGTGTACGAGTGAGATACTCCTTACCGCTCCTCGCGCAGACACTCTGGAGACATGAGACAGACGATTCCAGTCTGGATCCGTTCCACTCCAATTACCCGCTGGGTGGGTTTTTTGTAACGTATTTTTTATTTAAAGAAATCAAGAGGTTCCGTTTAGCACATTGCGTTTGTCTTGGCAAACTCTTCACACAGGCAGAAACTCTACAGCGAGGCTTTCGAACAGCCCTCAGCGAAGGACTCAGCCAAGTGGGTCCCTGGTGGCGCTCTACCGACTCCAGCGAAGTTTCACCGGGGTATCCCGGCTCTGTTGATTTGGCCGCTTTGTTCTCATTCCAAGAGACACAACCCCCAAGAAAACGTGTGTTTGTGTTTAGTTAACACCGCGTTTTCCCTGGACGACGCACATGGAATCCTCTGCACTTCCCTCCGTTGTCTGCTGTGCTGCTTGCTGGTTTATAGGGATGGCTTTCACGTGTCTGTGTCATAGAACATTAGGGATTGGAAGGGACCTCCAAAGATCATCCAGTCTGATCCCCCTGACACAGCAGGATCACCTAGACCAAGTCGCACAGGAACATGGCCAGGTGGGGTTTAAACATCTCCAGAGAAGGAGACTCCACAACCCCCTTGGGAAGCCCCTTCCAGTGCTCTGTCACCCTCACCATGAAGGAGTTCCTTCTCATATTTTTGTGGAACCTCCTATGTTCCAGCTCACACACATTGCCCCTCATCCTACCACTAGATGACACTGAGCAGAGCCTGGCTCCATCTTCCTGACACCCACCCTTCACATACTTATAGACATCAATGAGGTCACCCCTCAGTCTCCTCTTCTCCAAGCTCAAGAG
>JAOXOE010000343.1:1699909-1718840 GCA_028565055.1 Phoeniculus purpureus | reverse complement strand
ACAGAGGAGGTTCCACATCAATCTGAGAAGGAACTTCTTCCCAGTGAGGGTGACAGAGCACTGGAAGGGGCTGCTCATGGGCAGTTGTGGAGTCTCCTTCTCTGGAGATGTTTAAAACCCTCCTAGACATGTTCCTGTGCAACTGGTTGTAGAGGATCGTGCTGTGTCAGGGGAACTGGACTAGATGATCTTTCGAGGTCCCTTCCAATCCCTAACGTTCTGTGATTCTGTATAAGATCTGTGTCTTAGACAACCAGTCCAGGTGCTTGAGCTGTATGGAGCAAAACATCCCACATCATAGCATAGATAATTCATTTTTCCCCAAGTTTCACCTCTCTATTCTCCCAGCAGAGCCTGTGAGCACCCAGTGGTCCCTGTGCAGCAGAGGCAGGTGCATAGCACCATCCGGAGTAGACATACGGGCTCCCTGATGGATGGAGGGTGGGTCAGAGGACACCTCTCTGTGTTATTTGGTTAAGATCTTGTGAGGATGATTGGAATGGTTCTAGATATGCTCAGCAGCGCCCATAAACATTAGGGTTGGAAGCATTTTGTCAGCAGCAATTAAACACAAGTGCTATTTAAAAAGGATAAATCAGATTGTTGAGAAGAACATCCTCTCTTAAATCTCCCACAGAATCAGTTTTCCTCCTGGCAGCTGTGCAGCAAACACACAAATCCTGCCAGTTGGATCCAGTCCCCCCCATCCAAAGCAGCAGCATTTCTTACCAGTCCCTTGAAACCTCTCTTTGTGCTGTGGTGGGCTGTTTGGCTCTGGCGCTTTGGCACTAGGGTATGGGAGGGGTCCTCTGTGGTAGTGGTTGTGTCCAGCTGGTGACATCTGTCCCATGGCAAATGGCTGGTGCTAGTGGGTGTTTGGTCCTCCGGGTACCTCTCCTACCTTCTGCATGAGGCAGTGCATCCCTTTGGAGCTGACCTTGGATTGCTGTGCGCCGTGGTCTAGGTGTCCAGCTTGGATGTTGTTATTATCAATCGGCATCAAGGCTGGCACAGTGTGGTCCAGCATGAACATGCAGGGGCAAGTCTTCTTTTGTTTGTGAGTATCATCTCATCGTGTGAACTGAACGTGCATTTTCCCTGTCTTCCATTGATTGTTGTGCTGGTGGCTTCACTGGCCTCTGGCTTTGTCACCGCAGTGCCACAAAGCTGCCAGAATCATGCCTTTGCCTTAGAAAGGGAAGAGTAAGGCAGGACTTTTTCTCTTAACGTGCAAAGAGCACGTTAAAAACCACAACAACATAGAGGAAGAGCATCTCATCGGATGGTAACTCCTTGGGAGGTCCTGTTTTCCCCAGCCTGCTGCAGAAGGGCACAGCCTCAATGGGCTGTACAGGAGCTAGTGGGATGCCCAGACTTCCTGTCGCCTCTGGGATGCACTGGAGGTGACAACAGGAGCAGGTATCGTCTGGCAAAGGCAAATCCCTGTCAATAGGGCCTGGCACTGAGACATCCAGTGCTGGCCCAGCATGAGGCTGGTGAGAAGTCTGGCAAACAGACCCAGGCTGAGGGAACTGGAGCTATTTAGTCTAGAGGAGAGGAGGCTGAGAAGAGACCTTATTGCTCTTTACAGCTACCTAAAAGGAGGTTGTAGCAAGGCTGGTGCTCATCTCTTCTCCCAATTTACTAATGATAGGATGAGAGGAAATAACCTCAAGTTGTGTCAGGGGAGGTTTAGATTGGATCTTAGGAAGAAGTTCTGCTCTGAGAGAGCGGTTGGGCACTGGAACAGGCTGTCTGGGCAGGTGGTGGAGTCCTCATCCCTGGAGATGTTTAAAAACTGAGTAGCTAGAGCACTTGAGGCCATGATCTAGGGGTTAGGGGGATGTTGGGATGAGGGCTGGACTTGATGATCCCAGAGGTCCTTTCCAGCCACAATAATTCTATGAGGTGCCTGGGCGTTGTAACTGGAACTATTCTAGGCATTCCCTACCTCGCTGCTGTGCCAGGATAGGGCTGTTCCCAGGGCTTTAGTCTTTTTCCATGGGTTGAAATGTGTGTGAGTGGTTTTAAACAATGGAAGGATCGCTGCTAAAAAAAACTGGGGTGCGGATACATCGGGCTTTAATTTGTGTCGTAAGGGTGTGGGCTCTTGTGATGCTGGTGTTGAGATTCCATTGGAAATTATAGCTTTGGTTTCCCCCCCACACCCCGGGTCTTATTTTAAAGCCTGTTTTAGGGGGAACAAAAACTGTTGTTTTCCAAAAATCGTAGTTTAAAACATCAGGAAGAGGGATGCAGTTTGGGAAGACTCCACGCTTCTGTCTGTTGCAGGGCTGATAAAAAATGGAGGCTTTAATCAGAAAAAAACAGCAAATAAAAAGGAGGCAGTACCGCTGCCACGGATGGGCCGGGCTGCTCTCCCTGCAGGTGTCTGCAAAGCAACTCGCACTCGCGTATAATGTGCTGTGAAAAAATAAATGGGGAGCCAAATCCGAGACTGATGGCCTCAATTAATTTCTGCTTCGCATAATCAGAACCGCTGCACGCCTCTCCTTCCGTGTTTAACTGCCTGGCTCAGGAGATGGGGCTGCTCTCTTGCCAGGGAAGCTGGGATTTGGTTCGTGTTTGCACAGAATTCCCGTTCTGAACTTTCTTCGCCTGAGGGCAGGGATCCTGCTGCTTCTCTGATGCTAGAGATAAATTTGGTTGACAGATAGTTTTCTTTGGGAGAGCAAAGGGGGAGAGAGGAGAGGTACGTAATGAATTCTTCAAGAAAGAGAATTTCCTTGTCTTCCAGCATCGTCTTCTCTAGAGTCTGATCTGCTGCCTTGAGCCTGTGTCTGTGCTGTCTCAGGTGCAGTCAGCGGGGAGCAGAGAGGAGAGTTTCGTTCATGGTTTGAAGTGTACAATCCTCATCTGAGGGGAAAAAAAGAGTTGGCACAATTAGGATGTTTCCCCTGCAGATTTCCAGGCTGTCGATTAGGTTTTTCTGTTGCAGGAGGTCAAAAAGAAACAGGTTTGGAGTGTAGAGTGAAACTGAGCCCTGAACCTTGTTTCTGATTTTTAACTGGATTCAAAATCCCAGGTCTCAACTTGAACGTTCCTCTCCCTTCTCTGTGTGTCAAGCCGGTGGTCAAGAGCCCAGGGTATCTGTTTTCACTTGCCAATCAACCTAAAAGCAGGAGGCATAGCTGAGGTTTCACCTCAGAAAGGGGGCTGAGCAGTTCCTGCAGCCCCAAGGTGCATCTGGTGCCTGCTCTGGAGCTACATCTCAAACCAGGACTAGAGGAGCCCTGTGCTGCCCTTGCATGTGGAGGGAGAGCCAGTGAAAGCAGAGCTCCGCTGCTCATCTCCACAGGCTGGGTGGTAGGGAGGATGCTAGGAACAACCATGGAGACGGGATGAAAACCCCTCAGCTTGTAGTGAACGTAAAAACTATCCACATAAAAGTTCTGGACTTGAAAAACTACCCAGGCAAGGACAGTTTAATGCAGGGAAGTGTGAGCCTTGCGAGAGCTGTGTGGAGCAGATGCTGAAAAGAGCATTTGCCCTACAGAGCCTCTAGATTAAGGTTTTCTAAACCGCCTCCAATCCTCCTGCCTTGCATTGGGAATTGGGGCTTAAGGAGCAGCTTTGCACCAGAACCACATGGAGGGAAGAAAACACCCAGTTGGTCTAGTTTTAGTGCTCTGGCTTGCTCCTAGATCATGTGTGTGAGCTGTGCCGGGGTTTGTGTCCTGCTAAAGCAAAGCCGTCTGTGTTCTGTGAATCCAGAGACCCATCTTGGTGTGGTTAGTGGATGGAGAGAAGTTCTTCTCCTCCTCTGCTCTGCCCTGGTGAGACTGCAGCTGGAATAGTGTGTCCAGTTCTGGGCCACTCAGTTCCAGAAGGACACAGAACTGCTGGAGAGGATCCAGCAGAGAGCCACAAAGATGGTGAAGGGAGTGGAGCATCTCCTGATGAGGAGAAAGGCTGAGGCAGCTGGGTCTCTTTAGCTTGGAAAAAAGGAGACTGAGGGGTGATCCCATTAATGTTGATAAATATGTGAAGGGTGGGTGTCAGGACGATGGAGCCAGGTTCTGCTCTGTGTCATCTGAAGTCAAGGGGCAACGGGTGTGAGCTGGAACACAGGATGTTCCATATCAATGTGAGAAGGAACTTCTTCCCAGTGAGGATGACAGAGCCCTGGAAGGGGCTGCCCAGGGGGGTTGTGGAGTCATCTTCTCTGCAGACGTTTGAAACCCACCTGAATAAGTTCCTGTGCGACTTGGTCTAGGTGATCCTGCTGTGGCAGGGGGATTGGACTGGATGATCTTTCGAGAACCCTTCCAATCCCTACCGTTCTGTGATTCTGTGACCAGCCTGTCTACAACTGGGGAGCAGCACCAGCTTGGTTTCGGTTGTCACTGAGGTGCCGCCGCAGAGAGCAGCATCTCCACGCGCACCGATGCTGATGTTGGGGAGGACAGCTTGGCACAGAAGGTCTGCTTTTTATTTTTTTAATAAGGAAGCCCACGTTGAAATACGGGCAGGAAAAAGAATGTATATTGTGCTATGTGGAGTGTTTACAGGAGATATATGGTGAAAACACTGAGGGGCTTTCCTCAAAACACTGCCAATATTGTTAGGAGTGGGAACAATTGGGAGGAGGAAAGAATGAGGCACTTACACGTTTCTATTACCAGCACTGGCTCCAAAGAGAGTCTGTTATTTGCTGTTTCACTTTTCTCTTCTTGCTTGCATTTTATTCCCACTGCTAGGAAGGAGCTCTTTGAAGAGGAAGGGATTATCTGGAAGTAGAGATAAAGTGGCCAAACCACGATGGTTTTAATTCCCCGAGGAAGAATTTAGCTTTACATTTTGAGCTTTCTGTGATGACAGGAAACCAGCCCATGCTGAAGCACCTTCCCCATCAAAGTTACCTTTGCATCAAGCAGCCATGAAACCTCCTTTGTTGCAGAGGAGTAAAACAGTGTCTTCACTTTAAGAGGGTAATTGGGGCACAGATTAAGTTGCTTACTTTGCATATAAGGAACCTGTGGGAAAGCCAAGGAAAACTCCCGAATTCTGATGAGATCTCTCACACAGAAGACTTCTCTACCTGCTTTTCCTTGTCAGCACTCCAGGGCAAACTGTAAGAGTTGTGTTCCCTGAGGGGTCTTGGCTAAAATATCCTCTTTTATTTTTTTTGAAGTTGTGTTTTTCTACCACTTACCCCTTTGTTCCTGCAGGAGGAATCACTGATTTGGAAGTGCTGAGCATCTGCTGCTTAACATGCTGCAGAATCCCTGACTGAGGAAGGGAGCTGTTTTCTTCTCTGATACCAGAGACATTCAATCATGCAGCAGCAGTGAATCACGGAATCATTCAGGTTGGAAAAGACCCTTGGGGTCATCGAGTCCAACCATCAACCCTACACTACAAGTTCACCCTTAAACCAGCTCCCTCAACACTACATCTAAGCATCTTTTAAACTCATCCAGGGATGGGGACTCAACCACCACCCTGGGCAGCCCATTCCAGTGCTGTTCATAATGTTCACTCCACCATGTGGTTGACCTGTGGGTACCATGGGGCTCGTGGCACAGCTCAGGGAGAATCACACGGTGCCTGCAGAAAGCATTTGCTACCAGGAGCAACAGCCAGAGCTGTAAGAGTAGCACAGAAGGACAAGTAGGGGTTCACCAGCACCTCATGGCTGGAGTTCAGGACTAGAAATAATAATTCTGAGGTGCTGATGCAAGGAATTTGCTGCCTCAAGTCAGACAAGTGACCTCTAGGTGATCCTGCTGTGGCAGGGGGATTGGACTAGATGATCTTTCGATGTCCCTTCCAATCCCTAATGTTCTGTGATTCTGTAATATTAGAAGGAGCTTCTTCCCAGTGAGAGTGACAGAGCACTGGAAAGGGCTGCCCAGGTGCACTGTGGAGTCTGTTTCTCTGGAGACATTTAAAACCCACCTGGACATGTTCCTGTGCGATTTGATCTAGGGGATCCTGCTGTGGTGGGGGGATTGGACTGGGTGATCTTTTGAGGTCCCTTCCAATCCCTAGTGTTCTGTGATTCACTTCTAAGCTGTTTCCACAATTATCTTTGATGTCCTAATGCTCAAAGCAGATTTAACCATTCAGACAACAAGTTAAAGGTACCTAAATCCCAGCCCTTTCAGCGTCTGAAAAAGCAGATTATTTGTAATCCCAAAGAGAGAAAAGAAGCTGTCAGATAACCAGCAATCCTGCTGCAGCAACCAGATTGCTATTTCCTCAGTGCCTGACCTTTTAGCTGCACGAGTGAGCGTTAACACTCCAAATTGCTTCAATTTGTCGTGTACATTTCTTACAGCAAACACTTTCTGCCAATATTCAAGTGGGTAACCTTAAACCCCAGGCACAGAGCCACAACTGGATGCCTCAAAGTGCCTAAATTTAGACACTTGTGTTAGAAAATTGGGCCCCCACCAGCAGAGAGAATCCCAACACAAACAGTCCTGATGTGCGGATTTAGGGAGGGAAGCAGGAGTGTTGCCCGCACTGAAGTCATACGATATATAAACACAGAGAAGAGAGAGGTTCTCTTCATCTATATTAGGAATTGATCGCCTTGTTGTAACCCGGCAGAACAAATCAGCCTCTCGTGCATTTTAGTTTGGAGAGGAGAAGGCTCCGGGAGGACCTCATAGCAACATTCCAGCTCCTGAATGGGGCCTGTCAGAAAGCTGGGGAAGACTGTTCACAACAGCAGGGAACAACAGGATGAGGGGTGATGGTTTTCAGCTGGAAAAGAGTAGATTTGGGTGAGACACCAGGAAAAAGTTATTTATTCTAAGAGTGGTAGATCCCTGGAACAGGCTGCTTAGAGAAGTGGTTGAATCCCCATCCCTAGAACCCATTCAAGGTTGGGCTGGATGGAGGTTTGGGCAATCTGGTCTGGGGAGTGATGGCCCTGCTTGTTGTAGGTCCCTTCCCATCCAATACATTCTATGATTCTCAGAGGGACAGTCTTCCCCCCTGAACTCCCAACTCAAGAGACAAGGAAGCACAAAAACGATGCTCCTGACACTATGGTGGGGAGGGATGCACAAAGTACATCTTAAATACCTTCAGCTCTCTCTCTTGCCATCATCATATTACACATGGACGTATCTTTTCTATACTCTGCTGGGGAAGGTGGAAACCTGCTGTGCGGGGGCATGACACCCTCTAAATCTTTCACAAGGTCAGTATCAGATAACGTTGAACACTTCAGCAAGGTTTCAGAGGAACAGGGAGTATCTTCCTCCTCCCTCACCCATTCACCAGTCCTCTGTGGGCCTGAACTGATTGTAGGGATCAAGCCTTGGCTGCTTGAGGGCAGAGCACAACAAAGCAATGGCAGCAATGGATGGAGATCTCCCTTCTCCTTCACCCCTTTGGGATAACACTCACCCTCTGCATAACCACCCCGGCCCACTCCTCCCTGGGGACTCGTCCATCTCTCCTTATCACACAGGAACACAAAACACAAAGTCTACAATTGGTTTTGTTCCTTCTGAATCACAGAATCATTCAACTTGGAAAATACCCTTGGGATCATCGAGTCCAACCATCAACCCTACTCTACAAGTTCATCGCTAAACCAGACCCTCCAACACTACATCTAAGCGTCTTTTAAACTCATCTAGGATATTTCTCACATATTTGAAAAGCACAGAATCACAAAGTCTCTTTGGTTTAAAGAGGTCTGTAAGATCATCAAGTTCAACCACTAACCCAGCAACGCCAGGTCACCATTATCCCACGAACCTCAGCACCACATCTGCATGTCCTTTAAATCACACAATCACAAGAACACCTGCCAGGACATGTGAGGATTCAAGGCTTGAAACAGTATTTAAAAATAAAGAATAAAAAACTATTTAATCTAAAATGGGAAAAAATAATAGTGTCATCATTTCCAAAACACACACAGGAGTTTTGATTGTTAGAACTTAGCAACAGCAGAGGGTTGATTTATCATTTCTAGTCAGTCTTTAATGCAACTCTCACTTTAAACAGCAACTCAACACTGGAGAAGACACTGTGTCTGTGCACAGAAACACTGAATAGAAGGAACTTCTTCCCAGTGAGAGTGACAGAGCACTGGAATCAGCTGCCCAGGGGGGTTGTGGAGTCTCCTTCTTCTGGAGGTGTTTAGAACCCACCTGGACATGTTCCTGTGTGATTCGTTCTAGGGGATTGGACTAGGTGGTCTTCCAGTCCCTCATGTTCTGTGAGTATCAGTGGAAAGGAAATCCAGTCCAATTCCCCCTGCCACAGCTGGAACCCCTAGATCAAGTCACACAGGAACATGGCCAGGCTGGTTGTAAACATCTCCAGAGAAGCAGACTCCACCACTTCTCTGGGTAGCCCAATTCCAGTGCTCCAACAGCAACACAAAAGATGCAACAGTTTATAGAAAACACCCAACAGTGGGTTTTACCCCCTTAATTCAACCTTCCAAATGAGAACACAGCAGTCAGCATCATTTCTGAACATGGTTTGCCTCAACAGAATAGATGTGGCCAGTGGAACTAATGATCTGAGCATCAGCTGTAGCCCGCTGTGGGGATCTCCCCATATAACAGACTGGCGTCTGCTCTGATGCTTCTGAGAGAAAATGATGTTCGCCACACAGAGCCTGTTGGCCTGAGGTAATCCCGGGGAGGAGCCTGGCACCGCTCGCTAGAAATAGTTTCCACTGACCTGATTTCACTAAGGGAGGAGGTGGAGTCAAAAGACTCATTGCAGACCAAACCAGCCCTGAACCAAACCTTTAGCCCTGAAGCCACGCTGACAAGTTCACGCAGTTGCTCTCTGCTATGATACTCTCTGCAGGCGGCAGGCTGGCTCTTCTGCTTGCCACAGCAGAATGAAGTGCTGAAGCACACAGAGGACAAACCCCTCACTTAACACCCTCCAAGCCACTTCCAATTCACTTCATGTGGGTTTTACTGTTGAAAGCTCCCAAAGAGCACTTGTTACGCCTTTGACATAGAAGTAGTTCACTTGAAAGGCTATTTACTGCCCGTGAGGTGTCCTGGGATGCTCTAGATTTGTGGAGCGCTCTGACAGTGACTGTCTGCACGAATCCTGGCTGATTCTCAGACTGTGCCTCTTGCAGGGCTTCTGTGTAACCAGCACGTGCAACCCCAGTGTGGTTTTGTGGTTTCAAGTAGCCAAATGCTCTATGGAAGAGCCAAGCAATGCGAAGGCATGGACAACAGACTGAGCTCTCCTTCTTTGGAGACACTGTGAATCCACATGGATGTGATATTCCCTAGGTGATGCTTCCCTAGCAAGGGGGTTGCAATAGATGTTCCTCAGATGCCCTTTCCAATCTCTACTGTTCTGTGATTCTGTGTCATCACCATCTCTGGGGACAAGCTGTGGGTCTGTGATGGGCAAGGTTTTAGGACCTAGAATCACAGAACACTAGGGATTGGAAGGGACCTTGAAAGATCATCCAGTCCAACCCCCCTGCCACAGCAGGATCCCCTAGATCAAGTTGCACATGAACATGTCCAGGTGGGTTTTAAACGTCTCCAGAGAAGGAGACTCCACAAACCCCCTAGGCAGCCCCTTCCAGGGCTCTGTCACCCTCACCATGAAGAATTTCCTTCTCCTGTTCTTGTGGAACCTCCTCTGTTCTAGCCCACACCCGTTGCCCCTTGTCCTATCATTAGATGCCCCTGAGCAGAGCCTGGCTCCATCCTCCTGACAACCCACCCTTTACATATTTATCAACATTAATGACGTTACCCCTCACTCTCCTTTTCTCCCCAAACTAAAGGGTCAAAGTCAGCAGAGCTGGAGGAACACACACTGCAACACCACCACAGGACATCTGAAAGGCATCTAAATACAAATCACCAAGTGAACGGGCAGGACCAGGTAGCATTTTTGCACTGTGTGTTACCAGAACACATCTGTGTTTGTTTCCATAAACAAATGTACTTCCTCTGTAAAAACAGGCTGTTGTACCTCTGTTCCTTGCTTTTGTGGTTGATACCAACCCACTGAGAAAGGGAAAACCAGCAATGAAGCACTAACCACCAGATCAAAACTCACTGCCTGAAGTGACACCAATTGCTGAAGCATCTGCCTGTGTGGCTTCTTGTGAGGGCTCTTCCAACAACCATCCCATGTCTTCTAAACAGTTTGGTGCTGCTGTTCTGCTTTTGGGGTATAGTGAATGCAGAGAGATGCCCATTCCTTCTGGAGAGTGGTGTCCACCAAAGCCCTCACATAAGAATCACACAGAATCACAGAACATTAGGGACAGGAAAGGACCTCAAAAGATCATCCAAGTCCAATCCCCCTGCCAGATCAGGATCCCCTAGATCAAGTTTCACAGGAACATGCCCAGGTGGGTTTTAAACATGTCCAAGAAGGAGACTCCACAACCTCCCAGGGCAGCCCCTTCCAGGGCTCTGTCACAGTGATATAGATTTGACATCTATAGGGACTAAAACTGCTCAAGTCTCCCTGATAATTCAGCTCTGGTCTCTCTAGACCAGAAGAGGACTGAAAGGGATGGCAGTGTACACAATGACTTTCCCAAGCTCAGTTTCTTTTCCACAAGGCACCAAGAAACTGGCTTCAGCACAGTCATTGCCTGACCTTCGCCAAACAAGCTGCAGTATTAGGACATTTCACTCAGACATCACAGTTGGATTGGATTAGATGATCTTTCAAGGTCCCTTCCAATCTCTAATGTTCTGTGGTCACTGGAATTCAAAGGAAAAAACCAACAAGCTCTGTGGTCTTAATCAAGTGGAGGATTAAAGTAGACACATCCACATACAGATGGGAAGCAACCCTGAACTCCCCTCCAGACGATCATAAGCACATGGCATTGGCTCTTGTTGCTTGCTGGATTGAAACCACATCTATAACTAGTTCCCAAAATCCCCAAACAGGACCCCTTGATTGATTTCAGGCCAGTTCCTCCCTAAAGCCCTGCCAGCACTATCTACTCTGGTACAAACAACATTGTACGTTAACATTACCACTCTTAGAACGTCATATAGAAACCAAGCCACTTACCAGCATAATCCTCTTAGCATAATGAAGAAAAGCAAGAAAAAGAGAGAGAAAGAGTTAGGATTTAGTTTTCCTAGGTACGACAGATAAAAACCACGGCAAACCAAGTGAAATAAAATGTGTGTGTTTATCACAGAGACCCGTTAAAGGCGAAGCACAGCACTCTGTTATTCTGCTGTTATAATAACATAATGTAATAACAATTTTAAAACACATTATAAATATACAAATAAAAATTAAAATATATATTGTAGTAATAATTTAAATTATATATTTTTATATATTTTAAAAAATAAATGAAGTATTTACTCTATGACATGGGAAAAGCTTTTAAATCAAGAAGTGGCTGCAAATGGCTCAAGGTCAGTTTTGATTGTGGGAGTCAGTGACTGAATTCCCTCTGCATGAATAAGAAGAGTTAACTAGTCACCAGTAGGAAACAAATTTCCTTTCTTCTTCACCTTGAAGTGATGAGTCACAGTTTGATCTTTAATTTTCCAGTTTATTTAAGAGATGACTCAAAGGTTACCTGAGACCTCACATACAAGTCAGCAGTGATCTGACTTTTCATTTGACTTCATTACAGGTCAGCAGTGATCACAGGCTTTTCATTTCACCTGAAATATTCCCTTAAATCTCATGTTTTGCCTTCTCCATGTGTCCAGCTTTGGGCACCACAGGATAAGAAGGACATTGAGGTTCTGGAGCAGGGCAATGAGGCTGGGGAGAGATCTGGCAAACAGCTCCCGTGAAGAATAGCTGAGGGAACTGGGGTTAGTTAGTCTAGAGAAGAGGAGGCTGAGAGGAGACCACCTTGCTCTCTACAGCTACCTACAAGGAGGTTGTAGCAAGGCTGGTGCTGGTCTCTTCTCCCAAATTACTAATGATAGGATGAGGGGAAATGGCTTTAAGTTGCGTCAGGGAGGTTTAGATTGGATCTTAGGAAGAAGTTCTTTCCTGAGAGAGTGGTTGGGCACTGGAACTGGCTGCCCAGGAGGTGGTGGAGTCCCCATCCCTGGAGGTGTTTCAAAACCCAGTAGCTAAAGCACTTGAGGCCATGGTCTAGGGGTTAGGGAGCTGCTGGGATGAGGGCAGGACTTGACAATCCTGGAGGTCCTTTCCAGCCATAATGATTCTGCGATTCTATATCCCCAAACACATTTGCTCAAAAGAGTAGGAAGGTGGAGGGAGCTGGGCATCACTCCATGGATGCTGTCTCAGTTAATTCTGAAGTCTTGAGGGAGCTAACAAAATGCTACCTAGTCCACAACATAAACAAACCACCATTCTTCACCTTCCACCCCCAGTCTGAGCTGGCTCTTTACTAAATATCTCTATAGAGAGGCAGCTAACGCACCTCACAGAGCCTTTCTGAACACACTGTTAAGAACAAAACATGCTTTCTCGTGTTCCTCTCACACTCACACAAAGCCACAGCATTCCAGACACATTGATAGGCTCCCTGGGATGTCATGGCTCTTCCAGGAGACACTTTTGTGTATTCAAGGAAGCACAGAAAAAATATAAACCTAAACATCTCCAAATATCTGAGTTCCACATCTGCCTTGTCCTCCCATACAAAACATGCAACAGTCTGAGGGGAACTTTCCCCCCACCTCCTGATATTTAATTAAATGCTTAAACCCATCACCTTACGCAGATGAGCACTCGGGCAGCAAACCCCTCTGCTTCCCTGCTCAATGCCTTTAAGAAGAGAGAGGCTTAGAAAAGTCATCTATAACTTACTGTGCCAGTTCACAGGAGTTTCCCACAGTACTAATCAATTCATGTCTGGACACCGATTTAAACTGGAATTCAGGTTAACACCTGGGTTTCCAGTCATGCAAAAACACAGCTTCCTCTCATAAACCAAATGTATAGGGTTAGCCCCCCATATACAACCTGTCTGTCTTCCTGCTGAGCATCCTCTCCTGCTTCAGTGAAACCAGAGGTTACAGAAGAAATTAAAAACTGATAGTCTGGCACATTAAAATTTGTTCTGTTTCAACAGTAGCTACAACCTGCCCCTATGAGAGAACCTGTAAAACTGGCACTGACACTGGAAGCTGATCCCATATCTCCCTGCCTAGTTCCCAGCTCCCCCAGTCACTCATCTCCTGCTCAAGTTCTTCCTTCCCCACCCACTTGGAAAGGGAAACACCTTCCCAGTTGAGGCATGAATGATGAATCCTAGGGGAAAGGATGACCTGGAGCCCACAGTTGTGCCTGGGGAGGAAAGCAGCCTACCTCACCTCTTAGGCCAAACCATTGGAGACCGGAGCACCAGCTGTGCAGCTCACCAGGACCATGAGCACTTCTTGAGACCACAGACTTCTCCCTGGCTGCCCTAGGTGAAAGTCTAGCTAACCAACCTCTACCATCCTAACTAGACAGAGTCTAGCAAAGTCCAGCAGCACAATAGGACAGCACAAAACTCACACTGATTTTATTCCTTCCTTAGGAAAAACACTGCAGGAACTCCACAGGTAACATCAAAATTAGTCTTAAAATGTACTGAATTCAACCAACAGTAACCGACACAGGACCCAGCTTGCAGACTCACTCACCCGGAAAAGTCTGTAGTGAGGATGCCATAATGAAAGATGTATATTCGGCTTATGTGGCACAACGTGAGGTATCCCATAGCTACGACAAAGGAGTACCTGAAACACAACATACAGAACACAGCGTTACCGACACAAGCGCCAACAAGAGCTACGATCACTCGCACCAGGTTTGGGCTTGTTTAGGAGTGGAATTTGTGCAAATGAGCCAGTTCACAAGTCTGAAGGTAGGAAACAGGATCTGGCAGAAATGTTCGAAGAGGATTGATGGGTTTGTGTAGCCAGAGGTGTCTCCTCACACTGGGGGGTGGGAAACGAGGAAAGAAGAAATAGGATCACTCCGAGTTGTGCATTTCAATTTCACAGCTCCCACTCTCACATATTATTTTGAAATCTCTGTCTGACTCAAGGCTTTGAAACCAGATGCTTTGTGCATCACTGCAGTTATCCACTGCCCTTCTTAGCCGCAAATGTTCTTTATTTACACAGACAGCTCTTCCTCAGATCTACCAGCAACTAAAGAACTCCGACTTGAAGGTATTTTCTCTCTTGTGATTTGTATGATGGCAGATAATGACACGTAGCCATATCTTTTCAGCCCTACGTGCTGTACAATGCTCTTTCCAGAAGCAGCTTTGCTAATGTAGAGCTCAGCAAATTCAAGATGATGGCAAAATCATTTGAGGCAGGACAGTTCTGGAGTTAACTCTATTGATCTCCAGAGTTGAATCATCTGAGGACTGGATGTGTTGCGTTATCTAGGTGGGGTGGATGCAGCCCTTCTATCTATCTTCTTGTATTTACCCAAGAAAAACAGACACTGGGGAATTAGGAAGAAGATGGTAGGGTGGAATAAGACTAACACAGCAAACCAGACAGAGCAGCAGAGAGCTGAGACACCTGAATCAAGGGCTTGTATCACACAGATGGGACAGGACCAGGTCTATTTGAGTTCCCTGCATCAGAAAATAGCCACATGGAGGAGAGGCTGCCCAACACCTACAGGGGAATGAGACTGGCCACCCTGCCCACCCATGGAGGTCAGGCAGGCTGGTAGCACACACTGCCAAGCACCATCCCCCCAGATCTACAGCAGGGTCGATCAAGGTGAGGATCTGGAGGTGAAAGCAAACAAGAACGGTCACCAGATGACTGAAAATGAGCCAGGCCTTTGTCAAATCATGTCTGGCTTTAAAAGAAATGAGTTTTCCTCTCCAGGGAGTAATAAACTACACTGTGAATGACAGTGATGGATCACAAGGCAACCTGCAGGTCATGAAGCCCACAGCAAACAGCTGGATGAAAGGCAGACTGAGGGGACCTGACAGCTTCTTCAGGAGATTCAGAGCAGAATTTATCTTATTTTATCTGGGTCAAGCATTCAGCCCAGCCTCAGCAAGGTCCTTGGGCTCCCTCTCATCAACAGAGAATGACAAGCATCTCTCCAAGGGCAAGTCACCCAGCTCAGGCGTGTAATGGTGATAGATGGGATGAGGCAGCTAAAATAAGCTTTGATGCTTAAGTGTAAAGCACCTAGATTGAAAGTAGGAAGAGTAGGGAGCGATATACCCATGTGCTGCTGCAGCTGGGAGTGTTTCTGGTGATGGATTAGTTTATCCATTCATTGTCCCTGAAGGCTGGCAGCCCCACCAGAGAGCAAACCAGCAGAAGGTAACCAGGGAAAAGAGCACATGGGTTAAACTATGTCATTTCTTTGTTCCATTTGTTCACTTCCACTTGTGCTGCAGAGGGGAAAAAAATACCTGAGTTTAGAAGCCCCACTATGAAGGATCCAGTGCTCTTAGAAGATCTAGGTGATCCTACTGCGGTGGGGGGGATTGGACTAGATGATCATTTGAGGTCTCTTCCAATCCCTAATGTTCTGCGATCCTGTGAGCAGGTCCAGCTCTTAAACTGGCCTTTTCCATGCTTGTTCTCGAGCAGCCTGAATACACAGTCATGTTACCAAAACTGATAGTGTGGATGTACTTTGAGTTGCACTGCTAAGGTTTTTCAGCAGGTCGGTTTGCCAGTTCACATTGACTTCACTCAACACAGGATTGTTTTCAGCAGTGGGTGACATGATGAACCAGTTGAACTTGTGTTCTCTTATGCAGCTTTTTTCCCCTTTTGTGATTGTCTAAACAGTGAGAGTTGAGGAGTTTCCTGTTCAAATAGTTTCACTACCACCACCTTGACTTGCCCAGGAAGATATCACAGAACATGGAAGAGACCTCGAAAGATCATCTAGTCCAATCCCCCTGACACAGCAGGATCCCCTAGATCAAGTAGCACAGGAACACAGTCAGGTGGGTTTTAAACATCTCCAGAGAAGGAGACTCCACAATCCTCCTGGGCAGCCCCTTCCAGGGCTCTGTCACCCTCACCATGAAAAAGTTCCTTCTCATATTGATGTGGAACCTCCTCTGTTCCAGTTCACACCCATTGCCACTTGTCCTATCACTGGGTGCCCCTGAGCAGAGCCTGGCTCCATCCTCCTGACACCCACCCCTCACATATTTACAGACATTAGGAGGCTAACTTAGGGCCATGCAGATGCAAACTTACAGCCAACACGAGCCAGTTCATTAATTCCAGCGGTTTCGAGCACCAGTAATTCTTGGAGTCCTCCTCAGGAGGAGCGTCGGGTGTTGAGCACCTCTGAAAGCCAGGCTGAAGTTCCTCGTGATGCTTCTGACGAAAGGTCCTTAGACATTAGAGACAAAAAAGAAAGAGACTTATTAGGTTATCAGGCCAAATTCATCCCAGAAGGAGCCTCATTGAAGTCAATGGGATTTCAGTGGGGATAGATTTACCATAGAAGGATTGCTCCCTACAGGATCTTTAGAAGTGCTGTGTCCTACACAGTTCTAATTAGCTCTCCATTAGTCAAGGTACTGTACCACTGTTTCAATCAGCTGCCCTCGCAGAGAACTGTCTCCAGCTACCCCTGCCCATGTTTCCCCTCCCAAACCCCCCCATCCCTTGTGGCCTCCTGCTCACCCTCTCATTATTTTATGTCTAATTTGACTAATGAATTTCTCAGACAGAGCCTTCTTTCACGTTTGAGAAGGACCTCGCTTGTACTGGGGTTAAAAGAGAGAAAGGAGCGAGGAAAAACCCTGGAACGATGCAAAACCAGGAGGAGAGGAGGAGTCCTCCCGGCGAGAAAAGCCAAGGTGTTTAGGAGTCCCGAAGCTTTTGACCACAGCTACAGGCTTTGACCACATCTTCTGCATTAAGATGGGCATCAGCACCTCATGTAGTGCAGGGTCCTACATTCCAGCCACAGGGACCCCCTGCAGCTACAGGCTGGGGGATGAGGGGCTGGAGAGCAGCCGGGCAGAGGGACCTGGCAGTGCTGGGTGACTACTGGCTGAACAGAAGCCAGCAGGGTGCCCAGGTTGCACAGAAGGCCAGTGGCATCCTGGCTTGGATCAGCAGTGGTGTGGCCAGCAGGGCTAGGGATGTCGTTCTCCTCCGGTACTGGGCAATGGGGAGGTCTCCCCTCAAGCACTGGGGGCAGCTCTGGGTCCCTCACTTCAAGAAAGAGATGGAGGGGCTGAAGCAGGTCAAGAGGAGCAACGAGGCTGGGGAAGGGACCAGAGGAAAAGTCGAAGGAGAGGCTTAGGGAGCTCAGAGGGCTTCTCCAGCCTCAGTAATTCTGTGATTTTCTAGTTTCATCCCTGACTCACTGCATTATTAGAGAAAGTGGCTTCTTCACCTGGAAGAAGTGAAGGGACCCTGAAAGATCATCTAGTCCAATCTCCCTGACACAACAGGATCCCCTAGACCAAGTCGCACAGGAATGCATCTAGATGGGTTTTAAACCTCTCCAGAGAAGGAGACTCCACAACCCCCTTGGGAAGCCCCTTCCAGGGCTCTGTCACCCTCACTGGGAAGAAGTTCCTTCTCAGATTGATGTGGAACCTCCTCTGTTCCAGCTCACACCCGTTGCCCCGTGTCCTATCACTAGATGCCCCTGAGCAGAGCCTGGCTCCATCCTCCTGACACCCATCCCTCACATATTTAGAGACATTAATGAGGTCACCCCTCAGTCTCCTCCTCTCCAAGCTCAAGAGATCCAGCTCCCTCAGCCTCTCCTCACACAAAATCATGCAGCGGTTCCTAGAAGATCCCTGCCACGGCGCCAAGCAGAGATGGCTAAATGAAGTGGTAGGTATTGTCGCCGGCAAGCAATCACCGGAGCTGGTTGCCATCGCCCTCAGCAGCACCTGCGCTCTTTGATCACAGTCCTTTTATGTGCCACGCTGCGCACAAAGGAGCGAAGCAGCAATTAGCCGCTCCGGCGCCGGGTCCTGAAATCCCTGCGAACGCTTCAGCCCTTTAATGAACTCCTAAACAGAAGGAAGTCGCACACAAAGTTCAGCTTGTGGGTTTTATGCCAGGTTCCCACAGCACTGTAGGTTCTTAGGGCTTAATTAATGACCCTCGCGTCCCGTGCGCCTTCCAGAGCTTTGGTTGTGCTGGTCGCTTCAAACTCTGACGTCTTTCGGACGATTGTCCTCGCAGGATCGGGAAACCTGGCCAGACTTTGGAAGGGAAAGACAAGCCGGTGCTGCTGATCGCGGCTCCGGCTGCGTCAACAGGACGGACGAGGGCTGGAGGGATGAAACGCGCGTCGGCTCGACGACTCGTCGGTGTAAGAACGAGAACGGGCGATGCAAATGCACAGCCCAGCCCGAGATGCCCAGCGCTTGGGAACGCTGCCAATGCCCCTAATTAAAATTTTGTACTAATCTCTTCAGGGAATCCAAGAAATTCTTTTGGAAAGTGGAACACTCTCCTCCGCACATCCAGCTCCTTATCCCGTAAGAGCGGCTATAAAGGAGATTGTACGCGATCAGACAGAGGGCAGCGGAGTGGAAAGGACAGTGTGAAAGCGACAGGAAATGAGCCATCCCTGAATGGAAATACTGGAATCCCTTCTTGAACCCTGACTCACGTCAGGTACGGTTTTGCTGAGCCCAGTCTGAGGACCATCACGTCAGTGGAAAGACTTCATTACTTTTAGTGGGGTTTGAGTTGGTTCCCAAAACAGGAGAGGACAAAATAAGTTTAAAATTACAAAGTAGGTCAACACGTCGCAGAGTCACAGAGCATTAGGGGTCGGAAGGGACCTTGAAAGATCAGCCAGTGCAACCCCCCTACCACAGCAGGATCCCCTAGACCAAGTCACACAGGAACACAAGCAGGTGGGTTTTAAACATGTCCAGAGAAGGACACAACCACCCTGGGCAGCCCCTCCCAGGGCTCTGTCACCCTCACTGGGAAGAAGTTCCTTCTCATGTTGATGTGGAACCTCCTCTGTTCCAGCTCACACC
>JAOXOE010000343.1:1681447-1694734 GCA_028565055.1 Phoeniculus purpureus | reverse complement strand
CACATATTTATAGACATGAATGAGGTCACCCCTCAGTCTCCTCCAAGCTCAAGAGACCCAGCTCCCTCAGCCTTTCCTCATAAGGGATAGAGATAACTCAGAGTCAAAAAGATGAGGATCAGTTGCATTATTTCTTACCAGCCACAGGATAAGATCTCACCGGTGAGCAGCAGCTGATGCAGGGTGACTAGTGAAGCTGCCATGGCAAACCGCTTGGGACTGCAATCCCCAACTCACAGCCTCTTCTTCACAGAATCATAGAATCATTAGGGAGTGGAAGGGACCTCGAGAGATCATAGAATCACACAACATTAGGGATTGGAAGAGACCTCGAAAGACCATCCAAGTCCAATCCCCCCCACCACAGCAGGATCCCCTAGATCAAGTCCTAAGTGACTTACTCTGGTTTATACCTGGACACGTCTGACTCTCAAACCACTGCTGACATCTACTTAGCTCTAAACAAAATGCTTCCGGAGCTGCCACATTCAGCCCTGGGTCTAAATGAGATTTATCTCAACTGACAGGGGGGTGGTTTTAAGATTTAATTCATTTCCTTCCCTATCCTGAACAATCTGACCCCCCCACCAAAACGTGATACAGAGAGAGGTGCTGTACAGACAGACGCGCTGGACATGCACATTCTTCTCCTTACTATTCTGCACCTTCTCCAGAGCAAAGGCTTGGAGCACAATGGTCTAAACAAGAGTTAACTCCGAGATCTAAACAAGTACGCCGAGCAATTTATTCCGAGCACATCACGCTGTTCTTCCACCTCTTTGGTAATGAATGCACAGCATCACCGTGGCTGAAAGTTAAAGGGGCTATTTCTTCTGGCAGTGCCCTCCGGGTCCCTTAGGCTGCCGCATCCAGCAATCGTGTTGGCAGTTTGGAGTTCTTCCCAGGATCTTCGATGGCCAGGGATGCTACAGGCGACTTTATTAAATGTCAGTGCCCACTGCTGATTAATTTTTGAAAATAAATCAACCTCATGGTATTTTTTTTCTCCCCCTTCTGCTTCACATCAGAAGCACATCTATTTAAAGGTCTTTTTTGGAGACGAAATAGCATCAAAGGGTTGTATGTGCAACCCTACTGTGTCCTACTGGCTTTCCCATACCAGGAGACAGCCAGTCTTCCTTGTCTTGCCTCCAGATCCACAGCAGAGCGGCCACTCCTCTTCCAGCACAGGCTGGAACTCACCTCTGACTCATAAATGCCAGCTCCAGTGGGCAAACAGTCAATCAACAAGTAGACAGAAGCATAAACCTTTCCTGCTTGGTGTGCAGATCGCAGAGAGGAGGAACTCACGGATCAGTAAGAGTGGGCATTGAGACACAACATTGGAGAAGAGGGCAGAGATTCCAGAATCCTTATCTGCATCCCTAAAGAGTGAATCAAGAGCTGACCCAGCACCAGTCCACAGCACCTTCCTGTCTGTGGAAGATCAGATTGATTTAGTCCAGCGTAGAGCAATGAGGATGATGAAGGAAGTGCAGCACCTCTATCCCTTATGAGGAAAGGCTGGATCTCTTTAGCTCGGAGGAGTCTGAGGGGTGACCTCATTAATGTCTATAAATATGAGAAGGGTGGGTGTCAGGAGGATGGAACCTGCTGTGTCAGGGGGATTGGACTGGATGATCTTTCAAGGTCCCTTCCAATCCCTAATGACTCTATGGTTCTATGACTTAGGCATTCCTGCAGACACACTAGCCACCTGAGAGCCTCCACAGCATCACAGACCATTAGCGATTGGAAGGGACCTCCAAAGATCATCCAGTCCAATCCCTCTGCAGGATCCTCTAGATGAAGTCGCACAGGAACACCTCCAGGCGGGTTTTAAACGTCTCCAGAGAAGGAGACTCCACAACCCCTCCGGGCAGCCCGTTCCAGAGCTGAATTCCTCAATGCCTGTGGCCACGGGACATTTTTTGGGAAGCCATGAGGAAACCATTTTCAGCAAAATGGTGTTTCATTTACTCTTTGACTCTCAAAAGACTGTTTTGTCTTGCTCTCTGTTGTGTGAAGTGCTGTCAACACTTACAGTGAAGTTTATTGTAAATACACAATAATAACAACTGTGCGCATTCATCTCCCGCTCCATTCCTATGTAAATTTATGGTAATATCTATGCAGATTAAGTCTGCCCCCCTTGGTCCTGGAAAGTTGTCAGGATGACGCATGGGTTCTGAGAAAGTTGTGTCCTCCTGGTCCGCGGGTTTTGTGTAGAATTCAATAACTGGCAAAGCTACAACAAGAGTCCGTGGGTATTTCTCTTCTCTTTCGCTGGATAAAGCACTGGAGTCTTCTGTACAGAGTTTGGGAAAACATCTCTAACCTCAGCTTGTAAAACCACGACCTCCCAGTCTTTGGGAGCTTCAGCAACTGGGGTGTTGTCATCTTCTAGGCAAAAGCAAGTCTTCTCCCTAATATTTAGAAACCGACGCCTAGAGTTTGCAGAGTGTCCCCCTCTGAATCAGTGTAGTTGTTAAAAGAGGTCACAGAGCATCAGGGGTTGGAGAGGACCTTGAAAGGTCATCTAGTCCAATCCCCCTGCTAGAGCAGGATCACCTGTGAGGTGATCTCCTTACTCTCCTCTTTTCACCCTCCCTTTTCTGTTTTAACATGGAAACACCTTGACTTTCCAGAGCCATTCTGAGCACTCCAGTCCCACCGGTGGAGCGCTGGTGTGACTTTCCAGAGCCATTCTGAGCACTCCAGTCCCACCAGTGGAGCGCTGGTGTGACTTTCCAGAGCCATTCTGAGCACTCCAGTCCCACCAGTGCAGCGCTGCAGTTAGTTGTTCTCTGCTCTGCTGCCAGGGAGCTCTGGCTATGACACTTTCTGGTACTTTCCAGTAAACAGAAGCTAATCTGTGGTTCATCCCAGGGCTGAGTCCCTACAAGGCTCCCAGGCACTTCTTGAATAATCACAACGGGATGTAAATTGGGACTCCAAGCGATAGATGTGCTCTTTGCACAGGGGTGAATTTCCAGTAATCCAAGAGGGGATGGGGAACTTGCTATCAGGAACAGCAGGCGCCACGATTGCTGGCGAGCAAGATACAACCAGGCAACCAAAGTCCAATTGCCAGAAGGTATTTATACTCCTGCAGTTCACAGCTGAGAACTTGATCCTGACCTTTGATACACGGAACAGATTTGCTCTGCAGCTGCAAACTGGGTTGCAGCGTTTGTGCTGGGAGGGTACAACTGTGCCCAGAGCTGATGAAGATGGGAGCTGAGTCATCAGGACTGAAGGAAGGCAGCAATCTCCTGACCGAAATCACTTCCACCCTAATAACACTGAATGGACTTAAAAGGCCGGTGATTTTTTGGGAAAAAAACCCCAGCTAACAAATAAGAAGAGAAGTGCATCCCCTACAGCAAGAAGACTCTTCGGTCACCCATCTCGTTTGGACCTTTCAGCTGGTTTAAAGACTGAGACTGAGGAAAACCCTTCCTTCTCCAAGTTCTTCTCTCTTGACTCTGGTTCAGCGTGTTAGTTCACTCTACTTTTTGAAGCTTATTTTATTGAATCATAGAATCATTAGGGATTGGAAGGGACCCCAAAAGATCATCTAGTCCAATCCCCCTGCCACAGCAGGATCACTTCACTGGAGAAGTTACACAATCAGAATCACTCTGGGTTGGAACCTGACCATCCAGTTCTAACCACCCCCACCATGGTCAGGGTTACCCCACCCTAGACCAGGCTTGCCAGAGCCTCATCCAACCTGGCCTTAAGAACCTCCAGGGATGGGGGCAACCTTAGCCCCAAGAGCAAAACAAGGAAACAAAAGCAGTGAATCACAGAACATCACAGAATCACAGAACATTAGGCATTGGAAGGGACCTCAAAAGATCATCTAGTCCAATCCTCCTACCACAGCAGGATCCCCTAGACCAAGTCACACAGGAACACATCCAGGTGCGTTTTAAACATCTCCAGAGAAGGAGACTCCACAACCACCTTGGGCAGCCTGTTCCTGTCACCCTCACTGGGAAGAAGTTCCTTCTGATATTGATATGGAACCTCCTATGTTCCAGCTTGCACCCGTTGTTTCTTGTCTTATCACTAGATAACACTGAGCAGAGCCTGGCTCCATCCTCATGACACCCATGCTTCAAATATTCATAGGCATTAATGAGGTCACCCCTCAGTCTCCTTTTTTCCAAGCTCAAGAGCCCCAGCTCCCTCAGCCTTTCCTCATTAGGGAGATGCTCCACTCCATCACCCTTGTTGCTCTGCACTGGACTCTCTCCAGCAGCTCCATGTCCTTCTTAAACTGAGGGACCCAGAACTGGACACAATACCCCAGGTGTGGTCTCACCAGGGCAGAGTAGAGGGGGAGAAGAACCTCTCTCGATTTGCTAACCACCCCCCTTTCTGATCCACCCCAAGGTGCTGTTGGCCCTCTTGGCTACAAGAAGGCCACACTGCTGGCTCCTGGCCATCCTGCTGTCCACCAGGACCCCCAGGTCCCTTTCCCCTACACTGCTCTCGAACAGGTCAGTCCCCAACGTATCCTGGTGCCTGGGGTTGTTCTTGCCCAGACGCCAGACTCTGCACTTGCCCTTGTTATAGTTCATTACGTTTCTCCCTGCCCAGCTCTCCAGCCTGTCCAGGTCCCGCTGAACGGCAGCAGAGCTTGCGGGGAGGATCCGTATTTTCCCTTTGAAGTCGAGCCCCCCGTCAGACCGCTCTGCACGTACCTTGCTCTCTGTAGGCCCCGTTACGGCGTCCCATCAGAGCCATTCAAAGCAGGCTGCAGAAGCATCGTGGCTGGGATCCAGCGCTGCCTTCCTGCCTGCGGTAGCTGTTGGTGGTGATTTCATCTCGATCATTTTTCTCTCTTCCCACCTCTCACACAGCTGCCTGCCTGTCTTGATAGGACCAAAGTGTAGCTCATGGAATCTATATGATAATCACAAAAGTAGTTATTTCTGCTGAAAAATGGATTTAATTCCCCCTCTAAACCTTTGTGGATTGCCAACTGGGGGTGTGAAACCAGCTGGCAAAAGATGCGCTCATTTCACTTTCATGACTTTCACATACTGCAGCTTCCTGACTTTAAATGGTTCCTCCCCTCTCTAATGAGAGCACCAAGGCCTTGATTAACAGCCCTCACTTCACACAAAGTTTTGAGCAGCTTCTCTTCACGGGAACTTCTCTGGGGATGTCTGGCAGCCGGCTCGATCCAGGGCAGCCGAATGCCTCTCCTCTCCCAGCGTGAGCACTTGTCGGGGAGACTTGGGGAAGATCTGTATCCCTGACTACTCTGCAAGTACCTCACACAACAGCGTGGGAAGGGAGCTGGAAAGTAGTGCTGGCTAAACAGTGAAAAACTCATTTCATCAATGTTTTCAAAATGTGGAGGCTTGGAATGGACTCTGCTTCCCTTGTTTTAACCCCTTCAGCCCGATTCTTGTAAGACACAGTTTTGGTTACTGACAAAACCTTGTCTTCAGGACATCGTTTGCTGGATTTTAGTTCAGTCCAAACGGGATTTTAGAGACGTGGCAACAAGGGAGAAGAGCCTGGTCTGTTCTTTAGTGGTTAATCACAGCGAAGGGAAAGGCTGTCAGAGAATCGCAGAATCACTCTGGCTGGAAAAGACCCCTGGGATCATCGAGTCCAACCAGCTACCCTTCCTTACAAGTTCACCCCTCAACACCTCATCCAAACGATCTCCTTAAACATATCCAGGGATGGCGACTCAACCCACTCCCTGGGAAGCCCATTCCAGTGCCTGTCAGTTGGGAATGAGTCCTTCAAACCATGTGGAGCCACATGGGTCACAGAATCGCAGAACATTAGGGATTGGAAGGGACCTTGAAAGATCATCTACTTTCCTTATAAGGGAGGTGCTCCACTTCCTTCATCATCCTCATTGCTCTACGCTGGACTCCTTCCAGCAACTACGTGTCCATCTTGAGCTGAGGGGCCCAGAACTGGACACAACACTCCAGATGTGGTCTCACCAGGGCAGAGTAGAGTGGGAGAAGAACCTCTCTCGATCTGCTAACCACCCCCCTTTCTGATCCACCCCAAGGTGCTGTTGGCTCTCTTGGCCACCAGAGCACATTGCTGGCTCATAGTCATCCTGCTGTCCACCAGGACCTTGAGGTCCCTTTCTCCTACACTGCTCTCCAACAGGTCAGTCCTCAACCTATACTGGTACTTGGGGTTGTTCCTGCCCAGATGCCAGACTCTACACTTGCCCTTGTTATACTTCATTAAGTTTCTCTCTGCCCAGCTCTCCAGCCTGTCCAGGTCTCAGGTGTAAATACTGAAATCAAAGGTATAATCCACAGAAAAGGTCTGTTCGCTTGCTGGCCGTGGCATTGTGGTGATGTTAGGTCCCAGGCTCGACTTGATGAGCTCAGAGGTCTTGTCCAGCCTCAGTAATTCTGTGACTCTGTAAAAATTCAGTGAGTTCACACTCTGACAGCTGCCCACTCGGTGGAAGTCTCTAACAGAAGATGAGGGCCTTCATCTCACCTGAATCTAGACTTAGAGGGGTTCACTAAACCTTCCTAGACGTTTCTGTGCCAGACTGCCGTCACTGGGGTTGCCACGCGCAGGAAAACCAGAGCACTGCTACTAGAGCTGGACAACCCCAGAGGGCATAGCTGAGCCTGGGTTAGACCTGAGTTTTTGTTTAAACAGAGTTTTGCTTCTTTACAGGTTTGCTCTTGGCAGTCAGACAGTTTCATTTGCATTCAGCCTAAGCATGAGAGGAAATGCTGGTGCTTGTTGGGGTGGAGGGAAAACAAAGAGAGGAGGGAGGCGGAAAAGACCCCCCTGACCTTAAACAAAAGCTCCTGAGAAGTTGACAGCATCGCTGGACTAGCAAAGCACCCGAATCGACTATTGCAGGCACAGAAGTCAGAAGCCACAGCTCCCTTCCAGGGAAGGAATACACTGCATCTCATTTCTGCCGCACCTACCGATACCATCTCCAGAAAATCCATCACCAGTTGAAAGAGGGCTGCCTGCACCGTCAATGCATCCCGCGTCTTCAGTGTGCCAGCGCTCATGAGTTGATTGGATGCACAGTCATGGACCTTTCTATGAAGCAGAAAGACAATACCGGCTCATTTATCGCTGCCTTATAGAATCATTGGAAACTCTGCTCCCTCGCAGAGTGATTTTTCTCCTTTTGTTGCTTCAGCTATCAACAAGGTCTAGACAATCACCTTCAAGCAAACTGGGGCAGTTTTCTCTATAGTTATCTATGCGCTCATGCCTGTAGATAGACACCCATGAATACGTACACACACGTGTAATTCAGACTCATGTATACAGACACACACACACACGTACACACATGGACCTACACACACAGACCAACTCTCAGTAGGAGAATTTACTGACAAGCAAGAACAAACTCAACGTATTCAGAAACACGCTAAAAACCAATCACAGAGCATTAGGGATTGGAGGGGACCTCAAAAGATCATCCAGCCCAGTCCCCCTGCCACAGCAGGATCACCCAGACCAAGTCGCACAGGAACATGTCCAGGCGGGTTTTAAATGTCTCTAGAGAAGGAGACTCCACAAACCCCATGGGCAGCCCCTTCCAGTGCTCTGTCACCCTCGCTGGGAAGAAGTTCCTTCTCAGATTGATGTCGAACCTCCTCTCTTCCAGCTCACACCCACTGCCTCTTGTCCTATCACTAGATGACATTGAGAAGAGCCTGGTTCCATCCTCCTGACATCCACCCTTCAAATAGTTATAGACATTAATGAGGTCACCCCTCAATAATAGCGAGGCTCTTCATTTGGAGAAACTGTGAACTTGCTGCTTATGAAGCTTCATTCAGCCCTTGTCCTCAGACAAAAAGCACTGGAAGCTGCTCTGTATCTTCACTGAATGAAGAGCTTTTAGCCATCAACAAAACACGCAACCAGAGTCAGAGCTCTGCTAAGGGACTTCGCTACCGGCAGGGATGGCGAGATCCACGTCGTGACGACTGCTAGAGATTTTATGCTGTTGTATGCCCTTGGTGCATACAAGTGGAGATGTCACAGTCTCCAGCTCCAGACCCCAGGCTGTGCGTAATGTTTCTCTTAGCACTTCATTATGGACAAGAGACAATGTTATATAAACTAACAAAGACATGCACAGCCCAACCCAGAAGACAAGAAACACATGCAAGTCCCATGTGTTATTCAGAGTGAGGCATTAGCCAACGTGGCAGGCTTCCCAGGATCCCAAGCTATGAAACAAGCACTTCAGAACTTCCCCCTCAAGAGAAACCCAGAGAAGGAAAGGAAATCAAATACTAACCCGACATCTTACGAGGAGGTAGAAACCTCTCCAGAACTTCTTGAGTTCCTGTGCGACTTGGTCTAGGGGATCCTGCTGTGTCAGGGGGATTGGACTAGATGATCTTTTGAGGTCCCTTCCAATCCCTAATGTTCTGTGATTGTGATCTGAAGGACTGACTCCCACCACAGAATCTGCATGGACCCAGATGATCTTCTCTTCACAAGAACTGCTTCACTTAAATGTGTTGCAATTCATGGTGTGTCTACAGAAGAGTGGCCGAAGGGAAACTAGCAGAGGTGTTGGATGTTCAGTGAATTCTTTACAAGTACCTCATACAAAGTAGCCTTTGACTGACAGATAACTGCCATGGATCAAAATCCTTGGATATATAGTGAAAGGCAAGGGGATGAAGTGCAAATTTGAGGGGACAACCACAATGAATGCAGTGTGGGGACTGCATAGTAGCAATCACATGTGATGTGAGGGCTCAGTCCTTGTTACCTCACATGGTGGAGAGAATTGTGAACTGGGCAGCAACTGAAGTGGAGAGGCAGCCCCCAGCAAATTGCCCAGCACAGCAGTTCTCCTCCTGCAGTGGAACTCCCCATGCCTGATTCCCCATTCAGCTGCTCTGTGCAGTACTGGAGAAGCTGTAACACTGGGCTGGGAGCAGCCAGGTTGCCAGAAGTAATTCTAAGGAAGAAACATCTAGATGTCATTTTAAGCTAAATAGTTCTAATAGTCTCTGCCAGCTTTTATTTAAATTATACTTCACATATACTTTGCCATCCATATTCTGTTGAGAATTTGGTTGTATTCAAAAGTATTTTGTGTTATTTTATGTTTTACAGTGGTCAGCCCATTCCCAGAGTGGAGTACACAGCTGAAGAAATTAAAACATGGGGGGTAGTGTTTAGGGAACTCAGCAAACTCTATCCCACCCATGCTTGTCGTGAATATTTAAAAAACTTCCCTCTGCTGACCAAATACTGTGGATACAGAGAGGATAATGTGCCTCAGCTGGAAGATGTTTCCCTTTTTCTTAAAGGTAAGACTAGTTTTCAGTTTCTCAATAGAAATGATTTCATGAAAACACTGCTTTTAGTTAGTGAAATACAAAGCACCCGGAACAAAAAGACTTCCAGCATTGTCAGTCAACTTTGGTTTAGCTTGAAGTATCATCCTGTTTTAGACATTCTCCATGGCACAGAATCAGGACACTTCTGTGCATGTATTTGTGAGTATGAATTTGAGAAGAATTAAAGAGCCAAAGAGGTATCCCGTGTTGTTAGCTTGCCCCGCAAGAAAGTCTCTTAGTAGAATGAAAGAGCAAGGTTATTGTTGCTGTTAGCATTGCAGCTGGGTGGAAGTTCTGATAACTGCAGTGGGCATCCCCCAAATATCCAGACAAGTAAGAGAAGGAATAAAATTCTGAGAGAACTGAAATTAAAGAGGATAACAGATTGGTACATTGTTGTATAGCCCAGTGAATATGAGGCTTTCTTGAGTTCTCAAGGCTTCATCAAGCTAGTCATTATATTTGTATGTTGAAAAGAATCAGTGGGATTCCGTAGCTGATCTGGTACATCTCTTTCATGTTATTCTTTAAGTGATCATATACAAGGTATCCCTTCTTTAAGGGATCAGTGTATTACATATTTAAGCTTGAGAACACCTTTATTTTTAATCTGTAATGCAAATGTATCCCATGTGAAAGAAGTGGCAGACATGAACCTGCTGTTTTTGACTCTGGAGGAAAAGATTTGAGATTCTGATTTCTCTTCAAGGGTCCATTCAAAAACAAATACTTGTTCTTCTTGCTTAGCAGCTCCAGGAGCTCAGGAACTAAAATACTAGAAAGATGAATGTTTGGAAAAACATGTTGTTAAGTGTTTAGTGAAAAAACCCAACAGTGTATGTGGGAAATCTTTATCTAGGAGAAATACAAAATTTGTATTTCTTCACACCCTGCTTTGTCCATGAAAGAGTGGTCAGGCACTGGAATGGGCTGCCCGGGGTGGTGGTTGAGTCTCCATCCCTGGACGAGTTTAAAAGATGCTTAGATGTAATGTTGGGGGATCTGGTTTAGGGGTGAACTTGTAGAATAGGATTGATGGTTGGACTTGATGATCCCAGGGGTCTTTTCCAACCTGAATGATTCTGATTCTATTGTTTGTCAAAACCTGCATTTACTAATGGCCACCTCATTGCTCTTTGAGTTTGGTTGTGTCCTTATGGGTCTCTTACATGTTGTGTTATAGACTGTAAGGACTGATGCCAAAGTGTACATGCTCTTTCTCCCCAAAGAACTCAAAACCTAACACTTCTTTCAGGAGTATGCTTTCAGACTAAGTACAGCAATACTAGTGTCTGTTGAAGAACAACTTGGAACATTCTACTGTAAACACTTGGCAAGAGTGAAGAATGAATTTGAGAGAAATGTGCTTTTCAAAGTCAGTCTGATATTACTCCTCAGTGGGACTAATCTGACAAAGGAGCACTTAACTGTTAAGTATTTAAATGAGGATCTCAATTGAGATAGTATTTTACTGTGAGAAAAGTGTTTTATCTATGAAAATAAGGACATATCTGATTTACTCCTATTCTGTTAGTTTTAATATATTTTACAGCAGACATCTACTAAAATGTCTCTTCCATTTGGTAGTAAGAGATAAAAATGAGGTACTATGTGATTTCAGAGCCCCACTTATGGTACCTTACTATCTTTCCTAGACAGAGGTAATTCAAATGGACTTTGAAATGCCTCAAGATGTTTTCATTGAGCATCTGCTAGCAATGCAAAATAGCTCTTGTATGTAATAGGTGGAAATGAAAGTGTGGTGGTCTTTAACCAAGATTCTCTGTTGTGCTTGTGGTAGAACTATTTGAGGATAGGTAATGATCTCTTGTTAAAACTGATATAGTGATGTGTAATATAGTCTTTTATTATCTGCTTCAATTTAGAAAGGTCTGGCTTCACGGTGAGACCAGTTGCTGGCTACCTGTCTCCCCGAGATTTTTTAGCTGGCTTAGCATACAGAGTTTTTCACTGTACCCAGTACGTACGACATGGCTCAGATCCTCTCTACACACCAGAACCGTAAGTTGACACATTTGCTTTGCACATTTCCGTAGTGCTGATAAAAGGTCCTCACTACGTTCATAAAAGACCCCAGTGAGTTTGACAAGGTTGAAAACAAGAGCCTTTCTACAAATTTTACGCTGTTGATGGCAAAGCCCTTCCCATGGGTGAGCCAGAGTTTAGTTTTAAAGGCTTCTTTTGGACTTTTTAACAGCATCTTAAATAACTGGGTTATTTATGTGGTGGGTCAAAACATTCTATCTGGATTCTATTTCAGTAGAAAATGGAGTTTTCAACTAAACTTGTGAAAAAGTGTCTAAAAATTGTACTTTCTGCTGGACCACTTACAAAAAAGTTAGAACAAAAGCCCTGAATCCTCTAGGGGGAATCCTAGAATCACAGCATACTAGGGATTGGAAGGGACCTCAAAAGATCATCTAGTCCAATCCCCCTGCCACAGCAGGACCACCTAGACCAAGTCATACAGAAATATATCCAGGCAGGTTTTAAATGTCCCCAGAGAAAGAGATTCCAGTCTCTCTGGGCTGCCTGTTCCAGGGCTCTGTCACCCTCACTGGGAAGAAGTTCCTTCTCATATTGATGTGGAACCTCCTAGGTTCCAGCTGACACCCATTGCCCTTGTCCTAGCATTAGATGCCACTAAGCAGAGCCTGGCTCCATCTTCCTGACACCCACCCTTCACATATTTATTGACATTAATGAGGTCCTTTTTTCCAAGCTAAAGAGACCCAGCTCCCTCAGCCTTTCCTCATCACAGAGATGCTCCACATCCCCTCATCATCATTGTGGCTCTGCGCTGGACACTCTCCAGCAGCACTGCGTCCTTCTTGAACTGAGAGGCCCAGAACTGGACACAAGATTCCAAATGTGGTCTCACCAGGGCAGAGTAGAGTGGGAGGAGAGCCTCTCACCCAACCTTTAGAATTACAGTTAGGTCTTCTTGTGCCCTCATTTCTTTTTTGGGACAGATTCCACAGCTGAACTTCGTTTCTCTCCTAGAACATGATGGAAGCCAGTCATGAGGCATTACTTTCTCACCCAGAGAGGCTGTTAGATGTGAAGCCTATTACAGGGAACGTGAGAGAAACAAGAGACGCTTTAATTATGACTTTCATGGGACAGCATTGCAGCTTTTCCGAAACAGAATAGTGTGAGTTAGGATGAAATATTTTGGCATTTGGTCTCTTGATGAAAATCTGGCGAAGAAAAGATCAAAGTGATTGTAGCTCTTGTCTTGCATTATATATGGTGTGCTCTGTGCAGTGAGAACAGGACAATACATGTCAGTTAGATAATATGGAGGTGTTTTTACCAAAGGCATCCGCTTATCTTGTAAACACAGGAATGACATATTTGCTGTGAATCTGTCGTCAGGCAGTTAGTGTGAAATTGTAGTGGTGGTTCAGTCAGCGTAGACTACTTGAGTGCATTTTATTTTCACCCAAATTTACACAGAGGGGTCATACATACGCAGTCAGCTCCAGTCCCGTAAACATTTGGAATGATGCCTAACGCTGATTTTATGAATAGACTGCCAAACCCATGGAGCAATCTTCTTGGATATAAAAGGATTAATGGGAGTTGTTATCAAAAAGAGCTCTGACATAGCTCTGAGAGAAGTCACTAGGTGGTGCTGCTAGACACTGATATACCTGCTCTTGTCCTCGGAATCTGAACAGAGCAAAATATTTACTGAAATGCTGTGAGGTGGGTTTTGTGTGCGTGTTTCTTTTGGGAAAGAGGTGGCAATCTCTGAAGGAACTGGGAGGCGAGGCAGTGGAACAGATTGCCCAGAGAGGTTGTAGAAAAGGTGTCTGAGGGGAGACCTCATTAATGCTTATAAATATGTGAAGGGTGGGTGTCAGGAGGATGGAGCCAGGCTCTGCTCAGTGTCATCTAATGATAG
>JAOXOE010000343.1:1642280-1656853 GCA_028565055.1 Phoeniculus purpureus | reverse complement strand
CCCCTTGTCCTATCACTAGATGCCACTGAGCAGAGCCTGGCTCCATCTTCCTGACACCCACCCTTCACATATTTATAGACATTAATGAGGTTACCCCTCAGTCTCCTTTTATCCAAGCTCAAGAGCCCCATCTCCCTCAGCCTTTCCTCAGCAGGGAGATGCTCCACTCCCTTCCTCATCCCTGTGGCTCTGTGATGGGCTCTCTCCAGCAGTTCTGTGTCCTTTTGGAACTGAGGGGCCCACAACTGGACACAAGATTCTAGATGTGGTCTCACCAGGGCAGAGTAGAGGCAGAGGATCCATTAAACCAGAAGGAACTGAGCACTGAAAGTCCAGGCTTACTTGGGATGGGGGGAATACCCCACGTTGCATGGAAGCTTGGAGCTACCCAGTGTCCAGTTCAACCCTCGGAGCTGCTCAGGCACAAGCTGCTCCACACAGCATGTCCTGTTCTGATCATACACCCAGAAACCACAGCACAAGCAGGACTCTGAAGAGAAAGTTGAAAAGAAGGTTGGCCAGTTGCCCTCCTGGTGACCTTGGTGTTTTGCAGGATGAGCTGGAAGGAGTCTGCCTTAAATAAGATAGAGAGGAAAAACCCAGACACGTGGAAGGAGAGCACAGGTAAGGTTTTGTTAGCTAAGACATCAGAGAGTTTCACAACTGGTGTCTCAAAAACAAAGGCAAAAAACCCATCAAAATGCTGAATTGGGCTTCTACAAGGCAAAGAACAGCTGGAGCATTTCTGCATGACTTAGTTTAATGCAGCAAGATTGGAATTTTTAAGTTCCCAAGGAAAGAAAAAAAAAGAGAAGAGCAGCGCGGTTGCTGTTCACTTTCCGCTCTCTGTACCAGTTACCACCTGGATCCAACTATTTGCCACTTAAGATCCAGCTACTCCAAAACCCACATAATTAATTACTGTGGAATCAAGGGCCTGCAAAACATCTGCAGTCCAGGAGTGACCTTTTGATGAAAGAAGACGGTTCCTTGACTCCCCAAGACCTACAGCTCAGATTAACTGCTTGAAAAAACTATTTCCCGTGAGAAGCCTCTTATCAGCTCCCAGCCCCACCAGCCTGGCAGTGAAACGCAGGTAAGATGCAACCCAACCCAGGGAAAAGGGGGCGATATCTTAGGTGCTATTGTAGCTTCAGCAGGTTTCACTGATTTGCCTGTTCTGGGATAGTCAGACCCCTTTTTGTCTTCTCTGATGCCTTCCTGAAACCTAGAACACAGCAACCAGGGCATTAGGGAGGGCAGCTCCGGTGCCACTAGAGTTAGCAAGAGTGGGCACAGAGCTCAACCCTGTACAGTCACAAGGCAACAGCTGGGCAATGATGTGAGAGATAAAATCATAGAACTGTGTAGGTTGGAAAAGACCTTCGAGATCATCAAGCCCAACCATTAATCAAACTGTCCCAAGGCCATCACTAAACCCTGTCCCTGAGCTCCAGATCTCCACGAATGTGAAACGTGTCCAGGGATGGTGATTCAACCCCCTCCCTGGGCAGCCTGTTCCAAGGCCTGAGGACCCTTTCTAGGAAGAAGCTTTTCCTCAGGTCCATCCTAAACTTCACCTGGAGTAACTTGAGACCATTTCCTCTTGTTCTATCACTTGTTCCTTGTGAGCAGAGACCAACCCTCGCCTCTCTACAACCTCCTTTCAGGTGTATGTAGACAGCAACAAGGTCTTCCCTCAGCCTCTCTCAAAATAAACAGCCCCAGCTCCCTCAGCCACTTGCTCTCAAGACCCTTTGCCAACCTTGATGCCCTTCTCTGGACCCACTGCAGCACCTCAATGTCTTTCTTGTATGTATTTACACACCACATCAGCTGCAGCTCTCAGTGGAGTTAGAAGAGCAAGGAAACTAGAGACCTATTTGCCCAAGTCTGCAGCCTGGAGCCTTTCTCAGGTAGGGTTCTACTCTGGTGGTCCACTGCTAGAGCACACCCTGGGCACCCAGGGAACTCCAGGCACCCAAAGCAGTTCTAGGTCACAATGATTTCACTGACATAGGTTTCAACACCACGATTTAGGTGCCAAAGCTTGTGAGCGCTGCAGAATGGTCGACTGTGCAGTCGCCTGCCGTAGCCCAGGACACAGAACGTGCCCACCAGAAAGCCCAGTACGTAACACAACAGTATTTCTGGCCAGTTCAAACATTGTCATTGCTGGCAGAACAAGGCAGTGGGAACCCACAGAAGTGCAGTGCTTTAGGACTTCATTTAATACTAACTAGGAAAAAGCCAGGCTGCTGCAAGGAGACACAGAACCCAAGCCTAACACAGTCCTGTCATCAACACCGAAGCAGTGGTTATGCAGAAGGAATCGTGTGTTCGATCCGTTTGCTAACGCATCAGTCAACTCAGCCTAGAACCGTGGGATAATCTACATTGTCAAGCGCTGACCCCGTTCGAGGTGAGCTGTCAGACGTGGGCACTGTGTTTTTCCAGGCAAGGCAGCTATTTGAATCACAGAACATTAGGGATTGGAAGGGACCTCAAAAGACCATCTAGTCCAATCGACCCTTGAGATCATCGAGTCCAACCAATAACCCTACTCTATACTCAGTTGGTTGAGTAGTCAACTACAGTGTCTGTCCACAGATCAGGAAGAAGGCTGCAGTGGGTAGAAATTCACCTATTTTACTTGAGCAATGTTAATTACTTTAGCCTCAAAAAGAGAAAGAAAGCAGAAAATCTCTGTCTTAGCTACTCCTCAAGGAGTTGGATGAAGCAGTCGTGTGTATCCACTTGCCCTAACCTTTGCTTGGCCCCTTAGCTAAGGACAAGGGGGCACAGCAGTGAAGTATCTGGTGTCTTCTCTCTGGGAAACTCAGTGAATTAATAAATCATTTCAAACTATTATGAGTTTGATGCATGGAAAAAAACCAACTTGGCTTTCTTCACACGCTACAGCTGGTAAGCACAGAATTTCCCGGCACTGTTGAAGCCTGGGTGGGGTGGGAAAAAGAAAGAAGAAGAAAAAAAATAAAAGAAAAGAGACTAATGAAGTTTGTAAAGAAATTAAAAATAATGATAAAAAAGAACAGGAATCCTGCCAGAAAAATCACAGCATCTTCCCTTGTTTTGCTTACAATAATCCAAATAATAAGCAAATAATGCAAATCAAACACGAACCCCTTTGCAAAATGCTGATGACTCTGCTCAAGCTACAGCAGCTGAGGTACTGAGAAGCCTCAGAGCTCAGCTCCAGTGCTTTAGATATGGCTGTAAGCAAGAAGTTTATGCGATAAGTCTCCTGTCTGCAGGATCAGCGCTGCAGACAGACAGTCCTGTAAGCAGGAGGTGACTCTTGTGCGTGTCCATGGCTCAAACTACGGTCCAAGTCCTCACTGTAGACCTCTAGGCATCTCCACAGTACCAAGAGAAAACAGCAACCAGAGCAAAGCTGCTGCCATGTTTCAGGGAGATTCTCATCCACCAACAAGGGAACACGCAGAGGACTGCTGACATCTTTCCCAACCTGTTGCACTGTGAAGCATCGACTGTCATGTACATGGGACCCACTTCACTCAGTGCTGCACTGGGTGAGGCTGTGCTCTGCTCTGCCTGGCCTTCAGGTCAGGGGATGGACTCCAAGTCTCAGGAAAAGACCTTCTTATTGCCTTCTACCTTGTCAGCCTGCAGCCAGACTCTCAAATCAAATCACAGAATCACAGCACATTAAGGATTGGAAGGGACCTTGAAAGATCATCCAGTCCAATCCCCCTGCCACAGCAGGATCCCCTAGATTCAGTCATTATGGATTGGAAGGGACCTTGAAAGATCATCCAGTCCAATCCCCCTGCCACAGCAGGATCACCTAGATAAATCTATAATGTCATGGCATGAAATCACCTATTTTTCACCTGAGCACCTCCAAACCAACCAGCAGCTGCTTTCCAACCCTGACACAAAGCCCTGCATCACACTGCTTGTCCCCACATACAATGAACAAGGAGCACACCACCAAACTAAACCAGCCCAGGGAGCGTGGTAGAAGCCAACCCCTCTCCACGTCCCATTCATGAAATGCCTGGTCTTCCCTAAACCACAAGATTTTCCTACCTAGGCTTTTCAAAGGACAGAAATACCACTGAATATGCATGGGAACAAATTCAGGGCCGTGCCTACACACAGTATGTCTTTAGGAATGTTTGTTCCACGTATTGGCTTTACCAGTGCTAGCACCACTCCAGATTTGGCTTCCTGTGGCCAAGCAAGAGCAAATAGTTTCTGCAGGCAAGTCTGAAGTTAGGAAATCCATCATGCAGATGTATGCAAGCCTGCGCCTCCCCCACGCACCCAAGTTTAGCAGGCAGATCGTTCCGAACCAGCTTGCAGGAGGTGGTTCTGCAAACATGAAGGCTTTTTAAAGCAATGCACAGGTACAGGGGTGATGTTCACGCCGAGAAAACAAAGCTAACTCCCTTAAGACACCGCGGTGGCTCACAGTCAGGTAAAGTCAGAAGAGACCACTGGGATCCCACCCAATGCAAAACACAGCCCAGGGGACTTTATCCAGAGATGCCTTCATTAAGCTCCTAAACTTTTGACTAATCTCAAACCTGTCTGGCAGAATTAAAATCAATCTAAACTCAGAGACATCAAGGCTATGTCAGCAGTACCTTGTGTAACACAGACCTGGGGGCAGGACACTACAGTCTGACTATGCAACCATATTGTTAACAGCCTGCTGCTCAGCCGCCTCCGAATCCCACAGGGCTTCTTGTCATGCAGGAGGAACCTTTCCAGGAAAGAACTTGGCCAACCCACCTGTCAGGGGACATTTCCTCAAGGTTCGATGAGACGGGTGTTGGTGGATCCAAGCCAACGTGGGTTTATCTCAAGAAATGCCCTATCCTGAACCCAGCCTGTTCCTAGTGTAAGGGTAAGTTTCTTTCCTATCACATCATGAAGCCAATCGTGGAACCATGAAATGGTATAGGTTGGAAGGGACCTCAGTGGTCACAGAATCACAGAACATTAGGGACTGGAAGGAACCTCAAAAGATCATCTAGTCCAATCCCCCTGTCAGAGCAGGATCACCTAGACCAAGTCGCAGAGGAACATATCCACATGGACCTCAAAGGATCATCTAGTCCAATCCCCCTGTCAGAGCAGGATCACCTAGACCAAGTCGCAGAAGAACATATCCAGATGGACCTCAAAAGATTATCTAGTCCAATCCTCCTGCCAGAACAGGATCACCTAGACCAAGTTGCACAGGAACATATCCAGATGGGCTTTAAATATCTCCAGAGAAGGACAACTGCTTGCCATGGGCAGGGATGCCTCTTACCAGACCAGGTTGCCCAGATCCCCATCCAACCTGGCCTTGAACACTCCCAGGGATGGAGCAGCCACAACCCCCCTGGGCAACCTGTTCCTGTGCCTCATCACTCTCAGCACCCTTCTTTCTAAGATCCAAAGCTAGTGATGGGTTTGGATATGATGTGAACTAGAGAGTAACTCTAAACTTGGAACCATCCACTGAAGGCAGCCCAGCCACAGACCACGTGTGAGAAAAACCACCATCACTTCCTTTATCACACCCTTTCATCTGAAGTAACCCCACCACAAAGCAAGTGACCTTCCTCCTTACTAGAGACACAATTCTGCAGGTTCAGGATGCTATCGATATAACACTGCTCCAGGGGAAAGGGTGCAATGACGCAGAGCAGCGCTATTAAAATCAGCCACACGAAGTGATCGCTGAGGAAAGCCACAGCGGTGCTCAGCCCGCTTGCTCTAGCGAGCTTCTGCTTTGTACTTACTCGGCTCCGCAGCCGCCTTGCACCTCCCACTCCTCCTTCTTCATATAAATCAAGGGATCAATCAAACCTCACTTCAACAATAATAAATCAATCACTTGGATCACTCGACTATAAAACAATGACCTTGTGCCTGGCAAAGGCAGAGTCTGTGTGAGCGCGGGGGTGACAGCAAGCAAAAAGCAGAAAGAAAGTCTAATACACACAGTTTGAATTATTTGTAACCTACACTTTGACTTATTTATAATAGATGTATTTTGAATTATTTGTAATACATGTATTTTGAGCTCTTTGGAATAGGTGTATTTGCTCTAGTTCACCAAGGGTCTCTTCTGTCTATGGCCACATCTGAGCCCTCCAGAAGGGCTGTACCAATGGGAATTCTCATTTCCGGCTTGCCAGTCACCCTCAAAGAAATCAAAGTGCTCCTATCCTCTGTCTGTGTGTTGTACTCAGACCCTTTCACAGAACGTTAGGGTTTGTAAGGGACCTTGAAGGATCATCTGGTCCAATCCCACCCCTAGACCAAGTCGCGTAAGACCATATCCAGGTAGGTTTTAAACATCTCCAGAGAAGGAGACTCCACAATCCGCTGGGCAGCCCCTTCCAGTGCTCTGTCACCCTCACTGGGAAGAAGCTCCTTCTCATATTGGTGTGGAACACCCTATGTTCCAGCTCACAATCAGCGCCCCTTGTCCTATCACTAGAATCATAGAATCATTCGGGATTGGAAGGGACCTTGAAAGATTGTCTAGTCCGATATGCCACTGAGCAGAGCCTGGCTCCATCCTCCTGACACCCACCCTTCACGTATTTATCAACATTAATGAGGTCACCCCTCAGTCTCCTTTTCTCCAGCTCAAGAGCCCCATCTTCCTCAGCCTTTCCTCATCAGGGAGATGCTCCATTCCCTTCATCATCTCTGTGGCTCTGCACTGGAGTCTCTGCAGCAGTTCTGTGTCCTTCACCCCCGCTCCCCCACATACAGACACGCACAAACGTCAGAGGCAGACTGGAAACACTGAGGCACACGCAGAACATACTCAGTTTCATCTCACGATCAGACCACACCCCCAATTTATGATTTTTTTTCAAAAATAATTAAACCCCCCCAACATCACACATATCAGCTTAATAAGGGAATACATCTAATTATCATAGAATCATTAGGGATCGGAAGGGACCTCGAAAGCTCATCCAGTCCAATCCCCCACCACAGCAGGATCCCCTAGATCCAGTCGCACAGGAACATGTCCAGGCGAGTTTTAAACATCTCCAGAGAAGGAGACTCCACAACCCCCCTGGGCAGCTTGTTAATTTATTTCCCCCTAAAATTGTTTAAGACAAAGCATCGCGCTCAACTCAACATCTTCATAGGGGAACATCTTAACTTGTTGTTTCCACAAACCGTCGTATCGCCTCCCATGAAAAGCTGGGAAGCCTGAGAACCCATCCTACAGCTTTCCCTTGCTGGCGCCGCAGTCCTACGGAGCTTCTGCGCTCGTTGTGAGCTCCTTGTTGTTGTTGTTGTTATTGTAGGAGCGGAGCGTTCCACAAGACAGAGAGCGCTTGACAGCCTTCCCACCATCCCCAGCATGTGGGAATAGCGAGTAGCAAAGTGTTAACACCTGCCAACTGGTGGTTAGGTGTAAATGTCTCTGTTAACAACAAACACTGCTGCTAGCAGTCATCAGAGCAAAGCAGCAAATCTGTTCCCTTCTCCAACGTGGAAAACACCACCGAGCAGTGGCAGCAAGAAATAAATAATTAAAGGAAGAAAAGGCACCTAATTGCTTGATTAAGACATAGCAGCGCTGGAAACCGCTGATCTAGAACATTGAATCTCTGACATTGACTTCACTCTTGATTAGGCAGCAATGTTTTTCACACCGGCAATGGCGCAGGCAGAGCCCAGAGCGTTGGGGACTGTCCAGGGAATTGTGGCGGCAGAAGTTTTCACGAAGAAACAAAAATCAGGACCACCTCCGCCTCTCTGCTGATCTGTGAAAGCACACAGGATCACAGAACATTGGGGATTGGAAGGGACCTTGGAAGATCATCTAGTCCAATCCCCCTGCCACAGCAGGATCACCTAGACCAGCAGCTGATGACATCCTCTGGCTATGATGAAGAGGGGATGGAAGAGCACTGAGGAAGGGTTAGGAGTCAGGTAACTTCTTGATTCATTTCTCCCCATATGGAATTCCAGTAACATCTCAAGAAAAGGTCCAGATCCTGCTCTGATAAACCCTGCTGGAACAGGGAGGTCAGGGTTGATCCTTTACAGAGAGGAGGAGTAGCTTTATGCTTATAAAATTCAGTTTCAGTTGGGGCTCTCCTAGGCAGCTTCACGAGCCAGGTGGCACTGATCTATCACAGATTTGCATGTGACTAATGTCTGAGACCAGAGGCTAAAAGCCTGCTCACTCTAGCTTGCTTTACTGCCTGTTTCCCCATGACAAAAAGTAAGGGAGAAGTGGGTCAAACTCGCTCGTCTCAAGTAAACTACAGATTGCCGAGTCAGAGGAAGGCAAGCTTCATTAATCCGCGCTCCCCACAAGAGCCCACTGCTGCCCACACAGAAAGCCCAGCTCAGCTGGGGAAGGACATTAATCCTGGTTTCCCATCAACTTGCATTTCTTCAGGAAAATAAATGGTCCATTTCTCGGGGTGTGGAGGGTATTTCAATGTTATATCTTTCCCCTGAATGTACTATCCAAAACACTTTGGGCAACCACGATTGTAGCTGATTGATCAGCCGGTGGCCAGGGCAACAGGTAATTTTAAAGTTACATCAGCTCCCTATTACAAGTCACATGGGAGGAGGAGGGTGAGCAGAAGGCTCCCATCTCCTTTTTCGGTGGCACTGCCGATTTACGCCAGCGTTAATGATGCATCACACAAAGACTTCCAACAGTCAGCGCCTTGAAACAGAGGACACATGTTCTCCTTATTTCCCGAAGCATTAAGTATTTGAAAGTCCTACAAGCAGTAGCTGGTTAATGCTAATAAATTGGCTAAGGGACTGGCATAGGGTGTTGCTGTGACTCTAAGCATCATCATTCACCACATTGCTATGGTGAAGGTTTGAGCAACGTTTGATTAAAGCTTCCTGCAAATGGTTCCCTGGGTAGATGGTCTAGGTGATCCTGCTGTGGGATTGGACTAGATGATCTTTTGAGGTCCCTTCCAATCTACAATGATTCCATGATTCTAGGTGATCCTGCTCTGGCAGGGGGTTGGACTAGATGATCTTTCAAGGTCCCTTCCAATCCCTAATGATTCTATGAAAACAGACAAACAACCTTTCAGTTGGCCAAAAGTGACTTTCTCCACCCTTTTCACGGATGAATCTGGTAATAAACCCACCTGCCAGCACAAATGTTGACCTGTTTATTGAGTTAAACATTTCCAAACAGCAGCTGGATGTGTTCGGGTTGTTGGGGGTTTTTTGGCTATAGGAGTTTTAGGATCACCTGCACCAGAATAGTATTAGAGGAAGATTTCTGAGTTTTGTGTGAATATTCAAGCCCCTGAGCAGCTGAATTTAGACTCTCAGTCACACGGTTTATGTGATTCAGCCATTTGTTAGTCATCCTCTGCCCATTATATCTCGGGAAATTTACAGATACCCATAATTAGAAAGGCAATCCCCCTCCTTCTGTCTCCTTTCTGCCTGCTCTCTAGATACCCCATCCTCTCACTCCCTGCTTTTCAGAGGTCCCATGCTACTTCATTCCTGTTCTCTTCCCAACTTGATTTATCTATCTCCTTACAGTCTCACCCACTTTACATCCTTACAACAGTCTCTATATCTTACTCTATGTGCAGAACGAACGCTCCAGGTTAACCGATACCCTCACAGCTCTTTTTCAACCCTACCTTTCCTAACCCAGCAGCCCTGCCCTAGTCTTTGTTTCTCCCTCTTGCCCTGGTTTTTAGCAACAGCCCTCCAGGCTGCATTCACTTTGGTGCCATTCTTGCACTGGCTGGGAGCAGAACCCAAGGAAACTTGGTTGCTTCTCCTAAACCTCTCCTAGATTAGTTTATCTGAGTTGTCCAAGTTGTTGAACTGCAGAGCTGGCACTGCTGTGCTTCTCTCAGCTCAATGCTGCTGCCCAATGTGTTCTTTCCAGTCCCACACGCTGCTCTTCCATGCAACCAATCTACCAGCTCTCCCTCCTGTGCTCCATCAAACCGCTTCCTTGGTTTTGCCTTCCAGCCCACAATCTCCTTGCTGTTCAGACAATCAGCTCCCACATCCCTCTGCCAGTGAGAAATGCATTGATCTCAAGCAAGTCTGGTTTTGCCTCTGCTCTGTAACAGATTTCACAGTTTAGGGTATTTTTATTAATCTCCATTTGGCAAAGAAGAGCAATCTCTGAACTAGCAAAGCCATGGGGACAACCATCCCGTTCAGTAGGACAATCACCCAGAAGATGCTGGAGTGAATTCTCTCTGTCTGATCTGTAGCAGGCAAAGGGGAACACCAGAGCGTGGAGCACTTAAATCTCCCCTTTAAATCCAGGTACTGGGAAGCAGAAGACTGGGATGGACAGGTACACATGTGCCCTTCAATACTCTGCATGCTCTGGATATGAGGACGCGAGTCTCACACATAAATCCTATCGTTCTAGCATCAATGGGTGACCATCCCCTAAAGATGAACATTTTGACGGAAAGATTTTCACAGAATCACAGAAATATTTTGGTTGTAAGAGACCTTTTAGATCATCAAGTCTAACTGTTAACCCAGTGCTGTCAGGTCACCACTACAGAATGTGTCTCAGGGCCACATCTAGGTGTCTTTTAAACACCACCAAGGTTGGTGACTGCACCATTGTCACCTGCCAATGCCACCTCATTGCCGTGGGCAGCCTGTTCCAATGGTTAATAGCCCTCTCAGTGAAGAAACATCTTCTAATCTCCAACCTAAACCTCCACTTGAGGCTGTTTCCTGTCATCGTCTCTGTTGTTATTTGGGATAAGAGACTGACTCCCACCTTACTACAACCTCTTTTCAGATAGTTGTAGAGTGTGAGGAGGTCCTTTCTCAGCCTCTTTTCCTCCAATATCAATTTTCAACCAGTAGGGAAATCTCACCACCTTTAATGCCACAAACATCCCACACTACCAGCTGCAATGCCACTGCCCCTTGCCAAACTGTTCCCGACTAACCCCTTTCCTTGGTGATGAAGGCACTAGCTTTGTCATTGGTTCGCTCTCCCAAACACACATACACACACATGTATTTTATCTGAGGAGAACCCTGTCTTCTTCAGGACAAGACGGCTACCACGCACCAGTGCAGCAAGCTTAGTCTACAGGTCTGAACATTGTGGTCCTTTTTCAGACAACCATCTCCAAGGCAGCAGAAAAATCTTTCTCTTTGTTCAGACACCTTGAGACCACAACTCCAGGCTACTTCAGACATGGAAGAGCTTCTCTAAATGCAGAGAAGCCAGCACAGACTAGTAGTTGAGGTAGATGGTCTGGATTCTTCTTGCCTTTGACACAGCACTGCTGTAGTACCTTGGCAAGGCCACAGAGTAAACTACACAGCAGCAGCTCCCCCCTCCCACAGACATGCAAAAGGCCATAAATGTGTTGCAACTAATTTGCATTAGAGCCTTTGGAAGGCTCCCCCTCTCCTGTGTCCCAAAGCTCTTTCTGCAAAACCGCACCTACCACCTGGTGCGGCTCAGTCCATCACTTCACCGGGTGGTAAGGACTGGCAGGCTCTGCTTTGGCACAGGTAGGGCACCACATGCATGTTCCTACTTCTAGCTTTAACAGCAACGTGTTAGCGAATGTTTGATCTTTCGAGGTCCCTTCCAATCCCTGATGATTCTACGATTCTTCCCTGACTGTATTCAAATCATTCTGTCCCCATGTCTTCAGAAGAACCCAGCTGAGTTAACATGCAAAGCTGTGCCTATGGCTGCTTTGGGAATAAATGGCTCCCCTTGCACTTTAAGAAACAGTTTTGCTGGAGATGGGATGGAAGGCTCAATCTGACTACTTGGAACAACATAAGGACCGTGCACGCGTGTGAAAAGAACTTCAGAACCTACCTCCCAGTGAGTTCAGGGGTGTTGGCCATCTTGGATGGTTCCTTGGAAGGTTTAAGGTCTCAGTGCTGGGCAAAGCTCGTGTCTCTTCCAGTATATTAAGGCTTCAGCATCACACTTTGATGTCCAGCAGTATGTACGGATGTACTGCCTGCCTTTCGTCCTCCACCAACGATGGGCAATATTTGCACTGTTGAAAATCAGACAGTTGGAGACTTAACGGAAATGAATGGTTTGGTGTGGTTCAAAATATCACTCAACTGAAAGATATGTAGGTTTAAACTACAGACTAAATGCAGGATCTCTCCAGGCTAGAACAATTAAAGAAGCCCTTGCTAGGGCTTGTCAAGCGCTGAACCTTGGAGTTGTCCTCCTCATTAGCACTAGAATCCAAAGAACAGACCTAGCAAGAGGCAAAGATGTAATCATGTACAACCAATCCTTCAGGCCTTAGGCCAACTGAAGGTGCCGAGGCTCTGGAACAGGCTGCCCAGGGAGGTTGTGGTTGCTCCATCCCTGGAAGTGTTCAAGGCCAGGTTGGATGGGGATCTGGGCAACCTGTCCTGGTGAGAGGTGTCCCGGTCCATGGCAGGGGGTTGGCACTGGGTGAGCTCTGAGCTCCCTTTCCACCTAAACCATTCCAAGATTCTATGAAAGGCTCTGTGTTTAAGGCAGAGCTAAATTCAACATCTGTGTGACCAGGTCCTTAGTAAGCAAAGGACAGCATGGAGATAGTCAAACTCTCCTTTCTAGCTCCTTCTTCGCTTTCAGAGACCACAGACCATTAGGGATTGGAAGGGACCTGGAAAGATCACAGAATCACAGAGTCATTAGGGATTGGAAGGGACCTCAAAAGATCACCCAGTCCAACCTCCCAGCCACAGCAGGATCCTCTAGATCAAGTCCACTCCTCAACACGCAAGACGACTAGATGATCTTTCGAGGTCCCTTCCAATCCCTAATGATTCTATGATGTCTGTCTTCCCCAAGGCTGCCTCCCGCATCAGGCACAGGCAGGCTGTGTCTCCAGACCCCTTTATGTCCCACGTTCTAGTTCAGCGCCTGTGAGAACAGCCATTTGCGACACCAGAGCTATGGGAATTCCAGCAGTGAACAAATGTCCTAGTTCATGAAGGCTCCTGGGGCTCTCTGCATCTTCGGGGGGTTTGGATGTACCATGAGGGTGAGGCTGGACCTCATGTGAAGAGAAGCCTCCAGCCCACACCAGCGCCAAGAGGCTGACTAATGCAATTATTTCCTTGCGAAGCAGCATTTTTCGAAGTGCTGATTCTTATTAAGAGAAAGGAACGGATTTGGAGCTCATATTTTGATCCGGTGCCCAGGATTATTTGGAAATTCTTTTTCCTGGAACGAGACTTTTTATTCCAAATTTCTCCATGGTGGGGAGCGAGGGTTTCCTGGGCAGAATTAGGATAATGATTACAGCCTGTACACAATCAGCTCTAACCACTGTGGAACTCCAAAAATGACTGTTATTGCTCAGTGGCTTCATTGAAAACAGAAGTATTATTTAACCAGAAGGATGGCAACGCAGCAAAATAGCTCATTATCATATTTTCTCCCTATTTGAAATGTCACACTGAGTATGTATCTTCCACGTCCACTACACTTCAATTCATTTGGACAGGGCTTAAATATATTACACGGCGACGCTCGGTTACAAAACTCTGACACGTTCCCAGTGATGAGATGGGGCTCTCAAACACGACCAAGTGGCAGGAGGAGCTACCCCGACTAAACACTCTTTTAAACACGAGAGCACCGCGCCGGCCCGCGACACAGGGTGCACCCAGCATCGCGTCCGAAGTTTGCTGTTTAGTGAAGGGACAACGATGTTAACGTTATTATCCGAGGTCTAAATCTTAACCACCTACCTGATTTACATAATTGCAAGACAAACATCTATTTTCCTCAATGGCTGAGTACGACTCCAGCAGCGTGATTGCCTGGGAATGAAAGAGTAGAATTGCAGGGTGTGCGCGTGAGATGAAAACGGCTTGTTCTCGCACAGCTGGCGTGGCTCGTCTCCTGTGCACTTTCAAACACCGCTCTTGCGAAGGATGTCGGCTTGTCTGCTCCACCCAAGGGCTCCAACGAAGCGAGGGGAGGATTTATTTCATTTGCAGACCCTTCGTCTGGAATGCAGGCGCTCCAGAAGATGCTTCTGATTTAGACTTGTATAAGCAACTTGGGGGAATCAAAGCTGGTTTTAAAACAGTGTTAAAATAAGAGAGTTCACTTCAATTTTAGTGCTTCTTAGACTGAAATCTGGTATTACTGAATGTTAAAGGTTGGAAGGGACCGCGAAAGATCATCTAAGTCCAAGCGCCCCTGCCGGAGCAGGGTAAGCCTACAGCGCCTGGTGTACTCACACTGGCTCCCATCGAAGCACAAGCCAGGCCCAACCCTGCTTAGCTTAATAAGGCAAGATTGGGCTTCGTGCCAGAGTGGCATGTCCCTGGTCATGAGGGAAATGGAACACCTCCCCGATGAGGAAAGGCTGAGGGAGCTGGGTCTCTTGAGCTTGGAGAAGAGGGGGACTGAGGGGTGACCCCATTAACGTTTATAAATATATGAGGGGTGGGTGTCAGGAGGATGGAGCCAGGCTCTGCTTAATGCCATCCAGTGATAGGACAAGGGGCAATGGGTGCAAACTGGAACATAGGAGGTTCCATATAAATATCAGAAGGAACTTCTTCAC
>JAOXOE010000343.1:1625155-1642180 GCA_028565055.1 Phoeniculus purpureus | reverse complement strand
TCCTTCTCTGGAGACATTTAAAACCCACCTGGATGTGTTCCTGTGTGACTTGGTCTAGGTGATCCTGCTGTGGCAGACGGATTGGACTAGATGATCTTTCGAGGTCCCTTCCAATCCCTAATGATTCTATGAATACTATTATGTGTTTAATTAAAATACAAATTATTCTGTTTGTTTTCTTATTTAATAATAATAGGTCCAAATAGTTGGGCTGTTGGAAACTTAGAAAAATGACTGGTAGAACCACGTGTATATGTGCCCTCCCCGCCACGTCCAGAAGGAAAGTAATTGAAGGTTGTCGACAAACACACCAACCCCCTCAAGGTCTTTGGAAATGCTCCGTAACAGAGGGTACTTCACTTTTCCTGTGAGAATGTAAGCACATGCAAGTAGCTGTGGTGTTATGCTGCTGTCTAAGGTTATGGTGCTATCTAAGGTTAGCTAACTGTTTATCACAGCCATCTCATCTCAAAACACTTTGCTTTTAACTGAGGAGGGATTTATGAAGCCAACCAACAGATCTGCCAACGACATGAAGGTCACGCCAATATTTAGCTAGTACTTCCCATCTAATCCAAACACCCTGCCTTTGAGACAGTTGGAGTGTTCATGTTCCAGTCAGAGTATCGGTGTGAAGACACAGATGAGTGAAATTTGTCTACAAACTTTGCACTGTTCAGACACAGCCACAGGAGCCGTGAGTTCAGAGCTCACTTAAGGAGCCTGATGAACACTTAGACATTTACTAGACTGCAAAGCTCGGTCAGGTACGTCTGGACAACAAAACACAGAGCCAGCTACAATAATGCTCTGACCACCCATCCAGGCCAGCTGTAGGACTTGTCCTGTTCTACAGGCTTCAGCTGGAGAAAGTTCATTTAGAAATAAACAGTAGCTGAGCTTCAATTCACAGAGTCACAAAACATCAGGGACTGGAAGGGACCTTGAAAGATCACCTAGTCCAAGCCCCCTGCCACAGCAGGATCACCTAGACCAAGTCAGAATCACAGAACACTAAGGAAGGAAAGGCATCCTGAAAGATCATCTAGTCCAAGCCCCCTGCCACAGCAGGATCACCTAGACCAAGCGGCACAGGAGCAGGTCCAGGCAGGCTTTAAGACATGACTCTTGGATGTGTGCAGGCAGATCAATATGTGTAAAAACTTGAATAAGGAGAGTTCTGAAAGACTTTTGAGGAAAGAAAGGGATGGTTATACAACTTCACAAGCTTGTAGGGAAAAAACCCCTGCCATAAGTTCCAGACATTTTGCTCTGCTTATTTGGTGCTTATCCTGTCCTGTCGAATGTCTCTTAGTTTTCGGTAGAGCACTGCCATTGAGAATTGCTGCTCCCTACAGAAAGCTTCCTCCCCACCTGAAGCCTGACCACACAGCAGTTATGTTCCTGCATAAACCATAAATATCTAAAATAAATTTTAAATGTTAATGTTCCGAGAAGTTTTTACTGGAAATGTAAATTTAAATATCGGTAGACTAACTAGCTGAGCTCTCATCAATTTAAAAACGAAGTTAAATCCATGTTTGTGGCGAGTTACCACTTCTTGCATTGCTCAAGCCACCCTCAGATTGAAATCCTTCTGGTTTTACACAAAGAAGCAGTTATGGATCGATATGCACAGAGTCACAGAACCGAAGCAATTAGCCCTAGGTGTCTAGAAGGCACAAAACCCTGTAACAGCGGCAACATCAGCTCTGTTCCGAAACACACAGACACTTCAACTCTGCTTAAGTTACACCAGGCTTCTGAACACAAAGGACTAACGAGATTTGCTCTGTGGTAATGAGATTTTATTTGAAATGACTCTATAATGATACTTTACGTTCTCTCATTAGCACATAAATTACTGGTTTTAAATTAGGATAAAGCTGCAATAAATCACTACAGAGTCCTCGGTAACCATAGTGGTCGTTACCACAGTGTTAATGTTTGTTTTGTGGGAGCGGTGAGGACTGCTGCTACCTTCCTACATGAACTGCCCAGGGTGGTGGTTGAGTCGCCCTCCCTGGATAAGTCTAAGACGCTTAGATGTGGTGTTGGGGGATCTAATTTGGGGGTGAACTTGTAGAGCAGCGTTGATGGTTGGACTCGATGATCTCAAAGGTCTTTTCCAACCTGAAGGATTCTGTGAACTTGTAGGTGCCTTTCTATAAGCAAATGGCTGTGCTCACAAGGCACTTGTCAGGCCTAGCTATGGTCAGCTAGAACTTGTGTATGTTAGAACAAATTACCATATTTGGAGACAGGAAGCAGTGGAGACACTTGATGATCTTAAAAGTCTTTTCCAACCCAAATGATTCTATGATTCTAGTCTGTATTTTATGAAGGAATCCGTGAGGAAAGTAGAAAGAGACTCACTCCTCCCACACAGCAGAGAACGGGCATGAGCAGCAGGCAGAGGTCAAACCCTGGCTACAGCCAGAGACGCTCTGACAGAGCCGTCATCCTGGGGTTTTAGGATCAAACTACCAAAGCAGGACTGCAAGTGAAAATCAACAGCACATTCCAAAGTCAGGCACAAGTTTGAAAGGACGGTTGGATGACGGCGGTACCAGGGTGAGAACACTGTCTTCTGAACGAGGTGTTTTGTTTATGTGCTGGATCTCTCTGCCATCCTGTCCAGGAGTGCTGATGACAGCGTGCGGATAAACGCACCCCTCAGTTAGCTGCAAATCACTCGTAGCCTTCACACAGCCCCGTCACCATCAGCCTTCAGCAGTGTCGTCTTTCATTTACGTTGCCCTTCTGGACATGATGTAGTCTTTCTAGTGCTGCGTGGTTTGGAAATGCAAACTGTAAATCTTAATGATAGGCTGGAGTTAAAATCGACCCCTCAAGTTTCCATTGTTGCTTTACTGATCTTCATAGGAGAGGGAATTCCGTACTAAGGCTGAAGAAGAACAGAATTCTTCCCCGCGAGGTCCAGGAAGCCAGCAGCCAGGGCCTCGACAGACAACAGCAATCGTAAGGAAACCACACAACTGCACAAAAGAGCAGTGAGCTTTTAAAATGACGTGTGGAGCAAGTTTTCCTCCTTTCAGCATGACAACATATTTCACTGGCTTGCGCCACAGCCTCGAACGGGCAACTCTAGCGCCGTGCGTCTGCCTGGTTCTCAAATGCTTGCTCAGTATCATCTCTGCAGAATCAGAGAACATTAGGGGTTGGAAGGGACCTCCAAAGATCATCCAGTCCAGTCCCCCTGCCACAGCAGGACCACCTAGACCAAGTCGCACAGGAACATGTCCAGGTGGGTTTGAAATGTCTCCAGAGAAGGAGACTCCACAATCCCCCTGCAGTTCTACACTTAGCAGATCCAGCACAGGCTGGGTAATGGCAGAAGAAAGGATTTTCTTCGGTAACTGATATCTCAGATGTTTCCTGACTCTTCCCTAACTTTCAGCCTGTGGCATCCCAGGAATCTCTATGCTGTACTCACAACTTACTCTCAGATTTCTTAGGTGAAGTTACTGAAAAGAAGACAGAATACAAACTAGCAGCTGCTACCCACAGCTCGGGATCTGACAGTTCAGGTGAAGAGCTTGGCAAACTCGACCTACAGTGCCCGTAGAGAAAAATAGTGAGTCTGAGTTTGTATGGAGCCATTTCAGCAAGCAGTCACTGCCAGGAAATCAACCTCTAAGTGAGCTGTCTGTGCACTCACCAAGAGCTGGGGGTATTGCTGAGGAGTTGGGTAAAAGAACTCTCTCTCCATCACAAAACCAGGGCACCTTTGCCAACCCAACAGACTACATGCAAGACAACAATGCAAGTGGCTCATTAGAAGGGAGACAACAGAGCAGCTTTATCTGCAAAGAACTCTACTGCTCGAGTTGAATTATGACACTAGTTTCAAGAAAGCAAAGTGTTTGAATACCAAGGGGTTTTATGCATGTTGGAGCACCGTAAGCTTCGCACTACAGTACTGCTTTACAGCGTTTGAGTTAAATTAGGTGCTCTGGAGAGAATGAAACAAAAAGGGGAAAAAAAAAGATCAATAAGATCTGTTTAATAAGAGAAAAACCAAACCCACATTCATGTATTTTATGCAGAAACACCCAGTTGGAGAGCTTCAGGGTTATCGCGCTGGAACAAGGTTTCTCTACGTATTCTTTTAGGTCACACATTAAGAGGCTACCAGGGAGAAGGATGAGTAAAAAGTAGCGGGCTTCCCACCAGCTGAGACACTATGAACCAACCAGGGCAGAAAACAAGTCAGAAATGAGTTTGTTCGGTTCCATGCTTAAACCATTAGAAAAGCAGAAGATGCGCGTGGAAAATATCACTGTTACGACTTATTCTCATCAGAAAAGTTCCTGTGCTGGATATTGAAATAGCCTGTGTTTGATGCCACTGACTTGGCACCAAACAAGGTTCAGGTGCAACAAACATGTTGGCGTCAGTTTCAAAACTCAGACGTGTGTCAGAATTTATAGAATCTGAAATTGTGACTTTGGGGTGGCCATAGGGTAATTTATTAGTCTTGATGTTAATATTCTACAAGTGTTCATGGCAAAGCCTGTAGAAGAAATTATCAATACTGAAGTTCTTAGAGAATTAGAACTCCTGCGGACCGTCAAGAAATTCCTTCCACCCTCCCACCTACTGGCCATTTGCCTTGGCCAGTAACATTTTCATTAGGAATATTCACAGAGTCACAGAATCACTCTGGTTGGAAAAGACCCCTGGGATCATCGAGTCCAACCAGCTACCTTACAAGTTCACCCCTAAACCACATCCCTCAACACCTCATCCAAATGATCTTTAAACACATCCAGGGATGGCGACTCAACCACAGGAAGCCCATTCCAGTGCGTATTCCAGATGCCACAAAGGGCTGGTGATACTTGCACCATGAAGGAATCTCCTCCTCACTACTCACACACTCTTCAGGAACCCCCCAGAGCCCAGGCTGGTGAAGAAGACCTGCTTCATTCACTGGGTGTCAACCGAGTGATTTATCTCAAACAACAAACCTCTGCATGACACTACAGTCCATCCTAACAGCTTGTTCTAAAACGTGTTCCAGGGACAGCTCCGTGGACCCCTGCTTCCTCTTCCATCCTCCTAAGAGAACAGTAATCAAAGCCTTAGTCTCTGAATCATGCTTTTTTAATATTTTCTTCTCCCCTGGCTGATGGCCTTTTTCCAAACTAATTTCTCAAGCAAAGATTCTTATCATGGGGAAGGTAATGCTGTTCCGAAATGAAGTCCCTGATGGGGCCATGAGGAACATTTCTCCTGGAACACACGTGCTGTTCCTTAGATAAGAGAAGCCGTTAGATTGCTGATCACCGCGCGGATGCTGCCACGAAGGAACAACACAAATCGGCTCTGTGCTATTAGACAGTCTACTTACTACCGCTACTTCTTCCACCCAGAGTGTCTTCTCCTCACCCCACGTAACCCTTTCCTCGGGAAACATTTATACTGAGAAGAAAAACGCTTCCCAGAAATTCAACAACAGCAACAAAAAAAGTGGCGCTTCGACGCAGCACAGAACGTCCGCCTTCAGCAATCTGGATTGATTTTACACGTAATTCACTCAGTGAATGGCAATAATTGAATAAACATAATTTGGAGAAGAATAAAGAAACCCACAGAACAACGAACCACGTTGCTGGAGCCAAAAGCAGTAACCGCAACGCGCTTTTCCCTCCCGCTTGTTCACTCCTTCAGACCCCGAGCGTTGCTGTTGCCAGTCTTTACTTCTTCTTTTGCTTCATTTTATGTGTTTTGGTTTATTTTATTTTATGTCTGCATTAAAGGAACACTCCAGTGTGATATAAAAAGATAGTATAATCGCTATGTCTAATTACAAAGAAGAGCTAAGTGTCTAATGCAAAAGCAGGCAATAAAAAAGAATAATTAACAATCAGATCGAGAGCCACCAGCATCGCAAACTGATGAGGCAGGCTCTGACGCACACGATCACCCAGGTCAGAAAAGACCTTCAAGATCATCGACTCCAACCATTAACCCAAGACTGACCAAACCATATGCAAAAAAAAAAAAAAGCAGTAAAAAAAACTACTCTCAGCAAAAAATGACTATGGAGAAGTGGGGCGAACTACTCACACTTTGCCAAGTGAGAAAAGTGGACCAGGTGCTATATAGTCTCAGTGTCATCTAATGATAGGACAAGGGGCAATGGGTGTGAGCTGGAACAGAGGAGGTTCCACATCAGTCTGAGAAGGAACTTCTTCCCAGTGAGGGTGATGGAGCAGTGGAAGGGGCTTTGCAGGAGGTCTGTGGAGTCTCCTTCTTTGGAGACATTTAAAACCCACCTGGCCATGTTCTTGTGCGACTTGATGTAGGGGATCCTTCTGTGACAGGGGGATTGGACTAGATGATCTTTCAAGGTCTCTTCCAATCCCTAATGTTCTGGGATTCTGTGATTATGCAATGCAGATACTGTTTTTCCAAGGATCATGTTTTGTTTAGCTCCACAGCATGATCTACACCACCACCAACCTTGATTCTAGTTTGTTATCTGGGCAGTTAGAGGTGAAACAACTCGTGCTGCTTTCTTGAAACATGAACTTTTAGACATTTTACAGGAGAGCCCCGACAAAGAACATAAAGAACAAAGCAAGGGAATTGATTTCTAGAGTGGGATCGGTCTCAATTAGCATTAACTTTCTTCAGTTAAGGTTCCTCATCTCAGTTAAGTAAGTTCCTTGTATATCCAACAGGCTTCTAGCCACCATAATCAACGTAACTGAGGAAATTACTCTGCAGAGCAAAGATGTGGGTCTGTTTTAGGATGAGATTAATTGCTCTCTCAAAAGTACCTTCTCTAATGACTAATTGTTGCCTTTAGAAACCTTGGGTGTACCAAGCATCTCTGGAGTGGAAGAAGATTGCCTCACCTTCTATTTGCAGGGCTCTTCAGCTCCAGATGTTACCTTTGTTTTACTTACATGTGGGGTTTCTGAATGAAGGCAATTGACAGGATTCTGTCATGACCTTGGATCACAGCAGTTTCATTGTTTTTTACATGCTGACTGGTTTAATGACCGTGTCTTGAGATAAAGATTAGGCTCAGCATGCAAAAATCCACAGACAACATTTGCCAGATGAAATACAAGGCACTAAATGTATTTACTGACTGCTTCTACAGTTTCAAAATGCTGTTAAAAAAGGTCATAAATGACCAAGCTGAAGCACTTCAGACTTGAGGCAACTAATTAAGGAGAACCCCTCTGCTATAAACATCCGCTATAAACATCCCTAAAGGTCTAAGAATTAGTCAGTGCTAGATCTCAGTGGCAGTTATTTATCTGAATATCACTGAGGATTGGGATCTCTCAATTTCATACTCTGTAATTCTCGGCTCTCGTGTTTCTTGAATGTTGGAAGGAAGCTGGGTCTCTTTAGGTTGGAAAAAGGAGACTAACGGGTGACCCCATTAGTGTTGACAGAGATGGAAAGGGTGGATATCAGGAGGATGGAGCCAGGCTCTGCTCACTGGCACCCAATGATAGAACAAGGGGCAATGGGTGTTAGTTGGAACAGAGGAGGTTCCACATCAATATGAGAAGGAACTTCTTCATGGTGAGGGTGACAGAACAATGGAAGGGGCTGCCCAGAGAGGTTGTGGAGTCTCCATCTTTTCAAACCCACCTGGATATGTTCCTGTGTGACTGGATCTAGGTGATCCTGCTGTGGCGGAGGGATTGGACTGGATGATCTTTCAAGGTCCCTTCCAATCCCTCATGTTCTGTGATTCTTGAATATTCCTGTCTTAGCAGTATCAGGGATGTGCCTCATCTTTATAGTCTGTACTGGATGTATGTCAGGAAGACTTTGCCGCTTGAGCAGTCGCTGTTGAATTCTGAAGTGTTTCTGTTTGGGTGAGGCACAGATAATTACCTGCTAAATAGAAACCTCTGAAGAGAGGTAACAAACCTCTCTGGTTCTAGTAGTACTGTGAGGCTGTAAATAGAAGCACTGTCGGTTGTGATACCGGACTTAAGGCTAAAAAATACGGAGCCATGCTCAGATAATGTGGCGTTTCATGTATGGCAAAGCGTGATGCAAAACGAGGAGCAGAGCAGGGTGAGAACCTGCTGAAAAAGCTGTGAGGAGAGAAGTGTGTGATGGCAGGTGGGAAAAACACCATTAAGAAGAGCACCGTGGTGTCGCATAGTGTGAAGTGGTTCCTTCCTCACTTGTACAGCCATGGAAAAGGAGATTCAGAATCTTGGTTTTAATGCTTTTGTGTAAGTACTAGAAGAGACCGTATGTACTAGATGAAATAGTTCAAACCATACCCTGCTTGGACATGATCCTGTGCAATCTGCTGTAGATGTTCTCTGGAGGTTCCTTCTAATCCCACCATTCTGGGACTGGCAGCATTTAAGAAACTGGAATCAGGAAATGGATAAAAGAGTATGAGATCACAGCCGTAGAATCACAGAATGGTTTAGGTTAGAAGGGACCTCGGAGACCATCTAGTTCCAGCTCCCCTGCTGTGGGCAGTAACACCTCTCACCAGACTACATTGTGTTTTCTATCCTGTCAATATTACTATTTATGTAACTTCACTTATTTAAAATCAACATTAATGGGGTCACCTCTTAGTCTCCTTTTTTCCAAGCTCAAGAGACCCAGCTCTCTCAGCCTTTCTTCATCAGAGAGATGTTCCACTCCTGTCATCATCTCTGTGGCACTGCACTGGACTCTCTTCAGCAATTCTGTGTCCTACTTGAACTGAGGAGCCCAGAACTGGACACAGTATTCCAGATGTGGTCTCACCAGGGCAGAGTAGAGAGAGAGGAGAACCTCTCTAGATCTCCTAACCACTCCCTTTCTGATCCACCCCAGGATGCCATTGTCCTTCTTTGCCACAAGGGCCCATTGCTGGCTCATGCTCATCCTGCTGGCCACCAGGGCCCCCCTTTATCCTATGCTGTTCCCCAGCAGATCAGTCCTGACCCTGTACTGGTCCCTGGGGTTTTTCTTGCCCAGACACCAGACTCTACACTGCCCCTGTTACAGTCCATTCGTTGTCTCCCCACCCAGCACTCCAGCCTGTCCAGCTGCTGCTGAATGGCAGCACAGCCTGCTGGGGTGTTGGCCACTCCTCCCAGATTTGCATCATCAGCAAACTTGTAGAACATAATATTTCAAAATACCTAGTGAATCTTTCTTCTTTCTTCTCAATGTTTGTGACAGTTGTGTTTCCAATTCACAGTCACCTTGTGGATTTAGGTTGATTTCTGGGGTTTCATTCTCTCATCAGACGACCTCACCAAAATAAACATTAGAAGTGTGTTCAGAAGAGTAGTCCTGGGAGCATTTCCAGTCATGAAAAACAGGAAAAACCAAACTCACAAGTCTTAGAGTATTTTGATTTTGCTCTTTGAATGTTCAGTAGCTGGGGACTGAAGGAGGAAAGCTGGATTCCTGTGGCCAACTGAAGCTCTGAGAACAGGCTCGATAATAGCCTATGTATATTCATAAGGAAAAACATTCATTTAGTTCATCAGGAGGAGGGTAATCACCTCAGTATGCAAATTTTTGGAAAATCTTGTTCAGTCAGAAATTAACTTCATCTATATTTAGCTCAGATATGATAAATGCCCTCCGTTTACACGTCGCCATGTTTGTAGCATTGGGGAAAGAGAATAAACCTGCGATAGGCAGTGCAACAAAAGGTCTGTAATTATCCTCACACATTTGGCCGAGGCAGATGTCAAGTCATTAGCAGTAACTCTGGTGAGATGGGTCACACTTCAATATTACCTCTCATTGCTCAAATCATTAATTTAACAAATCTCTACACTCTAGATTGAATTTTCAATGAACATCTCTACAAGTAGGAAAGTCTTTCAAGTTTGTTTTTTTCAATCAAGACTAGTTTACACAGGATTGTGTCTGGGTGACGTTTGAATTTCTCCAGAGGAGATTCCACAGACTCTGTGGGTAACCTGTAAAGGGGCTCTGCCACCCTCAAAGAAGTTATTCTCTGTGCTCCTATGTGTCAGATCTGCACAAAGTATTCAAGAGGCTTTTTTACCTTCCCTATGCTCATGTCAACCTTAGAATGTAAAGACAATAGTACCAAAATCTTCTTTAATCTCCAGTGCTGGTAACTACAGTAATTCAATTTTTTTTAGAATCATAGAATCATTCAGGTTGCAAAACACCCTTGGGATCATTGAGTCCAACCATTAGCCCTGCTCTACAAGTTCACCGCTAAACCAGATCCCCCAACCCTACATCTAAGCGACTTTTAAATCCACCCAGGGATGGGGACTCAACCACGACCCTGGGCAGCCCATCCCAGGGCCTGACCACTCTCTCTGGGAAGAATTTCTTCCTGATGTCCAGTCTAAACCTCCCCTGTTGAAGCTTGAAGCCCTTCCCTCTGCTTCTCTCGCTGTATCTCTGGGCTCTACTACACAAAGATACAATAAAGGAAGAGATCCTGTAGAGCAAGCAGCTGACATATGGGTTAACTTTGGTCACGTAAGCAGGAGTATCATCTTTAAAAGAGTTGTTTCTGTGCTTGAAATCAAGATGTTCTTCTGTGCCTGCAGTTACAGATCACAGGTGAGATAATCTGGCAGCTCTGAAGGCACTGAATCCTTTACAACATGGCAGGTTTTATTGAGGAAATGGTATTCGTTGTTTAGTCACATCATAGTTTTCTTCTTTCAAACAGTAAACAGGCACAAAAGCCTTAGAAATCTCTGAATGTCTTGAAATTTGAGTGTTAAAATGTCTACGGATTTTTTGTGGTGACTTTAGTATTTGGAAGGAGCAACTGGATAGGAATGTATAATGCAATAAAATAACTGTGGCTGTTGGAAAGGATCACAGAATCTCAAAACCACAAAGCATTAGGGATTGGAAAGGACCTCAAAAGAACATCCAGTCCAACTCCCCTGCCACAGCAGGATCCCCTACATCCAGTCACACAGGAACATGGTCAGGTGGTTTTTTAAATATCTCCAGAGAAGGAGACTCCACAACCCCCCTGGGCAGCCTGTTCCAGTGCTCCGTCATCCTCACTGGGAAGAAGTTCCTTCTAATATTTGTGTGGAACCTCCTGTGCTCCACTTTACACCTATTGCCCTTTGCCCTATCATTGGGTGCCACCGAGCAGAGCCCAGCTCCATCCTCCTGACACCCAGCATTTCCATCTTTATCAACATTAAAGGGATCACCCCTCAGTCTCCTTTTCTCTAAGCTTGAAAGACCCAGCCCCCTCAGCCTTTCCTCATCAGGGAGATTCTCCAGTCTCTTCATCATCTTTGTGACTCTGTGCTGGACTCTGTCCAGCAGTTGTGTGTCTTTCTTGAACTGAGGAGCCCAGAACTGGACACAGGATAGATAAAGAAAGAAAAAAGTATATTTATTGGAAATTTTTCATAGGGTTTTTATGCTGTTTGTCAACTGTGACTGGTGTCATTTGTCTGACATCAATCACAACTGATATCCAGGTTCTGAGAAAGATTTTAAGCCCAAATCAGAACTTTAACCTTTGCTGGGTTTTAAGGAAAATGGTTTTTGCTCATCGTACAGAAGGGTTGATGAAGTAGTTTGTTTGATTATCTCATAATAACGGCTGTAGTTAAACAGTGCATTTACAGAGGAGGCAAAGGAAATGCCTCATCAGAAAGAATTTTTTTCCTTCTGGAGACCACACTAAATCCAGACAACCTGTGGTCTAAATACTGATGGCACTGGAAGTTCAGTTTCTCACAGGCGGAGTTAATTCATTTGATAGAGTTTATGTTCATTTATGCTCTTTGGAGGAAGGGAAGTCTAAATAATCTAACAGCTTTAGGTTTAGAAATGTTCTAATGGCTTAGAAAAATGTGTGATGAAAAGGATCTTGGAAGACCAGCTTATTGAAAGCCTTTTTTCATGAGCAGGCTCCGATATTCAGGATCCTACAGCTAATCTTGGAGGAGTGTTCCCTTCTTTTAGTTAATCCATAATGGATCACACCATATCCTGCTCTAGGAGTTGATGCTCAGACTAGCAAATGTGCAGGCTTTAGGCTCTGGATCATTAACGTGTGGCCTATTCCTTGCAAGAACTTTGAGTATTGCTCATTTCTCCTTGAAGCCATGGGGGGCAAAGAGCAGGTTGAAGCACTGGAGTAAAGGAGAAATGAGAAACACTATCTTACAGACCTTAGGAGTTAATTGAGCAAAACCACACAAGAATGTAGTGTGTTTGGAGAGACAGGGGCTTTAATCTACTAAATTCGCTAAATTAATGTAATTCTTCTACAAAAGAATGGTAACTTGAAGGTCACATGTGACTCTCATGATCTACCCAAATCAACAGGAGACTTCCCAATGACTTCATTGTATCTTGGATGGGCCCTCAGTCCAACAGCAACCTCCTATTGTGCTGCTTGCGCTGATGTACACCAACTCTTCGATTTTGCAGTGAAACATCACCTTCTGTATGTAATTCTGTGATGGTAAATCTGCTGTTTATAGTAGATCTTAAAGGCAACGGCTGACGGTCCTCCTAACAGACATAAGAGAAAAACTCTTGCAGAACAAGAGAAGAATTGCGGAGGAAAACCAATGCTCCAGAAGGAAACTTGGCCGTCGCACTAGAATTCAGCAGAGATACGGTTAAATGCAGTTGATGTTAGGATGTGAAACATCAAGGCGTGACATTTCACAGCAGTCAGTATGCCCAGATGCCCCCAGAGCCCAGCTCAATCCTCCTCCATTCTCCGCTGCACTTTGAACAGTCCAGCACCGCTAACAGCCCAAGTGCTTTAGAGCCACTTTGCAGTGAAAAAAGAGCAACTCATGAGCAGGACTTTTGTCAAATCCTTTCTGGGAAGCTGAACATGTGATGTCCATTGAATTTTTGTCTCCTGTGGTAGTCTTGCCTTCAAAGACACCTAACCAGATGGTGAAGCCTGCTTTCCCTTTCTTAGAGGCCGTCAGACATTGCTCACGCTGTGTATTTCTAAGTGTTTTTCCTGTTTTGATCTCTGAGAAAGACTTTGTAAGACACTTCCTGTGAGTGAAGTTTAACGAGATTCTCAGGTATGTCCCAACTCTTTTGTTAATCCATTGGCTCTGTGATAACTACCTGTACCTGCTGACCGTCAGCTAAGTCATCTTGCAGTCAGAAGCTGCCTTACAGCTCTGGTCGTGCACCTTGGCTCTCCATGAGTAAATAATCATGACTTGCATTCACAGAATCACGTAATCACAGAACATTAGGGATTGGAAGGGACCTCAAAGGTCATTTAGTCCAATCCCCCTGCCACACCAGGATCCCCTAGATCAAGTCGCACAGGAATGTGTCCGGGTGGGTTTTAAACGTCTCCATAGAAGGAGACTCTACAACTCCCCTGGGCAGCCCCTTCCAGTGCTCTGTCACCCTCACTGGGAAGAAGTTCCTTCTCAGATTGATGTGGAACCTCCTGTGTTCCAGCTCACATCCATCACCCTTTGTCCTGTCATTGGGTGTCCCTGAGCAGAGCCTGGCTCCATCCTCCTGACACCCACCCTTCCTTCCCATGTTTATCAATATTAATAGGTTCACCCCTCTGTCTCTTCCATCTCCTCCAAGCTGAAGAAACCCAGCTCTCTCAATCTTTCCTCATCAGGGAGATGTTCCACTCCCTCCATCATCTTTGTGCCTCTGTATTGGACTCTCTCTAGCAGCTCTGTGTCCTTCTGGAACTGAGTGGTGTGGAACATTCATCAGAGCACCTTTAAGATCACAACGTAATCACAAGATTACAAAATGTTGGCATCACTCTGCAGTCATCTGCCTGTAGAGATAGAGGACAAAGTTCTACTCCCACAGAGGGGTAACTTCAAACATCTCAGTAATTTTTGCAGGGTACAAAGTAGAATAAAGTTACTGGTTAGGATGAAATTTGTATTGCTTTAATTTCAGAGAATCCAGTGCAGCTTGTTCAGCAAGTTTTCGCTCAGACTACAGTTTGGCTGAAAAATAGCAGTCAAGATTCCAACACGAAGCCCAGTAGCTTTTGAATGAGCATGTGTTTGAAAGTAGTCTTTGGAACCGTGTTTGATGAATGTGTGATGAGTAGACTCAGGCTGTTCTCTACTACTGGTTTGCCATTAGTATGTCAAAAAGCAGTTACATCTTCTTGCCTTCCTTCCACTCGCTCTGTTCAACTAGTGCCTAAATGGAGGTATTATTTGATACCCATCATAATAGAATAATAGTAATTTGCTCCTGAAATTTATCATTCAGCCCGTGTGGATTTGCATTTCGAAACCTCGCAGGCACCTTCTTTGAATTCACACGTTCCTGCCTGTATTCAAAGGCCTGGAACGCATCGGGAACGTGACTGTCACTTGCTCCTTCATCGCGTCACCTTAGCATATGCATATTTCACACTGACATTAGCACATTGCTTCATGTTTTGCTTGGCTTTGATTGACGTTCGGCGTACTAAATTACCTCGGTTCTTGAATATCTTTAGCTGATTATAGCCTTGAGACACCCTCTGATAAATGGCTGTGTTCTAATTTTCAGAAGCAAACACTCTGATAATCAAAGGAACCTTCTGTTTATGCACTTCTCATCTGGCAGTATCGCCAAACTACTTTTAAATTAGTCTGGAAGCTTTTAAATTTATAGGCTTCTAAATACTATTCTCTCGTTTAATGTTTGACACTATCAATCCTTTTTTATTCCACCTCACTTATTTTGTTTTAAGTTTGTTCAGATTTCTGTATTGTCTGATTGGCCTCTATTCCAAGACAATTCCTGGCCTAGAGAAAAGCCTTTCTTAATATAATTTTGAGAAAGATGACAGTGAGAACCAGCTAGTACCTGGTGGTGTGAGCCAGAACTCTCCTTTCTCAGGATGCTGAGGTGAGGAGGAGGCTACAGAACCATAGAGTGGTGTGTTCTCTGGAAGCTTCGCTGTCAACCATCCCTTTCCAAGGTTCAGAGTAGATTGTATCACAGAATCACAGAACATTAGGGATTGGAACGGACCTCGAAAGATTCTAAAAATTGTAGGAGACACTCAAAACCCTTTAGTTCTAAGGAGCAATTGCCGTGGCAATAAGAGAGGTGTTGACCTTGTTTATGAGTTGGGGCACAAATCCTGCCAGTGATCCTCAGATCCAGTAGTATAGGCTGCTCAATCTAGTTTTAATTCACAGTCCTATTACAGAGAAGGGTTTTTTGCTGCTCTGGGCAATTTGGTCTGGTAAGAGGTGTCCCTGCCCATGGCAGAGTGCTTGGAACAAGGTGGTCATTAAGGTCCCTTCCAACATAAACCATTCTGAAGGGGATTGGACTAGATGATCTTTTGAGGTCCCTTCCAATCCGTAAAGTTCTTTGATTCTGTGAAAGCATGAAAAGGCCAAGCTGTGGTGAATTCAGTGGCTTCCTCAAGGTCACCAATCTCTGCCTAAACAAAGCAGAGCAAGTTCTGGTTCTGTTTGGCTTGCTGCAGTAAGAACAGTCAGTCCTGAAGATTTTTAAGATCTCAAAAGTATATTACAGCTTAAATCCAAACCAACTCATCTATTTCATTCATCTGTGCCCACGAAAATCAAGTCTTACGGCACCTTATATTTGAAATAGGAAAAAACTGGAGCAGGGAGAGGACATTTCAGAATGTGCCCCCTTCTCAGATCTCAAAGTGATTTACAAAGTTGAGGATTTATCTTTCCTTGTCTTTTACTGAAAGTGAGAGACTAACTGTGGCTTAGAAATGTTGAAGTGACTGAGAAAAGTTTGAAGACCTTTTGACCTTGCTCAGTAGTCGTGGACCAAGAATAGAAGGCATGACCGCTGGTGCCCAGGACTAACTCTGAGGCTGTGCCTTGCAGCAAGGCTGCCGGTTCAATGAAACCCTTCTTCATCTGCCTTTCAAGTGTGTATTTCAAAGCCTGTGGCATTGTGGAATTGCTGAGTACAGAATCGCCAGTACAGAGAGAAAGCGAAAGTACCAGGTCATGTGTAGTGTCTCCTCTGTGCTGGTTTCGGCTGGGATAGAATTAATGTTCTTACTGGTGGCTGGTTCTGCACTGAGATTAGGGTTCAGTGTGAGAATTGTATTGATAACACAGTGGTGTTTGAGTTGTTGCTAAGTAAATGCTTATCCAAAACCAAAGATGTTGTAATTTCTCATGCCCTGCTAGTAAGAAGATGGGAGGGACACCGGAAGCTGGGAGGGGACACAGCCAGGAGAGCTGCTGACCAGAGGAATGGTCAGCATCATTATGGCTGGAAAGGACCTCGAGGATCATCAAGTGCAGCCCTCATCCCATCATCTCCCTAACCCCTGGACCATGGCCTCAGGTGCTCTAGCTACTTGGTTTTTAAACATCTCCAGGGATGGTGACTCCACCACCTCCCTATGGAATATTTCATGCCATGTGACATCATGCCCAGTATATGAACTGGGGGAAGTTGGCTGGGAGGAACAAATCACTGCTTAGTAGATGATGTAGAGTCCTGTAGGGCATCACTTGCTTTTCCTGACTTAAGTCTGTCTTTTTGTTTTCTTCTTTTTCATGGCAATTATTATTAATATTATTATTATTCCTAACAGTAGTAGTATTAATTATTACCAATATAATAATCATTACTAATATTATTTTGATTTTGTTTCAGTTACTAAACTGTATCTCAGGCTGCAAGTTTTGCTTGTTTTTTATTTCTTCTCCCTATCCCACTATGGGAGACACAGAAATAGTTCTGGAGACCTCACCTCTGGAGGGCTGGAGCACCTCCCCTCTGAGGACAGGCTGAGCAAGTTGGAGTTGTTCAGTCTGGAGAAGACGAGGCTCCCAGGTCACCTTCGAGCACCTTCCTGATCTCTGAAGGGGGCTACAAGAAAGCTGGGGGAGAACTTCTGACACAGGTGGTAGCAAGAGGACAAAGGGAAAGGGTTCCAGGCTTGAAGAGGGGAGATTGAAGTTAGACATGAGGAACAAATTCTTTGCTGTGAGGGTGCTGAGATGCTGGAACAGGCTGCCCAAGGCAGTTGTGGCTGCCCCATCCCTGGCAGTG
>JAOXOE010000343.1:1604290-1625055 GCA_028565055.1 Phoeniculus purpureus | reverse complement strand
TCTCCTCTTCTCCAAGCTCAAGAGCCCCAGCTCCCTCAGCCTCTCCTCATAAGGGAGGTGCTCCACTTCCTTCATCACCCTCGGTGCTCTACGCTGGACTCCCTCCAGCAGCTCCATGTCCTTCTTGAGCTGAGGGGCCTGGAACTAGACACAATACTCCAGATGTGGTCTCACCAGGGCAGAGTAGAGGGGGAAGAGAACCTCTCTCGATCTGCTAACCACCCTCCTTATGGTCCACCCCAGGATACCGTTGGCCCTCTTGGCCACAAGGGCCCATTGCTGGCTCATGGTCATGTTTCCATTCCTTCTAAGTCACGTTTCCATTCACAGACTTCCTTCATTTTTCCCTGCTGATTTTGCAAAAAGTGATTAAATAGCTCTAACGACAATAGATTCCCAAGAGTTCTGAGGAAGGGAGAAGCTTTTAGACAGACACTATGTAGTAGGGTTGGGGTTTTTTCAGAGGGAAATCAGTTACAATCAATCGGCTACAAAAGTGACGTGAATGTTCGAATCCTCCTGCGGTTCCAAACTGCGTTGCTTTGACAAAGGCTTAGGGAACTTAAATACACTGATCGGGAGAGGTCCCAGTCCTGGAGAGTTCTGACTGCATACACCAGGCAGTGATTTCCTCCAATAGTGTTCATTTCTTTGCTCCAGTATTCCCATGCTGCATGCAACGGGCCTGATTTTATCATGAGTGCGATTCGTTGTCCTAAATCTAAACCAGCACTGGAAACAGACTTTAACTTGGGCAAATCAGAGTTAATTTGCAAGAGTCGCTGCAACTTAATCTCTGCTGAAATGTTTACAAGCTGCCTGTAGTGGAGGAACTAAAAGCCAAGGAGGATCTCAGAAATGAAGAAAGAGCGAGTTTACCTAGCTACATACTCCATGCCACAGCATGAATGTGTTCTGCTGTCTCCAGAGTCTTAGTCCTGTTTAATTCAATTTGAGACACTACTCCTACCATCAAAAGAAAAAGAAATAAGAGGGGAATTAATCTGTTATAAAATGTTACGTGTGCAAAACCCAATCACTACCAGGAGCCTGTAGTCTAAGTCTACGCATCCCCACGTCTACGAACCATCCCTGCAGCCACGGATCCCCAAGTGAAGTCCACGGATGGATCCCCAAGTCTAAGAAACCTTTATCCTTTGTCTCAGCGAGCTTTATCAGTAAGATTTGGTTGTTCTTAGGGCTTTACCTCCAGTGCTCCAACACCCGCCTGCTCCACTTGTGTCTCTGAGGTGACACGATTCTCCTCATGACTTTCTTTCACAAAACCTAATCCAAAGAAGGAAAGATACAGATTTATCATCAATCCAACAAGCAGGCACGGCTGACACCATATAGCTTTCAGAAGCAGAAATCCTAGCTGCTACCAAATGAAATGAAACACCTCGTTCTTTCCAGAAGAACACCTTTTCCTGCCTCCTCTTTGCCAAAGTGAAGTCAAAGAGTAACACATTACTACCTTGACAGGATGAGGTGAGGGGCGTGTTTGGCTCAGAGGAAGAGATTCAACTATTAAAGTAATTTCTTACAAATTTTCCTTGGAAAATTTCTACACGTCGATCTAGGTGGCTCCAGAGAAGGGAGTCTGTGATGATGGGCTCTTGCTGTAGAAGAAACTACCCATCAACTCTGAGAACGTTCCAGAAAATCTAGTGTTTGCTGGGTTCACAAGACAGTGCCAGGCACAATATCCTCTGTAATATTACTATAACCCTTAAAAGAATGAAAACAGGAACATGTTCTCCTAATGAACACACTGGGCAGCACCCAGCAGTTTACTCACAGTTTCACAAACCTAATGTGCTTTTGCTCCCCAAAACTCTGTTGTTAGGGTTGTCATTAGTGTTGAGTAGTATTATTATTCATTAGTAGGGTGTTTGGGTTTTTTAAGCCCCTACACAAAGCCTAAGTGCAATGGGCACGGACACCTCCCACTAGATCAGGTTGTTCAGAAGTCCCATCCAACCCAGCCTGCACGTGCCAAATGATGGAGTAGCCACAAATTCTGGAGGAAAAAAACCCAAGCAACCAAGTCATAAAGCATTTTAAAGAGGATATAAAATATAAGCTCTATAGCACAAGAAAATACAGATCAAAACTGTAAATGAAAATATGTGATGGAACATCCCGAGTTAGAAAGAATGGAAAAGAGAGAGCTAGCCTGGGAGAACAAAGAATGTGTCCAAGATGGGCAGCTCTAGGTTACTCTTCACCTTATAGATGAATCAGAACATTTCTGAGTAGATGAAGATGACAAAGAATGGCCTCAATGAGAGGGTGAAAACGAAGGTCCAAAACCACATGGGTCTTGGAGACTCACATACTGAGGGAATCCAGCGGTGTGCATTCACTCAGGCTTTAAAGCTGAGATGCTGGAAGCCATTAGAGAAGAATGTTGTGAAAACCAGTGCATGAAGCAACTTGAGATGTTCTCTGATGAGAGCACATGAGCAACAGAGACCTCCACCCAAATATGTACCCTTTTTACATCAGGAGGCTGGTTGGAATGAGTAGGTGGCTAAGAGCTGAACGTTCATGATCCCCGTAACCGGTAGGCAGCAAGATCCAGAATTGTGACAAACTCTGGGAGCGTGCGAAGTGGTTATTAGGTTACAGCATCCTAGAGATCACAGGGAATTTGGGGCTAAGCAGTGGGGAAAAAATGAAGGAGCAAAGAAAGAAGTGAAAGTCTGAACAAATAAGATGACAGAATTTGGTGCCTAAAGGCATCCAACTTCTCACTATCTCTGGAAAGCAGTAAGACTCTGAGAAAATCCTATTGAAACCTTGGTTATTGCTTTTGCCACCGAGCTCATGTCCCAGTAAGGCATTCTGCTTGAATCAGGCTCTAATGCGAGTCATTTTAGTTGTGATTGCTGGGCCAGCAGGAAATGGTGAGTCTAATGGGCTGATAACATTTAAGTCAAGTCATCAAAGAGAAAGCCTGTGAAGAGCATTGTGGAACACCGGAGAGGAGAAGAAGTGACAAAGTAATGAGTTACCTGGGGGTCAAAGAGGATGGAAGGTGCAAATATGTCCATGTCTCTCTTGCACTGGGGGACCCACAGCTCCAGATGGGTGTCACTAAGGCTGAGCAAAGGGAAAAGACCATCTCTGTTGACCTACTGATGATGGTCTATCTGGTGCAGCCCAGGAGGCTGTTGACTTCTGCTGCAAGAGTGCACTGCTGGCTCTTGGTCAGCTTGTCCTGGTCCACAAACTGAGTTCAATGCTTCTTGCCAGTTGATTGACTCTCAGCCTGCCCTGGTGAATAGCACTGTTCCTTCCATACCCTATGGAACTGGCATCTCCCTTTGCTGATCTTTATGGGTTTACTTTTGGCCTATTTCCCTAGTCTGAAGAGGTCCCTCTAAATGGCAGCACTCTGGACTACCCATCACTCTTCCCAGATCTGCATCAATCTTGCTGAGGATCCCTTTGTCACATCAATGAGATCATTAATGAAGATGCTAAATGGTGTTGGCCTTAGTAGCCACTCTCGAGGGCAGACCACTGACAGCTCCTGAATACCATCCAGCAGTTCAGCCAGTTTTCAGCCCACCTCCTCATCTCAACATCATGAATTTGTCTATGAGGACAGGAGACACTATCAAAAGTCTTAATGAAGATAAACAATATGAGATACTCTTCTCACATCTACTGAACTAAACATCACACTGTAGGTGGGAATTAGGTTACTTAAACATGACTTCCTCTTCATAAATCTATACTGACTACTCCCTACCATCTTGCTGTCCTTCATGTTTGGAAACACATTCCAGGATTATTTATCCCAGGGAGTGAGATGAGGTTGACTCACCTGTAGTTCCTTAGACCCTCCTTATCATGACTGATGTTGCCCATGACATTTCACAGAATCACAGAGTTATTGAGGCTGGAAAAGTCCTCTGAGCTCAGCCAGCCCAGCCCAGGACCTAACATCACCAGCGGCCAGACCAGAGCACTAAGGGCCACAGCCAGGCTGGCATTCAACACCTCCAGGGATGGGGACTCCACCACTGCCCTGGGCAGTCCAGTCCGGGCTCTGAGCACCCTTTCCATGAGGAACGGCTTCCTAACATCCAACTTAACCCTCCCCTGATGCATCTTCAGGCCCTGCCCTCTCATCCCGGTGCTAGTTGCCTGGGATAAGAGTCCGACCCCCATCTGACTACAACCTCCCTTCACTCGAGGTGAAGCCTCACCAGTGACCAGTACAGAGGGAGCATTTGCTTCATCTTCAGGAACCCCCCAGAGTCTCCATGATTATTCATGTATTATTGAGTGTGGACTCTCAATGACCTCCAACACCCATAGGTGCATCCCTTCAGGCCCTGTGGACATGTGTGCATTCAGTTTGCTTAAAGCATCCCATTTTTACTTCACAGCCTAATCGCACACACGAGCCGAGATGCACATTTATAGCCCTTCTTCTCCCTTCTCATTACAGCTCACACCCTCTTGCCTGTGAACAAAGATCTCCGTAAGGTAAGAGTCACAACAGGTGGTAAACACTCCAACATTTAAGGGCTTGTTTAGATGGTAAATGGAACCAATCCAATTAGATCAGTTGTAAATCACACCCTGAGCATTTCTGCAGTAGTTAGCGTGAGACACAGATTTCAGAGCCCATTCAGTGTAGCTTAATGTGATTTCTTTTATCAGCTTAAATCACATCAAAAACAGGGTCTACAAATAGCCCTTAATCAAAATATTATGAATTAGAATGCAGTTATTTCCTTTGGTTCGAGTTTCCATGTAGACTAATCCTAGGACTCCACAAACATATGCATGGGCACACAGAACACTCGCAGCTTCAGTGGGAAGACGGATTACAAATTACTCAGTGCTGCCAATTAGTGAAGGAGCAGTAAAAAAACCCCAACAAAACCCAAAGCACCCTGCAAACAGAAGCAGAATGCTTCCCCAAACGTATGCCACGTCTCTCATCAGTCTCATAACTGATAATCTATAGCGCCTCAGCAAGAGAAATACGGAGCATCCTGTAAGACTGGAGTGTCTACAGCAATATATCAGATATAGGAAAGGAATTCTCATCGCAGGACTTGGATAAATATCTAGCCAAGAGTCTCGGAAGAGACCTGTGTCGGCTTGAAATACCAGTAAATGAGGGAGTTGAACCTCTTCTCGGTGAGGGTGACAGAGCTCTGGAACGGACTGCCCAGGGGAGTTGTGGAGTCTCGTTCTCTGGAGATATTTAAAACCGGCTTGGATATGTTCCTGTGCAACTGGATCTAGGGGATCCTGTTGTGGCAGGGGGATTGGACTGGATGATCTGTCGAGGTCCCTTCCAATCCCTAATGACTGGATCGAGGGGATCCTGCTGTGGCAGGGAGATTGGACTGGACGATCTTTCGAGGTCCCTTCCAATTCCTAATGACTGGATCTAGGGGATCCTGCTGTGGCAGGGGGATTGGACTGCATGATCTTTCTAGGTCCCTTGCAATCCCTGATGTTCTGTGATTCTGCGACAGGATTTCTCCGGAAAACTGCAAACACATTTCTGCAGGACCCCCTCTGAAATGAGTCAGTGCTGCTCTAATATGCAGCCCCCTGTGAAGTTTTCCAGCAGCATTTCTGTGGTCATGTCAAACCAGTGCAAATGTGCAAGAGCAAGCAAGTCTTTAACCCTGCATACACTGCAGAAAGTTTTCAAACAACTTCCTGTGAGGATTCAATAGGAAATTTGGACTCGCTAAGCTCATTCAGTCCAGGAAGAAAAACTGTGGCACGTGACCAATAACAAACAGGCAGCGCGGCTTGAATTACCGACACTGAACACCTCCACAAACCACAGAGCCCTTTACAGCGCGTCATCCAGCTGCGAAGGCTTTTGAGGAAGAAGCAGCAGCCAACTGGGAGATGTTGCGTGAAGAGACGTGTAGGCAAGATTCAAATAAGCCATTGATTCAGCTTTAATGCACACGGAGCTAATGCAGCATCCAGAGCACTATCCTATTTGAGGTGCCTTCCAATCCCTAGTGATTCTATGATTCTATCACCAAGTGGGACTGTCCTCTGTGGAATACGGAGAGCCATGCTCTGGGACAACTTTCTTCATCACAGAATCACAGAACATTAGGGATTGGAAGGGATCTCGAGAGATCATCCAGTCCAATCCCCCTGCCACAGCAGGATCACCTAGGTCCAGTTGCACAGGAACACATCCAGATGGATATCAGGGAATCCTGTGCACTGCTCTGCAGGGGAGTATGGCCAAGAAACAAACACACCTTTACAAAAATCTCATCACTGGCGTTCCAGCAAAATCCAGTCTCAAAATACCTGCTTGTTGTAGGAGGGCTGGACTAGACAACCTTTGGCGGTCCTTTCCAACCCAATGCATTCTATGACAAAACCACAGTCACTGCCAGGTTGGCTCCAGGTAGATGTCATATCTGCTATGTCCTAGGGTTAAATGTCAATGCCTGGGTGAGTTTTTGCCACCCTGTAATGACCTTTTACTCTAAGATGTTGGCTCAGTGGCAACAGGCAGGCAAAGGGATTGTCCTCTGCATAACCACCAAGGAGGAATCCTATGAGGGGAGGACAGAAGGAATCATACACTCATTGGGGACTGGAAGGGACCTTGAAAGATCATCTAGTCAAATCCCCCTGCCAGAGCAGGATCATAGACTCACAGAACATTAGGGATTGGAAAAGACCTTGAAAGATCAAATCTGACTGCCACAGCAGGATCACCTAGACCAAGTTGCACAGGAACATGTCCAGGTGGGGATACAGCAACAGGGTGAGTTTAGCCTTAGATCACAGAATCACAGAACATTAGGGATTGGAAGGGACCTTGGAAGATCATCCAGTCCAGTCCCACTGCCACAGCAGGATCCTCTAGATCCAGTCACACAGGAACATGGGTCTTGTTCTAGGAAAAAACTCATGAGCTTCAGGGAAAAAGTGACTCTGGGGCAGGTTTCACACAAAAATAACACGGGAAAAATGTGTTTCCTTATTTTTAACATGGAATTTCATGTAGATACCAAGCACTCTACAGTCACTTGTGACATAAGACAGGCTTGAAAAAGCCCCTCTACTCCTGCCAGAACTCCTAGACGAAGACACAGGTTTGTTATGTGCAGCAAGGTGAGCCTCACAAGAGTAAGAACACAAAGGCAAATCTATTTTCCCAAGGAAAAATAACCAAAGCAGCAGCAAGCAGCTCACCCAACCATCTGCGTTACGTTGGCCATCGCCTTTTCCAAGCGTCGACGAGCTCCTGTCACACAGCTCTTACGAAGAAGTCGCACTGCGAAGCAAGAAACCTTCCTGCAAACTGCGATGGGAAGCACGGGATCAGCTGCAGTTTTTTCCACTGCAGGGGTTTCTCTAAAGGGAAAAACAAAAAGAGAAAATAAAAGGAAAAGCAAATCTGATCATCGGCTTCGCACGCACTAGGAAAAATTCAGTTTGCAAACAATGAACGTCCTTTGTGCTGAGCGTTGGCAAAGCAATTGGTTCTAGTTGGAGATTGGACCTGTGCCACCGCGAAAGCAGTTCGTCTCTTCTCTTCTGAAAAGTATCGTAACGAAGAGCTTCAACCCAGGGGATTGTTATCGTTAGGCTCGGGCTATGTTACCTTTTAATTCCTCTCCACTTCACACACACCAAAACGTACAGAATCCATCATTCCAGGGTATCAAGAAATAAAGCGACCCTGAGATGCTGCAGAGAACATCAGGACTTAATACAGGGCAAACAAATAACTTCCTCTGTGCTGTTATGGGGTTTCGCCTGCTCTCTCCACTAACACTCAGGTTCATGTTATGAAGATCTGGCTTCCCACCACAGGAATACAAATCCTGATGCAAAAACTTGACTTAAAATAAATCAGCTTTTTATTAATTGAAGATTCACCAGATACTTCTTCCCATCACAGAACGTTAGGGATTGCAAGAGACCTCAAAAGACCATCCAGTCCAATCCCCCCGCCACAGCAGGGTCACCTAAACCAACTCACACAGGAACATGGCCAGGTGGGTTTTAAACATCTCCAGAGAGGGAGACTCCACAACCCACCTTAGGCAGCCCCTTCCAGTGCTCTGTCAACCTCACAGGGAAGAAGTTCCTTCTCATACTTATATGGAACCTCCTCTGTTCCAGCTCACGCCCATTGCCCCTTGTCCTGTCTTTGGGTGACATTGACAAGAGCCTGGCTCCATCCTCCTGACAGCCACCTTTCACATATTTATAGACATGTCCAAGAAAATATCTCACTTCCCTGTGCAAACCCTGAATCACAGAACATTAGTGATTGAAGGGACCTGGGAAGGTCATCTAGTGCAATCCCCTGGCCAGAGCAGGACCATCTCTCATATCCTCAGTCCTTCTTGTCTAGAACAGTCCATCTTGTCTAGAACAACCACAACTGCACTAAAAAAAGGACTCCTAGCCTTGACACTTGGCAGACATTTCTTTTTAACACCTCTTCACACAGAAGCAATGACAGCAGGTAGTAAACCAGCCCTGCTGCTCAGCGTGGTGGAGGAAGGAAGTGCTGTAAAGCCCATCATGATTATTTCAGTGAAAGACAAGGTTGTCATTATTGCGGTATTGATCAATCTCCCTCTCCCATCTCCACTGTTTGGAAATTCATTCCCATTATTATTGCTGTTCCAGACAGTAGTATTATAACAGACCTGCATTATACAATCAGAGGCTTTGGCATAATTGTCATCCGAAGCACCAGGGAGCTTGAATGTTTGCTACTGGTTAGAATGTGGTCTCCAGAGGGAGACTTTGCTTCTCACAAAAGGGGCTATCACATAGCCATTGCAGTGTGTAAATCAAATCCTCAGTGACTGCTGCTTGTTCATTACTCGTCTGTGACCTGGAACTAAATCTCCGCAGCGCTGCGCTGCTGATTATCCACCCCTGGAACCCACAACAACGCACAGCTATGACGAACCGATACCCACTAATGGGGTAAAGCAAAGGACCTACCTGGATAAGACAACAAGAGCCTGCTTAGTGGGGTTTTTGCCTTGTTAAATAGGAAATTGAAAATACAACCCCAGCGTTTGGGCTGTAGGTGCTGTGGAACATCTCTGGCACCTACACGTAGCTGACACACAGAGCACAGGTAGAGGTAAAGCATCTGTTCTCCTCACCCCCAAAGTGAACCAGAGTTGGTCATTAAAAGAAGACCCACACGTTGCACATTAAAGGCCATGGCAGAATTGAAAGCAAGTCACGCAGGGTTTCAGCTACGAGACCAGCAGAGGGAGGTGCCAAAGGCCAGGCGTGCCGGGGACCCTGGTCTGGCGGAAGGCTGACCACAGGAGCTGATGGAGACAAGGACACGCATAGTCCCATTGCCCTGCATCCCTCGTTGGCAGCTGAGCACTGAACACGAGTGAAATCAGGCTCTGGCCTCCAGGCAACATTAGAAAGATTATTTTTTAATGTCTGTCCAGGGGCAGCCCCTACTAGTGGTAATGATTTATAAAGGGGGAATGGAGCCCACAGCACTGTCCTCAACATTTGCCACGATGCAGCAAAATTCTGCTGCATACCCCAGAGTCAACAGAATTCATTAGGTTCACAGGCTGTGTGAGGAGGCCTGAGGACAGACACCACGACCCCAAAGCCTCCACATTCCTCATTCGGACGGTGACCCCCTGCTCACATCAGGCTCCCTGGGTGACTGATACCTCCTCACCCCACACCAGCTGTGTGGGGCACAGCCCTAGAGTGACACGTGGCTTCATTCCCTGGTGCTGCCGCTGCTTTGAGGAAATGCTACCAGCTGGCTCAGGTCAAAAGCACTTAAAACTGTAGAATGGTTTGGAAGGGATCATAAAAGGTCATCTGGTCCAACCCCCTGCAGTGAGCAGGGACATCTTCAACATCATCAAGTTGCTCAGAGCTCCATCCAACCTGAACTTCAACAAGGGATGGGATTTAAGCCAGGACCTGAAACAGCTCTGCCAATACTAGAACTGAGAAGTTGGAAGAAGAAGGCAAGGGGAAAGGCTGAGTGGACAGCTGCAGTTGCCCTAAAGGTAGACAAGCCCTGAACATAAAGGGTTTTGCTTTACCCTTCATTGGGTAATAGGATTGGACTAGATGGTCTTTTGAGGTCCTTTCCAATCCCTAATGTTCTGTGATGTCCCTGTTCACTGCAGAGGTGGACTAGAGGAGTTGGAAGGGACCTCTAAAGCATTCTCTGAGTCTATGATCTAATTCTACTCACATGCCAGCAGTGACTTAGCCAGTCCTGCACTGAAAAAAGAGGGGAAGTGACTAATGGAGTCCACTTAGGAGGTGAGAGACCAGAAAGCCAGTTTTGCCAACCACTCAGCTCCTCTGACAAGAGCAGAGGATCCAGGCGTCCAGTGAACTGAGCAGCTGATCCAGCAGCCCCCACACGACACGGCGACGGTGCCAACATTTGTTTTCAATATCCAGAAAAGCCAAGCGAGTGAGTCTTGGCACTTAGCACTAAAGCAAAACAACAAAACCCCATGGCCCTGAAACCTCAGTGGTGCTCTCCTGCAATTATTTCAAACGAGACCCATCTCATCCTCCTGTATTTGTACTCAGCGGGGGGAGGTGAACTTATCTGCTGCCTGTGATGTTGGCTTAAGAGCTCTGCTTAGGACACCGTCATAATTCTTGTCTCTCTTTTTTGCTAATGGTTGCATACCTTTGATTAAAACCTGCATGGTGCATTAAAGGCTAAAACAGATGATGAATGACACGTAGTGCTTTGCGTTAGATCAGACTTGATTAGAATTTTTGATGATCCAGCAGCTCGAAGAGGAAACTGCATGAGCAGTGAAAATATTCAGCTGTTCCTGCTGTTGGAGGGCAGCGGCTTTTGTTTGACATGAGATACAAAACAGTAACTAAAAGGACAATGTACTCTCTTGGTCAATGAATGGCTTTAGACCACAAAAGAGCTCTGGTACAGAAAAGCTGGTGAATTAATCAGTCCAAATATTTGGGAGACTTACTGCTTGTTTGCCAGTGGGCTGCCCTCCCCCAGCAACAGTTTTGGAGCTGGGTGGTAGTTGGTTTATTTTTCAATCACTGCAAACACAACAGTCGAGAATCTTAAACAAACAAACAAGCAAACAAACAGAGCAGTTGCAGTAGAGGTTTGAGATACTGACCCAAGAGCGTATCACAGCGGCATCCAGACGGGGTCTCTTCAGTCGTCTCTGCCAGCACGCCCAGCTAAGCAAAACACTCTAGGCTGCTTTGGGGTAAAAGCTTTAGTTAGACAGGACAGACAAGTTGCAGAGGAGGAAGCAGCCTGATTAAACACCATGCTGGCAGCAAGCTGGCAGCATGAGTAAATTTGCAGCAGGGGGAGGTTCATTTTCTAAGGTCATAGAATCATAGAATCATTCAGGTTGGAAAAGGTTTAAAACTCACCTGGCCACGTTCCTGTGTGACTGGATCTTGGGATTCTGCTGTGGGGGGGGATTGGACTGGATGATCTTTAGAGGTCCCTTCCAATTCCTAATGACTGGATCTAGGGGATCCTGCTGTGGAGGGGGATTGGACTGGATGATCTTTGGAGCTCCCTTCCAATCCCTAACATTCTGTGATTCTGTGACCCTCGGGATCATCAAGTCCAACCATCAACCACAATGTGGTAGAAGAGTGAATAGAGCAAGTGCACTGAATAGAAGTAAAGAGCCAGGGATGACTGAGAGGAGACGGAAGAGACATTAAAACAAGAAGAAATAAGGCACAGTGGTTTTCTGATGCTGTCTCCAAACTAGGAGAATGGTTTTCTCTGGTGGTCTTACCTACTTACACAACGAACACCAAGATCTATTTTAATGTAGCTTCTAAAGGTCCATTTCTCCAAAGAGCAGTTTTCAAAACAAGTTGATGCAGCTATTTTGCAAGACTGGACACGAGTTGTTATCTCACTGTTAGCAAAAGTGCTGCTAAATATGATCAATGACCGTTCTAGTCCAACTGAGTTCCAATAACTACCTCAACCTTTTCAAAGCTGAACACTGATGTTGCAACGGTCTCTTTTGCTGTCAGTGCCCTATGTCTACACCTCTAAGCTTCACAGCACTCAAGTTGCAGAGTTGAATTCAAATCCAAGACCTTTGTACTCCCCTCAAGTACTGGGGGCATGAGCTGGGACAATGATAGGACAAGGGGCAAAGGGTGTCAGCTGGAACAGAGGAGGTTCCACATCAATCTGAGAAGGAACGTCTTCACAGTGAGGGTGCCAGAGCACTGGAAGTAGCTACCCAGGGGGGTTGTGGAGCCTCCTTCTCTGCAGACATTTAAAACATACCTGGACATGTTCCTGTGGGACTTGGTCTAGGTGGTCCTGCTGTGGCAGTCAAATTGGACTAGATGATCTTTCAAGGTCCCTTCCAATCCCTACTGTTAAGTGATTCTGTGATGTCCCATCACAGTACATCAACAGTGCTATCCAGACACTGTCTTCCTGAAGCTGGCTGCTGTAATGAGAGAAAAGAACCCCAAGCACGCACAGAGCTGTATTTCTAGCTCCAAACCACACCTAGCACCGTCTCTAAACATGTGCCTTTTCCCACTTTCTTGCTACCCATGACTGCTATTTTGAGATGCACAAGGGGAAAGCAAGTCATCGCGGAAGGGGAGAAAAGCAAAAGGCAAAGTACTGCAAAATCCATCATGGACAGCACTGACAGCTTCAAACAAAAGTCGTGTGACGAGCCGAAGAAGTAACTAAATAATCTCTTCTGTTATGGAGATAATGGGTTTTGATTCCCAAAAACTGTGTCGAATGGTGCGTGCCTTCGCAGTGTGTTTCGGCCGAGTGCTCCTTCCCCTCCGCGTTTGAAGGCGAACGTGCTCCAAAGGCACAGGAGCCAGATTACACGGAAGCATCCTGAGTTCCACAATCTTGAGAGCGTCCTACTTTGATCTCAGAAGTTGATTGCTGGAGCCCCACCAAGCAAAAAGACAGCACAGGAGGGTCTTTTCACTGACTCACACACACAAGGAAAAACTTAGGAGACTTCTGTGAAATCGCTTTGCCTTAGAATTTTCCTCAAGTGTTCCGTTTCCACTATAAATAGAAAATAGAATCTCATGACAAAGATGCAGTTGACATAGTGTGCAATTTATCTTCTGCGAGCACATTTCAGAGCACTTGTCTCAAAGCTGACATGCTGTGTGGACTGTGGAATATGACTATTTCAGTGTGTTCCATGACAAATGCAAGCAAGAGTAGCTGGGATGCAAACAACCCACAAAGAAAACACTCCACCAGCTCTCCTGACCTAGACTCCTTTGTGATAGCAGATAACCTGTGGAGCCAAAAGTCTTCCAGCATAAACAGGAAGAGGGTTGCTTCTCCTTCCTTGGCTCACTTCCCACCGTGCTTGACTTGTAAAGACTTGTTCCTGGAAACACACTGTTAAATAGAGTTGACTTCTTCCCCACCTATAAAAATACCACAGACATGCAAATGATCAGTCCCTTATATGTAGACAGCCACTGGAGGCAACTAGTGAACATAAACAAAAGTGAATGCATCGGATCCCAAGGTTGTCACTCCCTTTTCACAGTGTCTTTTCTCCTGGGAGCCATCTCGAGCAAGGAGACACAATAATGTTTTGTGGTAGGTCACTTATGCTAAAGTGTTCACACTCTTCCACACCTCAGACTGCAGACCCACGGGTGTAAATAGAGGTTTATTCTACTGGTAGCAGTGCCAACTGAAAGAATCAGCTGGTCTCATGTACTGAAATCCAGTGTAAGGTGTCAAGTGCTACAAGAGATCTAAGGCTTCAGCACCTGGGAGGTGGGATGACCAACCTCAGACACAGCAGATGCTGACAGAGTGCTAAAACAGGCTGCCCAGGGGAGTTGTGGCCACCTGGCCATGTTCCTGTGTGACTTGGTTTAGGTGATCCTGCTCTGGCAGGAGGATTGGACTGGATGATCTTTCGAGGTCTCTTCCAATCCCTAATGGTCTGTGATTCTGTGAATCCAGAAGGTAGATACATCCATTTATATGATGAGAGAGCACTGCATCAACCGCCTATTTAGACAGTCCATATATTCAGGTGTTTAGGTAGAACGTACACAGATGAAGCCTAGTATGGACAAGTTCCTGTGCAACTCGGTCTAGGGGATCCTGCTCTGACAGGGGCATGGACCAGATGATCTTTTGAGGTCCCTTCCAATCCCTAATGGTCTGTGATTCTGTAATGTTCTGTAACATAAGAACACATGGGCTACACACACTGAACATAGGAAGTTCCATAAAAATATCAGAAAGAACTTCTTCCCAGTGAGGGTGACGGAGCACTGGAACGGGCTGCACAGAGGGGTTGTGGAGCCTCCTTCTCTGGAGACGTTTAAAACCTGCCTGGATGTGTTCCTGTGTGACTTGGTCTAGGTGGTCCTGCTCGGGCAAGGGGATTGGACTAGATGATCTTTCAAGGTCCCTTCCAATCCCTAATGATTCCGTGATAGATGTCATATGAGCAACTATCTGACAGTTCTTCATCTTCTGCTGCTCCCAGCTCCAGACAGCACCAGAAGCAGCTCAGAACCACGCACACACCATCCAGATACAGACAAAGATTCCCTGTTTTCCTTGCCACTAACCTAAGGTCTGATTAGGGAAGGCACTGGAAGTGCATCCAAAGTGATTTCACAACTTCACAGGATCAGCATCTTAATCACAGGGAAAATATTTCATTAATACAAAGCCAAGGAATGAAGGCAAACACTTACCATAAGTAATTAGAAGCTTTAAAAAGCAAACACATTGTCTGCTAAACCAGTACCAACCAGAGCAACTGTTGTCTTCCAGGCGTGAGTCAGAAGGTTACGCGTAACTGTCAACACTGCTGCACTGCCACTAATGATTGATATCGCCAAGAAGGGCGCTGTGGCGGAGTCTGCATTCTTACCAACGGAGGAGCGCAACTCCAACGGCTCTAAAAATAGGGCTCCGAAAAAACTCCAAGAAAAACAAAGAGTTCCGAAAAGTCTGAGAGTCTGGTCTCAAGGAGAAGGCTCCTGTCACAAAGAAGGAGAGCAGTTGGGGCGCACAAAAGATGAAGAGAATTAAAAGGAGAGTGGGAGGGGAAGGAGGGAACAAGTGAGACTCTTGATTTGGAACAAGATTCTGTTGCTTTAACTATTAAGTGCAGAGTAAACAGCCTGTTAAATGCTTACAGAATATGTGCACAGAAAGCAGTAGCACAAGTCAGATCTGCCCCATGTGGATGTTGTTTACAAAGCAGCCTCCTTGGAAATGTTCCTCAGACTTCTGACAGATGAACTTTCTGTAGGTTGTACGTTTGAACACGGAACGCCTATTGCTTCCATCTGCCTTTGGCTTGTACGGTTCCTTGGGGGCTTAATACAGAGACAGACACTTAGCGGAGAGAAGGGTTTATTGAGTGGCAAAGGCACATTTTCTAGGAGAACTCGCTAGGAGGAGGGGATTAAAAAAAACCACCAACCCCAAACCACCCAACACAACAAAACCAACCCACAACCGACCACTGGCTTCTACAGAGAAGAAACCACTGCGAGAAGAAGAAAGGGCTTTAGGAAAAAAAAGGAGCAGGCCTGAAGCACTTATTTATATTTCATCTCGGTACGACACGGTTTTGCTCATCTAATTCCATTTAAGAACATCACGATTTTTGTTTCAAATGTCTCCGCGCTGAAACGTATTCTCTGAAGTGCCCCGGAGCTGCTGGTATTGTGAATGTTATCTAAATGACTCACTCCAATGTTTAAGGACAACTCAGCTCAAGAAATGCAGGATTCCTGCCTTTCAATTATTTTGATTTCTCAAGGTTTTCATTCGGGGTGAGAAGAAGAAAGACGCAGAACAACGGGCAGCGGTTCGAATGAAGGCACAGAATTGCTGCTGCTTTCTGCCGTACGGGACGAAGACAGATGTGAGCAAGGAGCATGTTTGCTCCTAGTCTGTTTTCTCCTGATATTCAGGGGTGAATCAGAGATCATATCAGGGATTGGAAGGGACCTCAAAAGATCATCTAGTCCAATCCCCCTGCCACAGCAGGATCCCCTAGACCCTGTTGCATAGGAACATGACCAGATGGGTTTTAAACATCTCCAGAGAAGGAGACTCCACAACCCCACTGGGCAGCCCCTTCCAGTGCTCTGGCACCCTCACCGTGAAGAAGGTCCTTCTCATATTGATGTGGAACCTCCTCTGTTCCAGCTCACATCGATTCCCCTTGTCCTATCATTGGGTGCCCCTGAGTAGAGCCTGGCTCCATCCTCCTGACACCCACCCTTTCCATACTGATCAGCATTAATGGGGTCACGCCTCAGTCTCCTGTTCTCCAATCCTAAACAACGCTCCCAGTTTAAACCAGTCAGACAGCATATAGATATCATTCCCTTAAAATCAAGGCCAAAAGAGATACCAGATGTACGCAGAGACCATTAACTTTAACCAAAACAGCCTGGTCGATGACCAAGACTCGAATGAGGCAAAAGCACTCCAGTGCTTAGAAAACTGCCACAGACGCAGGGTTGGCAAGAGCTGAAGAAGCCCTGCAACGCAAGGAATTAATCATGAGAGATGTATACAAACGATTCCAGCAGACGAACCGCACCTAATGCTATATGAGGTGAAAGATCCGCAGAGCCTGCCAACCTGACCCAGGGAAAATTCCCTCCCAAATCAACCAAGGAGCCCGTAAGCACTCTCTATCCCACCACCTACCTAGAGATCTCCTGCTGCAGCCAATCTCCAGAGCTGCGGGGAAGGCAGTTAACGATGACAAAAAGGAGCAGATAGAAGACTCTGTGGATTGAACAAGGGAGGGGATGGAAAGAAATCTGCCCTAATCACCTTTGGGCAGATCAGTCCAAATCTGAACCAAGATTTTCAGGTCTGTTAATGGTCTTGATGTGGAGTTGGTGGCCACAAGGTTTTGAGTGCACAGGGACAGAGCTGTCCTGTCCAGGCTCATCCTGCAGCTTAACGTGATCGTGACTCTGTCTCTTCCTCAGAGGGAGCAACAGATCAACAGATCTCATAGCCAGGAAACAGCTGCTTATTTCGAGACTGAACTCCAGCTTCCATCCACATGGACATGGTCCTGCGTGACCTGATCTAGGGGATCCTGCTATGGCAAGGGGATTGGACTGGATGATCTTTTGGGGTCCCTTCCAATCCCTAATGATTCTATGAGTCTATGATCTTTCAAGGTCCCTTCCAAACCCTAACGTTCTGTGCATTCTGTGATTCCATCAGCCAGGTGGAAAGCCTCTGCCACCAGGTATCTTCTTCAAAGTGGCCTCTCAGCCTTAAGAGGATGACTCTGAAATCTTTTAAACCTCTCATCCCAGTGCTTGTTTTCCAGTGTAACTCATTTTATACCTCAGCTCAGACACAACAGGACACCTCACCCTAGGAGGAAGCCTACAAAGAGTACTAAGCATCTCTCGTTTCCATGGATCATGTCAGCTTTTCTTTCTTTTAGCCACAGCTCAGCAGCAAAAATTCAAGTGAAAGAAATGATATGTGATGCCACCTACATTTTTCTGTTTTCCTAAGTGTGTTTTACTCCATTCTCTGTTCCATACTAACTAGGGCTTGGAACAGAAACGTTAAACTAGGTGATCACTCTTCACCTGGCCCCACTGTTTGCTTCCTTGCTAAGTTTTCCATCAGACTTGACCAGTAGCTGTCATCCATCTCCGGCTGGACGGCTGATCACCACGTGAAGAATAAATTCATAATACAAGTACCTGAAAGAGCCTGAACGATTTATGGGGAGAAGATGTTTGCCCATAGAGGCTGTCACAAGTGGAAGCAGAGGAAGATTATTGAATGAGTATTTTAGGCAGCGGGTAAGCTATAAAGCTGAAGAATTTTTCTTCACTCACACAGAGTGAAAAGAAAAAATACCAGAAGTAGAGGAGAGATTGTGCTCAGGGGATGTCAACTGCATTGCTGATTGAGGTGGAAAATCTGTGAAGGAGCCCCTTGTTAAAACTGTTGGCAGTGTATCATCGGGCGCTGCACACGCTCGCTCTGCACCAGGCAGGGATTTTTTATTTCATATATCATTCAGAACTTGCTGTAACCCTTCCAAAAGTCACATTACATTGTCAGGCAGTCCCATTAGCACAAAGGCCTTCACTCCATGCAGAAACTGGCTGCTCTGGAAGATGAGCATGGGGAGCGGGCGCTATAGGTGGCCTTTTCACATCGAGATGCTCCACGGACACGCTCAGCCAGGGAAGCAGAGTTTCTGTTGAAGATGAATTGCATCTCCCCAGCTTTCAGCATCTGTCTTATGCATGGGGCTTTGTACCTGGGTGTTCTGCATCTCTCTAACATCCTTCTCCACCATGCCACATCCCATGCCAATTCCACTATTTACAACATCCCCAGCCAAATTAAACACAGGAGTTGCTTCCAATAAATCCCAACGTTTCTGAAAGCCCCGGTAAGCTCAGCAACATCTCTCAAACTATTCGCTACAACCCTCTTCCCTAAAGAGGGAAGGCCAGATCATATTTCCTCCATAGGAAAGAGATCACTCTTCCTCTGGGCAAAATCACAAAACAATCCTGGTTGGAAGGGACCTCCTAGATCACCGAGTCCCACCAGACCCACAATGACAGAGACCCTAAATACCTGGTGGATTGACAAACACAAACTAAGCCCCTCTATGCTGCCACTCTAGCAGGGCATGAAGCACCGTGTCTACATAGTTCTTAAACACCTCCAGGGATGGCGACACAACCACCTCCCTGGGAAGGCCCTTCCAGTGCCCAGCCACTCTTTCTGTAAAGGATTTCTTCCTAAGATCCAACCCAAACTTCCCCTGCCTCAACTTCAGACCATTTCCCCTGCTTTTATCAGTAGTTCCTAAGGAGAAGAGGCCAACAGCCACCTCTCCAGAAGCTCCTTTCATGTAGTTGTAGAGGGCAACAAGGTCCCCCCCTCAGCCTTCTCTTCTCCAAACTAAACCTGCCCAGCTCCATCAGCCTTTCCTCATATGACTTGTTCTCTAAACCCCTCATGAGCTTAGTAGCTCTCCTCTGGACAAAATGACAAAGGAAGCCACCTCAGAAATGAATGCTGTACTGACAGAGACCTTGTCCTGTCATTGAGTGCAACTGAGCAGAGCCTGGCTCCATCCTCCTGACACCCACCCTTCACACATTGATCAACATTAATGGGGTCACCCCTCAGTCTCCTTTTTTCCAAGCTCAAGAGCCCCAGCTCCCTCAGGCCTTCCTCATCAGGGAGATGCTCCCCTCCCTTCATCATCTCTGTGGCTCTGCACTGAACTCTCTCCAGTGGCTCTGTGTCCTTCTGGAACTGAGGGGCCCAGAACTGGACAAAATATTCCAGATGTGTTCTCACCAGGGCAGAGTAGAGGGGGAGGAGAACTATGGTGACAGCATGGACTTACCAATGACACCTTGCTTCCTGCAAAAACATCCTCACTGACTTTTATTTCGTCCTCCAGAACTGCTTCTTTCAGAGATTGAAAAGTCTCTGTCCACAGAAGCAGTGTGGGAGCCTGATAATGCCGACGATCAGGAAATGCTGAGGTGTGCTGGCTCTGCTATTCTCCTCTTCACTCATGTAGTAGCTACAATAGTGCCTTCAGAGGTCAGGACTGCCAGCCCTCCCGTGCTTCAAATTGCCACTCTAGAGTAGGAAAATCAAATACACGTAAGTCAGGCCACAATTTCTAAATTTCCACACTTTCCATGCTTTTCTCTCCATTGCATCAGCCTCTATCTGCTTGATAATCATCTTCCAAGGTCAAAGGAAGAAAAGCAAAATTTAATTTGACCATAGTTTTCCTTTAATCTTTGCAATTTCCACACATCTGATCTTATCAAGGTACAAAAGTATTGCCCTGCTGCACAGGCAGATGTGACCAAGGAAGCTCTGTGAGCACTGGATACGCTTTTTAGGTGTGAACGAGGAAAGGCTGATAAGGAAAGAGTCAGTTCAGCAACATAAGCTACGTAGTTTGTTAAACACACCATCACCACCCTTACTCCCCCAAATCAGGTATTTAACAAAGTATATGCTAAAAATAAGGCAAAATGAAATTATAATGGTCACATAGGAGGTGACCATTACAATATGAGAGGCAACAACTTCATGATGAGGATGACTGAGGACTGGAACGGGTTGCCCAGAGGAGTTGTGGAGTCTCCTTCTCTGGAGAAGCTTAAAACCCACCTGAACACGTTCCTGTGCGACTGGATCTGGGAGATCCTGCTGTGGCAGGGGGATTGGACTGAATGATCTTTCAAGGTCACTTCCAATCCCTAATGCTTTGTGAATCTGTGATTTACACTAAGAAAAAGTTAATTGTAAATAAAGTGAAGAAAAGTCATATAACTGCACCTACTGTCAGTATCCATTGATGAGCTGCAGGTAGATATTGCTGCTACACAACCAGTGATGGGTGGTATTGCTGTTCAAATAGATGATTCTTCACGTGCAGTCCTTACAACCCAAAACCCACCTATTGGCTACAGGGCCATGGTCTGTTTGATTCACTGCTTACAGGCTGCCCAGGGGGGTTGTAGAATCTCCTTCTATGGAGACGTTTAAAACCTACCTGGACATGTTCCTGTATGACTCAATCTAGGGGATCCTGCTGTGGCAGGGGGATTGATCTGGATGATCTTTCGAGGTCCCTTCCAGTCCCTAATGACTGGATCTAGGGGATCCTGCTGTGGCAGGGGGATTGGAC
>JAOXOE010000343.1:1581765-1596990 GCA_028565055.1 Phoeniculus purpureus | reverse complement strand
TAAATATGTGAAGGGTGGGTGTCAGGAGGATGGAGCCAGGCTCTGCTCAGTGTCATCTAGTGATAGGAGAAGGGGCAGTAGGTGTGATCCGGAACACAGGGCGTTCCACATCAATATGAGAAGGAACTTTTTCATGGTGAAGGTGACAGAGCCCTGGAAGGGGTTGCCCAGGGAGGTTGTGGAGTCTCTTTCTCTGGAGATGTTTAAAACCCTCCTGGATACGTTCCTGTGCGACTTGATCTAGTGATCCTGCTCTGGTCAGGGGATTGGACTAGATGATCTTTCAAGGTCCCTTCCAATCCCTAATGATTCTATGATTCTGTGACAAATACCACAGCTTTATTGGAAATCATCTAGCATGACCTGATGGTAACTTACATGCAGGTCCACTGTTTGTAGCAATGAACCGTTCTGTATTCACAGCAACTGCACCTTTTTGCTTGCTTTTGGTAATCCACCTTTACAGCAACCGGTTAGCACTTTCTAGCTACGTACAGGATTTAAACAGGGCTGAATCTTTACAGTCACCAAGGTACTAATTCAAAGAACTCATCTAAAAGAGCCTGAATTACTTTTCAGATAACCATTAGAATCTGTCGTGAATGCACTGGTATGACTACAATGAGATACTATTGTGATAATAAAAACTGCATCATTCAGGGGCTTAGGGGTGATGCTTGCTATTTTTTTCTACCCATAATTCAAGGAAACAAATGTTTATGGTCTAAATATAAATAAAAAAGTTACTAAACAAAGACAGTTTGCCGTCTTCATAACAGTGGTAGAAGTTCCAACGTCTTTGGTGAAGGGCAGGGGAACTCACTTCCCACAGCCACTCTTTTAGACAAAGCCATACATCTTCCCCCACCCCTCCCTGAGATGCACCTTTAAAACGCAATTTTAAATTTCTTTCTCCAAAGAAAAAGGAAATAATAGGAGTTGTGACAAAAACCTTGTTTCCTCAGGGATGCAGTTCATGGGTCAGTGGACTGGCTCAGCATTATCATTAATCTTCTCTCGCAAACTTACTCTGCTATTGCAATTCTGGGCTGGATGCTGAAGGTGAAGTTCCATCCACTTTTCTTCTACCCATGAACTGGACATCCACACTTCAGACCTTTCTGTCTCATACTTTGCTAGCTTCACGTGTAATAAATCCTTTCATCTTTTATATCAAGGGAAGCTTATAATAGTTTGACATTGCTTTCAGTCATTCTAATCTTGACATTTGTCATCTGTAGCCAGACTCCAAGGAGAGCAGAACTGCTCCTCATTGTTATTCAGCACATTAACAGCAACCCTAGGTCCACCATTTGACCCTAAAAATAAATACCAAAGCCTGAGGACTATTCTATTTACCACAGAAAGAAAACAAATCACCATCTCAAGTTAAGTGGAAGCATGCAAATGTAAAGGATAGGGCATACACTCGCTGAACATGTCGCAGCCACCTGACATCGACGCATATCCTGCTGATAGAAAGCACGGTATATGTAATTAAGAATGACTTCTTTGAAGTCATGGTCAGGATTTCGACTTTGTAATGCAGCTGCTGAGATTTCACTCACATCAAGTGATTTGGGGGATTGGACTAGATGATCTTTTGAGGTCTCTTCCAATCCCTAATGATTCTATGATTTCAGGAGCTGCAGTTTAAGAGGACGTCAAAGTGGCAACACAGTGAGGGACATACAGAAGGCAGCCTATTTCAACAATTAGTTTAAGTGTGCATCTTGTTAGGAGACACCAGTGTTAAAGAAAGGTCTATGAACAGCATAGTATAAGCAGCAGAAATAAATCCTGCTATAACAGTGGGGAGCTCACCACAGCGTACTCCTTCCACAGAGATAAATTACACGGTGATGCTTCTTGTAGCCCCAAGTAGTGACATGATGGAACCACATCCCATGCACCACTAGGGAAGATACTCAGAGTCTCTCTTGATGTGGGGAGTACACCAAATGTATTCAAAGAAAGCAGGTACTTTTAAGAAACAATATTTTAAGTATATTTCTATTAAGAGTTAGGTCTGCTAATGTTCCATATTCGGCCTGAAATGCTCTTTGTATTTGGGGTTATCTATAACAAGCTGTTAATACAGAGTCCATGCTGCCAAAGACAGAACAGAGTTTTCCATCATTTCATTAGCTGAAAATGGTATAGATGTCATCCTAAAGACAAATTGTCATTCATCTGAAGAAAATGCCTCTTCTTAAAGGAAAGAAAAGCTGATTTGTCAGTGTTGGCATCACTTCTGTGAAACGAATAAAAAGCGACACTGACCCTTAGCAGAATCATATCTGTCGTGAACTTTTCATAGTGCATGTCTATTATCACTGAGAAATCCACTTCTTTTGAAAGGGCTCAAGTTAACAACTTTACGAACTGTTCCTTCCTCTGGCATGCTGCAGAGACATCCACCATATGCATGGCACAGCGCTCTGCCTGAGATTATGTTAGTGCTAAAAATCAAAGGTCTGACACTCTTCATTTTAACACATATGCCATATGCATAATGCCTGCAACTCCTCTAGTTTTGCTCGTTGAAGTAAAATATTTGGTTAGAAGCTGAAGTGGGACAGACAAGATATTTTGACTACCCTGTATCCCACCTTTAACAGCAAAGAACAGTTAATTACTGCAATTTATTTACAGATCAGGAAGTATTCCCTGCAATACTTCATCTGTCTTCAGGTTCCCATTGCAGAGATGGTAAGACCTACTAAAGCAATAAACAAGGTGGAAGATGGAAGAAATGAAAGCTTATGGCTTCTCACAGATGGGAAATCGAGACAGTGAGTCACAGTAAGATTTTTCAAGGGCACAAACAATTTTGTAGTAACTTCTGCAGATAGGTCAAACTGAAAAAATGTGATAATCAGTCTCAAATCTTTCATATCTAATTCAAGGATCTTAAACATTATCCTCATAATTTTCACAAAACCCCTAACTTACAAACTACTGGCTGAAAGAAGAGCTTACTTTTTTATCCAGTAAGTGTTGGCCTTTGGTACTTCATAATCATTTTATTTCTCAGAGCTGCTAAACGTGATGGAAATTGCTGTGACCCTTCCTTTTTTTGTTAGCCATGTACTCTTCCTTAGAATTCCTGCTTTGGAAAAATGGTCCAACACTTCTACCTACTGAAGCTGTGTTTTGCTGCCTTGGCAGGAGCCTTAACAGGGGTTTTGTTGGTTTTACCCTGTTTGCTGAAAGGCAAGCACTGGTATTTGGTAAGGATATTACAATGAAGTAATTTTATTTCCTAACCAGTTATATAAGTAAGTTTTCCACCTCCAGAGGCAGGGGTATGGCTTATGTTCACTAAGAAATGTATTTCACATCCCTTACAGGTTTGCTTTTTCTCGTCATTAACTTTTTTATGCCTTTATTGCATAACCCAGTTGCACAAACTAAAAACTATTACCTCGCTGCTACTTTCTGTAAGTGATAAAACAGATGAGCTGGGAGAGCTCACTAATGTGAATATAATCTTATGAACTTTGGCTGTGTCCCCTCTCAGAAAAAGTGAGGAGGTCTCACAAATATATGTTGAAACAAATGATCCAGCTTCTTTTATTACAGCTGCAAAAATTTTGTCTATCTGCCCACCTTATTGGCTCATACATAACAAATAATTGAATGAAGCATGTCGTTCTGGGAGGAATACAGCTGAATGGGCTGTTCCCCCCTGCCCCTGCAGCCTTTTGAAAAAATCTTGAAAATAATTATAACAATGTGGGCCTTTAAGTTTGGGTTTTTTTCTCAAATCCAGTTAGGAAGCTCAAAACCAGCACCTGTATTGTTGCTTACCAGACACCAACATCAACAGGAATTAGTTTTGAGACGGCGATCAGGAGATTGTGCCAGAGGTAGTTATACTAATAGTTACTGCAAAGGCTGTGCACTTAATAGCAAATCATCAGAACACGCAGCCATCCCAGCTGTCTTGATAACTGGAGGAAATTGTGTTAATCATTTAGCTTTTTGATGACAAAGTTGTCAGATAAACCAAATCAACTGCAGTCTTCAGTGCACTAACTGTAGCAAAAAGGCAGCCACTATCAGGAAGACTGTGAAGTAGGGAGAAGGGAAGGAAAAAATGCAATTAAAGATGCTGAATTATGTTCTGGGTTGAAGAAACCAAACTGATAAACCTCAAACCAAAGGTAGAAACACAGAGCCTATGGAGAAGCAGAATCACAGAATGATTTAGCTTGGAAAAAGACCATTAAGATTATCAGATCCATTATCATTAACCTCAATGTACCAAGCCCACCGCTAAACCATGTCCTTAAGCACCATATCAGCACAACTTTAAAACACATCCAGGCCATGGCGATTCAATCTCCTCGCTGGGCAGCCTGTTCCAATGCCTGATGACCCTTTCAATAAAGACTCTTTCCTTAATGTCTAACCGAAACTTCCCCTGGCACAGCTCTTGTCCTATCACTCCTTACTTGTGAGCAGAGATCAGCATCCACCACTCTACAACCTTTTTTCAGGTAGTTACAGACAGCAATAAGATGTCCCCTGAGCCTCCTTTCTTTCAGGCTATATAGCCCCAGCTCCTTCAGCTGCCTCTCATAAGTTTGTTCTCCTGATCCTTCACAAATCTTACTGCTGTTCTTTGGACCTGCTCTAGCACCTCAATATATCTTTATTGTATTGAGGTGCCCAAAACTGAACCCAGTATTGAAGGTGTGGCTCCACCAGCACAAAATTCAGGGGCATGATTGCTTCTACTGGCTCCGTTATTTCTGATATACGCCAGGATGCTGGTGGTGTTCTGTGTCACCTGGGCACACTCATGGCTCATATGTAGCTTGCTGTCAATCAATGCCTCCAGGTGGCAGCTGTCCAGCCACACTCCCCCAAGACTGTGGTGTTGCATTGGGTTGTTGTGACCCAATTGCAGGACCCAGCCCTTGGCCTGGTTGAAGTTCAGACATGTGATCTTGGCCCATCAATCCAGCCTGTCCAGCAGATCAACACACCCAATTAATTTGGTCTCATCTGCAAACTGACTAAGGGTGCCCTTGATCCCTTCATCCAGATAGTTGACAAATATATAGTAAAGAGGAGTGGCCCCAATACTGGGCCCTGGGTACATGAATTGTGACCAGCTGCCAACTGGATTGAAATCCATTCACTACCAATCTTTGTGTCCAGTCATCCAGGCAGTGCTTATTCCGGCAGAGCATGCACCCTTCCAAGCCACAGGCAGTCAGCTGTCTCATGAGAATGCTGCAGGAAATGATGTAAAAGGCTTTATTGAAGCAGGTGGATTTCTTTCATCTGCAAGCTGTGCAGTTTGCCAGCATGGCAACCTAACAGTGGAATAGAGGTAACAAGCCAAAACACAGGTGGAACCTCCTATGTTCCAGCTCACACCCATTGCCCTGTGTCCTATCACTAGATGACACTGAGCAGAGCCTGGCTCCCTCCTCCTGACACCCACCCTTCACGTATTTATAGACATTAATGAGATCACCTCTCAGTCTCCTCTAAGCTAAAGAGACCCAGCTCCTATCAGACAGCATCTGCTGTGTCTTATCTTCATGGAAGAGATGATCTTGCTTTGCTTCCAGCCATCAGGCTGCTGATTGTGGAGGCTGAGTATCTGGTGCTCACACCTTACTGCTGGAGTTAGCGCCAATCGGCCATTAATTCCTTCAACACACACCAGAAAGCTCTCGCAGGACATTACAATTCCACAAGCATCTTGGTCTAGACTAAATACAGAAGCTCACAAAAGCTCCTAAAATCCACAAGCTACTTACTCTGGATAGTGGATTAGACAGACTCGGAAAACAACTGGATAACAGGTTGTGACTCAGATTCACCAGACTATTTCTTTGAAGGTATTACTCTACACGCATCAGCAAGCGGAGCAATCACCCCATTCAACTCTGCATCACAGCGAAGCTTTTCCCTCCCCACACACATTTATCATTAAAATCATCCCCACAACATTTTTATCGTGGAAAAAGCCTTAGTGGAAAATTGTCCACTATTCTTCTGAGAGATTTTTTCCATCTCTCAGAAGAAATGCCTCCCTCCCCGTTATTTTATTTACGGCGCTCACATCGCTTTGAAGCAATTTTCAAAAATCACTGACATTTTTATTTCACCAGAAGCTGTTGTTTCTTAGCCTTCACTAAACAAGAATGTAACCCCTGCTGTTGGCTGTGAATTGGCATTTTCAAAAGTTATTTTGAAAACTACTCAAAAATTGGGTTTAGTCGAGTTTTCGGTGAAGCACGGGATAGAAAAGTTGATGGGAGAAGGATCCATTTCGGATGGTGTGGTTTGGGCTTTTTTCTCAAGCACAAAACACTCTTTCCTGTGCTTCCTGATTGTCTCATTAAACCCCCGATAATTTCCATCAAGAGCTCCTGAACGCGCTAATGGACTCAATTCCCTTGACTTCAATGGGCGCAACCCGCTGCAGCATCTCACAGGAGGTAACCGGCACCACATGACTGGATTTTCAAAAGGGCAGAGCTGCTCTAACTACCTTTGTCCTGAAAGAATTCAATTTAGGCAGCCCCGAAGCCTCTCTGATTCACACAATACATGTTTACAATCAAGCTGCTTCTCCCATTGTCCGGGGCCTGTCTTTCAAAAACAGCTATTAAAAGGCTCCCTCCTTAGTCCACAATCTCTTTTGATTTGCAGAACTGCTCATCTCTCTACTGGAATGTCACCAGAACACTCGACCATTTGCTTTTAGGGAATCACCACCACAGAATCATCATCATCACCACCACAGAATCATCATCATCACCACCACAGAATCATCATCATCACCACCACAGAATCATCAGGGACCTTGAAAGATCATCCAGTCCAATCCACCTGCCACAGCAGAATTACCTAGATCCAGTTGCACAGGAACACATCCAGACAGGTTTTAAACGTCTCCAGGGAAGGAGACTCCACAACCCCCCTTGGGTAGCCCCTTCCAGGGCTCTGTCACCCTCACCATGAAGAAGTTCCTTTTGATACTGATGTGGAACCTCCTCTGTTCCAGCTCACACCCATTGCCCCTTGTCCTATCATTAGATGCTGCTGAGCAGAGCCTGGCTCCATCCTCCTGCCACCCACCCTTCACATATTTATCAACATCTATCTAAAAAAACTGTAAGACCAACCAAAGAGAAGGAGGCAGGTTTCTGCACTAAAAATTAAATAAATAAACCAGCTGGTTGCACAACCTAAAGAGAGATTTGAAGACTTCAAGCCAAGTAAAAGAAGGTTCTGGATTTGAAGCAATGACAACAATAATAAAAATCACAGGGACTGAATTGACTAAATCAATTTTCTTGTAAAAGTGTCACAATTACAGATGGTAACAATCTGGAAATAGCTGCAAAGAGAAAAATAATTACAAAGGGATGGAAACGTACTAGTGCTCAATCGGACTGGATGTGTGGGAAAGTATCTTCTGATACATCCCGGCTGTCCTTAATTCATCATCTGACGGTACTGAGCGCCTACTTTTACAAACAAAAACATTGCCTCAGTTGTTGAAATCCTTTATTTAGTAATCTGTGTAGGCTGAAATGTTGAAATTGGTGTCTAAATGCCTGGCTTCTGAATCTGGCTTCAGAGCTCTCTTTGTCTAATGTCATCGGGACGGTCGCAGGCTTTTAGTCAAATGTCGTTTGATTTATCAGGTTCTTTCAAACATCCTAACATCATCCCTCCCACGGAAATATCTCCTGGTTTAGATCTTGAAAATTCAAGGAAATGCCACTTAATGCCCAGCTTCTCCAATACAAATCATCACAGCAAGGATGGGAGGCAGGAAGAGGAAAAAATCTTGGAGTGCTCCACAAAGTGGGTGTTATTATGGCTTAAGAAGCTGGAAAATAGCAGAGAGGATTTAGCCCAAACTCCAAACAAAATCAGCAGGCTTTAGGCACCCATGACACCCATGTCCTTATTTAGGCACCCATGATGGAGCTGATTGAGCACCTCACTCACTGTCAATGGTCACCCTCAGCATCACAGCCTCAAAACTGCCCTTGTATGGTCTAGAAATTAAACCTAAATTGTTTGAGAAGCTCAATGCAGTAGATGGGCTGAAAACCAGGCTCCGGCTCCTTGCCGAGCACCACACCTCAGATGCCTGTGCCCTTGCCAGGGAGCAGAGAGCAGTGCTTCATGCAGGTGCTTGTACAGGCAACCTCCAGGTGATTCCATGTAATTCTCTTGGAAAAGATACTACAGCACGTGCCCTCTGTTGCATTAGACATTCGATTCAGATTGCGAAGCAGCCTTGGAGGAAGGCTGATAACAGAGCGTCTTCCCTCCCTTGTAAATCACAAGTGGCCAGTCTGATCCGTACGTGCTCCCAAGTGCAGAGAGGGCATTCGCAACACCCTTTTCTTTTATAACCCCATCAAGGTCCTACGCCTTGGTGAAGGGAAGAAACCCCCTGATGTTTAGGGCATTCAAGAACTGCTGGTGGCTGTAGGAAAGGAAGGAAGAGGTAACACAAGCTGACAGAATGACAGGATGCACCGCTCAGCAACCGTGAGTAACTGCAGCTCCTCATGAGGTGACACAGCCACTTAGTGTCCCTCGCTGAGATGATGTCTTTCAGCCTCCAACAAGCCCTGAATGAGGACAAATGTTTCCAGAAATAGCAGCATACTGGTGACAGGCTATAGGCAGCAACTGAATACCTGTTTCTTCACGACTGCCAAGTGACCACAACAGCGCACAGAACAACAGATGCACAACCATGCTGCTGACAAATACAAGAGTCACAGATCTGCCCCTCTACATGGGGAAACAGTAAGCACACAGTCTATCATGCTTCTGACTTTGCTGCTCAGACCATCAGCTGACCATGGGCCAAATGGGCTTTGTGGACTTTATGAACCTCACTAAACCCAGCCTGCTCCATTTAGCTCAGCCCTACAGCTAGGAACCACACGTTCCTCATCGTTCGCAGCACCTGCCTCTATCACAAACAGAAATGACAAAACAAGCCCAAGTTCAAGATCCAGGCTTGCAGAGCAGCAGAGTCCTTCAAGTGTCATGGTCAAAGAAACCCCAACCAATTCCACTCTCAAGAAGTGGAAGAAGTTGGGATTCACGAAGAGACAACATGAAGGGCTGCAGTTTCAAGTGAACTCACAACGCACCGCATGCTTTCCAGCTGCTCGGGCGCTGCGGGACTAAGACAGATGTTTACACATCAAGCAGCTCAGCTCTCTTACGAAGAAACGCACATTCAGAAGACCTGCTAAACACTAGACGCCTTTATGTCACTGCCAAGCAGTCGCAATGAATGGAGCACTTCTCAATCCCAGCTAAGATCAAAACATTATTGGTGAAGAACAAGAAAGGTCCTTCTGTATTAAATAAACCAAAAGCCTCCGGCGCTGCCAAACCGCCCTTTGGGGAGGTCGAGCGGAGACTGAGGGGGACATGGTAGAGAACACAATACTCACTCTTCTGCAGAAGGGACAGAAAAGTGCTTCCCTCTTTCCCGAGCCTGAGAAAGCGGGGCTGCCCTCAGCTCCCACATTGTCTCAACCGGTGTCGTAAAAGGTTCCATCTGCTACAGCCATGGACTCAGTTATCTTTCAGTGCTCACTCTCTGCAGGCACTCACTTCCAGGACTGAAGATCAGTGTTCATTACTGAATCGCTATTCAAAAGCAAAAAGCAATGAGTGTTTTATTCTCAAAAGGCTCCCAATGGATTCATGCCTCCACCTTCACCATTACTTAAGTCTTTCCCCCGCATCATTTTGAGAAGATGAGATCATCCAGACGCTCTTACCCTGATCTTATCAGTCGAAGTTAGAGCTGCCTTTCTGAATACCAGCAAAATGGGCTATAAACAGTATTTTTTGCAACCATGCAACAGCACCAGTAGTGTGTTGTTCATTTTCTCTCCAATTTATGATCAATATATGAGCCTCCTTCTCTGGAGACATTTAAAACCTGCTTGGGCTTGTTCCTGTGCGACTGGATCTAGGGGATCCTGCTGTGCCAGGGGGATTGGACTGGATGATCTTTGGAGGTCCCTTCCAATCCCCAATGGCTGGACCTAGGGGATCCTGCTGTGGCAGGGGGACTGGTCTGGATGCTCTATCGAGGTCCCTTCCACCCCCTGATGTCCAGCAAGTCTGTGACGGCCGAGCGCTCCGCGGAGGAGGCGCTGATGGAGCTCAGTGCTGGGCTCTGTCTGCATCGTGCGGGTTCACTTCTGCCTTCAGCTCAGCCTGAGGTGTGAGCAGCTGCCCCCTGAGCCGTGTGCACCTTGGTCTGGAGGAAGGGGCTGTCAGAGGGGTGAGGTGGGGGAGAAGAGCCCGGTACCACATCCAGAGCCTTTGCAGCCGCTCTGCAGTGCAGTCAGAGTTCAGGATCCTGCAGCAAGGTCAGGCAACTTCGCAGAAAGGACAGGAGCGGCGAGAACAGCCGCCTCCACCTCTCGTACTGCTCCTCTGCTGTGCGTGTGGCTGCTGGCAACCTAATCCCTGCTGTGTGGCCTCGGTGGAGCATCGATCGCAGCCTTCCTGTCGGAAAGGGGAAGGTGCCATAGATGGAGGGAGCCCCAGCAGTGTGAGCAGGGGCTGGGGGGTCTGTGCTGGCAGGCAGCGGGGTGGGTGGACCCTGCTCTCCCTCCCGGACTACACGGCAATTAGAAATGAAATTTGCCTCTGACTTGTCTGTCACAAGGTTGGAACCCCCCTGCTGTGCTGCTGTCCCCCCATTCCAAGGTGAGAACCCCCCTGCTGTGCTGCTGTCCCCCCACTCCGAGCTCTGGGTTGCTGTGGGGGCTCCTCTGCTCCGCTCTGCCGTGGGATTCTACTGTTCCGCTGCTGTCAGCAGCAGCAGCAAAGCGGCTGTTTGGACTAAACACGTAACTGCCGGTGGGATGTTGGCTAGCGATGGCAGAGCCTTTGGCTCCTCGCTGAGGAGAGGCTCCTACCCGGCAGGTTCCACAGAACAAGGGAGCCCGGGTTTTCCCATCCCCTGCTGCGGTCGGTGCCTTCTGCTGGAGCTCTGCTGCTGCCTCGCGGGCTGCCTGGGGAGCCCTCACGCAGTCAGACAGCAGCTTCTGGGGCAGCGCTGTGTGGGGCTGGGGCTGCTGCTGGCGCCTGGAGACCCCTTCTCTCCCGGCTCTGCCTGGAGATGTTTCCAACCCACCTGGACTGTTCCTGTGTGAGTGCATCTAGGGGATCCTGCTGTGGCAAGGGGATGGGACTGGCTGATCTCTGGAGGTCCCTTCCCATCCCTAGTGACTGGATCTAGGGGATCCTGCTGTGGCAGGGGATGGGACTGGCTGATCTCTGGAGGTCCCTTCCCATCCCTAGTGACTGGATCTAGGGGATCCTGCTCTGGCAGGGGATTGGACTGGGTGATCTCTCGGGGTCCCTTGCCATCCCTGATGCTCTGAGATCCATTCCAAACTCTCTGTGCTGCGGAGCTCGGACCCAGGCTCAGTGCACGCGTGTGCACGCAGAGCTCCCTTCCGGAGTGGATTCCCATCGCGTCGCTGTCGCAGGGCTCTGTGAGCAGAGCCCATCCAAGGCAGCGAGCAGCAGCCTGCGCGGGGAAAAGTGGTTTCAGCAGGAGGAGGAGGCTGCATCCAGCCTTGCTGGGGCAGTTCCCACCAGCACAAGGTCTCTGGGCTCCGGCACCAAACCGTGGAGCCGCTAGCTGGCTCTGCCCAGCAGCCAGAGGTGCGAGCACCACCTTCCTCCTACCAGCTCCCTTCCTAAACTGTTCGTTTTCCTGGGGAGGTCTAATTGCTCCTTTTTGTGCAGCCCCAAGTCGAGAGCCTAATCCATCCCTCCAGCTGGGTAATTGAATCACTCAGGGCTCATCTCTCCGGCTCCTTCTGTCCCAGAAACCTTAGATTCCTCTGCTCCAGCCGTCTCCCGCAGAGCACAGCTCCGGACGAAGCCTTCACCTTCGATTTGCTTGCGCCGGGAAGGCAGCGGGTTGTCTCAGCTCAGCTCATTGTCCTTCCCCAGAGCTTCCCTGCAGGTTTCTCTCCGTGGAGTAGGGTCGGTGGTTGGACTTGATGGTCCCGGGGGTCTTTTCCAACCTGAATGGTTCCGTGACTCTATGAGATGGTCTCTGTCATCATCCAGGACCCTCTGCTCACAAGTACAGGCTTAGAAGAGGGAGATGGCAGAGGTGCTGCTGTGGCTGGGGGACTGGACTGGGTGATCTCTTGAGGTCCCCTCCAACCCCTAATGACTGGATCTAGGGGATGCTGCTGTGGCTGGGGGACTGGGTGATCTTTGGAGGTCCCTTCCAACCGCTAATGACTGGATCTAGGGGATCCTGCTGGGGCAGGGGGTTGGGACTGGCTGATCTTTGGAGGTCCCTCCCAGTCCCCGACGCTCTGTGACCCCGTGACAAAGCCGTACTCAAGCAAAGCCCCTCCAGCAGACCCCTGCGCTGAGCTTCCTCCGCGGGCACCAGGTCCCGTGTAGTAGCTGGCTCAGCGAGAGGCGGTGTGGCTGCTCCCCAGCAGAACCAACTCCTCAGTTGCTTAGTAACTGATCCAGCCCAAGGAGGCAGCAGAAATAGCTCACGTAATTTTAGAACACGTAGGATCTCTGCCAAGCAGAACACTCCCGGTAGCGGCGCTCGGGGTGCCGCCGTGATGGGGGCGCCCGGGTAGCAGAGATGCTGTTGGCTTTACGGAGGTGGACCTGGCTCTTCAGACCTCGTTCGCTCCCTGCCCGGGCCACTAGGTGTTGGAGCTCCTGTGCTCGTCGCGAGTTCACCTCAGTAGAGGTGCAGCTCGGAGGGTTGTAGGTGACGGTGGAGCTACCGCGGAGGACCAGAGTCCCGCTTCGTCTCAGCCTCAGTGTGGGTAGCGAGATGAAGACTGTGGTGCAGCCAGATGAGTCCCACAGCGTTGCCAGGAGGGTACTGGCAGCAGCTGCGGGTCAGTAGAACCTGTGGAGGGCAGAGCAGCCCCGGCTTTGAAAAACACACTCCTGCTGCACGGGGGGAAGTGGCCCTCTGGGACCTCAGCGCCTGACTCCAGCCAGGTAGGACCTCATCCCTTTGGCTCCTCTGAATCTAGGGGCTCCTGCTGGGGCAGGGGGTTGGACTGGGTGATCTCTGGAGGTCCCTTCCAACCCCTAATGACTGGATCTAGGGGATCCTGCTGGGGCAGGGGGTTGGACTGGCTGATCTCTGGAGGTCCCTTCCAACCCCTAATGACTGGATCTAGGGGATCCTGCTGGGGCAGGGGGATGGGACTGGCTGATCTCTGGAGGTCCCTTCCAGTCCCTGATGCTCTGTGGTTCTGCAGAATTTTTGATTTGACTTTTGAGATCAGTCACAAGCCCAGGGATGCTGTGTGCAGCCCACACGTGTGTGATGGCTGCTGCAGGAGGACATGCAGGAGGACACTGATGCTTCCTCTCAGCGCAGGGATGTTCCCCCTGTGCTGGGTCGGCAGAGCTGTCCAGACCTCCCTCTGGGCAGGGGGCTGCGGGGCCAGAATCTCTGGCCCACGTGGTAATGAGCAGGCAGGGCTGGTACGAGAAGCAGCATCAGGATGATGGTGGTGGGTCTGTGGAGCCAGGAGGAAGGCTCCTGGGGATGCTGAGCCTGGGGCAGCCGTCACTGGGCCTTTCAGAAGGGTTTTTCCCATTGAAGCCTGGCTGGCACGAGGACCACCCTGCACCACAGTCCTCAGTAGCTCCCAGTGTAGATGCAGAAGGACCTCGAGCCGGGGGCTTGGCTCAGGACCCTTGTGCAGAGGTTCATTCCGTTCTCAGGCATGGCTGGCACTGGTGTTGAGGCTGAGCAGCAATCTCTGAGGTGACAGCTGCAGCTCGGTGACTCAGCCTTCTCCTCACAGTACTTTAAATAATGGATGTGCCACCGCTGGTGTTTAACTCCTGCCAGAGCCGCTGAATACACCGGCAGAGCGCTGGGTCTCTGCTCGGGCAGAGGAGGAGATGCCCAGCTGGGACAGGTTGTCTCTGAAGGAGAAACAAGAGGGGGCAGCCTGAGCTGCGGTGTCTTCACACAATCCCAGAGCATTAGGGACTGGAAGGGACCTCAGATGGTCACCCATCTGCTGTGGCAGAGGGATGGCACCGGGTGATCTTTGGAGGTCCCTTCCCACCCCTGATGGCTGGATCTAGGGGATCCTGCTGTGGCAGGGACTGGACTGGATGGTCTTTGGAGGTCCCTCCTGCTCCCCAGTGTTCTGTGGCTCTGTGAAGCCCTGCAGAGTGAAGCGCAGGACTCCCTCGCCCTTGTAGCTTCCGTGCAGAGGGCTCGAGCGGGATCCCCTGCTGGTGCCAGGTTAACGAGCAGCGCTGGGTCTCTGCTGCCCAGGAGCCACACCGAGGACTTCAGGAGTCATCGTCGTCGTCCTGCCCCTGCCGATCCCGCCTGATCGATGCGGATCCCATCACCTGGCAGGCGGCTTGCTGGGCTCGACAGAGGTTAATGCAGTAGTTGATGCTCCTCTTGTACTAATTAGCGCTAATGAACCTGACACGGTAACAAAGAGCTGCTGACCGTCGGCTTTGCTCCTCTGCCTAATCCTGCGGGAGGAGAACAGGCAGCAGACGCATCGCTGTGCCGGCAGCCGCCTCTCCTCGGTGCACGGAGAGGGTTTGAGAGGGGAGGCTTGAGCTGCTTTCTCACGCCGCTGGCTGCAGGGATGGGGCGCCCCGTCCAGCGAAGAGCCTCGACGCTGCACCTCTGGGGATGTTGGCAGGTGCCCATGCGCTGCGGTCCGCTCTCAAAGCATCTACTTGGAAGCACAGGGCGAGCGGGAGGGCTCCTGGCAGGCACCTCGGGTGCAGCTTTGGCTGCTGGGTTGGCCAGGCAGGGTTAGCACGAGGGGCCGTGCCGGCGGGTGCAAGCGCAGCACCCAGCTCGGGTGGGCAGCTGCTCGTGACGCTCTTCTGTCCCTGAAGCCCCTAATGGCTGGGTGGGCTGATGGAGTTACTGGGTTTGGGGTGGAGGGTGCTGGGGACAGGGGGCTTCCTGAGCTGCCAGCTTTAGTTTCCTGTTCATAGCAGATGAGATCCTTCTCCTCACACACCAACGTCAGCCTCAGGTACCTGTTTGTGGTGCTGACTCTCCCCAGGGCTCCTAGACCCACACAGGTTCCCATGCAACTGGATCTAGGGGATCCTGCTGTGGCAGGGGGATGGGACTGGATGATCTTTTGAGGTCCCTTCCAACCCCTAATGACTGGATCT
>JAOXOE010000343.1:1559789-1575223 GCA_028565055.1 Phoeniculus purpureus | reverse complement strand
GATCCTGCTGTGGCAGGGGGATTGGACTGGATGATCTTTCGAGGTCCCTTCCAATCCCTAATGTTCTGTGATTCTGCAATTACCCTCATGAAACCTGTGTTAGATCAGGAGTTTTGCTCACACATACAGTCCTAGACCTACGCAAAAATAGAAGCAAATCATTAAAACAGTTCAATACAATAAAAGTATTTAGAAAACAGGCATTTACTCAAGTTTAGTGGAGATCACCACCACTAGGAGATTGGACTAGATGATCTTTCAGGGTCCCTTCCAAGCCCTTACGTTCTGTGTGCGATAGGTCTGCACCTCACCCAGGCAACATTCACACCGACTTCAACCTTATAGGATTAATCTCTCAATAACGCATCCAATTCACGTAATAAGGAAATGAACGTATGACTGAGCCGTGTTTTCATCGCCTTAGACCTCCACTTGCGAGGTAGACTGGATATAAGTTATTAATTCAGTGATCTGCAAGAGCATGCAATCAACCATAACCTTTTCACTATAGCAACTAGATGATTTATATAACAAAGAGTTAGTACATCAAGCCTGGTGGTTTTATTATGGTATCTTGAGCTATTCATCACAACAGCTTCTGAAAGATCTAGACTTGGTCTATTTTTGTTTAGAGTTGATTTCAGATACGGTAAGGCAGAAACAAGTAACATTTAGAGCTTGTCTTCACGGCAGATAAATAATTGAAATATTCATTTACTCAGTGGCATCTCTGTACCTGCAAAGAAGAATTTTAAAAGCATCTGATATCAAATCAAATCGAGTTGAATGAAACAGACTCACACTGTTCTTTACTAAACCAACGAAGTATAAAGACCACAAACCAAACCAACTTATTTATGGAACTGTCTCCAAGATGGACACAGCATTTATTATTAACTCCTCCCACTGAAGACATTCAATTAATAATTTGATACCCAGCAATTACAACACATGGTGGGACTATTTATTTAAATAAGCAGAGGTATCAATGCTTATAGAATCATAGAAACATTCAATTTGGAATCATCGCTGATCCCCTGGGATCGAGTCCAACCATCAACCCTGCTCTACAAGGTCACCCCTAAACCAGATCCCTCAACACTACATCTAAGCGACTTTTAAACACATCCAGGGATGGGGACTCGACCACCACCCTGGAAACTCCAAACAAAAACAAAATACAAAACTAAACTAAAAGCAAACAACCCCCCCGAGTTACTGCATTTACCTGTTTTCTTCCACTTTGCACAGAATCACAGAACATCAGGGATTGGAAGGGACCTTGAAAGATCACCTAGTCCAATCTCCTGGCCACAGCAGGATCCCCTAGATCCAGTCACACAGGAACACGTCCAGGTGGGTTTTAAAGTACTCTACAACACTGCCACCACACAGGCAGGTGTTCTAGAATGGAACAGGCAGAGTTTTTAAGTACCATGTTCTGGTGGAACTACCTGAGGCTTACAGTAAGAACTTCACAGAGGGGACTCATCTCCCCACCACTTCCACATAGTTTAAGTCCTTGCTGGCAGGCAGTACCACCACCACCAAACTTGAGAATCAAACAATAAAGTCACCCGCAAAGCACTCAGAGCAATCCAGCAAGTTCCCTTGATGCTTTACTTGCTGAAGAGAGATGCACCAGAGTTGAATTGATGGACCTACAGCCTTCCTGTGGATCCCAGAACTGCAGCATCCACAGTCACTACCCAACACCACTTGGCTGTGTCAGAAGACTTGGGATTGCTTCACCACTAATTGGGACCAGACTACTTGCCAAAGGGAAGTGCCACATGAGGAGGCTACTCAGACATAGCAAAAGGCACATAAACCTATCTGAGGAAGACTACAGAGGTGCTGCCTTGCCTAGCCCTTATTGTTTCTCTTTACCGTCAATGTCACTGTGGTTTAAAAAGCCATTCTGTCAAAAGCCTACACAAAAGTCATTGCCCTCAGGTGGCTGGTTTGTTTCTCAAACAATGGACCTCAAACCCACGTTAGTCTGGAATCCTGTGAGCCTGCAGCAGCCCACCTTCTCCTGAAGGCTCATGCATTACACACAAACCCATTAAACCAGTACATAAACCTGTCAGAGATTTCCAGCCATTACTCATGAATGAAAACCGGTAAGAAACACCTTTTATTCACCCAGCTAGTGGCATTGAAGCAGGAAATAATGGCTCTCCACACTGGCTGTGTTGTCTATAAACACCCAAGATGCGTGTGCGTGCAAGTGTGCATGTAAGAACAAGATGTCAATACGCCCCCTCAGAGCACGCAGCAAGAGTGGAGAAGTTCACTCAGTCACAGAACACTAAGGATTAGAAGGGACCTGGAAAGATCAGCCACGTCCAATCCCCCCACCACAGCAGGATCACCTAGACCAAGTCACCCAGGAACATATCCACCAAGCAGGTTCTAAGTGTCTCCAGAGAAGGAGACTCCACAATCCCCCTGGGCAGCCCCTTCCAGGGCTCCGTCACCCTCACTGGGAAGAAGGTCCTTCTCATACTGACATGGAACCTCCTCTGTTCCAGCTCACACCCATTGCCCCTTGTCCTGTCATTGAGTGCCCATCCTCCTGACACCCACCGTTCACATACTGATCAACATTCATGGGGTCACCCCTCAGTCTCCTTTTTTCCAAAGCTCAAGAGACCCAGCTCCCTCAGCCTTTCCTCACCAGGGAGATGTTCCTCTCCCTTCATCACCTTTGTGACTCTGCACTGGACTCTCTCCAGCAGTTCTGTGTCCTTCTGGAACTGAGGGTCCCAGAACTGGACCAAATATTCCAGATGTGATCTCACGAGGGCAGAGCAGAGTGGGAGGAGAACCCCTCTCTCCATCTCCTAACCACTCCCCTTCTAATTCACCCCAGGATGCCACTAGGGCCCAATGCTGGCCATCCTGCTGTCCACCAGGATTCCCAGGTCCCTTTCTCCTACACTGCTCTCTAATAAGTCAGTCCCCAACCTGCCCATCATTTTAAGCAGAAACAGAAAAAACCCTTCTCCACAGCAGCTACAGCACCCTTGTCATGAACTGCCTCTGTGCTTCAGCCTCTGCATCTTCCCTAATCCCCTCTGTTCACCCCAACCAAGTAGTTCTACGCTCTGAGCTGGCATTTCTTTGGCAGTTCTGGGCACAGGAACCAGATCAAGAGAGGTTAAACCCTTGAGAGAACTGTTCTCCAGTTGATCAACCTCAGCCTATCTCTGCTCCCTTAACAATGTCAGATTTCCCACATACACGCAAGACTTCTCCCACCAGTATTCCTGATCGACTTCAGTCGATGGAGAACTCCCCCAACGCCAGAAGAGAGCTTCTCCCCAGCTTTCCCAGGGAACTGGTTTTGCCTTCAAAATACAAACCCCATTAAGGATTTCAAATCGTGGGGAAAGAGGGAGTTCTCAGGATGTTTAAAATGAAGGAGTCAAACGGAACCGTAGCCCCAAGGAGAAGAGGCCTCAGCAAATGGACTAAAACCCACCCTTCAAAGCCACAACGCAGCAGAAATTCCCACAAGGCTCTTCTGCTGGTAAAAGGATGCTGCTCTCTTACAATTAATGTAAAACTTAATTAGAATCTCTGGAACAAAAATCCAAAGAAATCCATTTGGAGGTAATTATGAAAAGGAGACAGTTACAACAATTATTTATCATCCCTAGTTCTGGAAGAGAAATCAGGGGCCTCATTGTTGGAGGCATCCAGCAAACGTAACAAGCAGACAGGTTCTGCTTTCCAGCACTGAAATGCTCTGCAGGGTTTGCACCCGCTCTTATCACCTCCACTCAGTCAGCACGAACTGGTGTGCAACCAGCTGAGTCAGTCCTCGCCACAGCTGCTACTTCAGGGCCTCGGCTGTGTGCCTTCACTCCATTCTTCCGCACCATCACCGCCATATAACGAGGCAACCAGACTTACTGCACAGCGCTCCGTATTGCCTCATGGACATGAGATGATGCTGTGAGCCTGGCGATAGGTGCCCTGGTGCTGGGTCAGCTTCAGCTGGTGCATCATGGTGCACTGGAGGTTACCAAGAACACCAAAACTGCTTCATGTGTGTTGGAACAGAGGAGGTTCCATGTCAATATGAGAAGGATCTTCTTCCCAGTGAGGGTGACAGAGCCCTGGAAGGGGCTGCCCAGGGGGGTTGTGGAGTCTCCTTCTCTGGAGATGTTTAAAACCCACCTGGTCATGTTCCTATGTGACTGGATCTAGGTGATCCTGCTGTGGCCAGGGGATTGGACTGGTTGATCTTTTGAGGTCCCTTCCAATCCCTAATGTTCTGTGATCCTATAGCCAATGCTCTTGGGAGCCATCTACTGGCAATTAGGATTTAACCATTTGCTTGTCTGCAGAGACAGCTAAGAGCCACCTGACAAACTCCACCATCTCTCTTTCGAGGTCCCTTCCAATCCCTAATGTTCTGTGATTCTGTGATCTCAGAGCATCTCCTAGACTCCCACATTCACAACAGGAAACTTTAGAGGGATCATCTGCAAACTAGTTAGTTAACCATAGCTAAGCATTACAGCCCTTATTCAATAGGTAGCTGTAGCACTTCACATCCACGGTGGGCTACCTAAACGTTGTCTTCTCTCCTAATGTGCTTGCACTCCAAAAGACAGAAAGTGCTGTACAAGTCAGGAATTATTTTCACGTGAAATTCAAAACCCCAGTAAGTGGCAAAAGGAGGAGAAAAATTCAGGCAACGCCACAAACTGAAGTGAAGAATTTGTGAAAGACTTGACTCCACAACTGGAAGCACTAGGTCAAGAAGCCAAGTGAATCCCCAGGAGCTAGGTGGGTAGCTGGAGGTCACATCAGAACATTGTCAGTGGGATGAGAACGTAAGAGATGTGTGTGGACAGCTACTCATAGAGCTGGTCTTCCCCTACTGCAGCCTGGCTGCGTGAACACAACCCCCTGGGCTACTGCAGATACATTGCAGGTGGCAAAATGGGAGAGAGCAGATGCTGATTATGCTGCATCTCATGCTTGGATGGTTTAAATTGCTTCCCTACTAAGTACAGGTCCAAAGGCAAGGAAAGGCTTTCCAGATGCATTGTTGAAAGAGCTGAGGGGTAATCAGAAGAAGAAAAACTAAAAAGGTCAGAAGAAAGAAGTTACTTTTCCAGGAAAGAAGGATTTTCTGTCACAGGGACCCACTCACAACACACAGCAGTTCCCAAGAGCCCGGGCACAAGCTTGCTTCATCCACGTCACACAGAGGACAGACCCACCAGCAGGCACCACTCGCCCACAGTGCCGGGAGTAGCAGCCTGTACATGCAGCTCTTCACCCTCAATGCCCAGGACTTTCCACGGAGGGAGGAGAACATGAGCCCTGGCACCTACCAACCCTTAATCCACTGGTTAGCCACACTGCGTAAGAAAAAAAGGTCTGGAGCAGTCTCCCAGGACATGAAGTACAGCCAGACTCAAACCAGCTCAGAAACAACAATGTCTTACCAGGAAAGTCTCAAAACCAGTGTCTGGAGCCTCCCAACAAAGTACCAGGAAACCAGTACAGAGGAAGTGATTCATGTTTGTCCTACTACATCTTGCATGGCGGAACATTTCCTGGGCATTGCAAGAGTCTAGTAGACAGCAGAGGTGGGTCCTGGAGCATTAAAACAAACCACCCCACACCTATTATAGCTCTGGAGGGTATTGTGCTCCAAAGAATGGAGGTAAGAGCCATGAAGTAACGTCATCGCGTCTCTGATGTACAGTACTTAGCTAATAAAAGCTAGAAGCTTGTTTAGGTAGACACAGATTAAAAGGTCTCACTTGTCACACCATCTGCTGGTTAGAGGAGAAGGAGGTAGCTTAAACTCTCTACCTGTCGGTTACTCAGGGGTTTAGGTTTAAAGCAACGCATTTTCAGACCCAAAATTAGACCCAGGAAGCTCCTGTCCATCTATCAGCTCTACCTCAGTGCTCAGGTTTCAATCAGCCATCATTACAGCACCAAGTTTGCACTAAGACCCAAAACTGCTGCCAATTCTCTGTGTCCTTGGTCAAGGTCCAGTTAGCGTCGCGGTGTGCAGCGGTACTGTTCCTCAGCCTGGCTGTAGTAACACTCCACACGTTTTTTCCCCTCTCCTCTCTCTTCATGTCCAGTTCTGTGCCAACTTATCTTGGTGAGGCTGCCTGGCAAACTTCTCCACTGTTTTTTTCCGTGGCTTTAAGACAACATTTTCCACCGCCCAAAAGCACTTTGTGCAGAACCTATTGTGAAGGAAAGAATTCGATGGCTTTTATTTTCCCCTCCTTTTGAGTGGCAGCGTTGTTGGGCATCACTCGAGGTGTCTAACGCTGCTAAATTTAGCAAGCCAAGTCACAGCCGTCCCGCGTGGGCCAAAGGATGATCTAAGGATGAGGGAAGCAATATATCTTCTTAACAATTGCGAGACTTGGGAGCGTTCCCACAGTGAGAACATGCTTAGCAAACCTCTCTTGCGAGCGGGACGCCGGGATGCATGGAATATTTCAGCTCCAGCAGTAATCCCACAGCGTTCTGTGCTGGAAGCAGAGGTCGGCCTTGAGGGAATTCTGTTAGACACACAGGCAGGCAGGCAGGCACCTCAGGGAATAGCTCCCTGCACAAACAGAAACGCGCCAGCTGCAGGCGGGTTCCTGCTTCCAGGATGCCACAGCTACCCTCCTCTTCTCTCTACCTGTCCCTTTCTATAAAAGCAGAACGCGATGCCACGCTGTTTTAAAGTGTCAACATCTCCGTGCAAACATCACGCCACGTTCAAGGCGGCACGGAGCAGATGGGACAGGCGCTCACAGCAAACCACGGTGGGCTCAGCCAGGCTGTTAAGGCACAGGTCTGCGTTCAGGACTCTGCTGCTCAGCCCCATTGTACAGGAACTGCCAGGAGGCAGTTTCAATCGACCTTCCAGTCCCTGAAAGGGTCCTATGAGAAGGCTGGGGAAGAACTGTTCAATAGGGCAAGGAACAGTAGTCATGGTTTGAAGCTGGAAAAGGGGAGATTTAGGTCAGACAAGAGGAAAAGGTTCCTTAATCTGAGGGTGGGGGATCCTTGGAACAGGCTGCCTGGAGAGCTGGGGGAGGCCCCATCCCTGGAGCCATTCAAGGTCAGGCTGGATGGGGCTCTGGGGAATCTAGTCTAGTGAGTGATGGCCCTGCTTGTTGTAGGGAGATTGAACTAGATGACCTTTGGTGGTCCCTTCCAATCCAAGATACTCTGTTAGGAGGGAAATCAGGTCTCAAAGGATATGGAATTCTTCCTCCTCATCCTCTGGTTAGTTTTGCTGGCCCATGGCTCCTTCACTGAGCTGTTCTCCTGGTCTGTGTGACTTAGAGAAGTCAATGAACAACCACAGCTGTGTTTTATTGCTGTGTAAGGAATAAGAGAAGGGGAAAACGAGCCACTCGTCAAGCAGTGTGGCTCATGCCGACCCCTATGTAAGTAGCAGAGAAACCAGAGGTAGTTCAGCAACTATCTTCTGCTGTAAATTAGCTTAACTCAGTTTCCTGCTGCAGCTAAGGACCAGAAAGAGGAGTCATTACTTACAATGATGAGATGACCCCAAGCCACAGAAGGCCAGATGCAAACATCTCTGAAGCTCTCTCTGGATCCAAGCCCAGGTCCTGTAGTCAGTGGAGCAAAGCAACTTGAGTACAGCACAGCAGGCTTCAGAGGATGACGAAGGGCTGACTGGGGACCAGACAGACTTCGCGGCATGGTCGTCCAAGAGCTGGTGTTTACCCCTCTGCCTTTCACCAGGTCCATTACTGTTAACTGGAAGAGAACTCAACACCAGTGCGCTGGCAGGGGTTGTGTCTGTCTTTCATGATATTACTCATTCCTTGTTCTCACTTCCCCCACAACATGTTCCCTCTTTGTACATCTGGTTACTGTCTGTTCCAGGTTGTGGAACCATGTTTGAGCTTTGACTCAGATTGTTCCTCTAGCTCCATGCATGTGAGAACCGGACACCTACACTGAGTCCTTCCCATTTCCAAAGCAACTCAGTGACGGAGATCCACACGAGGTGTGTCAGAGGAACCTAACCTGGGCAATCAAATACGCTTTAGACTCAAGAGTGAGAGGACAATTCCTCCAGCAGGTGATTTAAGGCCTGACCCACTGCCTCTCACCACGACCCATAGACAGAGACCACCCTCCAAGTCCGATCACCCATTCTGGATGACTGAAGTTCAGCAAGTCCCTCTCTGCTTACAGGCAGCAAGTGATTCATCCACAGAGCTCCAAACAGATCAGCTCAGGACTCGGGATGGAAACTTCTGTGCGCAGGACCCAGCTGGTTTGGTAGAATGACTACGGCTTTTAAAAAACCCACAAACACAACCCTGCTGCCGCTTTTTGGAGAGCCCAGCAAAGGCTGTGAGTCTCCACCCTGCAGACATGTGCAAGGCCAGCTGGGTTACCGAGAGACAGTAGAAAGAAAAGCCCCAACCCCGCTGTGGCCAAGTCCGGGCTGGAGCACGTTCCGAGGCTTTTTCCATTCTCGGCTGAGCGCATCGTATCTGAAAAGGCAGCTTGAACCGGTTGTTATTCTGGGATGCAGGGAGCACCACACACATACCTCACTTCAGTTCCCCTCCCAGCACAGGCTCTTATATTATGAAATCTGACCACAATTACTCTTTTATAAGTAGTGTGGTGTCAAGATCCTGCTGAGTCCCAAGTCTGAATTCTTTATTTCACTTTATTTTTTAAAAAAGAACATTTACAACTAGTCGTGCTCGTTCTGAGCCCAACCACAGAGCGGGAGTAAGACTTGATTTATAGCAACCAAGGAGTTGATAGAGCTAGAATACTTCCAGATTTAAGAAGGACCTCAGCTGCAAATTACTACTGTTTTGTCTACTCCATCTTGAAACCTGCTGGTTTCCAGAAATCCAGCTCCTGTAGAGACACAGCTTTTTGGGGACAGGGTGTCTTGTTCTCAGATAGATTCTCAGCACGATGTAAATATGCACAAACTCCGCTTGCATTGCAAGGCAAAATGCAACTCACCTCTTTTTCCCTGGTGCCACCGGACAGCAAACGCTAGGAATTGTTCCTGTGCAACTGCTTCTAGGTGATCCTGCTGTGGCGAGGGGATTGGACAAGATGATCTGTCGAGGTCCCTCCCAATCCCTAATATTCTGTGATTCTGTGAACTGTAACAACAGCTCCTGGATTCTACGCTTCTACTTTTTACTTCTACACTTACAGTAGATCTGTTGTTTATACTGCTACAACCATCAAATATAAGTCATGCAATAGCAGGAGTTGAAGCCTGGACACTTGCAGCCTCTTCTCAGCTATGTGCAGACATCGCTCACCTCAGGTGAGAGCCTACAACCCTCCAGCTGAGCTGCTTGTAGTACACATGCCCTAAGTATCTGTTTCAGAAGGACACAGAATCACAGAACTTTAGAGATTGGAAGGGACCTCAAAAGATCATCCAGTCCAATCCCTCCACCACAGCAGGATCCCCTAGATCTAGTCGCTCAGGAACATATCCAGGCAGGTTTTATATGTCTCCAGAGAAGGAGACTCCACAACACCCACGGGCAGCCTGTTCTCCAAGTGCTTTAAGATCCTGCTAAAGCAGACCAAGCACCAAGTGTAAACCAGGAGCCAGAAACAGAAGGGTAAAGCAATTACCTGAGTTGCAAGGACATTTGTAGGAGAGGACAGGAGAAGAATGTCACAAAGGATATGTTCCTGTGTGACTTGGACTAGGCGATCCTGCTGTGGCAGGGGGATTGGACTAGATAATCTTTCAAGGTCCCTTCCAATCCCTAATGTTCTGGTCTAGGAGATCCTGCTGTGGCAGGGGGATTGGACTAGATCTTTCGAGGTCCCTTCCGATCCCTAATGATTCTATGAGAAGAATAAGAAAAGAGCTTGGGCTTAGCAAGCTCAAGGCTGCTTGGTGAGCTGTTCCTCTGAGTATCTAAGCCAGCAGTTTCAGGCTAAGCACCAGCTTTCCTGCAAACAGCAATGAGCTACAGCTGTTTGTCGGGCCAGGAAATCCAAAGGATGATTCCAGGCAGCGATCTTGGGGTTTTTATTCGGCACTCAGTGGTGACAGCATCTCTGGACACATATGGAAACCTGCAGACACGTGCCTGCACTGACAAGATGGTTTCACTTCTGAACTCCCCGAGCCTCCAGACAAAAGGCTTTGCAAATGTTCCAGCAAGATATCCTGGACCAAACGCATCCAATTCATTGGAACAGACAGTAACATTTTAAGTTACTTTCACAGAATGTACCTAATTATGTCATCACAAACTATAAAGGCTGCAAGAACACATGCTAGAGCCAATATCTTGACATCATGCACACATGCTTAATGTCTTACTGCATCTCACAAGTGCGAGAATAACATCTTTGTTTAACAACAAAGAAGCGATGCCGGGTTTACTTGTCTTAATCACCTTATGTAGAAGATTATTTCTTTCTGGAGATCCTCGCTCGCGCGAACGAGAGAGTGTTTACGTGATGTCACTGCAGCAGCGCTAGCTTCCACTTGCTGATTACTGGTTTCTCTTTCTAGAAGAAGGATCATCAGATACTTCGCACTCACTAGACCGGGTATGGCCTTTCTCACAATTCACGTAAAAATGGGACTATGAGGAAGTGAACTGATGTCTTATTGCCACAGTAACTACAGCACTAACAGCTAGCAAACATCTTCAGCTGCTTCTGTGAGGAGGTAAACCAGCAAACCCATAGGCAGGAACAATCTGAATGTTGGGAACTCTTTGCAGAAATCAAATCTTCTGCAAAGAAATTGATTTGTTTGTAGAAATCAACATAAAAGGCTTCAAATGTCAAGAATTTCTACCCAAACCCTGACTGCAAGCACTAGTTTAAACCAAGGTAACCAACGCAGCTCAGAACTTCTATCCTGTATAGTCGTAATGAGCTGCTTCAGGAAAAGCAACAGATGAGGACAATTACAAATGATTAATCAATCCATTAAAATCCTACAGTGTTCAAAGATCATTTAAACACAGGGAAATCACAGAATCACAGAACATTAGGGATTAGAAGGGGCCTTGAAAGATCATCCAAGCCCAATCCCCCTGCCAGAGCAGGATCTCCTAGACCAAGTCACACAGGAACATGTCCAGGAGGGTTTTAAATGTCTCCAGAGAAGGAGACTCCACAAACCAGACTCCACAAACCCCTTGGGCAGCCCCTTCCAGGGCTCTGTCCCCCTCACCGGGAAGAAGTTCCTTCTCAGACTGATGTGGAACCTCCTCTGTTCCAGCTCACACCCATTGCCCCTCGTCCTACCATTGGGTGCCCCTGAGCAGAGCCTGGCTCCATCCACCTGACACCCACCCTTTACATACTTGTAACTATTAATGGTGTCACCCCTCAGTCTCATTTTTCGCAGCTCAACAGACCCAGCTCCCTCAGCCTTTCCCATCAGGGAGACTCCCTTCATAATCTTTGTGGCTCTGCACTGGAATCTCTCCAGCAGCTCTGTATCCTTCTGGAACTGAGGGACCCATAACTGGACATAATATTCCAGATGAGGCTAATAGCATCAAACATATTATATCGAAATATATTAATAAAAATAATAATAGATATAATAAATAATACAAGTAACTATTTAAATATAATTATGCTAAAGTATTAATAACATTTTCTTAAATTCTTGGGAAATATGAGCATGAGAAACGAGTCAATGTGAACACAGTTCCCCCAGACACATTTAGCTCCTAACCCAAACGTCTTCATGTCTTACCAGATCTCCTGCTCTTAATTAGAAATATTGACTTATTTCCATATATTTTACGTATCTGGCTTGTAGACAAGCTCCAAATATTCAATCTTGGGTTAAATGCTAATGTCTGCTGGGTATATGATTCAAACACCAGAGAAAACTTAATGATCAGGGCAAATAATTTACAGCTGGCCCTTAGTATTTCAGCCCATCAGCTCTGCTGCAAATCCCCCCCATATTTATCAGCATCATGATTAATGGATGAGTGGCTTTCACTTGCCAATGCAAAAGATAATGTCTAAACTCAGTGGAGAGATTAAGAGATTAGACATCATATTTTATACAGTCTCCTCCATCCTATCCAGTAAGTTGTTGACCCCTGTGCTACAAGCAGGGTACTCGTAAGCACCTGAAAGCTCAGTCTCCGTTTTATAAACAAGAGGAAGCAGAAATAAATCTCGCATTCAGATGTGTCCTCAGAAGCTAGAAAGCCATGGATTAGCCAGTGAGGTGAAGAAATGCACATGGAGAGCTGTGTCAGGGACACATCTGGAACACAATCAGAAGTGAAGAAGAATGTTCAAGGGGAGTGTTTATGGCAAACATGAGAGAGAGCTGAGAACATGAGGGATCCCGTAGTGTACAGAGCCCTAAAAGGAAGCATGAATTTTCAGCCTAAACCCTTTCTCTGGGTCCACTGAGCTCTCACGTAAGATGTGCTAGAAAGCAGTGTGCCTCCATCGCCGACTTCCACAAGGCAGATAAAGCAAAAAGGTCTTGGCAGGCCAGTGAGGCACAGACACGCACAACGAGACATGCCCCAAAGGCACCAGCAAACCCCAGACTGTCTCTTCTTGAATCCCCAGCTGCCCAGCCTCCAGGCACTCACCTCTACAACCTTGAGGCACACCAACAAATGGAAGGTGACAGCTCTACTCTTCCCTGTCAATCCCTTCCTTTAACATTGAGAGCACAGGGCGAGAGACTTGGGCCAAAGCAGCAGTCACTGGGGACACAGAGACATTCTGTTGGGTGTCCTGATGACACAATGACAGAACATTAGGGATTGGAAGGGACCTCGATCCAGGTGATCCTGCTGTGGTGGGGGGATTGGACTAGATGATGGCAAGGTTACCATCTCTGGGGCTTCATCCTTCTCAACCTTTAGCTCTGCCTCTCAACACACTAAATTTGCCTCCATTCTGTGCTGCCTGCCTGCACTAATGCCACCTAACAGGCAGGTTTGCCTCTACGTGCTTCACCCATAGCAAATACTACCCTCAGCCCTGCCAGTGAACGCTCTTTTGGTGAAGACACAAGCTCCCACAGCAATTGTGTCGTCATCTTTCTTAACCACTTCAAGCAGCCGGTTCTGAGGACTTTCTGACTAAACATATCCTTCCTGCTATTCCTTTTTCACCCTCTAGATAGAGATCACGGTAACTCAGGGATACAGGAAGGCACATTATGCCTCCAGCATGCTCTCAAGGAAGTTCTGACAGCAGCACATTCCCAGCTTCCCCGGTCATGCTCAAATGGATCTGCATAGTAATGTAAGGAGAATCAATTACAAATTGCTGTTTGTCATCGTAAATTCACAGGACTGGTGACAAAAAGAAGGTTTCTGGAAGGCTTTAAAGAAATAGATATACGAGTTCTGAAACAGCATAATGTACCAAAAGGATGCACCATAAGCTAAAGAAGTACACAGACATCTAAAGTTGCATGTGATTAAACATTTGTTTGGTCATAATTACCACTTCTAAACCTTCAAAGGTTTAATTCAGTTTTGATGCCTCTGTCTGAGTCCCCATCTAATTTAACCAATGTGTTTTGAACTTGAACACAGCTCAACATATCTGCTACTGATCAGGAAAGTTTATTGCCTACTATATCATTTAATGAGTGGTTTTAAAAGCATGAAGATGGCCAATGGACTTTAGTAGCGTGTTCTACAATAAAAGAGCCTCTGGCCTTCTGGTTTAGGGCATGGTTACACTGTGCAGGAAAGATTAGGACAGAGATCCTTGAGGTAGATGAGTTCTGGAATGGGAAGAGCAACAGCCAGGTCTCACTGAACCACACCAGCACTACACAGGCCACTTCAGTGGGGAGGAAGGTCTAGGGGCTGGCTGCCCTTACTCACCTGCCTTCATCCCCTCAGTGGAGGCATGCTCTGGAGATCTGTAAGCACAACCTCGTCACATCAGCGTGGTCTAGATCCAGGAAATCAAGTCCTTGGCATACAAGGATAACGATGTTTTCAGGAAGCCTCAGCCTAGAAATCCAGAATGAAAATGAAATTGGACAAGGCACTGGACATCAGCAGAGATAAAACATTAGAGTCCAACTAGGAAACTAGTTGTACACTTTTTATTTATAGAATTGTTTAGGCTGGAAAAGACCTTCAATATCATCAGATCCAACCATTAACCCAACTGTCTCGAGGCCACTGCTAAACCCTGTCCCTAAGCTCTACATCTCCATGATTGAAACACGTCCAGGGATGGTGATTCAACCCCTTCCTTGGGCAGCCTGTTCCAAGGCCTGAAGACCTTTTCCAGAAAGAAGTTTTTCCTCATGTCCAATCTAAACTTCCCCAGTGCCATTTGAGGCCATTTCCTCTTGTCCTATCACTTGTTCCTTGAGAGAAGAAAGATCATCCAGTCCAACCTCCCTTCCACAGCAGGATCACCTAGATCCAATCACACAGGAACACGGCCAGGTGGGTTTTACACGTCTCCAGAGAAGGAGACTCCAGCATAGAGCAACGAGGATGATGAAGGAAGTGGAACACCTCCCTTATGAGATAAGGCTGAGGGAGCTGGGTCTCTTTAGCTTGGAGAAGAGACCAATCCCCACCTCACCTCTATAACCTCTTTTCAGGTACCTGTAAGTCAGCGAGAAGGTCTCCCCTCAGCCTCCTTTCCTTCAGACTTAAATTGGCCAACATCACTCCACCGACTACATGGACAATTAGAAAATGTGCACAAGTGTGCTCTAGCTAGAATCCTCCTCCCCACGTTTGCATATGAAATAAAATCAACACTTGATTTCCTGCTTCAGAAGTAGTTCAACTGAACAGAAGGAAACTGCCTACTTGGGAGTTATCTTTCAGCTGCTAATCCCAGCACCATTCTGCAAGCAGGATACTCCCCTTACTTCCAGCGCTGCAGTTAACTGGGAGGCCTGTGCCCATTAATGAATCTGCACCAAAGAAAAATCTTTCCATTAATTGCCATTTTCCCTAGAACGAGCATCTCCTACAACGAAGGCAGGAGCGCTGCTCACGTGAGCAACAGAGCAGAGGCTTCAGCTATTCCAGAGACCACATCTGTGTGCTGTCCCACAGGGTTTACAGTTCTTGCCCTGTAGAAGGAGGGATGCCTGCATCCTCTTCTCAGGCAGAGAGAGCAGATAAACATGACAGGAGGAAGTCGGTTGGTGATTCTGTGCCTACAAAGAGCCACTTTAAAGGAAAAGTGTTTAGATCTCAATGGAATTCTGGCTCCGAAGGTGGAGCAAAAGTTTCTCAATATTCTTGCTCTCTCATTCACAAAGAACAGGAATAAATAAACATACAGAATCACAGTGAAGGAGACTCCACAACCCACCCCGGGCAGCCCCTTCCAGGGCTCTGTCACCCTCACTGGGAAGAAGGTCCTTCTCATATTGATGTGGAACCTCCTCTGTT
>JAOXOE010000343.1:1507856-1545614 GCA_028565055.1 Phoeniculus purpureus | reverse complement strand
GGGTGACAGAGCACTGGAACAGGCTGCCCAGGGCGGTTGTGGAGTCTCCTTCTCTGGAGATGTTTAAAACCCACCTGGACATGTTCCTGTGCACTTGCTCTAGGCGATCCTGCTGTGGCAGGGGGATTGGACTAGATGATCTTTCAAGGTCCCTTTCGATCCCTAATGACTCTATGATTCCATGAAACACTACAAGACTGGCTTCATGAATCTGTTGCTAATACCATGGTCTGCCTTTACTCACAGCTGTGCAGGGCTCTGATCTGCAGATCTCCATCCTGTGCAAGCTGCCTCACAGCATTCTAGCAGTGTCCTCTGTATGGATTTAAAATACCACACAACTCTTCTGAAATGGTTGTCAGACTTTTAAATGAAGTAAATTCAAACAGGAGTCTGGAACGCGTCTATATTTAGAGTCGTGTTACGGTTTAGCACTGGTAAATTTAAACCAATTTAGTTAGCAAGGCATTTTTAAAGAAGTTGTCGTTTCAGTTCTGAGCGTGTGGGGTTTTTTCAGTTTACTCTACAGCAAATCTGAGCTCACAGAGGCCATTCCCATTCTAAACATCCACTACCTGAACCCCAAATTTAAAGCTGCTCAGAGTTCAACAAGTGCAACCGCCTTATGGAGTCATGGCTTTCCTTCGTCCCCTCACACTGCACATCAGATGAACCTGTTCTTTGCCTTTGATTCCACAAATTAAGTGAAGTAACTACCTGAATTTATAAAACCACCTACAGACAACCTACAGGCAAGTTCTGTCCATTTTCCCAACTGAGCAGAATCTTAGAACATTAACGATTAGAAGGAACCTTGAAAGATCATCCAGTCCAATCCTCCTGCCACAGCAGGATCACCTTGATCAAGCCGCAGAGGAACATGTCCAGGAGGGTTTTAAATGTCTCCAGAGAAGGAGACTCCACCCCCCACCCCTCCGGGCAGCCTCTTCCAGTGCTCCATCACCCTCACTGTGAAGAAGTTCCTTCTGATATTTATATGGAACCTCCTCTGTTCCAGCTCACAGTCATTGTCCCTTGTCCTATCATTAGATGCCAGTGAGCAGAGTCTGGCTCCATCCTCCTGACACCCACCCTTCACATATTGATCAACACTCATGGGGTTACCCCTCAAGTCTCATTTTCTCCAGAGCCCCAGCTCCTTCAGCCTTTCCTCATCAGGGCAATGCTCCACTCCCTTCATCATCTTTGTGGCTCTGTGCTGGACCCTCTCAAGCAGTTCTGTGTCCTTCTGGAACTGAGGGGCCCAGAACTGGACACCAGATTCCAGATGTGGTCTCAGCAGGGCACAATAAGTCTTGATGCAATGAATTGAGCAGAAATGGAGTTCCATGTCTAATTTTGTCTCTATCCTCTGTCCTGTGTATGACCTGGTGGACTTTAAGAGTTGACCCTGCCACACGCTAAACCATTTGCATTGGTGATTTCCAGGAAATACCCAGAGCTCCCAGAGGAAAACCTGGTGGAACAGCAACCCAAAATCTGCATGGCCAGAGCAACTCCCGCCTTGGAGGTGAAGGATTAGCTCATACTGGCATTGCTAATCCCACTCAGGGCTGGTATATCAACTTAGCTATGAGCAGAGAAACGCAGGACAGACAAGCATTTCAGTGCTTCTGGCTAGGGGATCTTGCCCTCAACACACATACTGATGCTTGTACATGTTCTCCTGGCTGTCTCTACTCCTGTCCATCTGTTGGAATGGCATGACGCCAGCTAACAAGGTAGCACGCCAGCTTCACAAGCACAAATGTGCCAAATAAAGATGGGTTGTTTTGAACACGCTGCTTTCAGAAGACTGCGAGAGCCAGGTAGGAACTGTCCCCACTAAAGAAAAAAGTGAGAAACTTCTGCACCCCCTCAGCTGTCCTGTGGTTATTTTAGGTTTGATCTCCCCTTCATTTTCAACATTCAAACACTTTCCCAAACATGGAAATCTGAACGAAGTTGTTGAATATCAGAGACTGCCAGGCAAAGCAGGTGGTGTCTTGACAGCTTCACTGCTAAGACCATTACGTGCCTGCAGGAGGTCCAACCTATCTCTCTATACATCCCAGTAGTATCCTTAGGAGAGAGCTTTCCCATCTCATTCTGCACATTTCTTCACTGTTTCCCTTCTATTGGCTCTTCTACTTCATACATTAAGAGCAGCTCTTCTCACTGACGATAGTTTTTCAAAATACTATTAACCTCTTAAATTTAACCGCAGTTCTTGCTGCTGTGGGAACTATAGAGGAAACCCTTCACGACCAACAGTACCCAGCTAACTTCAATCTTACCTGAGCTTGAAAAATCACAGAATCAGATCAAGAGTTGGTGATATTGCTGTACTCATAAATGCTGGAACTCCTCCATGCACTTCTCCGTAAGAAGTTTCTCCAAGTAGTGCACCCTTCGTTCCCCAACAAGTGCGTCATTAGTGCGGACACCTTTCATGATCCATGTTCCCCAGCATCCTAGTGAGTAGCACTGCAGAGTGACAAGGGACAAAGAGAGAGGTGTGCCTCTTAAAACAGTTGACTGACAAACCAAGGGGTCCTGCCTACATTGGTGTCAGGTTCCCAGAAACATCACAAGAGCAGGATACAGTCATCCATCACCTGCTGAAGTCATCGCAGTCATGGGACCATTTCTCCTCAGGTCAGTTCAGTCCAGTCACTCATCTGCTCTGTCATTCAGATCCCACTGCGTCTGATACCGGCACACTGTGGCACCGGGCTCAGGTACAAACAGCTGTATATCTCACGACTCCAAAGCCAAACAAGCAATTGCTCCACCCTAACCTCTCCTTCCTCCTACTGAGAACGCCCTGTGATCAGGAATAAAAGATCAGAGCTCAATATACGCGATCCGGCTTCTAGCTTTTAGTGCAGTTTGGCATTAAAATCCCTGAGCAGGGATCATACACTCATCATCTTGACAGCCATAGAGTTTGTGCTAGTAGGGGGAAATACGGGGTGTGGAGACAAGCAGATCTGGGAAAGGTTTGTGATAGTAAATAGAGCCAGCATGAAGGTAACCATCTGCTGGGAGGTGGTTATGACATGGAAAACACTGAGCGAGCATGAATGAAGAACAGCAAACCCCATCCACGCAGCAAACACAATCCAGTCTGACCCCCTTGAAATTTTTATTTGAATTAATGCTACCTTTTAATAACCTTTGACTGCGCTCTGCAAAGATAACAGGTGTCATTAAAACAGCTGTCACCGTGCCAGTCTTCCCTGAGACACCTATTTATTTGGATCTTTCAAGAGAAACACAAATGAAATCAGTCATTCCGTATTAGAGGGTTCCCAGGGACATCTCGTTGATTGGCATCCCACACTAGTGGGCAAGTCACCGCAAGACACGTGTAGAGGAGAGCGGTTTTCCCTGAAGCCTTGAAGCTTTAGCATCTGACAGGAATACGTATACATGTATAGATTGATTTTTTTTTGATGAACGATACTCTGTGAAATATCAGAGAGAAAAATGTCAGACATACATTGCATAGCAATCGAAGGCTAATGAAGATCCAGGTATTAAATCAATTAAGAAGTATCAAAAGCTACCTAATCATCAAGGAACAAAATTGGCACCACAATATGTAGTGAGTATGGGAAAGCCTAATTTACTAAACATACCCTGCAGTCACATAATTGCATGTAATTTTACCAGCATAATTAACTAATTTAATTACCACTTCTCAAGTGCATCAATTATTGACATTACAGAGTTTTCAGACAGCAGAATTACTGTGTGGTACATTCAGAGAATGCAAAATGCTTTGTACGCCTATTTTCCAGTCACAGTCAACAACCGAGCGGGAACACAGGCAGGGAAAGGGGGGAAAACTGCAAGTGCACCGCACAGAGCACAGTTTAGCTGTCAGGTTTAAGAGATAAACCAGACAAAGCCATGTTTATCTAGGGCTGAAAAGTCAGCAGCAAACAACTGGGGGGACTAAGGGCTGAAAAATCAACAGCAACTAACTGGGGGACTAAGGATTGAGAAATCAAACAAACTGGAAAGACCAAAGAGGCAAAACCTGAGCATGATGCTATAAATGATAGAACTCTCATTTCTGAACAATGAGGGCTATTTTAAATGAAGTTTACCCAGGAGGTGACAAGCAGTTTGAGATCTGCCAGATACAAGAGATACCTGCACCAAGCTCTGCTGGCATCACTGAAGAGTCATAAAAGTGTCAGGTCCATCTGCACAAGTCTTAAAGCAGAATCAAGAGTCCAAGGAGACTCAAGCTACTATGTGATAAACAGGGATGTGCTCGAACAAACCCTCCAAGACAAGGAAAACAAGTGCAAAGATGAAGTAAGGGTGCATTTTTATTAATTAAAGTGTAGCTTTGCCATGTGGGATCATTACTCAGACTTGAAGCACTATTGATCCCCTGCTTAATGTTTAGACACTGTATGTAAATCTTTGCATAAAGCCATTTTGTTTCGGCAATGAGCTTTTCAAAGTCAAGAGAGATGTCAGCATCTGCTCCCTATGGAGTCTTAAGAGTCAGTGTCAGTAAAAAACGGGCAGCGTCAGTGAAAATTATGCCCTGTGTCAGTAAATTTGTTAACAGGGTGGTTGGAAACCCTGGGAGCTGTGGTGTCATTTTCTTTTCCCATTGCCCTCTTGTACTTGACCTTTGCACAGCTGTTTCACAGTATCTGGAGATGGCTGAACTGTGAAATAGCGATTACAGGAAAGGGGGCATTTTAATGAGACAATACAACCTAGAACAAGAAGAGGGCATTCTTTCATGTGCCAGCTGAGATCCTTAAAGTCCTTTTTGTCTTTCAGATTCAATTAGGAACAATCACAGCATCCCAACTCCTTTTACATCTAATGCCAATGTTAGTTGCCCATTTTTAAGGCCATGAAACCTTCCTGGATTCGTTGTAGTGGCCACTCCAAGCAAGCAGAGACACTGCATTGATATACAATAGAATTCCAAATAACTCATCAATACCCAGAATCACAGATCAGTGGGGACTGGAAGGGACCTCGAAAGATCATCCAAGTCCAATCCCCCTGCCACAGCAGGATCACCTAGATCAAGCTGCACAGGAACATGTCCAGGCAGGTTTTAATTGTCTCAGGAGAAGGAGACTCCACAACCCTGCTGGGAACTTGAAGGCACACGGAACAAAGCAAGTGTTGACTGGGTCCATCCCCATCAAGCCTCTGGGCACAGCAGCACATGCAGACCTGCCTTGAAGACAAATGGAAGATACACCTGAGAAACAATTCTTCATCCTCTAAGGTGTAGCATTGCAGGGATGGAGCTATGAACCTGTTGCTGCCTGTCCCTGTGAGGTTCCAGCTCACACAAGAGTTAAAACGGCTTGAGCTGAGCAGCTGGCTTAAAGCAAACAACTACATCTTTGACTAGAGATGAACCAACCAGTCTGGTCTGCTGCAATGAAGCTTCTTCCAAAAGCACAAGAAATTCCTTCAACATTCCCTGAAGGTCCTATACAACAAGACACAATCTAGTCCCATCTGGAGTCCTGATTGAAACCATGATGTGAAAGATTAAAATGATGAGAACAGGAATATCTTGTGATCATGGCCAGAGGAAGGAAGGGAAGGTAGGAGGAAGGGTACCACATTTCCATGCTAGCAGACAACACGACTTTATGATCAAAGCCAATGACTGATGCTCTTCATGCTGCTTGTTTTGTAGGCTGCTCTGGTTACATCTGCCACACGGCTGCAATCGGTGAAAGCAATTCCAGTAGTGACACTAATGTGTGAGGGGCCAGCACTTGTGAAAAGCTGGGTCTTAAACCCTCTTCACTGCAGTTGTAAGTGGGTGATGGAACTTCACTAGTCAGCACATAGATGAGCAGGAACAGCCAGCAAAGAGGGGGTGACAATTGCGGAACAGTAGAGATTGGAAGGGACCTCAAAAGATCATCCAGTCCAATCCCTCTGCCACAGCAGGATCACCTAGACCAGGTCACACAGGAACACATCCAGGTAGGTTTTAAACACCTCCAGAGAAGGAGACTCCACAATCCACCTGGGCAGCTCATTCCAGTGCGCCATCACCCTCACCGTGAAGAAGTTCCTTCTCATACTGATGTGGAACCTCTTATGTTCCAGTTTACACCCATTGTCCCTTGTCCTATCACTAGATGACATTGAGAAGAGCCTGGCTCCATCCTGACACCCACCCCACACATACTTATAAACATTAATGACAGCTCTAGCAGTGGTTGCCACAGCACTCTAGCCTTCAAACATCCTTTCAAGTGACTGCAAAACCTGTAAGAGGGCTGTGACTCTTCCAACTGCCCGAGTTGTCGATCCCTGGTGTGCAAGTGCTACTAGATGCACGTACTTAGCAATGAGAAACACAAGTTACTAACGGTTCGTGTAATGCGCAACTTAGCGATTTGTGTTCAACGCACAACTTTTCTGTTTGAAGTAAACTAGTAAAACAGTCATCATCGCACACGCTCACACCCTGCAGGCAGCGAGGACAGCCATACGAGGTGTGCAGCCATCGACATAAGGCACTGTCACGATGGAAAAGCTTGTGGTTCACCACAAGTGAAGCTGTAACATACCTCCCTCACAGCTTGCAAACAGAGCAGCCTACGTTCCCTTTTTACAGAGGTGAGGAGTGAAGAATAAGCATTAGAATTATTCCTAAATTATCTTTGCTTTTGTCCTTTTCAAGGTTTTCCCTGAAAAGCTCTTCCTCAGCTTCTCAGACAAAAGTATTTGGATTTATTCTTTTCTCAGTATTCCATTACCCTTTTCTCATGGTGTTTCATCACCATTTGATCTAGATGATCTTTCGAGGTCCTTTCCAATCCCTGATGTTCTGTGATTCCCTAGTGTTCTGTGATTCTGTGAGCTTAAGAATTTGGTGTCTTCTCTTGGGTGGCCTTATACTGCCAGTGGTAAGGCAAATCGTGCTTCACACTCAGTAAAGTGAACTCACCTAGATACTACAACCACTCAGCTATCACTGAAGTTAAATCCTCTTCAGTCTTGATTCCAAGTTCTGCTATTTTGGAGAAAAGAGAGTTTTTCTCCTCTGATGGCTTTCTAGATGTTTCAGCATGCCTTCACCATGGAAGGCAGCACTGTAGATCCAGCTGGGAGCAAAGCAAGAAGGGCAGCACAACACTGTGAAAGGCGCATGACCAGGAATAACTAACCATCTGGCTCTCCTCATTGGCATTCTCCATAGCACAACTCTCCCTTGCCACTGCACGAGGAGGGAAAACAGGTTGTATCTCCTCTCCTATCACACATTTGTGAACCAGACTGCAAAAATTGGCCCAAAGGAGAGCACATCTGGTTAATGTCTCAGTACTCAGCTAATTGTTTAACACACAAAATCTGTTCTGAAATGCTCTGGATCTCTTAAAATAGATGGACTCTTGGCTAATTTCTATCCATTTGCCACAACAGGGTGGCAAGAAGGATGCAGTCAGGTACTCCAAATGGTACCAACACACTAGGACAGCAGGTAGGGTCCACACTGGGCCTGACAGCTCTGCCAAAGCTCTTCATGGTTGGCCTTCCAGGCTGCGCATTGCTGATTCACGTTCAGCCTTTCATCAACCATCACCCCCCAAAGTCCTTCTCTTCAGGAATGCTCTCAAATCCATAGTCTGCTCAGCCTGTATCTGTGCTTAGAATTGCCCTGAATCAGCGCAAGACCTTGCGCTTGGCTTTGCTGAACTTCATGATGTTTGCATGGACCCGCTTCTCAGGCCTGTCAAGGTCATCTTAGCACGCAGACTGGTGTCACTGGCAAATTGTTGAGGGTGTACTTCATCCCAATGTCCATGTTGCTGACAAAGATGTGAAACAGCACCAGCTCCTACACCTTCCCCTGAGGAATACACTTATCACTAATCTCCTCCTCCCTCTCCAGGCAGAGCTCCATCACTCCAACTGATCAGTGACAGAGAGGGCAACACCCCTCCTTCCTGAAGAGCCTGTATCCTTCCGTTTCAACACTCCAGTCATAGGGGCCATCCCACCATGTCTCCATGGAGACATTTAAAACCCACTTGGACATGTTCCTGTGCAACTTGGTCTAGGTGATGCTGCTGTGGCGGGGGGATTGCACTAGATGATCTTTCAGGTCCCTTCTGATCCCTAGTGTTCTGTGATTCCATAGCACCGATAAGATCATCCCACACTGTAGGTAATTTTAGCAAGAGGAGAAGCAATAGAAACAGAATAAAACTGGTGTTGCTCAAATACGAGTGAGCCCAGCTCCACGACATCTGTTACTCTCAACGTTCAAACCACCGACCCTTCCACTTGGTGCTCTTCAAGAGTCTGTTTCCAGAAAGCGAATATAATCAAAGTCAAACTCAACCAACAAGGAAAAAAACCCCCAAACATATAATCAAAAGACAACAGTGGACAACAGCAAAAAGTTTAAGGACATAATCATGGGTATCCCAGAAGCCAAAAGAATCGCTCTGGTTATAGAATTGCAGCCAGGAAGAAAAAGGAAGGTGGAAATTATCAAAGGGAGAAACTGGATGATGCAGAAAATGGAGAAGGGAAGGGAAAAAAAGATATAACAGACCGATAACCACCAGAGCCAAAGAAGCCAAGTTCATTAGGAACAGAAGGACTTTTCATAGTGACAGTCGTCTACTAGAGGAGGAAGAAAGTCGTTTTGTGAGCAACAATAGCAGAGAGACAAATCTAAGAATGAAATTATCTAACACTGCTGAACAGCCCCCAAATCCCCCCACATGCCCTGTTCATGATCCTTCCACTGACTAATTAAAACTGAAGAGCAAAGCAAAGCTTGACCACGGCTTGTAAGACTGTGACTGGCGAGCTGGAATTTAGCAGCGAAGTCTTCTATTCAGCGAAGGCAAAATAAGATTGAGAGGCAAAACCAGGCTGCAGAAATCAAACCACAAATAAAACAGAGGTTCTTGGTTTGAGTTTTGCAAGGATCTAACCTGCTGGCTAGTTCACTGTTTACAAATGTTTCACCATCCACACCTCCAGCTCTCAAAGGGTTGTTGGACTAGCATGACCTGAGGAGAGACTGCAGCACACATGCTGCTTTATAGCTGCAGGCAATTTGGCCCTCCAGGTTTTGGGAAGAACTGCGTTTTATTCCTATTTTTATTCCCTTAACGAAGATGAAAGGTGAGAAGAATTCAGAACTGGTTCCAAAGGTGCAGGTGCTCTGCACAGTTCTGCTGGGGGGTGGGCAATATTGGCAGGACCTCCTCACCACTGCTACATCAACACCACACCTTGGCTCATCAACCAGCGAGACCAGCTGCACGGGAGACAGTTAGGAAGCTTCTTTTTACACCAGTCCAGACATTTCCTTTCCACTACCAATTAACTACCCACAACACAGAGAAGCTTATCAGCAACATCAAAGAACACATTCCAGGCTAACACACACGGTACGGCAGATACCGTCGCTGGCTGCATCAGATTTTCTAATTAAGCATGTGGGAGTGGGGGAAAGAACTGGGGGGGCTTCAAGAAAAAAAGAGGGGGAAAAAACCCCCAAGTCGTGCTCGCTCACTGTGTGTGTTGTTAGCAGGCACTACCGCAAACTGGAATACAGGTGCCATTAGCAATCTGCTGTCTGCTGAGCCGCGCTGCTCTGAGGCCTCGTTCCCAGTTGGTCTTTTTTGTCTCTGTCTCATAGAAAGCGACGTATTGAAGACCCCTTCGGCGTGGCGAGGGCTAGGAAACAGCAGAGCGATGGAACGTTTGCCTTTGATACCTACCATCTCATGCTGAAGGAAAAACCATAAAGGAAGCAGGTGATGAAAGCCACTGGTTTCATCAAAGGAACACGTCGCCCTAAAACAACCAAAGCCAAGTGGAAGGAGCAAATAGCTAGAGTGGAATGGGTTGAATCACTTATTAAATAGTTGGAGAAATAGTTCACTATAAGGAATTTTTTTTAGGCTTAAATTCAGCTTTCCCCCTCCAGCAGTTTAAAACTCACTTGAAAGGATCCAGTGGAGTTGAGGGCAAATCTCTGTTTCAACTCCCTGCAAGGGGAAGCACCAAGAGTTCAGTATTTCCTTTTCAAGCTTTATCAGTCCATTTATTTACACTATTTTATTTGTTTCTTGAACTAAAGAGGACACATGCACTGCAGCACAAATAACTGTGCACACTGTTGAAAAACTTGGTGCCTTTGCATGTTTGTGCCAGCAAAACTTGACAGCAGGAACATTCGCAGGAAGCAAACACAAAGAGGAGATCGCCACAGTGAAGCAAATCCCTTTTCAGATTGAACATGCACCTCGAGTACTGGGGGCAGTTCTGGGACCCCCATTCAAGAAAGAGATTGAGGGGCTGGAGCAGATCCAGAGAAGCAATAAGGCTGGGGAAAAGACTGGAGAGAAAGGGCTGATGGGGAGACGATGAGGGAGCTGGGGGTGTTTAGCCTGGAGCAGACTCGGGGGGGACCTTATTCCTCTCTACCACTACCTGAAGGGAAGATCTAGGTGGAGGTTGAGCTGTTCTCCCAGGCAACTAGTGCCAGGACAAGAGGGCAGGACCTGAAGCTGCACCAGGGGATGGTTAGGTTGGATCACAAGCTGGACTTGATTATCCACAGGCTGGATTTGATGATCTTAAAGGTCTTCTCGTGATGATGATCTTAGAGGTCTCAATAATGCTGTGATTCTGCGATATTAGGAAGCCCTTCCTCCCAGAAAGGGTGATCAGACCCTGGAATGGAATGCCCAGGGCAGTGATGGGGTCCCCACCCCTGGAAGTGTGTAAGGACAGACTGGATGTGGCCCTTAGTGCCCTGGTCTAGGTTATGGTGATGTTAGGTCACAGGCTGGGCTTGATGATTTTAGAGGGCTTTTCCAGCCTCTTTAATCCTGTGATAAAGGCAGGAGTATTTAACCATCTGAACGTCAGACTCAGTAATTCTGTGATTCATAGAATCATTAGGGATTGGAAGGGACCTTGGAAGATCATCTAGTCCAATCCCCCAGCCATGGGCAGGGACATCCCACCCAACATCAGGCTGGCCAGAGCCTCATCCAGCCTGGCCTTAAACACCTCCAGAGACAGGGCCTCAACCACCTCCCTGGGCAACCTATTCCAGGCTCTGACCACTCTCACGATGAAGAACTTTCCCCTCACATCCAGTCTATGCTGAAGTATGAACTGTGGAAAAAATTAACAATGGAAAACATGCCGCGCTCACTTTGCAGAGCCTCACACTGGCTAAATCACCTTTGGTCCCACGGCTGCAGTAGCTGTATTAATTGCTCAAGATCTGGTTCCTAGATAAACTTTCCTGCACGGAAAACAAGTCTTTGTTTTGCTATGAAACCCTAACGCGAACCGACGGTGCTACGCAAAACAATCTTCTCTCCAAATCCCAGTAGCAGCCCAACTGAGTTCCGCTTGAAACCAGCAACCTGCGTGATCCTGGTTTAGATGCTGGAACCTGTCACATCCTGCTTTTTGTTGTGCTTAAAAAAAGAGAAATGTTAATAGTGGGCTAATATGTTTATCTTTGCATAACATTACTGTCTATGGGCAGGAGAGAAAGAAACAGCTGTTGCAAGCCTAACCCTTACTCATTAATCTTTCAGCATCTTGGGACTTCCAGCGTTGTGTTCTCTATTAATTCTCTACTACAGCGCCAGCTTTCTCCTCAGCAGCACTATCTGGGAGCAAACTCCCCCAAAACTGCCATTTAGCTCTGCCAGATCCACTTGTTCTGAAGCTGGACGCACATCATCGCCCAGCAGGGGTGGGAGCACGAAGCAGGCAGGATTTCCACCTTAGCGAGGCTTGCAGAACCCGTCTGCTGGTGGTTGTGTGTTTCCAGGGGGACAGGAGGCATCCCAGGTTCAGTATTGCCTCCTGGTAGCACGAGGAGCAATTTCAGTTCCCTTGCATCAAGCTGATGTTCTGAGCTCTGCTCTGACTCAAACTCCTGGCAAACATCCCGAACCTTGGAGCACCCAGGTAACACCCAGAAACCTACAGATTCAGCAGCAGAGGACTATCTCCTCCTCCCGTCGCAATGGTCTCATCATTGCCTGATTTCCTTCTCAGGCGCCTTTCTGGATGCGTGCCCAACTCCACAGATGTGCACAGGAGGTAGATGGCACTAGAGGTGCCCTTAAGCACCTCAGCTGTTACTTGGCGCTGCCTCCCAGGTGTTATTAGCAGAAAACACGCGTTGCAGAAACCACTGTAGGATTCTCTTTACACCATTCTTGTTTTCAATCTCTTCCAATTCTCAGGAAACAGAGTCAATGAGTGTTTGGGAGTCTGAGCTCTGTGACTTCCTCCTCCTCGTTAGACTGTTTGTATATAAACCTGCAGTAAGGTTTATACCGGTGTCACACACTGGTTAGTCAACGTTCACTGCTGTCCTAAAGTCACCACAGTGTTGTCCAGCTGGCAAGGCACCATCCACACAGCTTGGCTCTGCCCTTCACCAACTACCTGCAGGCCTTCAGGCAACAGGTACCTCCCACACCTGTGCTGCATCCAGCTCCATCCAACGCCTCGTGGACTGTCTTTAAGGCAGTTCTGATGGGTCTGTGCCTGAGCTGGCACCATGGCACTGATTTAAAGAGAAGGTAAACACAGAGAGAGCATTTGATTCCTCGCACCATGCTCTAATACTGGGGAAGAAACTGGTACTCTTGGTGCTGTTTGCCACCAGCTCACTGCTACCACGCGTGTGCGCACCGGTACAAACGCAGGCTGGGCCACATTTAAGAACAGCACAAGCTAGTCAGGGCAAGAACGATGCAGTATTTCTTCTCCCGAAAGGTGCCCGTAGACTTTCTGCTCCTTTCATAACACGCGTTATAAATCATTCGTGCAAGCACACACGCAGACCACGTACACCAGTAACGCCTGTTGTGGAATCGGCAATTCACATCCCGCTCAGCGGAACAGAGCGAATGACTCAGCTCCCAAACGTGGTCCATCCTGAGCTTCATAACTACGCTTCTTTCTGTTTGGCTTACATCTATCCTTCACACTGTCTTTCCTGATGAGAGTCAAAAGGCACTCAGCCAGCACAGTAAATGCAAAGTAGTCTCCTCACTATGAAGTGGAAAGAAAAAATCCCCACCAATCTCTTATTATTCTTGGTGCTAAGTGTTACTTATGCTTACCTCATCTGTGCTAATAGGTTGTCTTCATACTCCCTTCACAGAGCTGCAGATTCTCATGTTAAACAGAGAAGCTCCTGACAGCTTTCTCTTTCCTAGGGCAAGATTGCTCAACTAACAATAACCAAGATACCTTCTGACAAGTGCAGTGAAGAGCCAGCACAGCTTAGTCGATCTGCATCAGCCTCTCTTGGCACCTTCCTTTCAGTTTCTTATCTAAGCTCTGGATGCCAAAAGGTCTCTCGCAAAGATTCTAGAGAATTATGAAAAGGGAAACTAATGCAAAAAGCAGAAATCATATTAATCAGTTGAAGAAAAATACTTTTCCAACTACAATTGTGGCTGAAACCCATAAATTAGATGACTGGAGTAATAAGACATGTGAAATGGCTTTTAAGTCCACTACCAGCTCCATGCAATAAATTTCAAATGACACCCGGGCTTTTAGTGGAGGGGATGATTTATTGCAGTCTGCAGGAAGAGAGCTTCCATGGATTATCTCTGAAGTGGCAAAACTCCATTCTGAATTTTTCAAAATTAGTGAAGCTCGGTCAATGTTACTGACAAGCAAGTCCAAAATATCCAACCGGCATATTTTGCAAGGAGAAGAAAAGCAAACACGCTTTAGAGTGCCCACAGAGATTGTTAAAGGAGCTACGTCTCTTCATTAATCAGGAAGTAAAATACAGCAAGGATGATGCTTGCTGCATGCGGCGTTCACCTGGGCTTCCTACAAGCAGCGATGCTGCACAAAGAGAACCTGCTACGGCGACGTTATTCAGCTTTCAGAACGGAGGATGTTTCGGGCGTAATCCTCTTCAAGAGGCATAAGTGCACCTTGGCTAAAAGCTATTAGACACTGGCCTCTCCTTCTGATTGCTTCACTGTCTAGGAGTAGTAAATAATTGTGGTCTCAATACACTGGATGCTAGATTTCCATATCCATGGCAGTTAAAACTGGGGTATTGCATTAAGTGATCACAGAACATCAGGGACTGGAAGGGACCTCGAAAGATCATCCAGTCCAACTCCCCGCGCCACAGCAGGATGGAGAAACACCACCTTACCCTTTTCTGACACCTTCCACCCAGAGTAGCTCCAAAATATTTTATGGACTAAGTGGAGGACTGATTTCTCTGGTTTTCAGAGCAGAAAGCGAAGATCTGTGCTTTAGCCAATTAATTTCTATAGAAAATGTACCACGGTGTGATTTGGTCTCCCAGGAGAGAAGGCAAGAGGATATCAGTGCTAACAACTCTGCTTTCACAGGATAGTTAATGATGCTTTGGCTTGCAGAGCCCTTCCTACTAAAGACTAACCATCAGCCTTTTAAAGCAGGAATTCAGCGCTGACCTGGATTAAGAACAGCACTTCCCTGACTCCACAAAACTTGAAGGTCTGAGACTTCCCCTCTGCAAGGCACCTATCTGAAGTCTGACAGTGATACTTAGAGTTTATGGGAAGGTCTGGAAGCAATAAGGGATCCAGCTTTTAAAAGAAAGTTCACCTTGAGACCTAATCTACACTAAAAAAGTATTATTTTTTATATTTAAGCTGGAAAAAAAATTAGAGAACTGGAAAAAATAAATTAATGGCTTTATCACCCACCCTATTCTCATCTACTGTTCTTTTATACCTCATTTTATTACTTGATCACAGCATTTTCTGCAGAGCTATTCACAGATATTATCTTTGTCCAAAAAAAACTAAGTGAGGCGCAACCTGGCTTCAAATTATTGGCCATGGGAGTTAACATGATACAGCAAAGGTGTCTCTGCCTACACAGGGTGGTTTGAACTACATGATCTTTAAGGTTCCTTCCAACACTGGCCATACTGTGATTCTATGATTAGAGATTATCTTGTGGGGAAGGTTTTTGAATTGAGTGTAAAATGTTTAACTCCTATCCTTCCCTGTGGTCAAATGAAGCCAGATACTCTTCTTCATCCTTGGCTTAGGATACTCAAGACGTAGCAGAAATCACACAAACACATGTCAATCTAAGCAATGGCAACTTCTTTACATCAATTACAGGCAAAATCCAGAAGACAACTTTTCTTGTCTCACTGAACCACAGTCTCCCAAATGCTTACAGTCAGAATGACGGGATTCACTCTGTCAAAGACCATCTTGTAGCTACTTTGTTGTTGGCTCAAGAAGGAAGACATCTGCTCTAAGGAAATCACATTCCTTAGATTGTTGATGGGCTGGACTGAACATACAATAAGAACCAGCCCTTATGGAGCTCTCAGTTTTAGAGACCAAGTCAGATCACCAATACTCACGGGAGAACGATGTGGACTTGATTCTCCATGAGCACACAAGCATACAGCCATTGCTCCCTTCTGAAGCAAATGAGAGGCTGTGCACCCAGCAGTTTCCAGTTTGTGATCATGTTGAGTGTCCTATATCTGTGAGGCATCACAGAGTGACCGTGTTGCACATAGTGCAACGTGATGATCAATGACAGAGTCCTTGGCACTACTGCGGCACAAACGAGCTTGTGCATTTTTATGAGAGCTAGATGGAGAAAAATTACTTGGATACTCTTTCCCCACATCTTAAAAAATAAAATCTGTAAGCTTTTCTGAAAGAAATGGCAGGGGAAAGACACTGTTATCACAGTTATTTATAAACTCTTCCCTCCTGACCAATGCATAGAGGTTCATTTGCACCTATTACTTCCGTAGAGCTCTACACCACTTTAATCCTCTAAAATCCCTACCTACAGCCTGACTTCATAGGTGGGGACCACGCCTGGAGAAGAATTACAGCAAGCAGCTAACAGAAGGCTCTTGCCTGACATGTCCAACTCCCTATCTCATTAATGGGCAATATGCCTGCACTGACAGCAAAATTTATCTCAAAGTCTGTGATAAATCAGTCAGATTTGATCTGCTCTATGTAAAATACAGAGCCAACACTGATTAAATGAGCAGTGTAGTGCTCCCTCAATAGTGCATCAATGCTCTTCAGCACATGGGCATGGACAGGCAGCTTAGAGCTACAAATGAGGGAGAATCATGACTTATGTTTGCAGTCGCTGGAAGACTCCTTTGTACAACACAAAGACAGTGATGTAGCAGCTCCCCTTCTTGTTCCTGTTCCACACTCCCATTAGTACCTTTTGCTGGCCACTCACACCACCATTATTTTGCATGGCAATTTGGGGTACAGCGTTACGAGCGCTGCTATATCCCACTGGAATACTCTGCAAATGAACTTGAATCATAGTGCAGCACCATACATTTAAAATAAAAGATTTTTTAAAAAACAACTAGGGTCCTAATCCTCAGTCCTGTTATATCTCTCTGTCCTTCATTTTCAACTCTTCATTCCTCACTAAGGGAAAAAGTAGTCTTTGGTAAAGGCTGATCAAGCATTTTTCCTAAAAGACAAATGAAATACAACATGGAATCTCCATACTGAGCCTGTACTAGTGGTTCAGAACAACTTCAACTCAAATATTTGACCACCCAAACACCAGAGGCAACCGACTGCCTTCCCAAGCAAATCAAGAGCTATGAAGATGATGAAGGGAGTAGAACACCTCCCTGATGAGGAAAGGCTGATGGAGCTGGGTCTCTTTAGCTTGGAAAAAAAGGAGAGTGAGAGGTGACCTCATTAATGTGTGTAAATATGTGAAGGGTGGGTGTCAGGAGAACGGAGCCAGGCTCTGCTCAGTGGTATCTAATGATATGAAAAAGGGCAATGGTATAAGCCGGAACATAGGAGGTTCTACCTCAATCTGAGAAGGAACTTCTGCATGGCAAGGGTGACAGAGCACTGGAACAGGCTGCCCTGGAGGGTTGTGGAGTCTTCTTCTCTGGAGACATTTAAAACCTGCCTGGACATGTTCCTGTGCAACTTTGTCTAGGTGCTCCTGCTGTGGTGGGGGGATTGGACTAGATGATCTTTGGAGGTCTCTTGCGATCCCTAATGTTCTTGATTCTGTATGAAACAGAGAGCTTCAATTGGACTAGACAATCTTTTGAGGTCCCTTCCAATCTGTAATGATTCTGTGATCTACAAGTTTTTTTCTCAGAAATAGCCATTATAAGACCCCAAAGAAACAAGCAATGGAAGAGACTTGTTACTTGTGCTAAAGACAAGGAGAAGTTAGCAAATCAGCCTGAGGGAAATGTGTGGAGACTACTAGAATACAGATATTTACCTCATTAGTGAGAAGGGAAAGGCCGTATAGGGAAAAGCAATAGGAAAGTGAAGAACTTAAGGGTAGGAAAGATGAACCATTTTGAAAAGCATGGCTAGAAGAAAAGGTGTGAAATTGAGAGGGAGCAGATAGAATCAAGCCAAATAAATAACAAATATCCCGACAATGAGCTCCATTCACTGCAGAATAATGTCTCTCAGGAACTGAAGCAGAACCCCATTACCTGTAAGGCTTTTGTTCAGATATCACTGTAATGAGCTCATTAACACTAGGACATCAAAATCTAAACTGAACCAAATGCTTGATGATGCAATGCCAAGGGGAAAACATCGCTGAGACAGAACAATACTTCCCCTTCTATCAGGGTAACAAGCCCTGAATGACTATGTCCATGGCCTAGCCTAGTTTACAATGTTCCCTGAGGAAGGGACAAAAGGGGGATGAAGACAGGAACAAAGAGAGCTAAAAAACTAATGTCTGAGAGACTCAATAATCTTATTTTCCATCCCATTTGGAAGTTCAAAATTGATAATTTCTGAAGCTAGTGAGGCAGCCTTTGTGGTGAACACCCAGTACAGCTCAGCACACAGATCTTGTTTGCACGGCTGAAGTATCTTATTTCTTACAGATGCTTTCCAACTTCCACTGAAAACAAAGGGATGTTCCCACATGAACTCTGAGGAAAAACTGGATTGGACCTTAGAACAAACTTGGAATCAGGTCTTGACAACAGACACTTGGAAAGAACTATCAAGGACGCTTAAAAACCCAGGTTGCTTTTGTTGGTTTCGATGCCCAGTCCATTGTAGTCCAGCAACAAGAGAGGCACAAAGTTTATTCTGCCAAAACTGACATTCAGATTGTGACCCAGGTTGTGTTTTATTCTATATACGCAAGACTTATCGTTCCCTTACAATTACATAATCCTAGAGTTTTAACTAAGCAGGTACTCTGGAAGAAGAAAGCACACGGTTCCAGGTACTTACGCCCCCTCCGTTGTGGAAAACCTAGTTTTTGTAAAATGCTGAACATTCTTCAGGTCTAACAGAGAAATGGGAAGTGAAGGAGGGCAAATGAATCTGCTTCCAACATCCATTCCCCCAAAACATTTCCCTATTTTCATGTTACAGAATCACAGAATGGTGAGGCTGGAGAAGCCCTCTGAGCTCATCCAGTCCAGCCCAGAACCTAACATCACCACAATCACCTAGACCAGGGCACTGAGAGCCACAGCCAGGCTGGCCTTCAACACTTCCAAGGATGGGGATTCCACCACTGCCCTGGGCAGCCCAGTCCAGGCTCTGATCACCCTTTCCATGAGAAAGGGTGCTGGTGCCTGGGAGAACAGCCTGACCCCTACCCCACTACAATCCACCTTCAGGGAGTTAGAGAGAGGGATAAGGTCCCCCCTGAGACTCCTCCAGCTCCCTCAGCCTCTCCTCAGACTTCCCCTCCAGTTCCTTCCCCAGCCTCACTGCTCCTCTGGACCTGCTCCAGCCCCTCAGTCTGTCTTGAAGTGAGGGGGCCAGAACTACCCCCAGTACTCAAGGGGAGGCCATACATGGGGAGAACTATGTTCCTAGTCCTACTGGCCACAGTATTGCCAGCAATAGCCTTTCGTGCCACCTGGGCACACTGCTGGCTCATATTCAGCCGGTTATATTATAGCAAAAAGAAAATGTTCCCATTTCCACAGGAACAAACACACTTTAGGAATTCCTCTTGGAAACCCGTGCCTTCATTTTCCTTTGTTTAAGCAACATGAGCAATGAGCAGAAGCAGCTCCAATTTCTCCCATGAATAAGGTCATTCATTCACTCTTTTCATGGTACAATATAAGGAACTTTCAAAGTTTCAGTCAATAGCCTGGTCAAGCAACCAAATCTGGACTCTGATGTCAGCGATTCAACTTTCTGAGACTAATGAGTAATATCATAACCAACAGCAATTGTAGTTCACTCCCCATAACCAACCTCAGGTTACACCTTTAAATCATTTCAGACCAACAAGCACAAATAAATGTCAGCGCTGCACGAGCAGAGCTTTGAATACTTTAGATAATTTAGCGATAATTTAGCTGTTCCACAAGTGAGGGGTTCAAGTTACAACAGGGGAGGTTTAGACTTGACATTAGGAAAAATTTTTTCACAGAAAGGGTGGCCAGGCACTGGAATGGGCTTCCCAGGGAGGTGGTTGAGTCGCCATCTGTGGGTGCGTTTAAAGATGGTTTGGATGAGGTGTTGAGGGATGTGGTTTAGGGGTGAACTTGTAAGGTAGGGTAGGTGGTTGGACTCTGTGATCCCAGGGGTCTTTTCCCACCAGAGTGATTCTGTATTAAACACCCACCCTACGCTGCTGCCTATAAATATCTAAAGGAAGGGACATCGGGACCAAAGGATAGGAGACAGACTGAATATACAGGAAACATAGACTGAATAACGCTGCAAGCAAGTTAGGGCGACTGAGACAGGAAAATGCATCCAATTTAGTGCACATGGGAACTACTTTTGTGCTTTTATACTTTATTAGTGGGATTACACAGGAGGGAGCACCAGCTTTTTCAGTAAAACCACTCCAAATTGGGCAACAGCATGAAATTTTACAAGCTTGTTCCATTTTTGGCAAGATGCTTTTGGGTTTTTAAAGCTAAGGGGGAAAAAAAGCCACAAAAGCTAGAAGTCAAGTAAATTATTTTGCATCAGTTTTAGCCTCTTGTAAACACTAACAAGTTCTTGAGAGCTATCTAAAAGGTTTTATCTCCAGTGAGTGAAAGAACCACAGTCAAAAAAATGTGGGAGTTTCAGCTATTTTAAGCCAACAGAGATAAAACCTGTTCGATCCAGGTTGAAACAAGAGTTAGCACTGCTGCTCTTTCCTTGGTGTGAATGGTTACACCAGGCTTTCCAAAACAAACAGCGGGATCACCTTGTCTTTTACACCACTTACATTGGGCACCCTACAAGACACAAACTGATTTGCGCTAATGGAAAAAGGAGAAACTTACATTTTGGAGTGGAAATGCAGATTTCTAGCCAAGAAATGCAGTGAAATTCACATTTACTGGTGTATGGTGAAAAGGAGAGTGTAAGGCCAGTAAGTTAATGCTCTTCTGTTCAGGTCTGCCCTTGTTTAAACCTACACTTTCCTTACAGGTAGATTCTGTGACTCAGATCTTATGGTTAAAGACTTTTAGATGGTTAAATACTCCTGCCTTTATCACTTGATTAAAGAGGCTGGAAAGGACCTCTAAGCTCAGCAAGACCAACCTGTGACCTAACATCACCATAACCTAGACCAGGGCACTATGGGCCACAGCCAGGCTGGCCTTAAACACCTCCAGGGATGAGGACTCCACCACTGTCCTAGGCAGTCCATTCTAGGGTCTGATCACCCTTCTTGAGAGGAAGGGCTTCCTAACATCCAACCTAACCCTCCCATGGCAGCTCCAGGCCCTGCTAGTTGCCTGGCAGAAGAGCCCAACCTGACTACAACCTCTCTTCAGGGAGTTGTAGAGAGGGAGAAGGTCCCCCTGCATCTCCTATTCTCCAGGCTAAACACCCTCAGCCTCTCATCATGTCCCCCAGATTCTAAGAGCACTGGATGCAAAGAATTTCCATTTATCACCTTCTCATATTGATGCGAGACCTCCTCTGTTCCAGCTCACACCCATTGCCCCATGTCCTGTCATTGGACAACACTGAGCAGAGCCTGGCTCCATCCTCCTGACACCCGCCTTTTCCATATTTATCAACATTAATGAGCTGACCCCTCAGTCTCCTTTCTTCCAAGCTAAACAGACCCAGCTCCCTTATCCTTTCCTTATAAGGGAGATGCTCCCCTCCCTTAGTTACACCTCAGTCACAAGGGAAATTTGTTCAGATGGAGATGCTTCATGCTTGTCTGTGGAAGGCCAGATCTGCGACTGCCCCAGACAGGAATGAGCACACCAAATGCAAATAACAGAACAATACCTGAACCAGAATGTGTGACAACAGCCGATTCTTAGGGTCATCAGCATTCAGCAGCGGCATCCCCACACAAGGCATTCTGGTACATGACATCCAAATCAGTATATTCACAACTCCTAACAACATGCCATTCATTCTTCTGAACTGGAGAATAACATTGAAAAACAAGCTCAGATCCCTCTCCCATACTCAGCTGGAGACCATGAATTATTTAATTCCTTGGTTGCCTTTGTGTGTGTTGTGGGGGGACCTAGTTTTCATTTGACAGTTATATCAGGCTGTATTTTTCTCTCCCAAAGCCTTCACACAGTTCTTGATGTGAAAGCTTAGCTTTCTGTAGACAACTGCTATTTCAAATTAAAAGCTGCATGAGTTTTTTTGTCAATATAAGTCTTTATATTTAATTTCCCCTTCATACTTCACAAACCAGCTATTTCTATAATTCATTCCACGTTTACTTCATAGAGAAGATTACTATTGCCGCATGCACCCATCAAAGTCATCTTTCTCATCAACAAAACGTTGTTTGTAGCAGCCACACATCAATGAAACTTCTTCAAGTCTCTGACCGTTGCTTTTTCATAATTATATTTCCTAATCCCCCTTTACACACGAGAGCTCAATTCACTTCCTGGTACAATGCATTAGCATCCTCTTCAAATCCATTAGCAGTACCACAAGACTCACAGCATCTCTCTCTCTTCAAAACAGTGTGTTATTAAGTTACTGTACTGCAGGCTGGAGACTAGCAATATTTTAAGTCCATTGTGTCTACCAAATCAGAGAAATCAATCCTGCTCTTTCACCGCATTGGCAATATTCTAAGAGATACTTCGGGGCTGTGTTAAATTGTGCTGCTGGCACAGCAATATATGATCTTATGATCTGTTTATTCGATAGAGAGATTCCATATGGAGCATGATGGCAATGGCATCAGCTCTCCAGTCATTTTCAGTTCATGGCAGTCAACAGTGGGTGCCCACCCAGGCCCAGCATCTCACCGAATCACAGAACATTAGGGATCAAAAGGGACCTCGAAAGAGCATCCTGCCAGAGCAGGACCACCTAGATCAATTCACACAGGAACATGTCCAGGTGAGTTTTAGACATCTCCAGAGAAGGAGACTCCACAACCTCCCTGGGCAGCCCCTTCCAGGGCTCTGTCACCTTCACCGTGAAGAAGTTTCTTCTCATATTGATGTGGAACCTCCTCTGTTCCAGCTCACACCCATTGGCCCTTGTCCTATTATTAGATGCCCCTGAGCAGAGCCTGGCTCCATCCTCCTGATACCTGCTCTTTCTATATCCATAAACATTAATGGGGTCACCCCTCAGTCTCCTTTTCTCCAAGCTCCAGAGCCCCAGCTCCCTCAGCCTTTCCTCATCAGGGAGATGCTCCATTCCCTTCATCATCTCTGTGGCTTTGTGCTGGACTCCCTCCAGCAGCTTTGTGTCCTTCTGGAACTGAGGGGCCCAGAACTGGACACAATATTCCAGATGCTCAAACATGTTTGGTAAAACTAGATCATTTAATGGATTTCATTTAATAAAACTGAACTCATTTAATAAAACTAATTCACTTACTGTGTTGCTGTTAGGAATATCGGGTGTAAAAGACATTAACAAAACAACCAGCAGGATGTTTCACATCACTTCAGAGTGTAAAAGTGGGTTGACTTATTCTACAGTTTGTTTCGTCCCATCCCCCAGAGGAATCACAGAATGTGTTGGGCTGGGAGGGACCTCCAAAGGTCACCTAGTCCACCCCACTGCAGTGAGCAGGGACACATATAAGTACATCAGGTTGCTCAGAGACCCATCAAGCCTGATCTCGAAGGAAGCAAACTGGACAACCTGTAGTTTTGCAGCCAGCCTCTAAGCGTAGTAGTAAGGTTCATTCTGAAGCCTTTGATGCCTTTTACTGAACAAGATATCAAACACATCCCAACTCATTTAGTCTTTTTGAATTAATGGTAAAACCTGCAGCTGAAATTAACAAGGGGAGGGGTGAAAACCCCATGGATCGCTCTGGTTTGCCACCTTTGCAGGTGCAAGTCCAAAACAAGGCTGACAACCTGATGTCTAGCGTGAGTGCAGACGACACAGGCGACCTCAGCTAATTCCCAGCTCTCACAGGCTGCTCCAGCATCAAACTCCTCAACTTTTTCAGAGGTATGAGCTGAAAGAACACCCTCAGGATTTTTCCATGCCAGAAATCCAGGTGGGTTTACATATGGGTTTAGAAATTACTTTGGTGGCATATGGAGCTTCCGTTCCAAACCGAGGGCTTGGCTCCAATAAAATTCATGCAACAGCAGCTCAACTTTTAATGTTATTCTAATGCATAGCCCTGCATCGAGTCGGAGGTATCGTGCTTGGCAGTCACCAGCGGTGAGAGCACTGAAGGGAGCCTCACTAGTCTCCTCTAACTTCCATGTGAGGAGAAAGCAGCACACAAGCACACGCCACAGCACGCGTTTGTCCTTTCCTTTTTATCCTCTCTACTTCAAAGCTGAAGCAAATTTTGCTTCACCAGTTTTTCCAGCATGAGCTAGCCTTTATTTTTATTCATTCTTTTACTACTCTCACTGTTTCAAAAGCCACGTTTTGTCATTTTTCATGCTGCTCCTGGAAAAGAATCCTAAACAGCTTAAAACGACACTACAAAAAACCCCTCCCAGTCGCTAAGCAGTTCTATAGAAAAACATTTAAACGAGGCGAGTCTTACCCTCAGATACAGAAATGTCTTTTCAGGGGGGTGGTCTTTGCTTCCCAGTTTAACAGCTGATGGGCTCAAAGCAAATTAACGGTGAGCAACTGACCATCATGAGAACATTTTCCTCAGACTACATTTGAACTCTTCAGGTTTCCAGCAGTTTGCAATACCCATTAAACTACAGTTCTGGGTCTGGCATGCCTTAGATGGTTTGGACTAGGTGATCCTTCGAGGTCCCTTCCAATCCCTAATGTTCTATGATTAGGTTCCTACAAAGCAGCGATGCTTCTTCTGCACAAGATGGCTGTTACCGAAAGAGATGCTGACAGTCTAGTCCAGTCCAGGCTCCCATCACCCTTTCCCTGAGGAAGGGCTTCCTAACATCCAACCTAACCCTCCCCTGGCAGCTTCAGGCTCTGCCCTCTCATCCTGGTGCTGGTTGCCTGGGAGAACAGCCTGACCCCCACCTGACTACAACCTCCCTTCAGGGAGTTGTAGAGAGGGAGTTGGTCCCCCCTGAGTCTCCTCTTCTCCAAACTAAACACCCTCATCTCCCTCAGCCTCACCCCATCAGACTTGCCATCCAGTCCCTTCCCCAGCTTCATTGCTCCTCTGGACCTGCTCCAGCCCCCAATCTCCTTCTTGAACTGAGGGGCCCAGCACTGCCACCAGTACTTGAGAGGAGACCTCACGAGTGCCCAGTACAGGGGGAGAATTACGTCCCTAGTCCTGCTGGCCACACTCTTCCTGATACAAGCCAGGATGCCACTGGCCTTCTGGGCCACCTGGACACCCTTCTGGCTTCTGTTCAGCTGGTTGTCATGGCAGTCCTGACCTATCGACAGGAAATTTCCCATCTACCAGTCAAGAAAGTTAACCATGGGGTAAAGACAAGAACCCCAGAACAAATAGAACAGAAATAGGATGGCGAGTTGGACTAGATGACCTTTACAGGTCCCTTCCAACCCAACACATCGTACGATTCTGTGGCGTCAGGGTTTAGGGAATGCAATCAGATTTGTGTCCCCAAATTCTGAGAGTGCTGGATGCAAAGAGTTTCCATTTATCACCTCTCATTTACCATTATAAATTGCACACGATTCACTGGTGTCTGCTGAGAAGAAAAAAGGAGCAAGAGAGCAAGTAATCAGCAGTGCAGTTGCCAATAATCAGCCAGACCAGCCCCCATCAAAGTACAGAAACTAGAACTCCTCATCAAATTCCCTTCTGCATGGTCTGAGTGAGACAGCAGCCACAGCAGGAGACACTGATCTCATTGGTTAGCTTTAACAATAACAACTACACACAACATAACCCCCCCATCCCATCTTCTTGCTATAAGGTGTACAGCCTTCAAAGAAGTCCCTGTTATTAAAGCCACGACATACTCTACAATAATGAAAGAGAGCAGCATGGAAGAGCCTAGTGGTGACTCGCAGCAGGAGCTATCAAAGCGCCTTAGTAGCTGACCTGATAAATCAGATAGCAGAGTCTGGTCAGAAAAACCCCCAACCCTCATCTTAATACACATGCAGCTACTGCAAGCGTTGATATGGAGAGTGGTAAAGCATAAGTACTCATAGTACCTGTACAGCCTTTGTGTGTTTACTCAGCATGAGCTTTGGCTTGCAGATGCAGGCGCAGCTCCATCTCACAAGAGCAGTTGTTATTTTTATAGCTTTAAAACGCTTTGTTGCTCTTACTACCAAATGTACTGAGTGCTACGAAAAGAACACTCACTTAATGGGGTTGATAACCTACGGAGTATCTCTGTAGGAATTCATAGCTTTGAGTTAATTCCTGCTAAATCACTGAATCACCTTAGAACTGAGTCGGGTCTGTAGAATCGCAGACCAATAGGGATTGGAAGGGACCTTGAAAGATCATCCAGTCCAATCCCCCTGCCACAGCAGGATCACCCAGATCCAGTCATATGGGAACATATCCAGGCAGGTTTTAAACGTCTCCAGAGGAGAAGACTCCACAACACCCCTGGGCAGCCTGTTCCAGTGCTCTTTCACCCTCACTGGGAAGAAGTTCCTTCTCATATGGATGCAGAACCTCTTCTGTTCCAGCTCACACCCATTGCCCCTTGTCATATCATTAGATGCCCCTGAGCAGACCCTGGCTCCATCCTCCTGACACCCACCCTTTCCATATTTATCAGCATTAATGGGATCACTCCTCCGTGTCCTCTTTTTCCTAGCTCAAGAGACCCTAGCCCAGAACCTCATGACAAATGTGTTTCACGGTGTTGCAGTTTCATGAATGTTCCACTTCCTTCCCCTGAGAACACAACCCTCTCCATAAACACTAGCTGATGAAGTCTTTCTCCACTGCAATAAGGTCAAGAAATCCACCCCATTTTGCAAGGAGTAGTCACTGACATCGCAGGAAATAGTGTTTGACACTAAAGGGTAGGAACTTCCAATCTGACAGTTGGAGTCACAGATTCAAAACGCAGGGATGTCCTGGCCTGATTTAATTGTTCACTCACTGTTTGGCCGCCTTCATATCTTTCCCATTCCTGTTCAAAGTCCACCTGTTCCCTTTCTGTGTCACTACGGGCTTCATGAAGCAGGAACCACCTGTTTGTTTGGATTCCTGGTGTGCAGGTCAAGGAGCTATGGCTCACCTGAGCTTCTTCTGACACAAATCAGCAGCATGAACCTGACAGACATCACTTTGACTTGCGATCACCTAATGGGATTTAGAGGTCTCCCACACTCCGAGTTACACAGGGTGTCACTCAGCCGCCTAAGTGTGGGTGTCCAAGGCTATTTTAGATGCCATTAAAGACGCGATGCTTTTAGGGGTTCCACAGTATCTTACCTGGCTTTTACAAACCTTTCCCATCACACCTGCCCCATACACCATGTGCTGTATCTCATGGACAGCTCAGGCACTCTTGGACATCTAATTAACACTCAGTGTTCGCAGTGTGGCAACAGAGGCTACTGGAATATTTGCTACACAGGAATCATGGAAATCACAGGATCATAGAGGGTGTTTGGCTGAAAGGCACCTCCAAGCGTCGTCTAGTCCGACTCCTCCTGCCGTGAGCAGGGACATCTTTAACCAGATCAGGTTGCTCAGAGCCCCCATGAAGCCTGACCTTGAATGTGTCCAGGGATGGAGATTCTACCATCTCTCTGAGCAACCTCTTCCAGTGTTTCATCATCCTTATTGTAAAGAACTTTTTAACATCCCATGTAAGATCAAAGTATCAGAAGACTATGAGGAAGCCATAGCAGTCTCCCTTCTAATAGTGTGCAAACAAATTGCTCTAGTTGTCCCTACTTGGGATGCAAATGGAATCATAGAATCGTTTAGGTTGGAAGAGACCTTTAAGATCATAGAGCACCCTCTAACACTATTCATTGTTTAAGCCTCACTTGTTAAGTATTTTGAAGGATAAAAACAAACCCCAAATAGGTAAATATTTCTGCCATTATTTGATCCAGGTCTTATTTTCAGCAGTAACCAATGATTTTGGAGCTGTTGTCACTCTTATGGAATAGAATGGCAGATCTTTTGGAAGTATCTAGGAACCCAGCTGCTCTGTGTTCCATGCTCTGGGCATCTCATGTCCCCTGAAGTACTGGCTCTTGGCCACCCATTGCACTGACAAATGATTTGTAGACACGTTCTGCAAGTCAGATCAGGGTTAAAAACACACACTTACGTTCAGAGGACAACCTAAAGCAGCTCACAGAACAGATTAACGGGGCATGGCCCTACAAAGAGTTGGATCAGCACAACTGACAGGGCAAGAGGCTGTGGTTTGGGGGTGGAATTGAGCAGATGTGGCTGGAACGCGTTACATTTGAATCTCCTCCTCAAATTGTTTCATCTTTAAGCACGTGGATCTAGGTGATCCTGCTGTGGCGGGGGGATTTGACTAGATGATCTTTCAAAGACCCTTCCAATCCCTCATGTTCTGTGATACCCAAGAATCTTTAAGCACAGGCAAGAAAGCCTGGCCCCTGGTTCTTTAAAAGAAATCATGCAGGGGTTTGTTTTTTTCCAACTGGAATAGCAAATTATGAAACCAAAGACAACTTGTCGGAGCGTGATTGCAGCAAACGGCATGAAAGCATTAACATGGTGTTTCCGACGGAAAGGAACACGGATCAGCAGCACTCGGCACGAATCAGAAGAAGTCCAGTAAATAGCAATAAATTAAGAGTCTTGTGTTGTTTTCTATCCTATGCAATTCTCTCACAGAAAGAACAAGTTTAGAGAACAAGTTGTGTGAGGAGAGGCTGAGGGAGCTGCCCAGGTTTAGTCTGGATAAGAGGAGGCTGAGAGGGACCTCATTGCCCTCTATAACTACCTGAAAGGAGAGAGTACAGAGGTGAGTGTTGGCCCCTTCTCCTTAGTAACTACTGACAAAACCAGGGGAAATGGTCTGAAGTTGAGGCAGGGGAGAAATTCTTTATAGAAAGAGTGATGAGACACCAGAATGGCACCTTCCCGGGGAGGTGGCTGAGTCACCATCCCTGGAGGCGTTCAAGAACCATGTAGACATGGTGCTTAACGACCTGCTATAGCAGCAGGCATGGATGGGGTCAGTTTGTGTTTGCCTATCAGTCAGGTATTTAGGTACCCAGGTATGGAGGTTTTTTGTTGCTGTAGGGTATGGTTGGGCTCTGTGACCTAGGACGTCCTTTCCAACCATGATTATACTGTGATTCCGTAAAGTAAAAAGCAAGAAAGCAGCAAGTATTTGGTGAAAAAGGTAAAAGCCAGTGCATTTTTTTAGATTATGAACATCCTTTTGCAAATAGTAAAGAGAAGAGACATTCAAGGAAGCTCAAGCTGCCTTTCTGTGCCCTCTGAACTTAATTGACAGCAATGAGTGCAGCTACGCAGACACAATGAGGAGGATCAGCTTTCAGCAGGTTTGTGTATTAGCAAGATGCTGCAGTTATTGACAAGGTGAATCAATCAGCATGAAGTACACGAGGCTGCCTATGTGTGACTAATAGACAACAAGTTCTGCGGCACCCTGAGCCAAGGAATACCATGCTGCTGCACAAGTCTTCCACTCTGTCCTACATCAGTGCCAAAACCATTCACTCCTTACAAAACGGGTGACTTATTCAAAAACCAGTTAGTTATTAGGCAAATTTCTATCCTAGATGGGAGAGCTTGGAAAGCAGAGCTAAGGACTCCACGCCTCTGCCAACACACACTGTAGCAAACGGGTATTTCTCTCATTAATTTCAGTGCCTTTAAGTCCTTAACGATGAGGGGGCTTATTCTACCGTCAATCAAGACACGCATCACTTTGGTCATCACGATGTGGCTAAATGCTAAGAGCAGTAATGTGGTAGCTCCGCTGCTCATTTCACACCAGCAACAAGAAACGATCATTTTTACCAACCTCTAAAGCCACCACAAAGTATTTCTCTGGAAGCTGTCGTGCACATTTGGTTTGATCTCAGAATTGGTCCTAAAGGAGTGATGACAGTGACATTCATTACGACTTCAGTCATAAACTTCAATAACACTTAATGAGGTCAAGTCTAGACCAGTACCCACGTTAACATTTTAGGTAACTGTACAGAGTATCCCCATGTTCTCTTGGCTCTGGTCTTGCGTGCAGTCCTGTCTTACAGGACTACTGATACAGCATGGTCGGCTACTGCAACAGGGAAGTGCTTGCAAGCCTGGCAGAGTGCAAAGAGCATCTGGACATTGCTCGCAGTCATATGATTTAGTTATAGGTAGTTCTGTAAGGAGCAAGGACTGTACTTTATGATCCTTATGGGTTACTTCCAACTTGAGTTACTCTATGCTCAAGTCAGGTGTCCTGATGTAACCCAGCCCAAGAAGCACAGCCATGAGCAGAAAGCACAGTTTGTTGTTGGTTCCTACACAGTGCAAGGATAAGTTTATATAACCCATCACCTTAGAGGCAAAGGAGATCACCTCTGACCAAAAATATCCTGACAGAAAACCCAAAAGTAATGAGAGTCCATAACAAAAGGAAACCCCATCCAAATCTATCAGAGAAAATATCCATTAAACGTACAGTCCACGTCATTAGCTAAGTTAGAGCCATTGTCTGCAGCAGTCTGTCTGCAGAGAGGAAGAAGGAGAGTCCCATCGAGAGAGGCGACACAACTCTATCTCCTCAAGATGTCTCTGCAAGCAGCCTCCCTTTTATACCGCGGTGCTGCAACAACGTCCCCCTGCAGCAAACTACTGTCACCACGTAATCCAGATTCTCTCTCTCTCAAGGTTGCCTGCCTCTGCCAGAGGAGCATTTTTCTCCACACCCCCCACAAGCACCTGGAAAAAGGAATCATCCATGTATCAACCTCAGTTCTCAGCACTTCAGATGCCTACACAAAGCTCCAGGTTTCCAGGTTTTTGACCTTCTTGTCTACTCTAATCGCCTGAAGTCTAATCTCCTGAAGCAGTTTTGCCTCAGTTTAATTTATCCTTTATTATTATGTTCTGTTGCCTCGCATAACTTTACAATTTGCTCTGAAAAAAGACAACTCCATGTAGATTTCTCCATTTAATTCTAACTGCTTTGACCTCTGTTACATCTCTAGCAAGGGGGTCTCAAAAAAGAACCTGTGCCAAGAAAATCTGAGAATTAGTGCATGCTCCTGACTTCTCCAAGTGTCAAAAATCAAAACAGTCCAAACCAAGAAGAAAAAACCTGACTAATAATCAGCAAATTTTCATTTGGTTTTGACCATTTCAACTCCTTTTCAACCTCTCCTGACAGTATGTTGCTGTAACTAAAGCTGGAACTCTGCTAGGAAAATGTCACTGTGAGATGTTTTGACAGCTCACAACCTTCTCCTCACACACGCTCCAAACTTTTCAGTTTGAGAAGGCTGTCCCAAAGCAACGCAATTTGCGAAAACAGCCATTTTTGATTAAGCAGATGAATGATTTTTCTCACGTAACACAGGGTCTAAAGGTCGTACATGCCAGACTGCCAAATGCAAGGGCAGAGCACAATCGCAGCAGCGTTTAGTTCGGAAAAGACCTTTAAGATCATCGAGTCCGACCCTAACCCAGCTTCCCAAGGCCACTGCTAAACCCTGTCCATAAGCTCCAGGTCTCCACGACTCCAGTCCCTGGTGTTCTGCGATTCTGTGTGATAGACTAAGGGGATCAACTCAGACTGAGCAGCATGTCATTTTATCAGGTGTCTATGGAAACTGATGTAGGAGGTGTGTGGTTTTACATTCCCTATACTTTGATCTTACTTCCCCAAACCCTTTCTTAGCGTTGGTCTAGGTGATCCTGCTGTGGCAGGGGGATTGGACTAGATGATCATTCAAGGTCCCTTCCAGTCCCTAACAATTCTATGATTCTATGACTGCAAAGCACAGCCAGGAATGGCAATTCAACCCCCTCCCCTGGCAGCTTGTTGCAAGACCTGAGGATCCTTTCCAGGAAGAAGTTTTTCCTCATTTCCAACCTAAACTTCCCCTGGTGCCATTTGAGGCCGTTGCCTCTCATCCTATCACCTGTTCCTTGTCAACCCCCATCTCTCCACAACTTCCTTTCAGGTAGCTGTAGAGAGCAATAAGGTCTCCCCTCAGCCTTCTTTTCTTCAGCATGAATTGCCCAACATCACCCCATCGACTATATGCACAACTAGAATATGTGCACAGTGTCCTCCCATCTAACCTAAACAGCCTGCCCTTCACTTGCAGAGGACGACAATGACTTCAGAATACCTCAGCAAAACTAGCAGGTATCCATATTTTAAAGCCAAGTAATCTGGGATGGAGTGTCTGTTACCACTTGCCTGGAAAGAAATGCTTGTCACTCAGACCCCTGTTATTCCCCACACAATTGTTGTCTCAAGTTTCTGGCAATGAAAAGCTTTTTAAATACCCCCAGCATCACATATTCCAGACACAAACCTATCTAGTTTCAGTCCTTACATAGGAGGTTCTTATCGTCTCCATCGCACACCTCACTGCTCTCCCTCCAACAGCACAATGCCAGAACCAGAGGGCTGGATGCAGCTCAGAGCAGTTCTGTCTGGTCCAGGTTTTGCAGCGAGAGAGTGACACTGGTACCAGGGAACAGGAGCCTCCTACCTGCACTCTGCACATTCAAGGAGTCTCAATGAGTATCAGACTGCTTGGCTGACCCTTTTGCACCACATAATGTGGTGTGGAACAGGGAGAAAAGGATGAGCCAGAGAAAAAACCTCTTACAGTCTCATGAGTTGGTGAGAAAAATGAGAGGCTTGGGGTTGTTCAACCTGAAGAGAAGGCTTCAGGGAAGACCTTCCAACCCCTGAAAAGGGTCTGTTAGAAGGCTGGAGAAAAACTGTTCGATAGGGCAGGGAATGATAGGACAAAAGGTCATGGTTTGAAGCTGCAAAATGGGAGATTTAGGTTACATATCAGGTGATGGATCCCTGGAATTGACTGCTTGGAGGGTGGTGGAAGCCCCATCCCTGGAGCCATTCAAGGTCAGGCTGGATGTGGCTCTGGGGAATCTGGTCCAGAGAGTGATAGCCCTGCTTGTCGTAAGGGGGTTTGGCTAGCTGACCTTTGGAATTCCCTTCCAATCTAAGATATTTTATGATTTGGGGTTCCATCAGCCACATGCAAATGTGCAGGGTAGGTGAGGAATGCTGCATCACCCTGCTGCAGATACCTCAGCAGGCAGTGTGAAACACCCCTGCAGCATTCTGCACGTACCATTTATGCCTCTCTAACTGTACCTGTGCCCACCACCTTTTGGATGCTGCTAATGTACCAAGCTTTCCATAGCACATAGATTCTAACTGCAAAACTTGTAAGTTTGATGGCTTTGTTTAGAGATCACAGAACATCAGGGATTGGAAGGGACCTCAAAAGATCACCCAGTCCAATCCCCCTGCCAGATCAGGATCACCTAGATCAAGTCAGAATCACAGAAGGTTAGGGATTGGAAGGGACCTCGAAAGATCATCCAGTCCAATCTCCCTGACACAGCAAGATCACCTACACCAAGTTGCACAGGAACACATCCAAGCAGGTTTTAAATGTCTCCAGAGAAGGAGACTCCACAACCCCCCAAGGCAGCCCCTTCCAGTGCTCTGTCACCCTCACTGGGAAGAGGTTCCTTCTGATAATTATATGGAACCTCCTGTGTTCCAGCTCACACCCATTGCCCCTCGTCCTATCACCAGCTGCCACCAAGACTTGCAGTAGTGCCTCTCCTCCTGCGTGTTCTGACCATACTGTAAAGACACTGGGAAAAGCAGACTCTGATGCACCAAGCCCCCAGCAAAAGCTCTGAATCCTGAAAATGGAGGATCAGTCTCTCCCATGATGTAGTCAGTGTTAATAATTATAAGCACCTCAAAATGTCTGATAAACAGTACACAGCTCACACATGCTCTGAGAGGAGGCTGGTTAATATTTTATAGTTTATCTGATAAAGTTAACAAAAGAATTTAAGTCAGAGTGGAGGCACACGCTGAATATTTCATCACCTCCTTAATTGCAGAATACAGACTAGACAGTTTTTTTTCCTCCCTTTGGGAAAAATAAATGTTAAAAAGTTATTACTGATGGGAGTCAGTTTGGCAATTAGGTTAAATCCAACTGAAACCAACCAGAATTGGAGTGCTGCAAACATCACAGGGCTGCAGCACACTCAGCCGACTCTATTAATTTCCATGATGAAGCGGTAACGCTGATAGCGGAGCCTGCCTAACTCGGCGAGCTGAGGTTACATTAACGCAGAAGAAAACACTGCTTTGTGCTTTTTTCTTACAGTTAATTTGCAGTCTTCAGGAGCTGCTATTCTTTCTGCACAGCAGACAATATGATATACCTACGGCTTTTCATTTCGACTTCTGATTTAAAGGTCTCCAGCTTGTGCTACAGACCTTAGCCTTGAAGCCAAGTGCAAATTAGCTTTAAATCAATGAAGCTGATTAAAGCTTCATTGTGGCTGAGCCCTTTAATAGAAGGAGCAAGGGGGAGGGGGAAAGACCCACTTGAACATGGCAAAGGAGCTGCCTCTCAACTTGGAACATATGTAATGCTTTTCAGCTCCACTTTACTCTGACAAAACCATGAAGGGTTTAAGGCCATTTACCTGCTGACAGGATGAAACCAGTGTCCCAATCCGGTGAGAAAGGCCAAGAATCAGGGACGCTACAAGCAGAAAGAGGTTGCTTTTGAAAACAGTGGGGAAAGAAGAGAGGGCAGAAGCAGAGAGGCAGACATCAAAACATCTCTCCAGGATGGAACTAGGGGTCAATCTTCCGCCCCCTCCTACTACAGCAGCATTTTTGGTTTGGAGAGTGGTTTGTTTGTTTTGGGGGGTTCTGTGGTTGGTTTTTGTTCCGTTTTTTAAATATAGAAGTTCCTATTTAGAGACGTAAGCTGCAGACAAGTAGCAGTGCTCTGAAAGGAACTGGCTCTTTCATGGAGTTCCATTCTCAGAACAAGGCACTTGTCTCCAGGGACTCACTTGGAATGCGGACAACCTGCCAGATGCACCTTTAAAAAACAATAACAGGACCAGATTAGGACAAGGGAAGATCCTTGCGCTGTTTTGAATACCACCGTGGGAATGCGCATGGCACAGACTCTGGAGTTGCTCTTCCTTTCCTTACCCTTGTATTCAGTGCAGCTCAAGTACCACAGTGCTAAAGCTCAAGTACAACTTCAACAGTACAGAGGACAGGCTCTTCTTTTTTTTTCATTCAAACACAAATGTTTGAGAATCTTAACTGAAGGTTAAAACATAGAAGTAAAACCAGAATACTCCAAGATACCGGAAGTCACTTCTCCCAGAGTAGGCAGTGCTCAGGATATCGCTCAGTTGCACTCTGAGCATGAAGTAACATCCCACTTTGCTGTTTGAAATGTCATCCTTGAAGAGAGATTCCTTCTCCAGTGACATCTGTGGCACCTTGAGCTCCTCAGCCCCTTACCCTTCACTTCCAGACACACTTCCAGACACTGCAATTGCTCAGAAATAAGATGCTGCGAAGAGGACGTCAGTCTACAAGACGGTGAGAAAATAACAAACACAAGCAATCTATCTAAAATACCTGAGACAAACGACTGAGTATTAGACCATTGACAGTGCAGCCCAGTGTCTGACAAATAGATGCTCAAGCATATGAAGAACTGATGTCGGAAAATGATCCTGGCTCACTAGCTTGGAATGCAAAAGTTAAGCTCTCGAGTTAGCTTTACTTCTCTAACTCTTCCCTATCTAATTATCCTGCGCAGATGCCAATATAGCACCATACCCTGCCAACTTCAGAGGAGTCAAACCAGAGTGGTTACAGAATATTGAAAACCTGCCACTATGATTCATTCACCTGGAAGTTCTTTTTGTGGAAGACAAAACAAGTCTCACAGACTTCAGGATTAGAAAAGGGAATCTGCTAAGAGCAGAGTGCAAAAACATGGACAGTCTACCTGTTGCACATCTAATTCCCTCACGTTATCACCTGTATTTTGTGTGTGAAGGTCCATAAAGAAGATTATGTTATTGTCCGTCTTCATGAGACCTCACAAACAGTTTAGGAGGACATAAGCTATCACAACTCACTCATGAACTAGCTGTCTTGACTACTCTGTAGCAACAATGTGCAACGACTCTGATAGAAGTTGATTTGTTAGTGAACCTCAGCGTGGAAAATAAATGCTCATGTTGCCTCACCTTAGGCAAACCAGCTCTCATCTCTCAGGTCAAGGAAGTTTATTGTCCTGGCTCTCCACAGACTAGGTTCAATACACGGAGTTAAACCTGTACAAAGCTACATCACATCACACACAGATTCCTGAATTTTAGTAATAAAAGTTCCACACCGTAGAGGGAGAAGCAAATATTTACTCTTCACTACACATCATCCAGAATGAGAAGTAACCTTTCATCACAAAACAGGCCAAGACAATAGGGCATAGCAACTGGTTAAAACAAATACCTTGGCAATTTGCTCTCAGTGCTTCCTGTTATAAGCAGGACACAATTTTGTAGGAGCCAGTTTTCAGATCAGAGCGTAGCTCTACTTAGCATTGGATTCAGAAAGCTCACTCTATCTCCAGCTGCACTCCACAGCGCAGAGTCTCAAAAGTGAGCACCATCTCTCCATTTCCAGTCTGGGAACTGCCCCTGGCATGGAGCAGTAGAACAGGTAGAAGGACTGGAACAACCACAGGGCTCCAGACACAGATTTTTGCACTATCCCTACTAAGACAAACCTGTTACACCACTCAGGAGCTCAGACCCAGCAGCTTTCTGACCTTCTGTGCCAGGAGGTGCTGGCATACTACACAACATGGAGTTTAGTGACCACACCAGAGCAGCTACCAACAGGACTTGTAGCCCACTTGTCCTATCATTGCATGACACTGAGCAGAGCCTGGCTCCATCCTTCTGACAGCCACCCCTCACATATTTATAGACATAAATGAGACCACCCCTCAGTCTCCTCTTCTCCAAGATCAAGAGACCCAGCTCCCTCAGCCTTTCCTCAGCAGGGAGATGCTCCACTCCCTTCATCATCAATGTGGCTCTGCGCTGGACTCTCTCCAGCAGTTCTGTGTCCTTCTGGGACTGAGGGACCCAGAACTGGACCCAAGATTCCAGATGTGGTCTCACCAGGGCAGAGTAGAGGGGGAGGAGAACATCTTTTGATCTACTAACCACCCTACTTCTGATCTACCCCAGGACACCAAAGGTGGTCTTGGCCACAAGGGTCCATTGCTGGCTCATGGTCGTCCTGCTGGCTACCAGGGACCCCCAGGTCCCTTTCTCCTAAACTGCTCTCCAACAGGTCAGTCCCCAATCTATACTGGTTTACCTGTAACAAGACAGGCTCTGGCTAACAGCAAATGCCAACAGTATTTGCTGCTATGGAAGGAAATGCGATCCAAAGAGCACAGTGTGCCAAGGAGGTCTGTATAAATTTCTGTCCATTCATCAGGGAGCACAGAGCCACTTCCCCACTATTTTGGTACAAAGACACAAAAAGAAATACTCAGTTATGTCTATGATTTCTACTACCACAAATCACGTGATCATTTTTCCTGATGCCAGATAGGTTTTGTCTGCACTAGCAGATCTTCGGGAAATGTTTCTCTACGTGATGAAAAACGTCTGCAGGATCACCTTGATAAAACCCACCTCCTGCAAGACAAGAGGACACTCAGAGCTCCTCTTCCCTCTCTCATTTATGACCCAGATTCTTAAGCACAATAAAATCACGTTGCACTGCACAAAGCAGCTCTAAAACCAGAAGAGCCACTTATAACCTTAAATATACATCATCTGCTTTTCAAAGGATGATAAGCTCACTGCTCTACCCACACAAGTGTCCAAAATTGATGACTCTAAACTCAGAACAACTGAAAAGAAGGACACAAGCCACGGCACACTTCGTAGAACAGTCAGCATCACCTCCTTGGTATCAACAAAGCTAATGGGAAAATGCAAGGTGATGGTAAAGGAGAAAAGAAGCCTCCAGGGGGACCTTCTGTAGACCTTCCAGTACCTGAGGGGGGCCTACATGAAAGCAGGGGAAGGTCTTTTCAAGAGGGTTTCAGGGACAGGACAAGGAGCAGTGGGTTCAAGCTGGGAAAGGAGAGATTGAGGCTGGATATTACAAAAAGGTTCTTCATTGTGAGGGTGGTTGATGGCTGGAATGGGCTGCCTGGGGAAGTGGTGGGGCCCCTACCCCTGGAGTCATTTGAGGTCAGGCGTGATGAGACTGAGCAGCCGGACCTAGGTAGAGGT
>JAOXOE010000343.1:1487808-1503402 GCA_028565055.1 Phoeniculus purpureus | reverse complement strand
GGGATCCTGCTGTGGCAGGGGGATTGGACTGGATGATCTTTGGAGGTCCCTTCCAATCCCTAATGTTCTGTGATTCATTCCTAGGCTTGCAGTCATGGAATTTCATCAAGTACTTACTTCAGGAAGGGTAATAATCATAGAACCATAAAGTTGGAAGGGACCTGCAATGATCATCTAGTCCAACTAGTACAACAAGCAGGGCCACCACTCACCAGATCAGATCGCCCAGAGCCCCATCCAGCCTGACACTGAATGGCTCCAAGGACGGGGATTCCACCACCTCTCTAGGCAGCCTGTTCCAGGGATCCACCACCCTCAGATTTTCCCTGATGTTCAGCCTCAATTTCTCCTTTTCCAGCTTCAAACCATGACCTATCGTTCTATCATTCCCTGTCCTTTCCTAGCCTTCTGACAGCCCCTTTCAGGGCTTGGAAAGTCACTGTAAGTTCTCCCTGGATACTTCCCTTCAGGCTCAACAACCTGACCAAAAGAAAAAAGGACAGTACTTGCACAGAAACACCCACAGGTTTGAGATGTCCAGTAATAATAAACACCAGTTTTCACAAAAGGAATCACTGTCATTGCTAAACAGCTCTACGAGGGGACTGGCTTTGCCACTGCAGAGGTCAAGGGATTACTGCATCGAGCCTGTTTAGAGTTAGAGCTGTAATCAGTAGAGTAAATATTTGATACTACCACCACGAGCATGTAACAGAACAAAACAAGACTGACAACCTTCTTAAAAATAATCTAGGCCAAATTCTCTGCTGGCACAACTCTGCTCTTGAAGCCATGCCAGCAGGGAGTTTGGTGTTACATTCCGAGCTGCTAAAGGAAGTTATCACAACACGCTTTCTCGTAACAAAAAACAAACAAAAATAAGTAATTGTTACTGGAAGGAAACAGAATAGGGATTACCAGATTACCACCAGCCAAAGAATGGCATTTGTGTTACCTGTGCTACTGGTTTTATCTGTTTTCCATCTGTTTCCTTGAGGAGGGATGGATCAGCATTCTCTGTTAATATCAGGAGCAACACAGTGGTTGAGCCAGCAAGTGAGAGTCACTGTATCTTGGTCACAAGAAAGACTTTATTCCATTGATATTTTCCTTTTCACCTTAACAACTCTGTCTAGGGGATCCTGCTGTGGCAGGGGGATTGGACTAGATGATCTTTCGAGATTCCTTCCAATCCCTAGTGTTCTGTGATTCAGGATGGCATTTAAGATGCCTCCGATTTCTAGAGGGACGCTTATAAAATACTGTTTGCCTGTTTTACTCTGGGATAAAGTAACTGTCATGTTCCATAATTGGGCTACACAGCACCAAGAGACCTAAACACTTCAAAGGAGGTTAAAGAGAGGTGGGGGTTTGTCTCTTCTCACAAGGAAGAAGAGATAGGATGAGAGGAAATGGCTTCAAGCTGCACCAAGCTGGAAGTTTAGGTTGGGCATCAGGAAAAACTTCTTCCTGGAAAGGGCCATCAGGCTGCCCAGCAAGGGGGTTGAATCACCTCCCCTGGACATGTTTCACACTCATGGAGATCTGGAGCTCAGGGACAGGGTTTAGCGGTGGCCTTAGAACAGTTGGGATGATGGTTGGACTTGATCTTGAAGGGCTTTTCCAACCTAAACAACTCTAAGTCCTTATATACCACAGGACCTTAAGCCTACATGACTTTCAAACACATCCAGGAATAGCTGGTCATCAATCCCACGTGGCTATTCCCTTGGTATGATATGCACTCGCTAGCAAAGCTTCAATGAACATCACACTCCATTTCTGGGACTGATTTCAGAGCATCACTTTCACAGGCACCACACCCAGCTATTTGGACAAGTTCTGGAATCTGGCATCGTGTGCTTTCCCATGTAGCTCTTGATTTCCTTTTCTCAGGCTGTTGTACAGTTGCAAAGCGACATCTTACAGGATTTCATTAGTTTATACAGTCTGGCTGCTCTGCAAAACATCTGACAAAACAAGGAAACTCCAGTCAAAGCTGTCAAACGTTACTGCCTCATGTTGGGCTCCAAGCTCTTTATCTCGACACCTACAGCAGACACTCCATTTCCAGAGAGGATGAGTAGCCCTATCATACATTTCACTAATCACACAGAATCACAGAACATCAGAAATTGGAAGGGACCTCAAAAGATCATCTAGTCCAACTCCCCCAAACGCGGCTTCATCTGCAGCCCCAGCTTTAAGCAGAGTAGGGTAGTCTCACATAGATCCTAATTAAGAATGACGTTAACAACAGACTTTGGGATGTATTTAGAGCTTTTGGATAAAATTGTTAGAAATGCTTGATGCCAGATGCTCGGTGCAGCACGACACACCCAACAGAGCTTGCTATCTTTAAACTCATACATTCCTGAAGACAACAAGGATGCACTTCTGAGTTTAAACCTGACATCCATCATCTTCTGCAGAGAGGGTTCCTACAGGGTTCTTAATATACAGAGCAAACAGCAGATAACTGATAAACTCCCTATTGCCGTTGTAGGTGATGGACTCTTGTTATCAAGCTCTTGGCAGCTATCATGGAAGGAAGGGGACGTAATTACACACACACTTGAGGCTTCATTTCCTTCACAAGCACACTTCATTAGGGCTCACTGGTAAATAGACTTGCACATCTTCCGAAAGGCAAACACTGCTTTTGGAGTATGCCTCATCAGTGAGCTGACTGTGATGGCAAAACACACACAGCAAACCATTTATCAGCATATCAGTGGTCTTTCCATACACTGAGGGAGCCATGAGCTATCCCCATGTTATCTGCTGATAGCAAGGGCCAACATAATCTCATGCAACTTGGTCTGTGACCAATGCATCAACATCTGGATGCATTTCTATGCAACCTGCCTTAGGTTTAGGATTCTGCTTGAGCAGGAGGGTTGGACTGCATGACCCCTGGAGGTCCCTTCCAAACCCTAATGATCTGCGTATCTGTGTGTTTGGTTTCCTGCATTTCACATTAAAAATCAGCCACGTACCCCCTTGGAACAGAAAGGCAGGATATCAGCACAAGCAATATGACAACTACCTTGTAATACGGTGCTACCCAAGTGCCATTCAAAGCTGTAGGTGAGATGACAAGTGATTCGCATTTCCTGGCTGTGTCAAACCGGGAGACGCCATTTGGAAACCAATGTCCAAGTCTCAGACAACAGTCCTACTGCTGCAAGTACTGGGTAAGCTGCAGCTCTGCAGTGACAACAAAGTCAGCTACAGGAAAAGCTGGAAGAAGCACAAACACTGGAATGGCTTTACCAGGAAAGGTCCTCCCAGCCTTCCTACTCTCCTACAGCCAGGCATACCCCATGCCATCACGTAGTCACCAACAGAAGACCAAGTACTGATGAACACGCAAGCGTCCTCTTTTAACAGAATCACAGAACATCAGGGATTGGAAGGGACCTCGAAAGATCATCCAGCCTAATCCCCCCGCCACAGCAGATCAAGTCACACAGGAACATATCCAGGTGGGTTTTAGACGTCTCCAAAGGAGACAACTCCACAACCCCCTGGGCAGCCCCTTCCAGTGTTTTGTTTGATTTTTTTGGGTTTTGGTTTGTTGGGGGTTTTTTCCCTTTAAAAAAGGAAAAGGCATTGCAACCCCTTCTCCTCTCCACATTCCTCTGGAGCAGGAATGTCTCTACATGGCATTTCCCATAAGGGATTTTGCTGTCAGCATCTCAAAGAACCAATTCTGAACTCTTGACTTCATTTCCCTGTCTGCTGCAGAATTGTGTGACCATAAACACACCAGTAAAGCCACCTACACCCCTCTGAACACCTCTGCAATGGACACAGCACTATATTCTACCATCCCAGCAGCCATAGAATTCTCAAATATTACTTGTTTGCTGAGACTTCTTGGAGATTGGTTAACTCAGGTGACAAAAATCACTTTCTTATTGATGTCTCACTCCCCAGCTCTTTCTAAAGCTTCAAATCAGAGTTTTATGATGTTACCAACTTGCTGGCTTCTACCGTTTAGACTGTGGTACCAAGCTGTAACAGAATTTCAAGGAGACATCCTATTACCTCTTGCATTCTCTGATCTTCCAAAGGGCAGCTACCTCTCCAAAACCCTGCTCACACAGAACACGCCAGTACAACCCCTGTCTCACACACAAATAAAAAGGGCATCGACATTTTCAGACAGCAGTTTTATTGCCTCTTTCTACCCTTTTGCTAGAATTTCCCTTCTAAAGCCTCTGTGAAGTTTCAAGGCATCACCAGGCTTGAAGCAGCAGCCACCTCCCCTCTCCATTCATGCTCGCTGTTCATTCATAAATTCAGAAGTACCCTGCACAAGGCAAACCCTTGTGGTGGTTAATAGGACGCACATCTCATTGCATTAGCCATATTTACAAAGCCATAAGCAAATTATGTTTTGCATCATAGCCGTGAAGACAAATTTAGTAATAGAATCAGGTACCTTTCCAGCCAGATGGAAATTTGATAATGCAATAGGAAGTCGCTTATTAAATACAATGAACTTCTGGTGTCAGGAAATGCAGACTGCAAGCACCATCAGGTGAAGGGAAAATGGGTCCTTTAACGATCCTACACACAGATACATACATTTCTCCTGATTATTAAAAAGCAGCGACCGAGATGTCAATAGTTAGGCTGTCCTAACCAAGGGGGTTGTCTCTTTAATTCCACAACACAGTGTACTGCTACGGAAAAGGCTGGTGGCATCTCTTTGCAAGTGAAGAAAAGATGACATTAGGCAAGTCCTGGCTACAGACAGATACCGGCATGAAAAAAGTCTTTAAAGCACTTTATCGCCAGCCTTTTATACAGATCTTCTAGGCCTTTTGAACAGTGATATGGGTTTGAGAGACACAGAACATGAGGGATTGGAAGGGGCCTCAAAACATCATCTAGTCCAATCCCCCTGCCACAGCAGGATCACCTAGATGAAGCTGTACCAGTATTTGTAATAAACACATAGAGCAAGAAAATAGCATTTCCATCTCATTTGTGAGAGATCACATGGAAAACACATGAGCTGCAAACAACTGGAGTAAGAGCATGAGAGGGGTTGAACTCTGGAACAGACACGATGCCAGCGTTCTTTTCTTATCAAGTTAGGTCAACAGTCATGACAGCAAAGCTCACACCACAACACCCAAGACGTCACCAGTATGGCCCATCACCTGCTAAATGGACCCAATACAAGGCTGCACAAAATGGCCATGTTCAAAACACACAACTATGACAGAGCTCCAGAGGAGTCACTTGCTTTTATTTAGGTGCACGAAAACAGTTCATGGGAAAACACCTGGATGAGAGCGACTGGTCTTGAGCTACCTGGAGAACTGCTCAGCCAGACAAGCACCAGGAGGGTTAAGCAATTCCTACGAGAATAGTTCTCCTTGGTGCCTGGATAAAGGACACTGAAGTAGGCTGGACTTGATGATCTTAGAGGTCTCTTCCAGCCTCAATAATTCAGTGATTCTGTGAAGTACAAACCAGCACAGAGTTGCCAAGAGATGCCTCATAACTAGGGCTCTACCAGCACTTTATTCTTAATGCAGTTTTCTAGTTCTCTTCCACCACAAGTATGTTGCTTCAGCAGTGCTCTGAACACCAAGTGTCAGCAGGGTGGATTTTCTAAGGAGACTTCTGGGGTTTAGTTGCTAAACTACACAGAAGAATTGTGTTCTGGGTTGTCAAACAGCAGCATGGTCCATTCAACGCTTGGGCTCAGTAACTCACCTACTTCTCTTTGTAAAACAAAACCAGAGATCAGTATTCAGCAGGAGTGGGGGGTTATTTCATCCTGGTTTTAACAGACAGAACTGCTTGCTTTGCCTGACAGAAGACTTCTAGCAGAAGCGTGCGTTTTCAGTCCAAGAAACTGTCACATCAGCATATTTAAGGGAGACGATAGATGTTAGTTCTTACGCCTTCTCATCCTTCTCTGAGAACTCAACACAACAGCATGCCACCCACCACAGTAACCCAAGAGATACAACACAGAATGAGAGGGGCTCGTAAGCAAAGCCAAATTAAAAAACATAGAAACACTAAAGCTTGTAGTTGAGTATCAGAGCGCAGCATCATAGCAGGTAATAGCTCAGAAAACAACATCCTGTTAACACAACTACATATGTCCTACACCCAGGTTAACCCAACCTACGCAATGCAGCTCAGACCTGCAGTAGAAGGCTCAGTCTCAGAAGTCCCATTTCTTTAAATGAAAACTGTCAGTAGTGTTTGCCAACTGAACTGCCTGGGAGCTGTGGCCTAAATACACAATCCTGAAGCTACAAACCCACCACAGGCAGCCCTCTCATGGCAAGTATGGAACCTCCTCTGTTCCAGCTTGCACCCATTGCCCCTTGTCCTATCATTAGATGACACTGAGCAGAGCCTGGCTCCATCCTCCTGATGCCACCCTTCACATATTTACCAACATTCATGGGGTCACCCCTCAGTCTCCTTTTTCCAAGCTCAAGAGACCTAGCTCCCTCAGCCTTTCCTCAGCAGGGAGATGCTCCCCTCCCTTCATCATCTTTGTGGATCTATGCTGGACTCTCTCCAGCAGCTCTGTGTCCTTCTGGAACTGAGGGGCCCACAACTGGACATAATAGTCCAGATATGGTCTCAACAGGGCAGAGTAGAGGGAGAGGAGAACTTCTTTCCATCTACTAACCACTCCCCTTCTAATCCACCCCAGGATGCCATTGGCCTTCTTAGCCACAAGGGCCCATTGCTAGTTCCTGGCCATCCTGCTGGCCACCAGGACTCTCAGGTCCGTTTCTTCTTCACTGCTCTCCAACAGGTCAGTCCTCACCCTCTACTGGTACCTGGGGATGTTCTTGCCCAGATGCCAGACTCTATACTGCCCTAGTTATAGTTCATTTAATTTCTCCCTGTCCAACTCTGCAGCCTGTCCAGGTCCCACTGCATGGCAACACAGCCTGCTGGGGTGTCAGCCACTCCTCACAGCTTTGTGCCATCAACCACCTTGCTGACAGTGCACTCTAATCTCTCGTCCTGCACTGCATGGGCAAGCTTTGCCCATTAAAGACTTCACCTTCGAGAAACACCAGCGCAGACCTGTCTGCTAACACCACCGTTCTTCACACACCCATGAGAGAGCTTCAGGTCTTCAGCAAAGCACTGCACCACAGCCTCTACTCCTCCTCAGCAAATCTTTCCCTAAATCAGGCAAAAGATGTGTCTGTGTTAGCTTACACCCACTTTTACCTGTATGTTTGTGCAGAAAAGGACTTCATGGCAGCTTGTGTGGAGAAACACAGAATCACAGAACATTAGGGATTGGAAAGGACCCTGAAAGATCACCCAGTCTAATCCTCCTGCCACAGCAGGATCCCCTAGATCCAGTCACACAGGAACATGTCCAGGCAGGTTTTAAACGCCTCCAGAGAAGGAGATGATATTTGAAAGGAAATTTCTGGTGCAGTTGTGTTGAGGGGCTGACCTCACTGCTGTTCATCATTCAGATGACATGTAGGCTGGGAAATGAAAGCAAGTTACAAAAAAATTCAAATCGAGTCCAATTTTGATGCATTGCTTGAAAAAAAAGGGCCATAAATTATCCCAAATTTTAAATGCAAGAAAAATCTTCTGCTTGCTTTATCTTTACAGTGATTAATTGCTGTTTCTGTGTGTCTTGCGGGTTATAACTACCCTGCTGTAGCAGATTAGTGGTTTGAACACGATGGATGTGTATTTATGTTGGGCAGTGCTTACATTTTGAACCTGTGTCTTTTCGTCACATCAACTGCAGAGCTTCAAGCAAAATTGCTGCATCTGTGGGGCTTTGTAGCATGAGGACAGCTATGCCATTTGTGTTTATGCTGCCTGGCTTTGGCCGAGCTGTAAGGAATAGGCAAGTCTTCTGTGTTTGATTGTATCATGTGCTACCTCTGGACTACCCTTTTGCCCAAGGTGGTGGTTTAGTCCCCATCCCTGGATGTGTTTAAAATACATTTAGATGTAGCATTGGGGAATCTGGTTTAGGGGTGAACTTGTAGAGTTGATGGTTGTGGTGATTGAGTCTCCATCCCTTGATGTGTTCAAAACATGCTGAGATGTAGTGCTGGGGGATCTGGTTTAGGGGTGAGCTTGTAGAGCAGGATTGATGGTTGGACTCAATGATCCCAAGGGTCTTTTCCAACCTGTATGACTCTATGATTCTCTGTACAAACCTCAGCAGTTTTTCCAAAGCAAGAAGTATTTCTGCTACTGAAGAACAAAAGTGTGACCCCCTGCAGCATGTCAGTGTGGTCTGTGGGATAGAGGTCTGGGTTTAGTATCTCCTATTTGCTTCAGGAATTTAATGAGTAGAGCAGAGATATTAATCTGCTATTACATGTAAGCTGCAGTGCTGTCAATAGCTGCCGTGGAACACTTGGGGCTGGTATCGACAATGGCATTGAGTGCTGCTATAGAGTGGGTACTGAAGGAAGTTCTTGGCTGATGCTGCGTTGCCACAAATTACACAACGTTAGTCCGAGAACAATTTTATCTTTTTTTTAACATTAATGAACAGTAACTGACCAGCTTCTTGTCTGACTTCAGAGTGGCCCGTAAGCAGACAGTTGCTTCGTCTCCCCACTTTTCATAGCATTTTTTGAGATCAGACATCGGTGGGTTTCTGGGCTCCCGTTAGTCTATGGAGATTTCATGTGTTGACTTATTATAAGCAAAACGATCCTCCCATGCGTTATGGGCTTTAATATTTTTGTCTGGCACCTACCCAAAACAAGGGACCTCAAGGGTACGCAAAGCGCTTTCTGCTTGCAGGACCGTATTTCACTTTCTCAGTCAAACGTGGCTTTGTTAGGGTTATGTTGCTCGGCGAACTGCCACCTGTGAAATGCAAAATGGATTATTTGATAATTAAAATACTTCAAGTTTATGAGAGAGCTTGAAATCAATAAAATATTCTTATGTCAGTGGAATGGAGCTGTAAGTCTGTTAGCACAAAACCCTGTAAGTTACAGAGGGCTGGAAGGAAAACTAATAGGTGCTTTCCATCTCCTTTGGGGCTGCTCTCTGCCACATGACCTGTTTACTACCGCATTTTTTTTATTCTCGGTCTACTTTAAATATCCCAAGAGATGTGCCCTGTTATACACCTATTATTATTCATGTGCAGTTTTTAAAAGTGCCTATTTGGTGGAATTGCTTAGTATTACGGTTGTGATTTGCTACACGCCATCGGACACCTGAAGCAGCCCAGCACCTCCCAGTACTGAGATACATGGACAGCCCAGCACCACTGGCCTAAGGTCAGGAATTAAAGGAGCTTGACCTCATTAATGTTGATAAATATGTGAAGGGTGGATGTCAGGAGGATGGAGCCAGGTTCTGCTCAGTGTCATTTAGTGATAGGACTAGGGACAATGGGTGTGAGCTAGAACACAGGAGGTTCCACATCAATATGGAACTTCTTCCAGTGAGGGTGACAGAGCCCTAGAAGGGGCTGCCCAGGGAGAGTTGTGGAGTCTCCTTCTCTGGAGACATTTAAAACCTGTTCCTATGTGACTTGGTCTAGGTGATCCTGCTGTGGCAGGGGGATTGGGCTAGATGATCTTTCGAGGTACCTTCCAATCCCTAATGTTCTGTGATTCTGTGATAAACAAATAGCAGAGTCAAGGGAAGGAAAAAATCCTTCTCTTAGTGTCTCAAGTTAACCCACTTGAAAAGAAAAATGCAAGTGAAATGGGAAAAATAATCCTTTCTTTTTATACCTTTTTGTTACCATAGTAATTCTTGTTGTGCATTTTATATAAATGTCGCCTGCCAGAATTACAGAAACTTCTACTTTGAAGAGAAAAATCCTTTCAGGTGTATAATTTTGTCAGCGTTAATGTTAGCATTTATCACAGCCAGATTGTTGTAACTGATAAATATTGTTCTGCTTCTAAGTTATTCTTCTTCTCCCCGTGACATTTTTAAAGCAATACCTCGCAAATGTCAGTATTGTTAATTTTGCATCTTGGAAAGGTGAGGGGTTAAAGAGTTCTGTATTGGGGTGCAGGGACGTAATAGAAATAAATGGAAGTGTAATGAGACCGGGTAGCTTCTAGGACCGTGGGTTTCATGCACAGTCTTTAATGCACTGCGGCGCTGACATCCACAGAAACCTTCCTGTTACATAATTTCTTGGTTTTGATTATTTCAGTAGAGGAATACTTCCGTAAACCCAGAAAAACTAGCCATCGATTGAAGCAGCTTTTGAAACTTATGTTTAAAGCTAATGGAACATCATAAATAAGCAGTGAACTTATTTGAAAATGACTCTAGGGATATAAAATTCATTACAGTGTGGTAACAGGTGAGCACTGAGGAAAATCATGGCTTTATTGTACATACTAGAAGAGCAGTCAAAAGAAAGAAGTCTACAGAGGTGCTGGAGTGAGTCCAGAGAAGATCAGCGAGGCTGGGGAGAGGGCTGGAGAACAGGCTTTATGGAGAGTGGCTGGGGGAACTGGGGTTATTGAGTCTAGAGAGGAGGAGGCTGAAAGGAGACCTTCTTGCTACCGAAAAGGAGGTTGCAGTGAGGCTGGTGCAGAGGAGGAGGTTTATATCGGATCTTAGGAAGAAGTTCTTTCCTGGGAGAGTGGTTGTGCACTGGAACAGGCCGCCCAGGGAGGTGGTGGAGTCCCCATCCCTGGAGGTGTTTAAACAATGCGTATCCTAGAGCACCTGAGGCCATGGTCTAGGGGTTAGGAAGATGTTGGGGTGAGGGCTGGAATTCATGATCCTGGAGGTCCATTATGATTCTATACAGGGAAAGAGTTTTTGGGTAATCTGAGAGAATGGCTTAGATGAATAGAATTGAGTGTATTTGCATGTTGGTCATATACAATGACACACAGCGCTAGGGCAAAGTAAAGTGTTTTCTCTTGGTCAGTTAAGAATGTAATCTCCTCTCACATCTCTGATACCTTCCTTTCTTCTAGCCTGGCATGACCTTACCATTGATTTAGGGCTCATCTGAAAGCTGCGCCATGGATAAATCTGAGACTTTATTGATAGTGAAGTAGACAAACACCTTTACCAAAACCAGCTACATTACAATTGATTGTCATCGTTTTGGCAATGAAGTTGTGCTGGAAGAAATAAAATCCTGTTTTGCTTCTTGAAGAAGCTCCCAACTTTGATGGAAAAATTTCCGTTGATCATTGATGCTAAAAACAGGGCGAAGGTTAAAAATTCACAGGTATGTGAACTTGCGAAGGTTTGAAGATTCAGGGTACCATAAAATTAATAGTTTGAGGAAATTTATTTTGTTTTAAGGACTTTGTCCTTTATAGAGTCCTGTGGAGCAATTTAAACTTGCAGGTCCCCTACTAGATGCTCTGAGTAGTGAAGGGCAGGAATGAGTAGTGACCAAAAAGAATGACCACTGTAGAAGTAACAGGATTCCTGTTGGGTGCAGGTGTGTAGTAACGAGAGGAGAAATGTTGATTCAAATCTGTGTTTCCCCATCTGAGAAGAAAAGCAGTGGTGTCCATACCTGTGTGACAGAGCTGCTTCCATGAACCTGTGAACGTTCAGTGAAAGCGTGAAACCTCAGTTTCAACCTTGGTGTGAAACATGCTGCTCTTGGAATAGACACCTGCTGCTGCTTTCCTCTGGATTTGCGAATTCACGCCAAGAAACATTGCTCGAGGTGCGCTGCTTGTTTTACTCAATGTCTGCAAAAAGAAAACACGAGACTGCGAAGGGTTGTGTTTCTCTTTGCAGCCTTGAGTGGGGTTTCTTCCCCTCAAAAGGCAAAATGTGTTATTGTATCACAGAATTATTGAGGCTGGAAATGACCTCCGAGCTCATCCAGCCCAGCCTATGACCTAACAGAAGGTGCAGGGTTGTCAACCTGAATAGTTTTGGTGGTTTAGTTTGTCACAGCCCTATGGCACATAGAGAAAGGGGTGAAATAGCGGACATGGCTGGACGTGATGCAGGTGTTCTGCCGTTGGGTTCTGAGGGTGTTTGAACATCTACCTGCTTTCTGTTGCTGTGTGCTGTTCTTTCCACATCGCATGTGTGCTGACCTGGAAAAGCAGGGTCTGTCGTTCCCCGTATCCCTGCCCTTGGGATGATCCCTTTAGCCAAACTCTCAAAAGGGTTCTTATCCCCTGTCAGTCCTGCACTGATTTTTGTCCTTAACATAAAGCTGCTTCTTCCAGACATCTGTCCCTCCCTTTCTTCTCGTGCCTAATGAGCCCAAGGCAGAGAAACCCAGCACAGAGAAAATATGAAGCTTCCCATCAGCTTGCCTGGTCGGTTCCCTGATTAATAGCTTGAACAGTAGGTGACTGCAGCTATTTTCCCCTTGTTTTATGAATTTATAAATTAATAGGAATACAAAAGCTTTGTGGGGTTATTCTAGGGCTGCAGGCTGCAGCAATCCCAACAAGACTAATAGAACAACTGAAATAATTATGTATTTTCTACAGATCTCCTAGGTATCCTCCTGTGGAGGAGCCACTTTTCAGATGGAGAGAAGAATATTTAATACTAAAAACACCCATAGAAACATTTTCTTGTTTTGTTTCCTGAACTCCTGAGTCACAAACATGATCCGGGAGAAAAGACTTAATCCCAGTTCTGCAAAAATACCAATTTCATTTCTTCTTCCTCCTCCTGCTTCAGATTTAATTGCTGTGTTAGACAAGCAACTGACAAAGGCTGTGGAAACATTCATGGCCATTAGTGTACGATGAGAGTGTTTCAAATATCACAGTGATCACCATCTTGTGGGAAATAATCGCATCCCTCTCTTGCGATTTGATTAAAAAAGAAAAAAGCTTAGGGGGGGGGAAAAAAAGGGTTTATTGCTGGCTAGATGTGGAAACTCACCTGACCTTTCTGCTTCAAATGTTATTTCAAATCAAATCTATCTATTACAGAGCCCTCCTGTAGGTTATCGGCGGTTGAGAAATGCTCGAGTATGCACTTGGTGTCTTCACACGATCCCTCTCAGCTTCATGCTCTGTTTTCAAACCATCTGCTCTGTTCCTGTGGTCATTGTTCCCCATATTAATTAGTACACTGTGTCTGCTGACTAAAGAAGGATTTAAGGACTTAATTCCTACGTGCCAAACTGTTTGGGGAAAGAAAAAAAATAGTGATTCCGTTTGGAATTTGCAATCATTAGTGGAAAGCTGCGAGTGCACTTCTGGGTGTTTAGGCAGCTTGAATAATTTAGGGTCTTTATATAGAGCTGACTTGTCTCATTTGATTTATCTCCTTCACATGGGATTTTGTACTATTTCTGGGTACTTTACTATCCTTGTTGTGTCTCTCATTGGTGATATGGGTAGAAGTGCAGAGCATGAGCAAAGATTTGAGGGGATAGAGTAGCATCTGCTTGCCGTGGGGCGATTTAGCGGTGAATGTTAAGTAAGCACATGCGCCCTTTCCCATCAGATGCAAAAATCAAGCTCTGTGACATCACAACCCTCTTTCTTTCATGTTTCAGCCCAATGTCTTTCTGAGTCTTCCCAATGTTTCCACTCCCCCAACATTGCTTAATACAGGCAGAGCCCTACCTCAGCCAAAGCGCCTCCTGGTGGTTCTCGAGATCCTTCTCAAAGGCGTGTTGCTCCTCGCAGCACAAACCTTTTGTGAAGATGAAGGGCAGTGTTTGGATTGTGTGAAAACTTTTCACCTCCTCTGTCTTGTGAAAGTTCTTGGTCGTTTCTGTGCATTCAGCTCCCTTTTTGGAGAGGAGCTGCTATGTTGGCTCTTACAGCAGCCAACAAAAACTAACAGGCTGTGTTGCCCTTGACGGTGCCGGGGCAGAAGGATTGTGCTCTGGAAAATCGGTTGTGATGAGCAACAGGGCCAGGAGAGTTGGCCCAGATTCAAACAATGTGTTTCTAGTTTTTGTGGGTTAAGTCTCACCAAGGCACTCCATGGGCTTTCATTGCAGACCTCCGTGCTGTCCACAGTACACAGAATCACAGAACATTAGGGATTGGAAGGGACCTCGAAAGATCACCTAGTCCAACCTCCCTGCCACAGCAGGCTAGCCTAGACCAAGTTGCACAGGAACATGTCCCGGCAGGTTTTAAATGTCTTCAGAGAAGGAGACTCCACAACCTGCCTGAGCAGCCCCTTCCAGGGCTCTGTCACCCTCACTGGGAAGAAGTTCCTTCTCATATTTATATGGAACCTCCTGTGTTCCAGCTTACACCCATTGCCCTTTGTCCCATCACTAGATGACTCCCTCCACCAGTTAAAGCTTGGTCAGTAATCCTAGAATCATTAGGGATTGGAAAGGACCTCGAAAGATCATCTAATCAAATCTCCCTGCCACAGCAGCATCACCCTGACCAAGTTGCACAGGAACGCATCCAGGTGGGTCTTAAACGTCTCCAGTGGAGGAGGCTCCACAACTCAGTCTCCTCTTCTCCAAGGTCAGGAGACCCAACTCCCTCCTGTATTGGTCCTAGCACACTGGTGTTATCCCTCATGGTAGTTATCTCTCCTGGCAGAAGTGTTCATCCCCCTTGCTTCAGAAAAACCACCCCACACCGGACCGAGCTCTGGCTTTGCAGTATAAATGACCATGAATCATTTTGCTGGTCTCAACATGACGCTTGCAGTGTTGCTCACAGAGCGAGATGGGTGTTCAAGTGTTTTGTTTGTTTGATAGGCAAGCACTGTCCGCACGAGCCGATAGCCCATCCCTGGTATTCACTGGCAGATCCAAAGCAACGCGCTTGATCCCCACAGCCGAGCTCGTGCTGCTTAATGTGTTTCCATGGAGTGATGTTAGAATTCTGACACCCAGAAAAATGGCCTCGTGTTGTACTCGCTGCCGAGCGCATCGTTGGTACAACATTTGTTATGGCAGTGCTCGGGGTGCTTCAGAGGAGCCGTATTCCAAACGAACCCGGCTGTGTTATCCCTTTAATGTGGAGCAGAGTTTTGCATCCCAGTCTCAGCTCATTTCAGACGTGTCTTGCCAGCTATTCATTACGGGAGGTCTGCTCACGAGTGCAGCCGCTCGATCAATATAAAATCAGAAAAATCCTTAACTCTCCGTCTTCGGGGAAACCTCTCGGGTCGTTCCAATTCTTTTCTGTGAGATGAGCAGACAGCATGATCTCTCGTATTTGTGCCTGCCTGTCGGGTTTCTTCATAGGAGGAGCACAGGTCCCTGTTTGTAGTGCGGGATTAGCCTGTCTCGCACGACATTATTAGAATTAGACTGACTCGAAAGTGACTTAATTTATTTTTCTTCTCTATTTGACTTCAGCTTTTATCCCACACCAGCTTTTGCCCTCCCAGAAACACTCTGCCTCTTCTGTTGGAGTAAATATTGTATTCCTCAGCAGAGCCACAAAGATAGTGGAGTGGAGCATCTCCCTGATGCATATTAGAAGATGGAGAGAGGTTCTCCTCCTGCTCTGCTCTGGGACCTTGTGTCCACCTGTGGGCCCCCCAGTTCCTGAAGGACACAGAGCTGCCAGAGAGCCCAGCGCAGAGCCACAGAGATGACGAAGGGAGGGGAGCATCTCCCTGCTGAGGAAAGGCTGAGGGAGCTGGGGCTCTGGAGCTGGGAAAAAAGGAGCCTGA
>JAOXOE010000343.1:1449651-1487708 GCA_028565055.1 Phoeniculus purpureus | reverse complement strand
TGGCCCCTCCTCACGAGACACACACGTACGTTTTAGGGCCCAACAGCCATCGCACAAGGGTGTGTTCTTTCAGGTTTACAGCCTTGACTAATGGAATTGCTCTAAATAGCAGTTTGATCTTGTAAGGTCACACAGAGTGCTATACCTTTCCTTTAATGATTCAGGTCTGGACCAAGCATTTCCCAGAATTGAGATGGTAATGAAGTCATTAGTTTCTTCCTACTTGAAGCTCTGGCTAGGAAAGGGAATTCTATGGGTAAAGTCTGAGAGGGTCTTTTTCATAAAGCTCATACCCAGCTGAGCTGTAACACCTGTTACATTTTCCCAGGAGCCTGAGCTGCAGAGCATTTCCAATCTATTTGCTCTTCTTCTCCTACAGCACACTGACAAAAGCTGGGGGAATGGGTTTTCTAAGGGAGCACTAATTGAAAAGAAAAATCTATGGCTGGTGCAAATGTTAACTCACATCCCAGCGAAGGCATTGATGGTTATTTCCTTGTCTTCTTTGGAAACACAAGCAGTTCCAGACTGGCATTGAAATTAAAAACACACATTTGAAACAGGTTCCTTAATAATTCCTCACCTTCTGTGTGGGATGTAAAAGGAAGAAGGATGACTCCAAGGAGGGAAAAACCCCCACCACACAATTCTATTGAAAACAAGGCTTTATGCTTGAAGTTTTTAGTACTAAAATATGGTCGGTGCTCAATAGAGAAACAGCACTAAGGCCAGTAAACACACACTTGACAATTACATATAAGAGTCTTACAAAGATAAATCACAGAACATTAGGGATTGGAAGGGACCTCAGAAGATACCTCGTCCAATCCCCTTGCCAGAGATAGTATTTTTCTGAGAAATGCTTTTAAATATGGTTTCTCAAGCAAAGAGAAAACTAAATCTGGATGATCAAGTTCTACCTCTGAGTATTTTTGGGGAGGAGTGTGTAGCTCATTCATCTGAAGCAGTCATACAGCTGATTTAAAGAACCTCCAAATCATTAGAGTACAACATATCCACAAGTTAGACTCCAACCAAATGTGTTCAGAAAACAGAAGGCATCTTGTCTTGTCACTAGTACCCTCCCAGATGTCCCTCCAAAGAGAACTCAGGTATTAATCGCGGAATGTGAGGGATTGGAAGAGACCTCAAAAGATCATCCAGTTCAATCCCCCAGCCAGAGCAGGATCCCCTAGATCAAGTTGCACAGGAACATGTTCGTTTCATAGAGCAGGCTCAGGTCTTCCAACACAGTTTAGTCTCATCTGCTATTTAGCACACAAGCACACACGCAGAATGAGAGATCATTAGAAAGGGAGTAAAGAACCTTCCTTGACTTAACAACTTGTTCCTCCTACCAGATCGAAACAACCCAGACTTACTGAACCCCACCAGAAACAGCTCCTCTCTGTGGTGAAGGTCCAATGTGAAGGTGGGACACACTTCTTTACCAGCTGGAGTCTTTTTCTTCTCCAGCATACTGCATGACCACAGTACATAAACTTAGGATCACCAATTCATCACAAACACCTCTCAAAGTTACTGACAGGTGCCAGTGAAGCGCAGTGTTTTGGATTAAAGCAATATTGATCTCTTGATTCATCCAGAAAGAAGAACATATGCAAAACCCACCTTCAGGTATCAAAATCCACAGAAATAAAGAATTCGAAGGTTTTCAAATGAATAATTATTTGAATGACCACAAGTTTTGCCATATTTAGAACTTTCACTATAATATTTATAACTACCCTTTTTATTTTAAGGAAAAAGATTTTGGCTCTGTCACCCGCACGACAGCTGCTCTCAACTACATCATAAAATTCCAAATAAAATGAGAACCAGCAACGCTGAACATGGAAGAGATTTAAAGCTGAAGTGGGATAGCCTTCCCATGCTCCAAAAGAAATTTGAGTAAGTTAACAGCCTTTCAAAATATCAAATACTGAGCAGCATGTTCGCATCGTCTTCCCCCCAGCCCGCTCTGCTATTCAATGTGTGTAGCCAAGGGAGAAGAGAAGAATGGAGAGGAGCTCAAGCCTGACTGCTGCTCACACTTTAAGCTGTATGTTATGTACACAGTTTTACTGGGAACTGACTTACAACAGAGCTTGTGCGATGTTTTCTTCTCAAACTCACGTTTTTTATTCAACAAAACGTGGAGTCACTTGGAAGACGACTCACGTCCAGATGCTAACCTGAGATCTTCCCTCCCACCCCTGTCTCATGAGAGCCTAGTGATTAGGAAACCAACCTTGAGGTGATACCTGAATTCAAGTGCCCAGCCTAGCTGCTCAACAGAAATGAGAAGTCCCAACCACCAAGTACCCCATCCTTATCAAGTGCTCTTGGTGGAGCTGTCATGTCTTGCACTAGTGACAGGCAATACACCATGGAAGGGGGAAAGAGCAGGAGGCCTGGGCACTTCCCTGGGGCTATGAAAACCACCAAACAGGACATATGCTAAATTTTAAGCCAATACCTTTATCATTGACTCTTCCACAGTACTGTACTCCCCCCATCAGCTTAAACAATTCAATACAAAAGGTCAAGTACCTCCAGAGCAGTGAGGTGGAAACCTGCAGTTGCAGGTAGCAGTCTCACTGCCTGGACTAGCGAGAGTCCAGAGGCAAAGGGAATTCAACAACACTTAAACCACTTCAGTGTCCTTGAAAAATCCCCCTAAGTGCTTATCCTTATGTGTCTTTCCACACTTGAGATCTGTGCCCCAGTGCCTTGTATGGGTTCCATAAAAAAAAAAAAAAAAAAGAGAGAGAGAAAAGCACCTCCCGGGCGCTGAAGAGAAGACAGTGAACAGATTCTCCAAGGCAACCTGTACAGTGTTTACTGACAATAAAGCATCACCACATGGCATTTTCTCAAAGTGGTAGGTGTCTGAGATTCTGGGAATGACATCCCTGGGAGTTCTTCCCATGTCTCGTCCTTTAAAAACTATTAGGAAACACCACACGTAAAGTTCTATATTAAAATAGTTGTATGGCGTGCTTTCTCAAACTCCACACCATGCTCACAGGATTATTCTGCCTCCTAAGTGAAATATTTACTATGGAAAAGTATTAAAGGGTAGGATGAAATCATCCAATTATTTATTTTCAATCTAACAATAATCTTCACTTAATAGCCTCCTCAAAATTATTACTGATGGACCAGCTAAAAGATCAAACTAAAAAAAAAAAATCAACACTAAACAAATAAGGTGGAACTTAAGTTACCAGAGACCAACAGCATGTCTCCTACCTATAGGCAAAAAACCCACAGTGCATAGGGGATCCTGCTGTGGTGGGGGGATTGGACTAGATGATCTTTCGAGGTCCCTTCCAATCCCTAATGAGTCTGTGATTACCCTTTCACCAACAACAGCTCTTGCTAAAGTTTGTATATCCTTCACTTTCGATGTTGCTACTCCTACTGGGGCTACTACCCCATTCAGTTGTGCTGAACCAGGTGTTTAGCGAGCTGTATCCTCAGCAGAATTCTGTTGATATTTAAAAAATGACTGAACTGAAGCCCAACCACTAGCAACTTTGCAAAGTATTTAAAAGAAACCAAGAGATTAACAGAGCAAACATCTGTGTTGTAGAAGAGAGAAGCAGCAACTTCCTAAGTGAATAAATCTCTAATTATTATTAGTAGGGTTTGTATTTGCTCCTGAAAAAAAACCCCCATTAGCATAGAACCACAGACTTGATATTGCAAGCCTTTGATTCTCCTCTCCATCACACTCTTCCTGCCCGCAGGAACTTCTCCCTATAGGAACCATGGTCACAGAATCACAGAACATTAGGGATTGGAAGGGACCTCCAAAGACCATCTAAGTCCAATCCCCCTGCCAGAGCAGGATCACCTAGACCAAGGCTCACAGGAACGTGTCCAGGTCGGTTTTAACCCTCTAACCTTATAACTGGTGTTTGAACAAGACTACTCCTCGGGTAGCTCTTTAACATATCTCTTCTCAAACAATAGTTCACACCAGCCTTACTAAACTCAACTGGGTTACCCAGAGAGTGAAAGAAGTAAACAACTTATTTTTTGTGGATTTGACAGAAGTTTATAGAATCACTTAGGTTGTAAGAGACCTTTAGGATCATCGAGTTCAACCACTAACCCAGCAGTCCCAAGCCCACAGCTAAAACATGTCTTCAAGCACAATAACTATACGACCCTTAAATGATATAACAGAAGAAAATGGAGGAAACTGGTGTATCACAAGGTAAGAGAGTCCCAGAAGAGGGGAGGCAGGTCTGCGTCACATCACAATCTACACAAACACTTTTGGTGGGAGATAAGCGACCTCCTCCCGACAGCAAATACGTGCGCTCAGGCACGGGGGTGGCTTCATGCTATCAGGTGTCAAATATGGCTAATCCCAGTAGTCACAAAAGAGCAGGGTAACACTTGAAATGGCTACCCTGGACTGGAAACAGCTCTCAGATGAGCATCTGTGCAGTTTACCAGTGGATGAACTCACTGGAAATCAATGGATGCTTCTGAAAGATACTCAGTAGTTAGCTGACAACGATAGGCTCGAAACAGGAATTACAAGTGATTCTGCTTTTGTGACAGAGGTACAGTGAGTGGTCAAAATAGTCCATTCTTCCCTTAAAACCTGCTACACGGTCCCTGTGGTCATCTTCACCACTCACCAGATAGACAGTATCAGAGGTGAACTATGTTTGACACTGGAGGAGAAACCATAAATGCACTCGAGATACTGCGAGGCACAGAACTGGGAAGATGATGAAGAATGAGGAAGGATTCATCATTACCTCACATTCAGAGGTAGAAGATGGAGAGATTTAGGGGACGGGACAAACCCCAAGTCCCGTGACAAACCCCAAGTCCCGTGACACAGCAAATCCTCAGATTATGAGAGGAGAGGGCGGGGGGAGATTAGGCAGCAAGCTGACAGAGCAGCCCTTCTACTCTCTCAAAAGTCCAGCTCTCCACAAGGATACTGTGATTCTGATTCTGTGATACTCGGCTCCAGTTTACACTGGTTACCAGGTCAGATTGATGTGCAGCCTAAACACTGACACACAAGCAGGGCAGGGGGAGGAGGGCGGACCGAGTGCGCTCCCATTTACCACATAAAGCAGGGACAGCCCAGTTCACGTCCTATTCCTGCCCTCATTCACACAGGTAAGAAAGAGGAAAAAGGGAGGAAAAACTCCTGAGAGCGAGAGAGAGGGAAAAACCCCCCCAGCCTCTTTATCTTGCTTAAGGACCCCAGGGAGGGGCCCCTGGTGCAGAGGCCCTGCTTTTACAAACGCTTCCCTTTCCTTACACGGTTCCTTTAATACGAGTAAAAATTCCAAATTCCTCATTTGTTTAGCCTGAAATCCCTTGCACGTTTCCCACAAACTACTTCCTTTTCTCTCTCTTTAGCTGGACTCCCTCTCTTTTTAATGAAGAGAAGTTCAGAGAGTTTTTCCCATGAATAGATGGCGGGCACCTGGGAGTTATGAATTTTAAAGTGATCATTTTCTTTCAGCCCTGCCGGACAATGGGGATCTCCTTTTGACTCACTTTCACAGCTTTGAGAGCCTCTCAGATCAGCCACATTCCAATCAGACTGGAGTCAGATCAGAGCCGGGCTGGACTGCATCAAGGTCCCTCGCACAGAAAGACAAGGAGCAGATGGCCAACACTGAGCTCTCCTCCCCTTTTCAGAGCGCAATGGAAGGCAATGTGGGAAAGCGTTCCCCCAGCATTGCCTATTGATTCCTGAATAGGACCACCACATGCCACCAGCCTGTAGGTATGAACCTCTGTTAACAGATGGTGAGATCATTATGAGCAATTAATTCCTTTAATGTATCAGTGGGAACATGTTGGAAAGGGTGATGCAAGCACAGAGTGAATAGCGAACCTCTCATTCCTCGGGGAGAGCTGCAGCTACATCACTGAAGGATGGGAACGGTCTTCCGAGAGACTCCGTGCACACTGAGAACCAGAGTTAGCCAGTTGGTCCCCAGAAACGAGGCATGGTTTGCATTAACTAATCATCCCTCCCTCGTTGATATCTGATTAACAACAGATTTCTTTTCTAGGTCATTTTTGGAGAGACAAACAATTCAAAACAATTGGGGGGGGGAATGAAAAAGAAAAATACCCCAAACTATCAACACGAGAGGAACACAGGGAATTCAGTCCTAAAGATGATGAGGGAGTATTTGCTACCAAACTTTTGGTTACGTAAAATCACGTTTAGACCGACTATAAATTAAGAAGGAAGCAGACTATTTTGATCACGACTGTGTGTATATAAATAAACGAGAGGAATTCAGAATAGCTCTTCACTCTCAAAATAGAAGCAAACAACATAAGCCCTTAGCAGACTTATCAGAGAAAGTTACTACCAAAGGGTTTCAGAGCAGCTATAGATGGTACAATTTAAATATAGCGATCGTATTGAAATGCAGAGAAACCCACGGGGAATAAAAACCAGCCCTGCATGTTTACCGCTGTTCCTTGTGATCTGGGTAAATTGAAATTCAGGGTGCTAATAACAACTGTGAGAGTAGGATATTCCCTCATCATCTGCTTTACACCCATTTATATGACAGGCTTTGTTTTTTGGCAAGATGGGGTGGGGGGGATTGCCCGTCCTCTTAGAGCTAGAAGGAAAGAACTGAAAGCACAATATAGATGGCTAGTTAGCTCTTGGTCTTAAAGATGACAGGAGAATGTGAACAGGAAATACAGGCAACTATTCACTTATTCATATTTAAATGACACTTTTTGCTTGTAATTAAGACACTCAAGTCGTGTCTCTGTTCGAGGCATTTACATATCTGTACAATGGCTTGCCGAAGTGAACAGCAAATGGTAGTTAACCTTGAAGCGTATTATCTTAATTGAATAAATCTGGCTATCGTTCAATAAATTTAGGCAGGAAGATCTCTTTACACCTACTAAAATATTGGGGGGTTATAAAAACCCAGCGTATTTGCTTTTACGTTTTCAAAGCTGCCTCCCCGCTTTTCTTCTAGATTTTTATTTCTGCTGCAAAATCGGTCCTTTAAATAAAAAAAGCCCAACCCTAGAACTAAATCACTGCGGAACACCCAAGACACTGATCCATGTTTGCTGTTTTCTCCTCATTGTTTGCAGTTTGAGGCAGTGTCACACTCTGGAAAGGCTCGATAAGAATATCAGAATATTGAATCAAAATGTATAACTTGCCTGCTTTGAGATAGTCCCTTCACCTACTTTCTCTGTCCTTATTGGACTTGGCGCTGGCTGCCCTCCCCCTCCCCGCACCAGCTGAGCATCCCATCACGCAGCGAGAAAACCTAGGTGGGAGAATATAGATCTTTGCATCGGTTAAATAGGAAAGGCACATTCCACCACTCTCCCATTTAAACCAGATTTACATGGGGTGTAAATCCCCTCAGAATAGAGCCATTCACAAAGGGCTCAGAATGTTCCCCTCGCGACGCTGATTACATTAAATCAGTCGCAATCATGTTTCTTGGATTGCGCCGGTTGCGGCAAGAGAAACCGCGCGGAGTATTTATATTTGTGTGAAGGAAGTTAATGAGGAGCCACCTGTGCCTTCTACCAGTTTACAAGTTAAAAAACCACCAGAGGAACACAGGTGTTTCAGCGCCAGAGCTCTGTTATCATCCGAGCTGCGTTATTTTCCCCTCTGAATTTGCAAACACTAAAACTGAACATATTGTGTCTATGTTGGGCTTCAAACAACAATATTTTGGGTTCTGTTTGGGCTGTCTTCAACTTAAAAAAAAACCAACACACTAAGCTAGTTTCTCAGCCATCAGCAAGGGTTATCGTTTGGGGTTTTCCTCCCTCTCACAACGTTCCCCATTGTACCTTAGGCACCACAGATTGCACACACTCAGCTCTAACCCATGTTGCTGGCGAGCTGCATTCACACTGCGAATTACCATTTTTCCCAGCATCTAGCACTCCTCACGAGACAGCCCAATAATGCACGAGAAGTGCCTTTGTCTGTTAAAACATTGTTCTTCATTACCACGTGAAAAGCAAATTGTCTTCGCAGAGGAAGAGTGGGGAGAAGGAATTCGTGTCACTGGCTGACCACCGCGTGGACAGACATCCCAGTTGCTTCCTCAGCAGCAAAACGCAGGGATGTTTTGGATAATATTCTGGCTGTGCATTTATAATTGTTACAGAATCACTGAACATTAGGGATTGGAAGGGACATCGAAAGATCATCTAGTCCGATCCCCCTGACACAGCAGCATCACCCAAACCAAGTCACACAGGAACATGTCCAGGCGGGTTTTAAATGTCTCTAGAGAAGGAGACTCCACAACCCCCTGGGCAGCTCCTTTTCAGGGCTCTGTCACCCTCACTGGGAAGAATTTCCTTCTCATACTGATGTGGAACCTCCTCTGTTCCAGCTCACACCCATTGCTCCGTGTCCTATCATTGGGTGCCACTGAGCAGAGTCTGGCTCCATCCTCCTGACACCCTTCACATATTTATAAACATTAATGAGTCACCCCTCAGTCTCCTCCAAGCTCAAGAGACCCAGCTCCCTCAGCCTTTCCTCATCAGAGAGGTGTTCTGCTCCCTGCATTATCTCCATGAGGCACTGCACTGAACTCTCTCCCAGCAGTTCCACACCCTTTACTTAATTTTAAGTTATTACTTAATGATTACTTTTTGTTTCAATTATTACTCCAAGGGCATCACTTGCTTTTGTGCTCAAGGAGAGCATCCAAGCTTTCTCATAAATGGGGTCTGGTTTTTCAGTCGGGGTTTGGAGGGGAAAGGCATCACATTAATAAAAAAGAGCTTCATCTTTTGATTTGAGACACCCACATCTGAAAAACAAATCAGAAAATCTCATCCTTTCATTGGAATCAACTCAGAACACACCATCAAATGCTGAATTATGCAAGCTCAAGAGCAACGTTTACTTTTGCTATGTAGTGGAACTGTGCTCCAAACTGATGTCAGCTAGCAAGGATTTTGCAAAATGTACTCCAGTGGTCCTGAAATCAGGCAGTTTATGAGATAAATACCCTTCAGAGGCTATTCTCTGCTCCCTTGTGTTTTCTTTTTTCTTAAAAAAATAAGAATCCGTGTGTAAAGACGACATTCTGGTCAACATATCTGAAAAATACTTCAAAACTAGAGAGGGATGCAGCCTAATACAACAGCTCCAGATGCTGAGGGATAGGAAGAGGAACAGGCATCAGAAGGCATCCAGCTTCACAAGTTCTCCCTAACCAGCTGCTGTCAGACACAGAACTCTAAATTCAACAGACCACTGAAACCATCTAACCTACTCTACCAGGTCACACCTAAACCAGATCCCCCAGTACTACGTCTAAGTGTCTTTTAAGCTCATCCAGGGATCAGGACTCCACCACCACCCTGGGCAGCCCATTCCAGTGCCTGACCACTCTTTCTGTGAAGAATTTCTTCCCGATGTCCAATCTAACCCTCCCTTATTGTAGCTTGAAGCCCTTCCTTCTGGTTTTGTTGCTAAAGACCTGTGAGAAGAGACTAACATCTCTACAACATCCCTTCAGACGGTTGTAGGGAGTGATGAGGTCTCCCCTCAGCCTCCTCTTCCTTAAACTAAACAGCCCCAACTCTCTCAATCTCTCCTCATCAGACTGATTCTCCAGGCCCTTCACCAGCGTTGTTGCCCTCTTCTGCACTCGCTCCAGCCCCTTGATGTCTCCCTTGTACTGAAGTGCCCCAAACTGGACCCAGTACTCAAGGTGCAGCCTCCCCAGTGCTAAGTACCAGGGGACCACCACCTCCCTACTGTAGGCTCCAGGTTTAAAAGCAATATTTTAAAAGCAAACATTTATGACTCTTATTTAGGTTTTGGGAAATGAAAAAGTGTACCTTGGACATCTTAAAAATAAAGATTTAATATATATTAATTTTCAGTGGGTTTAATTACCTTCCTTAATAGACAGTTTCGGCTCTCTGTTAATATGTAGGCTCTTCCTAATTACATCTGCAATAGCATTTTCCCATTACATGGGCACAAACATGACATACAATTAGAAATATGAATTACTTCCAATTAAGGAAAGGGAATCAGTTTGAATTTGAAAGCAGAGAACATTTTAGTGGTGGCAGTTGTGCAGATGCAGAGACACTTCAGTGAGCTCAAGGGTGTCTGAGCAGTGGGCTGCCCAGAGTGGTGGTTGAGTCACTATCCCTGGATGTGTTTAAAAGTCGCTTAGATGTGATGTTGGGGGATCTGGTTTAGGGGTGAACTTGTAGAGTACGGTTGATGGTTGGACTCGATGATCCAAAGGGTCTTTTCCAACCTGAATGATTCTATGATTCAAACCACCTCCTTTGCTAAGAGCTAAGCTCTGGTCAGGGCACAATGCACCAGAAACCAACAAAGAACCTGCTCACAGGTTCCACACCCTGTCTAGTTTAGAAGGGCTGGACACTCTCTGACAAAAGAGAGACAATGCAAATTGAGGTTTGCTGCAAAACACTTCAGTCCCAGTCTGCTGCTTGATTAGAATAACTGGCTTCACGTGAGACGCAGGTTCTTCCAGGAGAACACGGCACCACGGCTTCCACCAGCGATTTCAAATGGAAAATACAAGTCAGGGAGTGAAGTCACGCTTCAAGTTCAAATTACTTGCAAGATAGCGAGTCTAACCAGATCATGCCAAACGACACTGCTCAACATGAACACTCACTCATAAATCAAGTCGTAACAGCGTTCAGCACCAAAAACCTCTGGCAAGGGAGGGCTGTGTTGCTTGCATACCACACACATTAAGTACTCGCAGGCGCTCTAAGTTCACAGCGTGTAAATATCTTGTTTATGGACACTAGCAATAGCCAGTTCTCCGCAGCTCCATTCGATTGGAACCAGCCCATAGAAGATGAGGAGGCAAAGAAATATTAGGTACCAGCACAACTCCGATTACTCAAGCTCCGACCACAATACACGTGTTTGGAGCTTAATGTCTTCTCCAGAATGAGCTGAAATGCACTGGTCATCAACTTGAGAAAAGATGAAACCAAAGTTTGGGTGTGGGATATCCAGTGCTTAGGAATATATGAGGAGGTGTTTTCAGCGTGACCGTTTCAGAGTTGGGCTGTTGACACTGAATTTTTGTTTAATCTTATCTGTCACAAATACAGAGGTAAAAGGGGAAGAGCTGCCCTTCATATCAGAGCAACACAGCTAGGGAAACCTTCATAAACTGTCTCTGCTTACATCTTGACTAAAAAGCACTACTAATGCTAAAAGGGCTTAAAGCAAGCTCTGAGAAAAGCTGAGCATCCGATTCCTGTTCAGGAGTCACTGACAGAACAGAGCAGGCTGAGAGGCAAAAGCAGAAACAGCCAAATAATTAAGTTCTCAAAAAAACTAAGAGATGGAGAGAGGTTCTGCTCCCCCTCTAGTCTGCCCTGGTGAGGGTGCATCTGGAATCTGGTGTCCAGTTCTGGGCCCCTCAGTTCCAGAAGGACACAAAACTGCTGGAGAGAGTCAAGCACAGAGACACGAAGATGATGGAGTAGAACACCTCCCTGGTGAGGAAAGGCTGAAGAAGCTGGGTCTCTTTAGCTTGGGAAAAAGGAGACTGAGGGGTGAACACATTAATGTTGATGGATATGGAAAGGGTGGGTGTCAGGAGAATTGAGCCAGGCTCTGCTCAGTGGCACCCAATGATAGGACAAGAGGCAAAAGGTGTGAACTGGAACATGGGAGTTTCCACATCAATATGAGAAGGAATTTCTCGCCAGTGAGGGTGACAGCACTGGAAGGGGTTGCCCAGGGAGGTTGTGGGGTCTCCTTCTGTGGTCCCTTCCAATCCCTAATGTTCTGAGATCCCATGAAAAAACACCAGCAAAAGCCCATTTGTGTATCTGTAGGTCAGATTAAGGAGTGGGACTTCAGGAGAGGAAAGAGTAGGTGTGTGGTTGTTTTGTGTTTTTCTTAATTCTCAAAGTTTGCTTGGCCAGTTCACTGACAAACCTGATCCCTCCAGATTAGCTGCTGCTACCAGCACAAATACCTGCAGTTACAAGACCAGGCTGAGTTCCCCAGCCAAAACCACAATGTTCTCACCTTCCACGTGAGAACACAGGTGTTTTTTAAGCTTCCCTCCAGTCTCCAGATACATTCTGTTTTCTGCATTCAAACTCTTTGTCCCATAACGATTCCCAAGGAGACGGGGCTTCAGGGCTCCATCCCTGGACCTGTTTTACCCGAGCAATAGACTTCTAACCTTTCTATCAGTCATGCGGATTCACAGCCTGGTTAGTAACCCATTTTGCATAACCAGTTCAGTCACTTCCTTCAGCACATGCACTGACCTGTAGGCATGTTTTTAGGCCAAGGGTCTTGATAGGTATCTACTCAATTCTTCCTTAACGACACACAATTAATTTAACTGCAAGGTGAAGGTGACAGAGCACTGGAAGTTGCTGCCCGGGGGGGTTGTGGAGTCTCTTCTCTGGAGACATTTCAAACCCACCTGGACGTGTTCCTGTGTGACAGGGTCTAGGGGATCCTGCTCTGGCAGGGGGTATTGGGCTAGATGATCTCTTGAGGTCCCTGCCAACCCCTGATGTTCTGTGATATTTCAAGCTCCCAGAAAGCATTTTTCTTCATCTCTGAGGACACTCAAAATCCAGCTGGATGTGTTACGTGTGATCTACTCTAAGTGATCCTACTCTAGCAGTGGGGTTGGACTAGATGATCTTCAGAGGTCCCTTCCAACCCCCACCAGTCTGTGACCATTACAAAACAACCAAGGTGTTTTTCCATGCTGTTGTAATGGGTCCTTGGACACAGAAATAAAAACTCTGCTAAACTGTGAGAAAAGGAAGTAAAGAAGCCAAAAAAAACCCCACAGCAAGCTGCAACCTGCCACCATGACCTCAACCAGAGCAGCAGTAACAATTCCAAGGGACTCTCTCTCTCTCCCAGCCATTCCCACCTGGGTAGCAAACAACAGGTACACGCAGTCTTAGCTGTCTCACAGAGGCAGCATCCTGTAAGCAGCGCTCCTGAACACATCCTCTCTGCTTTCAGGGCACTTAAAAGAATTTATTTCATTGTTCTCACGTGTGACAGTAATCTAGGGCTCTGATCCTGCGGTCTTTCTGATACTGTGTCTCTCCACATTTGTGTCTGAATGAAGGCACCAATTTTTAAAAAGAAATAAGTTAGAGAGCTGAAGCATCTACTAAAATTCCAGACTACACGGGCACATGGTTCTCAACAAGAGCTATTAAGCTCCTGGTAGGCCCAGTGAAAGCATTAGTGATGAAGAGGTATTTGAAGTTTAAGCTGTCTTCGGGGATCTAGATTTAAAAAAAGCCAGGAAACAAGCATCTGCACGTCTTTCCAGTCCACGGTTGCCACTGCTGATCCTGAGTCATGTTAGAAACACCTAACTACAAAAATAGCAGGGCTCTGCTGGCACAGCGCCCCGTGAGCTCAGTGCCCAGGTTTCATCAGGGCATTATCTGTCATCCTCCGAATAACAATAAAAGTTAAGAGTTGCTTAGCAGCATCTTCCCTGACTTGCAGGAAGAGATGCCAAGCAACTCATGATGATAAAAGGTATTCACTTACAGATCTTAGATCACAGCAGAAGTTTAAAACAAGGCTCTAATTACCTGAGCCTGCTGCAACTTCTGTTGCTTAATAAATCCAGGAGAAATCATAACCTCACTTAATCCAACAGATGCTTTCATAGCACCTTCAGAATCCAAGATCTCACCCTAACACACAGCTAGAAATTTAAATGAAGCTACAAAATATGGTTCCCAAGAGCCTACATAGAATCACAGAACACTAGAGATTGGAAGGGACCTCAAAAGATCATCCAGTCAAATCCTCCTGCCACAGCAGCATCCCCTGGATCAAGTCACACAGGAACATATCCAGGTGGGTTTTAAATGTCTCCAGAGAAGGAGACTCCACAACCCCCTTGGACAGCCCCTTCCAGTGCTCAACAGGGCATTTGAAGTCACAGATGGATAACTAACAGCTTCTCAGAATAGAGCCTGCCTCTGCTTTCATGCCTCCAGCCCAATACAGGTGCAGTACAAAAGGTATCAACCATATTATTATGCAAGGATTAACCTAATAGCTTTGACATTAATAGGAGTTTGATCCTGCTGGGAAACAATGATTTTGATGAAAGTAGTCTTCACCAGAGCTCCTCAATAATGTGCTGGTCTTCTGCCAGCTGCTTTTCAGAAGGATGTCACAGCAGCAGAGCCACAAGGATGATGAAAGGAGTGGAACATCTCCCTGGTGAGGAAAGGCTGAGGGAGCTGGGTCTACTGAGCTGGGAAAATAGGAGACTGAGGGGGCGACCCCATGGATGTCGATCAATATGTGAAGGGTGGGTGTCAGGAGGATGGAGCCAGGCTGTGCTCAGTGACACTCAACAACAGGACAAGGGGTAACAGGTGTGAGCTGGAACATAAGATGTTCCACATCAATCTGAGAAGGAACTTCTCCACAGTGAGGATGACAGCAGTGGAACAGGCTGCCCAGGGGGTTGTGGAGTCTCCTTCTCTAGAGGTGCTTAAAGCCCACCTGGACATGTTCCTGTGCAACTTATCTAGGTGACCCTGTTATGGCTGGGGGTTTGGACTGAACAATGCTTCAAGGTTCCTTCCAGTCCCTAATGTTCTGTGATTCTTCAGCAAGAGGTACAGATGATTAAAGAAGGGAGATTGTCTGACCTCATCCAATTGTCAGCACTCATGTACCTTGTTTCCTATTAGAGCAAAAGAAAACATTGCAGAGAAGCATCTCTCCTCAAGTGTCTATTGCACATCATATCCAGCCAGCCAGCACCAAAACAGCCTGCCAAGAACCCCACGAGGCAATCCCGTGTTCTCACATGGGTAAAGTTCAAAGCAAGGAAAGAAGAAAGCTAAGTACAAGCCTGGAAAAAAAAAAACACTTCTTCCCTGAGTTCTGAGGGATGTGAATCTGAACTGCTGATGCAACAGTCCTGCCCTCTGCAGAATAAGGTTTCCACTGAATGGATGAGGATTCAAGATTCTACGGCCTCTTTTAAATTCCCTCCACCCACTATGGTTTCTTTACATTTCTAAGCACCCACCCTGTCTGTAGGAATACTGGTAGTGCTTCTGACTTCTAAATTCAGCGCAGACTGTCAGAAAAGACGTGCCGTGTGCTCTGCAAGGGTCACAAAACTCTCCACCTCAGAAATTAAAATTTCCCAACTGAAAGTGTCAGATAGCAAAGGATTCTTTATCTTCATTGGCCACACGAGTACCTTCTGCACATCTGAATTTGTCTAGTGTCAGCTGTTAGCTGCTTGCTTGTTATGTTTCACACCATAATTCCATAATCCATTTAATCTGTCATTGCTCAGTGCTGCTGATTAAAGAGGCCAGTCCCATCTTCCTCCTCCCCATTATGGCCATTCATTTCCACTATTTCCAGTCCTATCACTTGTGTGTGGTGTGAGGAACCACACCAAAGAACTGGGCAAGCTGAAAAGCAGAGAGGTTTTTTTGTTTCTGTAGGTTAGGAAATTCATCTGGCAACTCATTGCTTCAGTTTCACTCATGAAGCACAAAATCCCAGAGCTGGCACAAGGGAGGAACAATAAGGGGATCGTCCCTTTTCAGCAGGCAACTTATGCCAGATAAAACAGGTCTAGAAACTACAGCACTAATCTGCTAATTAACATAACACCTCACTTTGGGAAGGATCAAGAGGATTCTTTGTTCATTGGGGACTCAATTAAAACCAGGTCTCCAAACCCACATGCTTCCAAAAGGCTAACTGAAGAAGCACCTACAGGCTGCCCAGAGGGGTTGTGGAGTCTCCTTCTCTGGAGATGTTTAAAACTCAAAGATTGTCCCCCTGTACTCAGCAATGCTGAGGCCATATCTCGATTACTGGTTCCAGTTTTGGACACCACAGTACAAGGGAGACATCGAGGTGCTGGAGCAAGTGCAGAGGAGGGCAACAAAGCTAGTGATGGCCTGGAGAATAAATCTTGTGATGAGAGACTGAAAGAGTTTGGGCTGTTTATTTTGAGGAAGAGGAGGCTAAGAAGAGACCTCACTGCTCTCTGTAACTATCTGAAAGGACACCGTAGAGATGTTGGTGCCGGTCTCTTCTCACAGGTCATTAGCGACAGAACCAGAAGGAAGGGCTTCAAGCGGGTAGGTTTAGATTAGACATCACAAAGGAATTCTTCCTGGAGAGAGTGTTCAGGCACTGGAATGGGCTGCCCAGGGTGGTGGTTGAGTCCCCATCCCTAGAGGTGTTTAAAAGTCACTTAGATGTAGTGTTGGGGGAATCTGGTTTAGGGGTGAGTAGGGCTGATTGTTGGACTCTATGATCTCAAGGGTCTTTTCCAACCTGAATGACTCTATAACATTTGAGACAAGTGTTTGTTCTTTCCACGAGCACCCCAGCAAACAGGGCAGAGGGAGAGCACAAGAGAACACATCAGCCAGGACACATATCCTTCCAATGAGTGTTAAACTCAGTAAACATAATTTTAGGATCAGAGTTTACCTCCTCTGTGCATACATACAGTGTTGTACCACTCACACAAGGCAGCTACTTCTCAAGTACATCCCTGATAGTTCAATGTGTAGAGAGGTTGCTTCTAAATCTTAATACCTTACACGTTGTTTCAAGCAGTTAGGAAAAAGTAAGTATTAAACACGATGCAGAGATTTTACCTCAAAAGACTAACTCAGACAAGCTACACAGAGGATGCTATGCAACAAATTTGCAGCATCTCTAACAATGCAGCAGCAAGCACGCGGTTCCCGCCCAGCATAGATTTGGAAACTCAAATATGGAAGCTTGCTCTAAGAGGCTTATTATACACAGGAATTTTCCCCCACCTTGATGATGGGTTTTATCCAAAAAAGACAGATCAGTCCCTCATTACTTATCACAGTCCTGCAAGAACACGATCCCCTATGGCATGTGGGTAACACTCTACAAGCACAAAGAGGAAACAGTCCAGAGAATTTCATTCATCTCAGTATCTTTAGCTGTTTAAAAGTCAGGCATCTAATCTAAACTAGACATCTAGGCTGCCTCCACAGAGAGAGAGAAGCATCTCCAGACAGTGATTCATCTCACCCCAAAAATACTATTTCAGTTAAGGGGGACCTGCTCAGGTACCTGAAGAGTTGGATCACTTCCCTCTGACCAAAAATGGGACCTTCCTGATGAACATTCACCATCTCTTGAACAGCTGCAGTGACAGAATTGCCACATCACGAGGTGGCTCAACATCACAGCACAAGGTGTTTACACCCAAACAAGCTTCGGACTGAGGAGCTGAGGGGCTGACAGCAGCCTTATTGCAACAGAGCACCATGCCCAGGTGCTGTGAAACCAGCCCTAGGAGCTCAAACTGTCCATGTGTGCCCTACCAATAAGCATCTTGCTGCTTCTTTGCAAGAGAGTTGAAGGCTGTTGCCTGGGCCAGGTTTAACACACAGGTTACAAAACTTTGTTTGTGGAGCTTTGTAGTTCTGTAGTTGTCAGGTATTTGTCTTTGCCTCTGCAGAAGAGCACAAATGCAATGGAACACTGCAGACTGATGGACAGGTCTCTCATCTGCTTTTGGGGGGGCGGTCTTCAGAGGCACCAAGAACTTTGGGCTGCCAGTGCAGCACTCACAAGGATCCTCCCACTATCCTGTTGCAAAGGGACCTCCTGACCGGGGTTGCTCTCCTCTGGTAGGTTCCACTCCCATCCCACTTCCAGTAATCAGTACCCTGAATGGATTGGAGGCAGAACAATCAACTCAACGGGCTGCCCAGGGGGGTTGTGGAGTCTCCTTCTCTGGGGAAGTTTAAACTCCCCCTGGCCATGTTCCTGTGCAACTTGATCTAGGGAATCCTGCTGTGGCAAGGGACTGGACTGGATGATCTTTTGAGGTCCCTTCCAATCCCCATTGTTATGCTATTTGATATAAATAACAGGAATTACATTACCTATCACAGAAAGCAGTTGAGAGACATTTTTGTCTGCCACCCATTTAGCAAAGGAAAGATCATCTCCCAAATATCACCTCCCCATCCTGAAAGCCTGTTACTAAAGCTGCTGTTAACATCTGCAATTAGTAAACTCCTGCATCTGTGGGGAGACTCATTACACCAAATGTCACAAACACGCAGCAAACAGAAGGAATCCACATTTAAATCCACGAGCACTGGGTAAACTTGACTTCTCAGACGAAAAGCAATAGAATATAAAGCCGTATAGCACAGATCACAATTGGCACAGCTCAGCAGCAACCGCAAGGTGTTGTCAAACCGAAGCTCTCTTTCACCTGCAGAAAGAGGCTGATTCCAGTCTAGAACTAGTCTTTCACAATAGTACCTGATACCTTCTTGATAGCTCAGCTTCTGAAAGGAAACCTAAACACACAAGAGTCTTCATCATCTGGGAGCTCTTGATGCAAAGGAGACTGACATCACCCAACAAGGGGGAACATTGGGTTTGAGACATCACAGGGGGAAAAATGAAACCTTCAGCAGCTTGCACTGCTGCTGTTGCTGAAAACTCTTTCAGCTATGTGCTGGTGACATGTTTCATGAGCATAGTAGGCATCCTTGGAGATCAAAAGCAGAAGTCAGATGGACCAGTTGTGCAGCACACTCACTGCAGGCTTCAAAGCTCAGAAAGCTACAAGTTGCACAACTGGAAGTTAAATTTGATTTATTCAGCAGCATTAGACTGGGAGGGGCAAAACAGCTTCTTGGTATTTCACAATGGGGACTCTTCTTTATTCATCCTGTCTAATTATATACTGACACTGGAAAATTACATTATGAGAGCAGTAACTCCTCTAAATAATTGTCACTCAGAGTTGGTCTGCAATGCTTTGTGATGTCTCCCAAAGCAGGCTACTCGAGGCTGGCAACTGGAGGTTCATGTCAGAACAACTGGTTCATATATAACTGTCTGAGGCATTTTGTTTTCTTCAACTTTGCCTTACAAAGGTGACTGCAACACCTGTTGGCCCGAGAGATCTCATATGTGTTCCATTTATCTGGTTGGATCAGCCACCTGGCTTTGACACGAGAAGCGAGATTATGAAAACTGGCCAGAGTTGAGAGGGTTTGTGTTTGGCTTGGTTGGAGTTAGCAGAATGTTTTCTTTAGACAAAGAAATCAGATGGAAGTTGCTTTTTTAAGTCCCAAACACTTAGGTCTTCTCCTGTAGTTTAACTCTTGGGTAGAACAAAAGCAGAGTCAGTACTGGGAACATCCGGGTTTCAAGGTGTGGCCATGATTCATTGGTCAGATAGCAGAGGAGGAGGTTGAGTGGGTTCAAGCATCTGAGGTAACATGGCATTGAGGAATGGACAGAGGTAGCCAGCAAAGCCCCAAAGTCAATTAATTTAATTGCTGTAATGCTAATAGACTAGGAAGCTCTTAAGCTTTACAGGTTAGAGACTCTGCCCTAGCCAAGACTTTAAGATTATCCACCATTAGATATTCTGATCTCTAGTGAGAATGGAGGAATGAACACAGGGCAAGGACCTTGAAATCTCACCTGTATGTCTGAGCACCCCGATTTATCCAGATCTGACATCAATATTGGAAACCACAAAGAATTTAAAGAACAGGAGTCAACCACCCTCAATCTACCAGATAATGAAAGAGGCTGAGCTTGACGATCTCAGATCTTTTCTCTGATCTTCCACATAACTACATATTTATTTAGACAGTCACTTGCTCTAAAGTTTGTGTCTGATTAATCCACAGCAAACATTTTAAGGCTGCTTTGAAACTTGCTTTCAAAGGAAGAGAACTAAAAATGCTGCACTTAGTTTTGCTTGAAATACTATCCGAGATGCTATGTGAGATTTGAAAGTGAAGAGTATCTGTGAAGTATTGCAGGCAAAACACAACCATGGCCATTTAAAAGCAAGTAATCCATTACCTTTTCTTTTTTTATAGTGCCCATTAGTTATTCAGTTACAGACACCTCCAAAGCCAACACTGGACATGTGAACACTGTTCTCCTCGTTGACAGAGACAGCAGGATATATTTGTGTCTCTATATAAAACATATACACTCTCTTTCAATAAGACTTGACCTTTTTTTAAGAGTATTATTTCCTGGTCCTAATTACCACCTCAAATGTTAAAAATAAGCCTATAATATTCTCCCTAAGTTGATAGTCTCATTTTTCCTTCTCACCAATTCATTCTTTAAATAAAACCTTCTCATCACGTTCTCTACAACATGCCTGTTCAACCCTTCCTGGTCCCCACGGCGCACAACGATGCTCCAGCAGTTCTCTGCCGAGAACATGCTGATATAGCAGCGTAAATCCTCAGAAGAAAGCACAAAGTGGGCTATCACACTTCGAGATTCACTAAGAAGCACCAAACACACCTCACATTGGGATAACATCAGTTGAATTCCATACAATCCCTTGAAAACTAAACTCTCAGTGAACAGAAGTTTACCTCGCACACGTCTGGCCAACATTTGTGCTCAAGCACAACTAGAAAACACCATAAAAGTGAAGTTGCAAAGGGTATAGGGTAGAAAAAACAACAAATCTAACAAGCTTTAAGTTTTTTGCTTTTACTTCAAAGGTTAAAGTAGTTCCACAGGTAACAGAATCACAGAACATTAGGGATTGGAAGGGATCTTGAAGGTCTAGTCGAATCCCCCCACCACAGCATGATCACCCAGACCAAGTCGCACAGGAACACATCCAGGCAAGTTTTAGATGTCTCCAGAGAAGGAGACTCCCCAACCCCCTTGGGCAGCCCCTTCCAGTGCTCTGTCACCCTCACCGGGAAGAAGTCCCATCTCATACTGATGTGGAACTTCCTACGTTCCAGCTTACACTCACTGCCCCTTGTCCTGTTGAAGGATAATCAAACCTGCATACTGCAATACTTTGCATACCCACATTTTGCTTATGGTCATCTCAGCCATTGCCTTCTCCCTTCTCAAATTCCCTGGTTTAATTACCGAGAAGAGAAAAAACCAGCGAGTACCCTGCACTAGGGGAAATCACACCGAAACGCAGCTGCTTTATGGTCAGTTTTCCCTTTCCATCATCTTTCGGAGCATCTGTGCACAGTGTCAGCGATTATGAGCTGTACCATTCATTCCCCAGCAGGGGAAACGGTGCCAGAAATTCTGCTGCATGTTTTGCTTGGGGAAAAAAGAAAATAGAAGTCCCTGTAGAAAAAGAAAAGGGAAGGAAAGTGGGAAGGGAAGAGAGCAGAGTCCATTGTATTTTTGTTTTGTCCTTGCTCAGGACAAATTTCCAAGCACAGGCAGGTGACAGTAAGTCCTACACAGCCCTAACTTTAAGTCACAGAATCACAGGACATGAGGGATTGGAAGTGATCTAGAAAGATCATCCAGTCGAATCCCTCTGCCACAGCAGGATCCCCTAGACCAAGTTACACAGGAACATGTCCAGGTGGGTTTTAAACATCTAAAGTCAGAAGAGAACAAGAACAACTGTGGCCACACACTGGCACAGCTATAACAAGCTGACAGACAACATTTCTAGTTCATTTTAATTCCCTCTCCTCCCCACCGCCTCATCTTCAAAATACTTCAACATTGGAGTAGAAACCGAAGAACATATGTTTTCCTATCAGACAGTTTTGGAAAGATCTGAGGATTCATTTTACATTTTTGTCAGAGAACCTCAAACAAAGAAAACATTTTTGGACCCCAGTGCCTAGCAATGAAACTACCTAGCAACAGCTAATGGAAAAAATATCTTCTTTATTAGATCAAAAGGAAGGTAGCGATCGGGTAGCGGTTGCTTCTGCTACTTTTCACATTAATTGTAGAGACATTCCTGTAAAAGCTATCTGCAATTTATTTTGTCAGAGTCCAATTTGTCAGCAGATTTTCAGAATGGAAGATTTTTGTTTGTGAGTTTACGAGTAGCCCGTCTGCTCACACAGAATCACAGAACATTAGGGATTGGAAGGGACCTCGAAAGATCGTCCAATGCCCCTGCCACAGCAGGATCCCCTAGATCCAGTCTCACAGGAACATGTCCAGGCAGGTTTTAAACATCTCCAAAAGCTGGAAAAGACCTTCAAGATCATCAAGTCCAGCCTATGAACTAACATCACCACAGCTTTGCCTTCCTGAAGGCGATTGCATTCCTTACATTTAAAAATGCAGCAAGATCCCTATGGTGAGGTGTCGCATGGAGCCAATTCCATATGAATTTCTGACAGAAATTAAAATTCCATGCATATAGAATCACAGAGTGGTTTAGGTTGGAAAGAACCTCAGAAATCATCCAGCTCCAACCCCTACCTTGGTCAGTGACACCTCTCAGGAGACCACATTGCCCAGAGCCCCATCTAAGCTGGTTTTTAGCACACCTAGTTCCAACCTTGCTGCATAAGCAGAGATACCTTCACTGGACCAGGTTGCCCAGAGCCCCATCCAACCTGGCCTTGAACACTTCCAGGGATGGAGCAGCCACAACCTCCCTGGGCAATGTGTTCCAGCATCCTCCCTCACTCTGAAATCCTTTCCCCTCTCTGATGAAATACCCCACGTTCTTTCAGCCAGCAACAATTTTAGGTTCCTTTAGAGTGTTTTATCTTCCTTAAAGGTTTTTGCTTGCTTGTTTCTGTGCTTTCATTCAACCATACGGCATCAACGGGACAACAGATTTCAAACCCACACACACCTTGGATCCTCGCAGGATCTCTGCGGCAACAACAATATCATCTGTTAAAAACCACAGCTCCCCTGCCTTGCGCTGGGATTCGAAGGAGCATTCGCACAGGTTCAAAACAGGGCAACTGAAATGACAGCATAAAGACACGATTGACTTCTGGCCTCCCCACAGGAAAAGCCCGGCCAGCCTGAAGAACCAGACAACTCCGTGTTTCGTCTTTTTAATTAGCTGTTTTTCCTCGGTACCCTTTTAATTATTTTTACATGGCACCCGCGAGGGAGGCTGCGTGAAATTCATTTTTCTTGAGGGAAGAGAGATCTCGGGGCCCCTGGCAGCATCCCCCTAGTTTCCCTTCTCTGAGATTGGTCCCTTTACTGGAAGGATCAGGCAGGACCATGGGAGTTAATAAGCAGCTGGCCAGATGGTGCCTGTCCAAAGGTGTTGGCTTTGTAGACAACTGGAACTTCTCTTTGGGAATAAATCAGCAATCCAGGAGAGCCAGGCTGCATTTCAATCAAGCACAAGCAGACAGACTATTAGCAGAGATAATTACCTTTGGTTGGTTTTTTTTTCTCCTCCCCCCACACCTTTCTCTCTCTCTTCTCCAAAACTAGTAGATGCAGAGCTGGGGAGTGAGAAACAAATGATCCCCAGGGCTACAAAAGAACATTGTTCCAAACAGAGAGCTAAGTGTTCTTTATTGAGATGCTATCAGCACTTACACCCCCACTGCCGAGTTACAGAGTGAATACCTACCTCAGAACAGAATGGCATGTGACAAGAAAAGCTTTTGGTATCATAAACTTAAGGACAAATTCACTTGTGTCAATGAGGCCAATCTGGTGGCCTTGGGGCCATAACGATAAGGCTCCCTCAAGTGCTGATGATGCGGCCTTGGACCACAGCGGCAAATGAGTTACTGCTGTCTCAGCTAACTTCAAGTTCGTGTTCCAATATGGAAAACGTTCCAGTGCAGCTCAGCCCTGGAGGAGGGATCAGCTAACGCATCCAAACACACCACGTCACCAAGACTAATTTAACAGCAGAACATCATCTACGCGGCCATGGGAGGACACTTCTGCCAACAGAATATTAAGTAAATAGGATAAGGCTAAAGATTTATATTTTTCCCCAGAGAAATATGACAGTGGAGATAGTAACTAGGAGTCCAAGTTTGTTTTCCATTTTGACCACAGACGTCACACAACCACAAACAAGTCCCTTCTACAGCCTAAGCTCTATCTTAATGTTATGTCTTCATGATACAAACTTCAAGGACCCTCAGGAGTAGCAACAACAGGAGAAGCAGTAATCGAAGAAGCAGTAATCGAAGCTACCAAGAATCTCAACAGTAGTTCTGAGTCAAAATAAGGACTTAGATGAAATTTCTTTACCGATCCCTTGAAGTACTGTGGAACCAATTTGTTATTCCAGAAAGTTCCCTGCTCCCTTTTTAGGCAGCACTGGGATCTCTTCCAGCTCTCCCACTGACACAGCAAAAGGTGCTTGCACTTGGAGACATGATGGATGAGTTCCCTCAGAGCTGCAGCCATCAAATCTCACAGTACATGAGCCTGTTCCCACCAACCCATAGCACAACGACGTAAACTTGCCCTACTTTTATTACTATTAAGAAAACAGATCAATTCAGCAGTTCTAGGGCAGCATATTTGTTCCTCTCCTTTCAGACACTGGAATAGGCTTCCCCGGGAGGTGATTGATTTGCCATACCTGGATGCATTTAAAGATAGCTTGGATGAGGTGTTGAGGGATGTGGGTTAGGGGTGAACTTGTAACATAGATGGTTGGACTCGATGATCCCAGAGGTCTTTTCCAAAACCATTCTGTGATCCGCTCAGGTAGTGGGAAGTAATTAACTGCTCTTTACTATCTGAAAGGACTTCTGGGACAGAGCAGATTCTTTGAAAACAGAGGAGTGGGATAGCAGAATCACAGAATCATTCAGGCTGGAAAAGATGGTCCAACCATCAACCCTACTCTGCAAGTTCACCCCTAAACCAGATCCCCCAACATCACATCTAAGCAACTTTTAAACACATCCAAGGATGGGGACTCAACCACCAATGCTCTGATGCATTCCAAAATCCCATTTTTCCCTCCTGCATCATGGTTTTAGGTTCCTGCATGCAGAGCCCAACTGCAGTGGATGCATCTTTGCAAGGGAAAGGGGGAATGAAAGAGGCTCTCCTCAAGTAACTTGGCAAGCAGCTTCATTTCACAGATTCAGCGCAAGAAGCGTATTCAAGATTATTTATAAATCCTAATTTAAACGGGATCTTTCCTGTTGTTGTGCAGCACTAGGCTAACATCAACAGACTTTTCAGAATCTTCACTAGGGAGAGCAAACTGAAAGCTTCTTTGTAGTCCCCACATCTGTACTTCATAAAAAGAACCTCAAAAATAACCCCAAACCTAGGGTGACACTATTTCCAGTTGAGGCTGCCTTGAGTTTCTCATAAGAGATCCATAGTAGGTAAACAATTAAATTATCAACGCTGCATTATGTCCACAAGTGCTGTCAGCTCGAATCACTACAGAGAATGTTCCGACATCGAACGCAGATAACAGTCTCTGCAATCCTCGGTGCTGATGACCTCTGAGTAGCACCATTTGTGCAAAGCACAAAACCAGAATGCCCACTAGCACACTTCTCTGTGCTTTCATGCCCTGACACTTCTCTCATCGTATTATCCCCTTCTCCCCATCTGTGGGATGCCAATCACGGTATAAAAATTCAACTGCACAGAGATCCTTGGAGTCCAAGGAACAGAAGTTTTGCATGATCGCGTTCATTTCTAAGTTACAAATCTGTGATTTCTTTCTCCTCCTTCCCAGCTCTGACAAATGGACATGTCATCTGTTCATTAATGCCAGTTGCTCCATTTTAAAACCCCACATTGATTTACCTGCTGTCTTTCTGCTTGCAGTTAGAGCCCTAACACACTGTGGGCCTGTGGCTTTGAAATAACAAAATTCAAGCACTAGGAAAAAGAAAAATCACACAAGGAAAAGCACTAGATAAAAGTCCCTGCAGCAAGGCTTGTGTTCCTCAGCTTCTTATCACCTAGAGCTTTCTTTCCCATTAGCACTTCAGGAACTCCCCAATTTCCACAGCAGAAGGGGTGAAGAGCATCCGGCTGGCATCTTAAAGAATCACAGAACCTTAGGGATTGGAAGGGACCTCAAAAGATCATCTAGTCCAATCCCCCTGCCAGAGCAGGATCACCCAAACCAAGTCGCACAGGAACATGGCCAGGAGGGTTTGAAATGTCTCCAGAGAAGGAGACTCCAAAACCACCCTGGGCAGCCCCTTCCAGGGCTCTGTCACCCTCACTGGGAAGAGGTTCCTTCTGAGATAGAAGGTTCCACATCAACGCTCCAGCTGACACACATTGCTTCATGTCCTCTCACTGGGTGCAACTGAGCAGAACCTGGCTCCATCCTCCTCACACCCACCCTTTCTATATTTATCAACATTAATGAGGTCACCCCTCAGTCTTCTTTTTTTCTCAGCTCCCTGAGCCTTTCCTCATCAGGGAGATGCTCCACTCCATCACCTTTGTGGCTCTGCACTGGACTCTCTTCAGCAGCTCTGTGTCCCTCTGGAACTGAGGGGCCACATCATCTCGACACGATTGAGGTAATGCTTATTCACTCTGCCACAAAACACATGCTAACAGCACAACAACGGGATTAACTCCCCACGTTTGCCACCTTGTGCTTTCAAGAATCATTGAATCAGACTTATTCAGGTGAGAAGGGACCTCAAGAAGCCTCTAGTCCTGCTCAAAAGGTCAACTAAAATCAGACCAGCCTACACTGGGCTTTACCCAATACAGTCCTGAAATCCCCCAGGGATGAAGGCTCCATATCCTTTACAAGCAACCTGTTCCTTGTGGAAACAATAAGTGGAGAAAGATTTTCCTCAGAGACAGTCCATGGTGATAGTTGCCAAAGACCTCTTCGTATACCTGTGCTCAAATGATGCTCGAGTGCTGGTTGGGACTGAACTAGGTCATTTTCCAGATTTCAGAGCTATTCAGCCTGAGGGACAGAGATCTCAAGTTGTCTAAAGATTTGTAGGCTTCCTCAGCATCAGTTACAAGCTCTCATCCACAAACTCTCAACTTGCCTGTCCTCCATCCCACAAAAAGTCTGTGGTCACACAGTTGCAGCCCTCTTGCAATAACTTCAGTACACGACAGCTTGAGAGCAAAGTCTCTGAGTTCTGGTTCTTGTTTTCATCCTACACATAACCATTCCCAAACTCAATCCTGTTGCTATCACCCTGCTTATCATTTGCTTCTTAGCCCTGTCCACCATTTCCTCAGGGTCTGCAGATCTGTTCATCAGGTTTTCCAGCCTGTTCGCAGAGATGCTTTTCCCCCCCACTTTGTTAGGTTCTCATCCTTTTCCAGCAGCCTTCAAACCTGAGGTTTCCATGACTGCAAATGCCAGACCCCTCTTAAAGACCCCAGCTCTACAGCCAGAGATTGACTCACAGCATCCATCAACTCTTCCTCCAGGAGTTCAAAGAGAAAACTACACAGAGCCCCCCCTACACTGCACCCTTGACCCAGAGCCCTGTGGCCATGCTCTGCTTGCTCAGCTACTCCTTGCAGCATCACTGAAGCCCTGATGGACAAGCAGCTGAAGGCAGTAGCCCAAAAGACAGACAAACCTCAGCAGACCCTGCACAATGTTCTGGATTCAAGAACCCGGTAAGCAGCAAACCTCATTTATTTCACTTCCTACACAAGAGGTTCTCCAGCTGCTCTCATCTTCCTCTTTCCCTTTGTGCAGAAAGGTATTTGAAGCCCAGGTGTCTCTGACACCCCCGCACCTCCCAAAAGGGAGGTTACCTTCAGTTTCCAAGGGCACTGCACCTGTTCTGTAATTGCAGCATAAACCTGTTGTGGGCACAGAATTCCAGGGCTTTGGGAGAGCACTCCAGTAGAGCAGAGAAGATAAGCAACAAATAAATTAAAGGTATTTTCCTTAATACCGTTTTTGTTTAAGAGAAAACCACAACAACTTGATATATGGGCATCGGGAGCTCAAAGGATAAAAGTATTTACTCATCTAGAAGACAAAACACCTGCAGCTTCCAAGAACAAATCTCACCCAGTGACTGACTGTGAGAACAGCAATAGGACACCCCCATCTAAAAAAGTTTTATCCATCACTGTTTGGGTTCTGAGCTTTGCACACTCCTCTAGGAAAAACCCTCTCCCCATCCTGCAAGAAGTCATTAACTGTTGGTTTGTTCTGCTTCAACAGTCCCATTATCTTAAAAACACTCTCTGGGTAATACCTGTAGAATCATTTTGTCTGTAAGGAATTTCCTTGGGCAAAACAGACCAGAACAGAGCAAACACTCTGCTTGCTGGAAACAGGGAATGAACCCCACAGCTCATGCCACCACAGTCACATTTAGCACTGAAGCTGCAGCCAGAACAGCAGTGGAGACCTCGTGCTGCTACTACCACCACCACTAACCATAAGCAAACCCACATGGAAACAAATAATTAACAACATACCCTTTTCTGCCAGGACACAGATGTTAGAGTTTTAGACCACAACTAACTCCCAAAACTCTATAGTTCTGCTAAAACTTCTTTTATGGCATTAGTTCAGCCAACAAGCAGCACCACTGCCTCACCTCCAAAACCGTACTGAAGCATTCCTTATGCTTTCTGACCAGCCACAGTGATTTATGGGGACCAGAGTTCATTGCAAGTTCCTCTATCACACAGTGCAACTGTTCAACAAGCTCAGCTCGATAAACAATGCAGCTTCACTGTACTTCTCGGCTGCAGATCATCCCAGGTGGAGATGACATTTGAGTCTGAAATAATTGCAAGCAACTGAGCCCTTATTTAATCACCTATTCTTACAGTCACGTAGTAGACAACGTTAACTTAGTTAACATTTTAAGACTCTAGCAGCTCTAGAGGCCCCTGTAGCAGCAAAAAACAACTCCAAAGCTTCTGAAATGGTCAGAGTAAACCTCTGAATGGTCTAAAGGTCAAACATCTGCTCTGAAACTGCAGACCAAACAAGACAACCAGTGGCATGGCTGTTTGCAGCCAGAGCACACACTACAACCACTTTGCTTATCTGTTTGTCTCTCAGTTTCAACCTGTACAGGAATATCAATTACTCTTTCTCAAGGATAGCCCTCACCCTGTTTCAAAACTGAAGGGTGATAACAGCTTATGTTGATTTCCTTATCTTTCTCACAAAAACCAGCCACAATTTAAGACGTTCCCTAACCTTGTCTATCCCAGAGTAAAGGACATTGCGAAGGTGTGAAATTCAATGTAATAACAACAGGTACGTTAACAAAGCTTTCAGAAAATATACCTAGCAAGATGCCAACGCAGCCGTTTAAGCAGATATTTCTATTGAATCTTTGTTAGGCTCCACGCTTGTCACCAAATTAGATGTTGTCCCATGGTATGCATTATAAATGAGCAGATTCATTTCTTGAGGCTTAGAACCAGTGACTGGAATTATAATCAACAATATACATTAGTCTCTTCTACTATCTACAGTATCTTGGAGCCTATTTTGATCTCGTGCTACTCTCACACAACCGTAACTCCTCTTGGTACAGACTCCTGCTGGAATAGGTTAGAAAAGAGTCTCTAGCTCGTTACAGAAAGCATTAAGGGGCTCAACCATGTTGCTAAGGTTCACACTAATGCCAGAGTATTTGCATAATACCAAGAAGTCTCAAAAAACCTGAAAAGTTTTGTTTAGTTTGTGAGGGTTTTCTTACTGGTTGATTTAGGGTTTGGTGTTTTAATGGTTTTGGGTTGGGTTTTATGGGGGGTTTTTTGTTGGTTAGTTCAGGTTTTGGTGTTCTAAGGTTTTGGAGGTTTTTTTGCTGATTGGTTTGGGTTTTGATGTTTTAATGGTTTCAGGTTGGTTTTTTTTTTTTTGTTGAGTTTTCTCTTCCCTAGGCTGAAGAACTTGCTAAGCATAAAGGAGTAACTTTCAGGAACAGAATAAGAGAAGGTTTAACCAGTTCAAAACTAGAAGAGCCAGGGATCTTTCCTCTAAAAAGTTTTCTTCATTAAAAAGAGACAAAGTTTGCTACAAAAACAAATTCAGGTTTGCAAAGCAATCATCCACAAACTTTATTACTCACCTTCTTCTTCTTGTTAGAGCATCTAAAAAGCCTGTTACTCTGCTCCCGTAGCACAGAAGACTCCAGCTTGTTCATAAAGACCATGACTCCACAATTCTTGAGCCACTACTAACCCTAACCCTTGACCAAGTGGAACTTCTGCTGCACTAAGAAAAAAACATCTGACTTTGGCCCCAAAAGCAAAATAAATTAAAATAAAACTAATTTAAGGAGACACCAGAGATGAGACTCACAAAGGTACTTAAAACATTGCTTTGCCCTTCACTGTGTTTGGGGATCTGGGCTGTGAGGTTTTTAATGAGGATTGATGACCAGATGGGGTTAATGGCCCTCAGCTGCACCTCAGGCCATTAACTCCTCCCTATCAGTTATTAATCCCCCGAAAATACCCTCTACCTCTCTCTTTATTGCTTAATCATAAGAAGCAAGAGATAATCAACTGGTCAGGATGCTGGCCTGGTGTGACTGCTCCTGTTCCTGCCTCTGAATGCTGTAGAACAAACTATGGAGATATTACCACACCAAGGCCACAAAAGAAACACATGAGAGCAGAAAAAATCATCATTGCACCTGATGACTGCCTCTCCTATTCCTTCTTTAGAGTAAACATCATATTTATAGCTTGCATACTTCACAGAGCTGTACAGATCTGTTGGCAATCACACTGCTGTTAGACTGCTGGTGGCTCTTGGCAGTTCTAGAGCTTGTAAAGGGGCTGGTGTGTTCTTATTGCTGCTGTTTTCAAAGCGAGGAAGTACCAAGCAGATGTTGTAAAGAGAGCTATGAGTGTGGTTATCTGTATAATTATATATACATTATATATATTATATAATTATCTATAGACATACGCAATGCTTCTTGTGCTCCTTCTTCTGACAATGTCATGTTTTTCTTAGCTACAGGCAGGACACACTCAGAACTTTCAGTGGAATAGCCCTCATTTAGAAAGTCAGCTCTAAATAATCAACATGTGCGTAATGGAAGTTCTCCCAAGAGCTGGGTGCTGTCAAAATTAGCCAAAGAATCCAGAATGTATTTAATTTCAGAACAGCTTGTTTAGGTCCTTCCTCCACCTCAGCTGTAACAACATTCTCATCAACCTCAACAGGCTTTGGATTCTGCTCCAATTTGGAATGGAAGTTGATGATAACAGTAGGAGTGCACTGAGTGATGCCAACGGGCTTTGAATCGGTCCATTATTATAAAAGCTGTTTACAGAGAATGAATAAGTAACCCACACTGTGCTGTACACACTACCTCTGCTCGTCAGGGTTACTGACTCTCTGCTTCTACCCTTCGATGTCTTGGTGATCATTTGTGCTGGCTTTGGCTGGGATAGAGTTACTTTTCTTCCTAGTAGCTGGCATGGGGCTGTCATTTGGATTTGGGCTGAGAACACTGTTCGTAGCACAGGGATGTTTGAGCTACTGCTGACCAGGGCTTGCAGAGACTCAGTATCTCCTTTGCTCCCCACCAGGGAGTGGGCTGGGGATGCACAAAGAGTTGGGAAGGGACACAGCCGGGACAGTTGATCCCAGCTGTAGGGACGTCCCAGACCATACAACACCATGCTGAATATATAAAGCTGGAGGAAGAAGGAAGGGGAGACGTTCGGCGTGATGGCATTTGTCTTCCTAAGTCACTGGAATGAGCTGCCCGGGGAGGTGGTGGAGTCTCCTTCTCTGGAGAGGTTTAAAACCCACCTGGACATGTTCCTATGCGATTGGATCTAGGGGATCATGCTGTGGCAAGGGGATTGGACTGGATGATCCTTCGAGGTCCCTTCCAATCCCTAATGTTCTGTGATTCTGTAAGTCACCCTTCTGTACAATGGACCTCAGGTGTCCTGGAGACAGCTGAACACTGCCTATGATAGGAAGCAGCAAATGAATTCCTTGTTTTGCTTTGCTTGGCTTGCAGCCTTTGCTTTACCTATCAAATTTACCTCAACCCATTACTTTTCTCACTGATCCTCTCCCCCATCCTACCAGGGGAGAGTGAACAAGTAGGTGTGTGGGGCAGATTGCTGCTGGGGTTAAGCCACAGCAACACTTTCTAAAACAAAGTTTAACATCTTTTTCAGTGTGAAAATCTGGAAGATTTTAATGTGATTTATTTAAATAAATAAAAAAGACAGTGGGACCTCTCTTCCTCCTACACTAGTTTCTTCTAACCCGACAGCCAAGCTAATCCTGATGAAACATCTTTACATCAACTGCTCATGTTTTACAGAATGTTTTTTCCCCTAATTAATTGAATCATATACATCACAGTCACATTTACTAAATTTTGTTAATTATTAGGTACATTCCCACACATAGGAATTTAAAGATTTGTTTAATGTCATAGCTATATATAGCAGACAATTAAATCATTATATTCATTAAAGTTACTCATTTAATTCCTTTGCTTGGCAGCAGGAGATGGAACGATGATTTGAAGTGTTTTAGTTCACTCTAAAACTCACAGCACACGTTGCAAGCAGCAACAAGTGCTTGGTTTGAAGGATCACTTGTAAAATGTGCTGGACTTACAATGTCAGATTTTGAACCCTTCTGTTCCTATAAAGGATTTACAGAATATAAGAGGCTCCCACCCAGCTATTATGTTCGACTCTTAGAATAGGGATTAAATAAGCAGTTATATCCAGCTTAGGTTTTGCACCACATCTTTTGTAAAATACCTACTACAGCTCTACGGATCATTGGAATGGGCTGCTTCTTCTGCAGAGTGTGGTGACTAAAACGGCTAAAATGTTATTGAATACCAGTTCACAATGGTCTCTCCAGTTTAAGAAGGACTGCTTGAGAGAGTCCAGTGCAAAGCCACAAAGATGATGAAGGGAGTGGAGCATCTCTGTGATGAGGGAAGGCTGAGGGAGCTGTGTCTCTTGAGCTTGGAGAAAAGGAGACTGAGGAGGGACCCCATTAATGTTGATAAATATGTGAGAGGTGGATGTCAGGAGGACGGAGCCAGGCTCTGCTCAGTGTCATCCAATGATAGGACAAGGGGTAAGGGGTGTGAGCTGGAACAGGGGATGTTCCACATCAATATGAGAAGGAATTTCTTCCTGGTGAGGGTGACAGAGCCCTGGAAAGGGCTGCCCAGGGGGGTTGTGGAGTCTCTTTGTCTGGAGGCATTCAAAACCCACCTGGACATGTTCCTGTGGACTGGATCTCGGTGATCCTGCTGTGGCAGGGGGATTGGACTAGATGATCTTTCAAGGTCACTTCCAATCCCTAAAGACTGGATCTAGGTGATCCTGCTGTGGCAGGGGGATTGGACTAGATGATCTTTCAAGGTCCCTTCCAATCCCTAATGTTCTGTGATTCTGTCCTTAGGGGACATAAATATATTATGAAAAGTGCTTCTGAGCAACAACTGTAATACAAACAAGTTTGTTCTCATGTCATACACACTGTTCATGTGGACAAATATCAACCTGGTGATCAGCAATGATGGCAGATGTTCTTCCAAATACCTCTCAAGGGGGTTTTGGTCACTTATCATTCATAATTCACAAACCAGGCAACTTAGGAATTCAAGTAGCAGCTGGGAGTGAACAAGTTCTACAAGATAAGTCTGCTGGTAGTTCATGGGAAAAGACGGACATGGGGGCAGTTCAATGCAACAAAGATCTTGGGATAATATCCGTTTTCCTGCTGTGGACTAGATGATCTCTGTAGGTCCCTTCCAATCCCTAATGTTCTGTGATTCTGTGATACTTAGGAATGGTTCCTAACTCCCAGTTTCAGAGGCTGGAAAACTGCTGCAAGGAAACCTGACCTTGGCCAGCGAGGCACCACACTATGCTCCAATTAGATCCCTAATTTGGACAAATCAATCTTATGGCTTGGACATGTGCCACACTATATACTCAGAGGTCGATGAGATGCAGCCTTTCTCCTTACAAGTACAACCCATAGGTAATTCAGATTTAATTCTAAATTAGATCTTTACGTAGATGCTCACAAGTGTTTGGGATGAATCCAGCCTTAATAGGCACTTAGTTAATGAGTTGCTTATTCATAGAAGAGATTAAGACATATTCATCACTAATTCTCTGAAACACAAACCTTATCTCTGGTACCATCTCACCCTCTTCTATCATTCTAGAGTCTGACAGTGACAAAACAGAGCAAAAGAGCGCAGCAACATAAAGCAGCACCATAAACAAGATGTATTCCCAGCTACAAAACTCACATGCATTTTTTAACACCACAAATACGGATCTATATTCCATTCTTTAGAACCCAGCTTGCATTTTGCACATAAATTTGCTTCGCCTTACTCATGGGGAGAAGGAAGAAATCTAATCAAATTCTACTGAGTGTTTTTCCCCCGCTATAATTTAGTGGTGAAACTGGCAGGCTGCCTAACCACGTCAAAGGGAAAAAAAAAAGAGGGCTCCATCTGAAATGCTGTAACTATAAAATAACAAGGAAGCTTTTAGCCACATTCATGTAGCGGAGACTATGAAAATGTTTACTTGCAATGCGGTTAGCATATGAAAAGATTAATCTAACAGGAAAATACATTTTAAAAGTTGTGAAATTGTCTCACTCGATGTATAAATATTTGATGTAAATAAAAGCGGGTTTCAGATCCATACAACAGCGATATATATTTTTAAAACTAAAGGCATAGCAATGGACTTCGCGCCCCCCTCTTCCTTTGTCATAGTCTCTCTCTCTCCCTCTGCTATCTCACAAATGCCTTGATTTGTTTATATTAGCTTTTACCCTAATGAAGATGGCGCCGGGGGTTCTGTCTGGCTGAGCCGCTGACAGGACACCATCAGCTCCGGTGGAAGCCATCACCGAGAGAGAGTTTGCAGCTCAGCGACTCTGATCGCAAGCTACGGGCGAAGGAAAATTGATGCCAACCGCAGGAAGAAGGAGAGGTGACTGTTCCTCGTGCCTCTGACTGAAGAAGTTTGAGCAAAATCAAGGTGACATAGAGATGCTGCTTTAACTACAATGAGGGTGACAGGGCACTGGAATGGGCTGCCCAGAGGGGTTGTGAAGTCTCCTTCTCCAGGGACGTTCAAAACCTGCCTGGATAAGTTCCTGTGCGACTTGGTCTAGGTGGTCCTGCTCTGGCAGGGGGATTGGACTAGACGATCTTTCGGGGTCCCTTCCAATCCTCATGTTCTGTGATTCTGTGAACGTCTGAGCTCGTTTCCTTGAGCTGTTTTCTTTTTGCCGCTTTCTCACATGAAGTGTGGGGCACAGGGTCATAAAATCACCTTGTATCGATGAAGTCTGAGAGGCGGCTTCTGAATGACACACCAGAGAGGTCTGAATGTAAATGAAAAGTAAATGATCGAGTGGTCTAAACTCAAATGAAAAGTCAGACATTCTTTTTCAGTTCTAGTTTGATCTAATTGGAGCTTATTTTTATTATTTTAGTTACTTACCATTCAAGAACAAAAGATAATCACAGAACGTTAGGGATTGGAAGGGACCTCAAAAGACCATCCAGTCCAATCCCCCTGCCACAGCAGGATCCTCTAGATCCAGTCGCACAGGAACATGCCCAGGCAGGTTTTAAACATCTCCAGAGAAAGAGACTCCACATCCTCCCTGGGCAGCCCCTTCCAGTGCTCTGTCACCCTCATCGTGAAGAAGCTCCTTCTCGTATTTCTGTGAAAGTGTCCCAACAGACGAACAGCCACAAATACTGAGTAATTCTGGTAAGATGCAGACAGCCCAGCTGCTACTTCTGCAGGACTCTGGGGAAGAACCAGCCCTTGCTACCCAATTTCAAAGCATTTTCCAAAGTTGTGGCAGACAGCAAGTGTCTGAGTCAAGACTCAAAGCCAAGGCCAGTAATTTTACTGCTCTGGTGGCTCAAATTCAGAAGGTTAATGAACACATTTCTGCTCTCTACAAAGACTCTATAAAATGATGCTTTATTTTCTTTGGAAGGCAACCGAAGAACCAAATAAGACCATATTTGGGTCTGAGGAATGTGATGAATTATTGCATCTCAAATCATACTTCTGGCATTAGAAAGTCTTTTATAGACTGCTGTTCAAAAAAGAAAACTGTATGTGATCCATAGAGCTCTTTGATATACTCATGGATTTAAAAAAGATTCATTCTAACCCAGCATCATAGGTTTAACAATAGAGAAATAATTTATACCAAGTAAAACTGAAAGCGATAAATACCGTGACGTCTACACAGTGATAAATAGTGAGGTCTATGGATTTCTGTCACCAAGTTAATCACATCAAAGGTGTTCAAGTCAAATAGAAATATATTCTCCTGGATGGCAGCACAGCCAGGTTTACAAACTGCAGATCCCTGGATCATTCTGCCATTGTAACTACTTGTGCTGTGCTGGAGGGATTGGACTGGATGGTCTTTCGAGGTCCCTTCCAAGCCCTGGTGTTGTGTGATTCTGTGAATTGTTTGGGAGGCAGGGAGAGGGCTGGTGGGTTGATGCTGATGCACACAGAACTGAATGATCCAAGCACTTCTTGAACCATCTTGGACCATCAGCACACTCAGAAGCATTCTGCATTGGCTTCCCAATGTTTTTTTACAGGCGTGTATGTGAGCCAGTAACAAACTCCTATGGGATGAAATCAGGTAATGACCTGCCACGGCTGGCTCTGAAAATCTCTCTTAAGCAGAACGTACAGCACCGCTTCCAGCTGGGATATACAAAGTGTGCCTGGAGAAACAACCAGCAAACAGCATCAAATGGAAACCTTCCAAATCTCTTGAAGATTCCTAAAATAATTGTGCCAAAGGACAAGCTGGACACAAGAGAGATGCTCCTGGGGTGGGTTTTAACACTTGAAGCAGCAAGACATAAACACCAGCACTTTCACCCACTACAGACAGCAAACAGCATCAAACAGAAACCTTCCAGATCTCTTGAAGATTCCCAAAATAATTGTGCCAAACGACACACTGGACACAAGAGAGATGCTCATGGGATCAGTTTTAACACTTGAAGCAGCAAGACATAAACACCAGCACTTTCACCCACTACAGGCAGCCTGAAAGCAGAGAGGGGGGGAAGGGAAACAACTACCCAAAGAAACAATCCAATTCCTAAGCAGAGATCTGCATCAGTCAAACTGAAGATTGTTTTGTTATTAATCGGAATAAGAGAATCAAAAAGGAAGTAATTTCTGCCTTTTAAATATCAAATGCATTGAAGCAGCAGTAATTTATTTTTATGTCATTATTTCTTTTGATACTATGCAAAATACCATTTCTAAATGCTGGTTTTCTAAAAACATAACCATTAGGATAGTTGTTACATATTTAATTTCATGCTCCACTCAGCATAAAGCAGTTGAGAGACTGCCAGCCAGAGCAAATTAAGTAACCGGTTAGATAATTTCCTGCTTAATTGAAAGCAGGTACTTTTTAAAAGTAATAATTGATTTTTGTTCTAATGAGAGTGCAGCTATTTCTTTCCCTTTTTCTGTTTCTGTTATTAAAAAGGATTGCACTAAACCTTTGTGCTGTCTTAATGACAGGCACAGGAGGAAAAGAGCTGGAGAACGCTGTTTATTTGTTATTTTTAAATTCCGATTGCGGGGAAATAAAAACAACCCCAGCAGAACAGCATCTCAGTATCGGTCCTCCAGTACTTGAAGATCACTGCTTCAAGATCTAATCCAGGTCACAAGTTCTTACCTTCATGCTCTGCAAGGACAAGAAATGAGCCAGCAGCTTAGCTCAAAGCATCTGGAATATTGTGTCCAGTTCTGGGCCCCTCAGTTCCAGAAGGACACAGAATTGCTAGAGAGAGTCCAGTGCAGAGCCACAAAGATGATTAAGGGAGTAGAACACTTCCCTGATGAGGAAGGGCTGAGGGAGCTGGGTCTCTAGCTGGGAGAAACAGAGACAGAGGGATGACCTCATTAATGTTTACAAATATGTGAAGAGTGGATGTCAGGAGGATGGAGTCAGGCTCTTTTCAGTATCATCTAGTGACAGGACAAGGGGCAATGGGTGTGAGCTGGAACATAAGAGGTTCCACATAAATATGAGATGGAACTTCATGGTGAGTGAGACAGAGAACTGGAACAGGCTGCCCAGGGAGGTTGTGGAGTTTCCTTCTCTCGAGAGGTTTAATACCTGCCTGGACATGTTCCTGTGCAACTTGGTCTAGGTGGTCCTGCTGTGGCAGGGGGATTGGACTGGATGATCTTTCAAGGTCCC
>JAOXOE010000343.1:1406714-1449551 GCA_028565055.1 Phoeniculus purpureus | reverse complement strand
CTTCTCCAGTGAAGTGATCCTGCTGTGGCAGGGGGATTGGACTAGATGATCTTTTGGGGTCCCTTCCAATCCCTAACAATTCTATGATTCTATGATTCTATAATATGGTCAAACTCTGGAAAACTAGGCTGCTCCAGCAGTATGGGCAGGGAACAGATGGCAGCTGAGGCCAGTGACCAGCCATGCCGGGGCTGCTGAAGATCCAGACATCACCATGCCCAGCAGCTGATACCTAGGGAAGGCATACACTCACGTTGAGTAGGTGTGTATTGTAGAGTCATAGGATCATAGAGTGGTTTGGTCGGAAGGGACTTTATGTTTCAACTAGTTCCAATCCCCTGCCGTGGGCAGGGACACCTCCCACTAGACCAGGTTGCTCAAAGCCCTGGCCTTGAACATATCCAGTGATGGAGCACCCACAACATCCTTTGGCAATGTGTTCTAGTTTCTTACCACACTCGCATGAGCTGCTCCAAGGAGTTTGCAAGATGGAGTTGGGATGTTTGTGTTTTCTTTCTTACTTTTTTTTTGCCCTGATGTCTCTGTGCCAGGTTTGGAAGCTTTTACATGCTAACTCACATGCTTCACATCAATTCATGCTGTTATGTCCTTCTGGCTTCCTTCTTGGGGCAAATAGAGGTACATGGATGCTGCACAGATGATGGCTCCCTCCAGGACCTTCTGCCATCAGAAGAATTCAGTTTCCCAGAAGAGCTCAACAAGCAGGTGGAGAAGGAGGCAGGAGCCAGTGAAGGCAAGCAGTGGCTCACTGGGACCAAATGAAACCTCAGGACCCTGCAGGAGGAACAGGAAATGGCTAACAAATTCAAGAGTGTTCCTGTCCTTGCAGAGTCATGTTTGCCATGGGAGAGATGGCCAGAGCATTTTCAAAGCTATGTCCTCATATTGTCCTGCCCAGGAGCATCCAGGTGTGGGCAGGGCTTGCAGAATCTACTGGGTTGTGGGCCAGCCCTGTGCGTACCCTTCAGGATGGCTTCACAGGGCAAGCCCTGTGACCTGGTTGGTCTCTATGTCTCTGTGGCTGTTACTGGGCTTGCAACCACCTTGTGCCGAGCAGCAAAGACACGTCCACCCCTGTCTGGGCCCGCAGCACTTGCCCAGCCAAGGCGGGACAGGCTGTGACCTGATTCCTCTTTAGTGGGAGGAACTCAGAGGCTTCAAAGCAGCAAACGCAACCGCCCGGTGTCAGCTCAGCTCTGCTCAGTTCAGACACAAGGCAGGACAACCAGCAAACCCCTCTGAGACAGCCAGAGCAGCAGAGAGACGGCAAGTCAGGTCCATTTCCCTTTTTACGCTGCCCTCCTGGAGCTCTGCCACCTCCAAAGAAGGGAAAGGATGCCAAAAAAATGCAACTGGAATATGAATATGATACTCAGACTGCGGCAGCGACTGTAACCCAGCTTGAACTCTCCAGCCACAAAGGTCCATCCCACGCTGCAGGAGTGGGGACACAGCCAGCCCCAGCTGACTGACCCTCCTTCCAGCCCCAGACCTCCACCACTAGCCCACTGGCAACCTCCTGCTAGGTGCTGCTTGTGCTCTGCTCCCCTGCCTACAAGGTCTCTTACCTGCCCATGTCCACATTCCCACACTGGCATCCCTGTAGCACAGCAGAGGTTGCTGGCAGAGTCCATCCAAGCAGATGCCAAAGGACAGGGAGTAGCCCACATGTGGTAACACCAGGGAGAGGTCCAGACCGTTGGATAGAATTTGGTTGGGTCTCACATCCATCATGAGACATGCAGGGCGTAGCGGCCACAAGCCTTACAAAAAAGAGCAGAGCTAGGGATGCAGACGTGAGAAATCCATCAGCTCCGAGGACAGCAGGGTGGTGCTGAGGCCGGACACCCATGCCCAGGCTCTGTGTCTAGGGGGTCTCCACCTACCTCCAGCATTCTGTTTCTGAACAAGGCCAGAAGACCCAGGAAAACCTCGGGCAAGGCTGCCATGCACCATGACAAGCAGAGAACCAGCTTGCCCTCCTCACTCTTGGCTCCTTTTGCATGGGCATTATCACCTGGCATTTGCACAACCCAGGCACCTCAGAGCCTGGATGAGATTTCCTCTGGTTCTTCAGCCTCAACACAACAATTTGGGATGATGCCCAGGCCCCATGGCATCCACACAACAAGACCAAAGTCCCTGAGATGCAGCATCCATGTGCAGCACCCACGTGTGAGCAAAATCTTCCTTGTAAGGGCTATATCTACTCCAGTCACATTTATTTTGGTACCTTTCTCTTCTTTGGAGGTGGCTGGTTGGGTGGCTAGGAGGATGCTCTGTGCTTCCAGGCAGCAAGGACTTTGCCTGGATCTAGATGGTCCCTGTTTCTGGGCTGGGAATGAGCAGAGCAGGAATTTGCTCTCCAGGGTGGGCAAGACAGCAGCTGTGAGGGAAGAGGGGAAAAAGGAGAAAACTCATATAAAGACAAGCTGTAGATCTGCTCAACCAGGGCTGTGGCAACACTGGGTTAAGAACTGGCTTCCCCAAGTTTAGGAGGCTGAGAGATGCGTGGAATAAATTACTTGTGACACTGACTCCTACACTTCCAGACTCACGCGGGATTTAGCCACCAGACTCCCAGTTAAGTCAGTGCCAGTTATTAAGGTCAAGAGAAGTCGGGTGGCTAAATCCTATCTGGGGGCTGCAGCGTGGCGGAGCTGTGCCAGCCCACAGAGGCATCCCAGCACTCCTGGGGGACGTTTCCCCTAGCACCACTCTCCAGAACCCAGAGCAGCCTGGGAGCTGCTCCCATTGCAGGCTGGATATCAAATAAACAAATTACAGTTTGCATCCAACTCCTTCAAGGGGCTATTCTGCAAGAGGAGAGGGGAGAAGAGCAGAGGACAGAGATCTTGCACTGATTCTGGCACAGCATAGTCTGTTGTGCTGCTGGTTTCTGAGTGGTTTCACTTATCTCTTTCCTCCTCCACTACCTGAGGTTTCAAATCCTCCAGGGAGATGTCTCCATTAACCACAGTTTTCTTTAGCAGTTATATTTCATTACAGTCTCTCTTCCTGCTAATCCTTCTCAGCTTGGGTTGTCGTTATTTTTATTATGATTATTTTCACAAACCCTTTGTTTCCAGCTGCACTTAACCTGGCCATGTCCCTTTAAATACCACAGCCTGGGCAGAATAGGGGATCAGTCTTTTGACAGGAGCTAAAGTCCTGTTTGATCTGGATTAGATGCTGATTTTGCTTACCAGACTAAAGACCAAGGGGGACCATGCAGCGCCAGTGTTTGCACAAACCTGCCTGGTTGCATTCCTCTTCCTCCCCGTGTCCAGCTGAAGGGGTGAGCGCAGGGCTGTGCACACAGCTTGAAATTCAAGCGGATAAACGGTCACTTTGTCTGGAGATGTAAGAAAATGGGGGTGGGAGGATGGTGTCAGCAGCTCTGTGCCATGCTGGAGAACTGACTCAAGTGGCAGAGCCTCACCAGAGTGTGGGCAGGTCAGTACCCATCAGCCAAAATGCCCATGGGCAACCCTTAGCCCTTGGCAGACTCCATATTGCTCACCCAGTTCCAACCAACCGCACAGCTTGCAAACTAGGGCTTAACTGTGGTATCCTGGGTTCGTGATGACCCATCTAATGGTGGAACTGGGTGGTTTGGGGGCAGCAAGGCTTCCACTGTACACTACACCCAGCAGTGTTTTCTGCAAGGACTGCCATACTGGCTATGTCCTGTTCCCACCCCTGTCTCCTGCCTTGTCTCCTGCCTCTTCTTCTGCCCTTTTCTCTCATCCCTCTGATGAAGGACAAGTGTATTCTTTGTCCCAGTGCAGTCCCAGCCCCTCATGTCTTGCCTTGCCCAAGCCCCTTCCCCAAGCCAATCCCACCCAAGCTCTTCGCTGTCATTCTCCTGCTTCTTCTGCACAGAACTGTGGCCAAACCAGCCTCCAGGAGAGCTGATGGGGACCACCAGTCACATCAGACCCTTTGTGGACTGCAGCTGTGGTGGGGGAGGGGACAGGGAGCCCCCATTACAAGCACACTTACTTGCAACAAAGACAATTTATATCTTCCCCTGCAGTTGTCTCCGTAGAGAAATGTCAGGATGCACAGCAAGGCAGTGAACCACACTGCCAGTGGGAGCCCTCCAGGCCAGGCAGAGCGGACAGGAGCCCAGAGACTGCACCCCTTGCCTTTTGCTGCAAGGGATGACTTGGACTGTGCTCAGGTCACCTGGCAATGAAAGACCTGTGTCAATGATGGCGAAGTGGAAGGATGTCAACAGTGGTGATGCCGCCATGGCAAAAGCAGAAACATTTAAGATTGTTGCAAGGCAACATTCAAGAACTGAGAGCTGCTGAGCTATGCCAGACACTCCTGCTCACTAGTAGTGTCCAGTACAATCCCGCTCTGCAGGAGAGAGGTGCAGGACCTGGAAGGACTTTGTAGGTATTGATCTCCTGGATGGTCTGCTCCAAAAGCTGGAAAACTAAGTCTTCCAGTCTGCTGGAAGTAGAGATGTCCCTGGCTCTGCCACTGATGGAGGCATCATCACCCACAACAGGTGGAACATTAAAAAGTACAGGGCCAGCTAGTGAGATGAAATGCAGAAATAAATGACTGTGAAGTTCAAGAGGAATGTACTCATCAAGGGCCCTGGTCCTTGGCTCCTGGAGGTGGGGTGTTGTTCATCCCAGCCTGCAGAGCCAAAAGGCAAATGGGCGCCACCATCACTCACCTGCCCGCACCTATGACACTCCCAGCGCAGAAACCCAGGGTCAACTCTGCCAAGGCAAGATAGTGCTGTGTAACAGCATGCACAGGTAAGAGAGGAGGAGATTGTCTGTGGGGATGCCTCATGGCAGAAGATGAAGCACCCTGGCCAGTGTTCTTCTTAAACCAGGAGAACAGACAAGGCCAGACAGTAGGTGGTACCAGTTAGTGCATTGATGGAAAGGAACTTAATAATTTGAGAGGTCTCATCCATGTTCTCCCTGTTCTCATACACTTATACTGGTTTAGTATAACCAGGACTATGCACTTTGTTGGCTCATGGATTTGCCCACAACATACAGGCCAGCAGCTTCTCCGCTCCCAGTAGTCCTTCTCCAGGCTTGCTTGAGCTCAGGGCAAGAGAACTGTGTGATGGGACAGGCTTGGGGCAGTGTCCAGTAAGCCTAGTGGCAGAAGAAGCCAGCCCAATGATCTCAAAGGTTTAGGACATGGTGTCCAGCCTGACTAGCTGCAGAAGAAGCCAACATAAGAGCCTCAAGAGCTTGGGACACTGTGTCCAGCCAAGACAGCTGCAGGAGAAGCCAGCCCAAGCATCTCAAAGGCAAGGCAGGAGAGATAAGGGCATGCTTTCTGCCCTATGGACATTTCGTCTTCCAGACCTGGATCAGAGGTGCAAGAGGAGGGCTGCAGAACTGTCTGGAGGCACAAGGGTGGGGCAGCCTTGTCTTGTGTTCCTGCTACCCATGGTACCTCCTTCACAAGAACTACACTTGCAGCATTTTAGTGAGGGGAGTCGTGACTGATGCTTCACTAGGGCTGTCGTTGCCATTATCTGGCCAAGGTGGAGACAGCTTCCAGGCTTGAAACCCCACGCAGCTTGGACTGGTACCTGTTGCCTCTGCTAAGCCCCTGCTCAGCTGCTGTCACTCACCCACCGTCACCCAAAGGCTGAAGGCTGATGCCCACCAGCAGCTCCCTCCCCAGCCTGATAACACAGCATCTTGCACTGAGTAGCCTCCTTCTGCTGTCACAGGCCGACCTATTTCTCACAAATCCTGACTGCTCTGGCCTTAAAACATCTTGACGCAGTGCTGAAACTGGCCTTGGCACAGCAGCAAGTCCCCGATTAAGCAGAAGCTGCGGCGGCTTGGCGTGGGCTTTGCAGCCAGCAGACTGGCTGGAAGAGCAGGGCAGCCACAGCGTGGCTCAGATCAGGGAGCACCTACATGCTCATCAGGAGGAATCAGGCATTTCTCTGATTAAAAAGAGGGACTCCATGGCTCAACCAGGCTAGACAGTCCTTTTTCCTAGCCAGGGGTGCTGGATATTGGGGTATTCTTCTGGGGCTGAAGGAGCTAGAGCTGCAAGTCCTTTGTGCAAGCAAAACCAGCACAGCCCAAGAAGTCATTTGGTCTGTGGGGTGTTGGGATGGGAGCTGAGACCCAGACCGAGATGTCTTTGTCCACAGATGCTGAACTGCTGAGCTACAGCCAGGGTGCTAGCTCCAGTAGCACACCAGTCCCCAGGGCAGGAGGACCTCAGGCAGTTTCTGTGCAGCTTCAGCTACAGAAGCTGCCTGATGATGGCTGCAGCAATGCCCAGCCTCACACAGAGCTGCAGCAGGGCAGACAGCCAGGGCGCTTGGCCAGCTGGAGCCACAGCTTTGCCTTCTTGGGGACTCTTTCCAGGGTGGGCTGGTGGGATGTAGGAATGGGTGTTAACTCCCACTTGCAGAATCCTTCCCAAGAATACTGCCGGCTCAACATCCTTCTGCCCTCACTTAGACATGGGAAGATCTCAAAGTGTGGCAGCAGGTGAGGAAGTCTCAATTGCCAGAGGTGAAATGATGAGGATGTAAAGCCCTCACATCTCCTGTGGTTTCTCTTCCCTAAGGAAAGATCTTTTCAGGCTTGACCTGGCTTGGAGAACAGTGATGAGCACACCACCCTAGACTCCTGGTGGGACCCTCCTACCCCTCCATCCCTCAACTCAGCAAAGGCAGTTTCTGGGGAGAGAAGTCAACACAGTGCTTGTTTCCAGTGGAGAAGCTCCAAGGAGACAAAGGATTCTTAGCCTGAATCCAGAAACTGTGTAACTATTCAGAAGAACTTCAGTCAGGGGTGAAAATTGGGCCAGAAATTCCCAAGAGGTGTGTGACACCTGGCCACAGCTGCAGGGAGCTGAACTCCTGGAGTTTTATTTTGATGCTCCAAATTGAGATGGTCCAGCAGCTTCATGCTCCAGCCTCGAAGATGATCAAACAGCCTGAGCAAAGTCAACCATACTGTGGCAAGCAACCTGCATTGGTCACATCTGGCTGTGATGGGGCTGCTAAAACCCAATCAAGCCCCCTGGGCTGTGCAGTGTCCCTGCCAAGTAAGCCTGAGCAGATCCCACCACCCAAATCTGCTACCACTCTCTTGCCATTGTGGTGAACCCGGGGTTCCCTAGCAGCAACCAGCACTCAGCACTTGTGGACATTCCCATCCCACCACCAAGGATCGTACAGCCTCCCCTTGCCAAGACCCCATCCCCTCGTTATCCCAGCAGCCCCTTCCCATGGCTCTGAGCTCAATGGGGAGTGCAGCCGGCCCCAGCAGCAGGAACAGGCTGCCAGCCGGGAGGTCACGCCTGGCCGGCGGCGTTCGTGGCAAACCCGCCATCCGGCTCAGCTGAAGCACATTTTGTTCGGTGCTTCCTGCATCCTGCCCCATCCCCGTGCTGGGGGTGGAGGGGGGGTCAGCGCGGGGTCAGGCTGCTAATTGCAGCCTGGAGGATGGCAGGATGAGGTGACCACCAGCTCACTACACTGGGCTACAACCCGAGACAGGGAAAGCTGTGGGTCCCACTGTAGAGATAGGTGATACCCCACAGCTGAGCCAAACACCCCCCAAGGTGCTGTGGTGCCCCTGTGGCAGGATGGAACATGGCTGACACCAGCACAAAGGCTGCAGCTTCTGCTGCTGGCTCTGCTGCAGCTCACCCCACGTTCTGGGCCATCCTCAGTCAACTCTGCCATGCAAAAATTATCATCCACTATGCAAACCACCACTGTGCCACAACACCAGCCCATCCCAGACTCTGTCCTCTCCTGGCATCAGTTGCTGTCATCCCACATGGAAATTGAGGAGGGGCTCAGACACAGCCATGCTGTAGGGCAGTGGTAGCTTTCCTTGCTCTTCTGTAACGCTGTTTAATAGGGATGTTAATTAAGAGTGACCCCAGGTCAATTCTTGTGGTAGTGCCCCAAAGTTCTCCCTCAGTGCTATGCAGGGCTTGTCACCATCCCATGCTTCCTGTGCACCCAGCTGCCAGTGACCATCCTGGGGACAGCAGCCCTTGGTGCCAGTTCCGCACCAGCAGCTGGCAGGCAATGGGGATGTTCTGGCACAGAGAATAGCCTAATGGTCAAACCGTGGCTTAGTGTGGTGGAGAGGATGAGCTTCACCCTCAGGGGATGTCTGAGTTCTGCCTGCCTGGGCAGGAGCACACTAGATGGTTCCTTGGTTCACCCATACACATGTAGGAGGTGCAAATGCAGCCCTGTGTGGGGGTGAGCTGGAAGTGGGTTGGAGGGGCCACTCCACAACCCCAGAACACCATCTCCCACCTTCCCACCTCCCACCTTCCCATGTCCCACTACCCAGGCAGGATTTGAATGTCACTCTTGCTCTCTGATTTCTTTCTCCCAAACCTGTTTCCCCTTATCCTTCATAGGCAAGCCCCTGCTCTTCTTGTCTTCTGCTAATGCACACATCCTCCCTAAAAGCACCATGTGCTCTGCTATTCTATTACTCTGCTGCCACTGATGACTTCCCCTGCTGTTGCTCCAGCCATAGGATCACACAGCTGCTGGTGGCACTGGGCTCAGCGTGGCCATGAATGTAGGGGCTACGACAGGGTATCACTCCCAAACCACCTGCCTGTACAAGCAGCAGCACCATACACAGCAGCTGCATCATCCTCCTCCATGCTCCCTGGATCCCTGGTTGCTGCCCCACACCTCCCCTGAGGGCCTTCATGGGGCATTTGGGCTCTCAGCAATGCACCATGCAATGCACCAGTGTGATGCCCATGGGAGTGATGGGAACATATGAGCTCTGCCTGGTGTCTTCCAAAGCACAGTTGTGGGACACTGCTGTCCTTGAATACTGCAGCCTACCCCAGCGGTTGGGGCGCTGGTTGCTACTCCCCAGGACACTGTCCCAGCATGGAGTAAAGGCAGACTTCCACCCAGATGCCAGGACCATTCGTTCACAGAAGCCAAATCGTTAGCCACAGTCATAAAAAGTCAAACTCCCTTTTCCCACAACACCCACCAGCACATCCCTGCAAAGTGATTTTTTGCTGTTGCAGCAGCATGAACTGGGAACTGGCTCCTTGCCAGAGTTATCCCAGTTGGTGCACAAGTTGGGCATGACACACACCTGAGCACCCCTGGGGTGTGAACAGGGTCCTTCTATCCCCATGGCCTTGAGCTTTGCCCCTTGCCATGGTTACCCATCTGATCGGTATCACAAGCTCCAGTCATTCTGTAGACACCCTGAGCTCAGCCTCCAGCATGACCTGGGTGTCCAGGACCACGCTCCAAAACCCCCAGGAGCTCCTGGAGAGGACATTTGGGGCAGTTTTCCTGATTAGTCCCAGCAGGGACAAGTCCAAGCACCACCATCATCCCCCTACCTCCTCCGTGCACACATCTGGTCAACAGATGCTGGCCCAAAGGCTGGCTGGAGCCGGGGACAAAGGCTCCAGGTACGTCCTGCCAGCACAACAGAGCCAGCACTGCCAGGTCTCCAGGTTGAGACGACCCTCACAGGCGCTGGAGGGGGCAAAGAGCCTATCTGTCCAGTGTGGTACTGAGCATGGCACCACAAACTCCAGCTTGTCCACGGTTAAGCCCATCCATGCCCCCTCTACCCTGACTACAGTGACCCAGTACTGGCCAAAGTCCAGCCTGGAGAGACACCCATGAGCTGAACTAGACACCCAATCTCCTGAGCCCAGTGTTCTTCTCCACAGCAAGTTAATGATATTGTTTTACCAAAACAAATGGTGTTGCACCAGCTGGTAAAACTCCAGGCAGGTCAAGCGAGGAAATATCCTTGGGAGGAGCCGGGGCTGGCTTAGCCCAGCCACTGCCAGGATTAACTGCGGAGATTTAGCAGCCAGGGTGACTCCAGCTCAGCTCATCGCACCATCCTGCCTGGGCCAACAACTGCCACACTCTGGTGTTGTCACCAGCAAGGTCCCCAGCAGCAGTGGTGGGGACACCCTGCACGGGCAGGTGGAGGTGGGGGGAGCCATATACCATCAGTATTGAGGGGCTGGAGAGAGGGGTGGGAGAGAAATAACAGAGCTGGAAGTCATGACACAAAACATGCATTCATTTTATTCACAAAAACAGCCTGGATCGCTAAAACATTACAAACAGCATTTCAATTTAATGATGTAGAGAGAGCTGGAGAGACGGGGATTTGAAAAGAAGAGAAATATCACTTTTCATAACTGCTTCAGCACAGATCCTGCAACATTAATTTTACTTTGATTTTTAACTTCAGTAAGTTTATAAAAATTACTTCTAGGAGTAAAACCGTTGCAATTAGGAGGGTTGGGGGTTTTTTCCTGTATGCAGAGTTTCTTGTTCTATATTAATAAACTAACAATGAGACTTTTTTCCTTTTTTTTCTTTTTTTTTTAATTCTTTTGTTTGTTTGTTTGTTTTTCAAAGACCGCCAGTTGTGTAGCAATTGTTTTCTTCCACCTTTGATACCGAACCTCTTGCAGGTTAAACTTACATAGGTGAATGGCTAGGAAAAGGGCTACTACATCGCTTTAAACATATTCTCATTTATAAACATGAAGTTGAGGCATTCTAGAAACTATCCACTCTATTGTATGATGGGAAAGAATCAAATAAAAAGTATAAATGAGGGTGCAATTAAACAACTGTGCTAAATTACAGTAGTGCTTATTAGTAACTAGATTTTAAAAGGTTACTGTAAATTTACATTCCCTACACAAGTACTGCATCTTTCACACATAAACAACATCAACACCAAAACACAGAAAGAAACTGATTGTCCATACTCTGTCTATTAAGTCTTGGTACTTTACAGATCCATTGTTTTTTTCTTTTAATTATTTTTTTCTTTTATTTGAAAAGCAGTTAAATGTCTGACTAGGACTCGAAGATGTTAAAACAAACGCAAAAAAAAAAAGAAAAAAAAAGAAAAAATTATAAAAACAGGAATGAGATTTGCGAGAAAATATTTTTGGTTCTAAAGAGACACAGGTGCATCCATTCATTTCAGCCAAAAATCCCTTGCCTGAGACAACACAAGCAAGCAGTGACATTGCACTTGGATGACAGAGCTTTGGGATTCCCGTTCCTACTGGAACCATCTGAACGCGGCTCCTGTAGGAAGCATCACCTTCTGGAAAGGAAAAGAGACAGGGAGGGGGGAACAGAAGAAGAAGGAACAAGCCGTTAGGTCGGTTCCCGCACCACGGTTGTGCACCCACATCCCCTAACCCACATCCCCACCCTGGCATCCTGGTCACCAGCCTCAAGACACATCCAGCCTAGACTCGGCATCCTCCAGACATGACCATGCGCCCCAGGTTTCCAGCACATGGGCAAATGCTGGGATGCTAGCCAGAGGGAGAGGGGGGTTCCCCCACTGCTGGCCCCCCAACACCCGAGAGGACAGCTCGGCCATTGTTCCCATGTTCCCATGTCCCCACGCCGTGGCCGGCACAATGGCATGGCCCCCAACTTCCCCTCTGGCTGATAATGAGCACAATGGCCGGGCTGCCCTGAGCCGGCACAGCCTGGCACCACGGGCCCTGCTGCCAGTCCCCGCCTTCAATGGCACAGATGGATGGACAACCGGCAGATAGGAGCCCAGCCAACAGATGGGTTTAGGAGGGCATTTGGAGGAAAACTGAGGCAGGGCATGAGATACATGGACTTGAATTCACCAGAACCAGGAGCTGCTTGGGACACGGGGGATGTCACCGCACTGCCCCCGACACAATGAATAACCTTTTTCCCTACAAAACAGCCACAGGGAGCTCTTGGCATCTTGCAGGGGAAGAGAGGAGTCCCACCAGGCTCAATCCCATATGCAACAAAGTGCCCAACAGCAGACAAGACCTCTTTGAAGCTGCCTCCAAGTGTGTGGAGCAACGGCCTCAGAAGCTCTGCAGTCCTATGGAAGGAGAAGCTGAAACATTTCCCAGCTGAATGGGGTGGAAAGCCTGTGGAATGTCCAATCTATGCTAGCCGGCAGACAGGCCACATGATCACCAAGAGGATGTGCCTCAGAGGGCACTTCAGTTCCTCTGTCTCCAACCAAGCAAGTGACACCAGTGGGAAATAAGCCTTGGGCTGCAGTGATGAGCACGGAGCAGCAGGCTGGGCTGCCATGAAGCAGTGGAGTGGACATCCAGCCCCAGCAACAGCAATATGTGCAGGGTTAGGGCAGTTTCTTAATTGTCTCAAGTGAAAAACATGCCACATTCAGGTCCCTAACCCCACAGAGGAGGCAGCCAGCTCTCAATGGGACCTTCTCTTGTATCAAGACACCCACCAAGCCTCAATGAGTAAACAGGGCACTGTCTCCTCAACCCCTGAGAGAGAGAGCTCAGCGTGCTCTGTAGCCCACAGCCATTATGACCCAAACACGAGGCTTGAGGGAGGGCACTGAAGGGCAAGAAATGGTGGTGCCCAGCACAGCTGCTGACAGATTGCACCTTCTTCTGTTCCTGGCCTATGTCTGTTCCTCTGGACAAACTGAGCTGGGGCAGTCAAATCTCAGAGAGCATCACCACTTCCCAGGAGGTCTCTGCAACATGTAATCAGACATCTAGGAAAGACAAAATGCATCTGGCTAATGGTGCACAGGGCTGTGGCATGGGATGCTGCCCATGACGGATCCTACCCAAGGCGTCACATGCAGAACTAGTGAGGCAGAGTGGTCTCACCAGCAAGAGCCACCTACTCAGATACATCAACTCAGGAGAAAGGAATGAGGGGAGAGGCAACTTATTATGGGTCTGGAAGGGGATGTCTGATACAGATCACCTTAAATAACTCTGCGCCTTCATTATTAAAGGAAGTTGAACAATCAGCTCTAACGTAGATGCCCAGAATCACCAAATCATAGAACAGTTCAGGTTGGGAGGGACCTTCACAGACCATCCAGCCCTACCTACCTCCCATGCTCAGGGACATCTTTCACTAGATCAGGTTCCTCAAAGTCCTATTCAACCTGGCCTTGAACATTTTCAGTGATGGGGCATTCACAACTTCTGTGTGGCCTGTTCAGTGTCTGACCACTCTCATCATTAAACATTTGTTCTTTATGTCTTACCTAGCCCTGATCTCTTCCAGTTGAAAACCACTGTCCATTGCCCTGTCAAAAGTGATCTATCGCGGTAGCAGCGACCTTCACAACAGCTCTACTTGAAGCACCTCACCAAGGGTTCTCCAGATGTAGGACAGCTCTGCTGAGTCAAATCCCAACAATTCACAGCCTTCATGTGATCCACAGCCCTGAAGACAAACCCAGAGTGCCCTGTCTAGACCCAATCAGCAGTTCCCACAGCATTAACAGAGCCTGGAGGAACCTGATCAGTGCAGGATGTGCTGCTGCCTGCTCCAAACATCCAACCAGCCTCACCAGTCTCAGACCCTCAACTGGCCACCACCACACTGGGACACCAACCAGCAGCAACCGATTATTCGGGCTCTATAGATGTTCAGATAAAGCTTAACAGCAGCAGAGGGATTTAACCCATTTTTTTTAATGCTGCCATAAAGGTTTAAGTCTTTTTTTTTTTTACTGCTTGATTTTAGATCAATGTTTAATCACAGCTGCGGCCCCTGTCTGGGCTCTGAGGATGCCCCTCTGGACCCAGCAGGCTGGCAGACCAGATCACTGCTGACTGCTCTTCTCCCAGGCAATGGCACAGCTCCCCACAGAGGAGGACGATGCTTCACAAAGCCCCATGATCCCATGTGGAGGGACACTGAATGGTCCTTCCTGTCTCAGCATCAAGCACTATAGTGTGATGGTACTGCACCAGGAGCTGCTGGTACTCCATCCATGGAGGTGCTGAGAGGACAGCAGCTCTACACCCTAACCACCATCACCTCCAGAAGCATCTCCACCACAAGGCAGGGGCTATTGGTTGCACTATGGTTGGCCCAACGCAACACATTACCAAAGCTGGTTGACCTCAGGAGAGGTTTAACAACCCAGGTGACCTTGGGACATCAGCCATAGGCAGTGCCAGTATCCTAGTCTCTCAGTCACTTATGGCCACAGTCTTGTCCAACCTTACCAAGATCAGCACAGGGCAAATTGGATGCCCTGAGAGAGAGGAGCAACCCACATCTGCCCAGGCATCTATCCTCACCAGTGCAACATCTCTTTCCAGCCTCAACACACCCATGGTCATGCCCAGAAGGGCTGGGGGCTCATCTGTGGTGGGGCTCAACTCTATCACATGAAAAGCCCTATTTCAGCAGCTTCAATTTCTCAGCCAGCTGCAGGATGGGGAAACCAATCAAGGGGGTGAGCGTTTCATGGGCTCCTGGTGCTATTTATCATCCCTAGATCCTGTGCAGTGCCGGGAGAAAGGAGTGACTCCTCCGGCTGCTTCAAGCTCCGAGTCTATTGACCCGCTTTAGGACTCTTTGGAAGAGATGAACTTTTTTTTTTCCCTTTCTCCCTTTTTCCAGATCACTGACTCAGCAAATTAGAACAAGAATATAATTTAGCAATACAGCGGTTTTTGAAAGACACAGTCCCCCTCTCCTCATCCCCACCGCCCAAATAGATTTTTTCCCCCCTTCACTATTCATTCAGAGCTGCTGCTAATTGAAAAATGTAGAACGTGAATAAGAAAAAAGCAAGTTGTCCCTTTGGAATGACCAGAAGATGGGCAATGCCCTCATGCCAAGATGCACAACCCAGCTGATGTCCAGGTGATTTTTTAGCTTTTGCTGGCTCTGGAGATGTGCTCACCAGCAGGAAGAAGCATGTCAGCACAGCTAATAGTGGGATCAGCTCCCAGAGGAAAACAAAACCCAGCTTAAGCACAGCATATTCCGCACCCAGCAGACATGTTTTGGCCCAGAGCACTCATGGGAGTGCAGAGGCTCGGCCACCCCTGCACCATATACCAGCATCACTGACCCCTGTCCCAAACCCATGCCACAATCCCAGATGAATTTCAGACCTAAGACCTGCATCACTGGACTTTTCCTGCACTCCTCATGTCAGTGTCACACCTCCCTGGCAGATCTGGTCAAGCGGCACCTCAACCCAACAGTGGTTTGCAGCAGCTCTCATCTAAGGCCGAGGACGTCGTCCATGGGTGCACCATGGTGGGCAGTGTCTGGCTGAGTACCACCCAAAGGCAGGGGCATCCCTGCACTTGGTGGGTGCGGCAGGAACAGGGGTGGTCCCGGCACAGTCAGGAACATATGGACTCATTCTGACCACTCCAGATGGATGTTGGCTCAGGGAGAACCAGCACAGCCACAGCACTGGAGATGCTTCCCAGCACTCGCTGCAGCTCTGCATCAATCAAAACAAGGGACCACCAAGGTTCTGCTCAGAGCAAAGAGTAAGCTATGGGACTGGGTTTCTGCTGCATCATGACCATGGGTTTCATCACCACCAATTACACCTGACTTTGCTCCAAAGAGCCAGCCCTTGCCTCTCCATAGTCTGTCCCAGGAATGGGGTTAGAAGCCACTCCCTGGCTGAGTGAGGTGACACACAGGACAAGGGATGTCCACCCAGGACAAGGGATGCCAGCACTGAAACTCAATCAGAGACCCACTGCCGCCCACACCTGTGAAGGGAGAGTAAAACCCAGCACGCTCCCTAGGGACCCTAGGGAGACCCCAGCCCTCCTCCCCAAGCCACTCAACCCCAGTAGGTAAGGGAGGGCAAGGACTGGGGGTACTGGGCAGAGCGCACATCTCACAGTGAAAATAGTTAATGGAAAAGGGAAAAATAAAAAAAAGTAAGAAGTACCAGGTGTTTTATTATCTAGGGCAAGATCCGAACCCAGGAGCGCAGCCCAAGGAGGGGTTAGGGTGCCTGAGAGGGGCCGGTTACCTCCAGTGCTGCAGAAGGCTTCTTTTTGAGTTCTTCACATTTTCGGAATTTGCAAATCTGGTGGCCAGTTTTGCGATTCCTACAACTGCTGCACTGCTCGCAGTTTATCCGTCTTCGGCAGGGCGGGCACATGCCGCATCTTTTCCGTTTCTTTTTCCCCGAATTGATGGCAGATGCCAACTCATTCTGCATGGGATACTCTGCCAAGCCAGCCATATGGAGCGCGCTCTCTGCCAGAAACACGCCGGCAGGGGTCATAATGAAAAGGCCTGGGTTGATGGGAAAAGCCCCCAGGTAAGGAAAATCAGAGGGGCCATTCATTGTCTCTGCAGCTGAGACCGCCTCCATGTCAGAGATACCAGTCCCATGGTCGCTTGCTAGAGGAAGATGCTCCTGTACCACCCTTTTGAGCATTTCTGTCGACTGAGCAAACTGTTGTAGGGCGGTCTGTCCTTCTGCGGAGAGCTCCGACACCCGGTCTAATTTGCTCAGCATACTAGAGATGTTTTTGTGCTTTGAGGTAGAATGACTTTTATCCACAGTCGCATCGTTGCCATTAGCTAAGGGGTTGCCTTTCTCTGAATGTTCGCTTACCGAGCTGCTGCTACCAAAGGTGGAATAGTGGGAGAGTGGACGGGACTTCTTAAGACTTTTATTCAAAGGTTCACTTATTATTCCACTTTTGTTCCTCCTCTCGGAGTTGACAGGGGGTTGAGAGTCATCTTGGTTATTTTTTTCCGTCTCTGGCTTGTTCCCAGTGTCTTGATGGGAGCCCGAATTTGACATGGTGCCCAGAGCACAACAACAAAACCAAACCCAAAATTAAAAAAAAAAAAACCCTAAAAAAAAAAATCACCCAAAACCCACCCCCAATGCCAAAGCGAAAGATCCCCAAAGCCCGTCTGGTAGCACCAGTTCGCCAGCCAACAGCGAAAGCTCAGATGGGAACGCTCATGAACGGGGTGCCTCCTCCAACGTCAGCTGCAGAGGACTTCAGTCCGATCTCAGTGCAAAGACATACTTTGCGGCTCTGGTACACAACATGCGGCTCTGGAAGTAGAAAAGAAAAGAGAGTTAGTGCTGGCAAGAGCCAACAGGCTTTTCAAAGGCGCTCTTCCTCCCCCTGCCATGAAAGTCTCAGTGCCACGAACAAAGAAACTCCAGGGAACGGACCTCGGTAGAGATCCGTTCCACTGCTCTTTAAAAGGGTCACCATGCAGACAGAAATGGGGGGTCACTGGGGAAGTCCTGGCCTGGTAGCAATGGCACTGTGCTGCTTAAAGGCTCTCTGTGCTCAGCCTTCCTCCCCCAGGGAGGTAATGGGGTGGTTATTCTGCTCCACTCCAGCTGCATATGGCCCCCATGCTGGATGGGACCACGGACACTCCGAGCCTCAGCCAGAGCCTGGTACCCGGTGTGAGGCTGCTCACGTGGCCCTGGGTGGGTGCTACAGAGGCGGCAGATTGCAGTGCTGAGCCCCAGATCCTACAGTCCCCTGAATTCTCCTGCTCACCCAGCTCAGCCTAAGCTGTGCCACTCACTCTCCTCCACCTCTTCCTCTTCCTGGACCCTGTCCCTGGGGTAGCACTACACACCAGCACTGGGCAGGGCAAGGAAGCCACATAGAGAACTGCAGCATCTACCTCCAAGCCCCATGAGGAATCACGACATTCAACTCCAGACCCCACTGAAAGCTGCAGCATCCACCTCCAAATCCCATGGGCAGCCATGGTGTCCACCTCCAAACCCCATAGAGTGCTGCACCACCCACCTCTGAGCCCCATGAGGAACCCCATGAGGAGCCACAGCATCCACCTCTAAACTCATAGGAAGCTACACCATCTAACTCAGGGTCCCTTTGTTCACCCCCTGCCACGTCCGACATGCCCTCCTCACACACCCACCACAGGCACCCGACCTCTCTGGTGGAGATAGGGGACTTGGCAGCAATGATGAAAGCCCCTGCCTCAGATGCCACCACCCCTGGGGTGGTTCTAGGGCAGCTGGGCCCAGTGTGGCTGCAAACACTTGTTGTGAAATTCCTCCTCCTCCCCTCCCAAGCACGCACGCACGCACAGGCACCGCCGGAGTAATCAGGCTTTAGAGGAGAAAAGCTGCAGGGCTTAGTGGAGCAGGAACCCACATCCCCACCCCAGCAGCAGCTGGGGGAGGGCAGCATGGAGAGGAGGCCCCTTGCCTACCCCATATCTCCATCTTGGTTGTCCCAGCAGTCTCCTCACTGGAGTCTGGGCAAGAATGCGGCCATACACAGGGAGCTCTGCTGGGACCCTTGCTCCTTATCCAGGGGGATCTCTGCTTTCCCTGCACCCAGCTCTTACCATCCTTCACATCCTCTTTGACGTAACGCTACCCCAGCTATAGCCCAAGAGAACCTTTCCCCACAGATACTATGGCCATCGCTGTTGAAGCACCACAGGGGCAAGGTCCCCATGCCAACCACCATGGTGCTGGTAGAGGAAGACAGCCTGTCTCATACCAGTGCCAGAGCTGGCTCATCTATGGAGAACCCCACCCCCCCACACACACAGCCGCCCTCATGCTAAAAACCACTTGCTTCAGCTGCTGCGGGATTTAAGATGCAGTGGCGGATCGATGCAGGGCTTGAGTTCCAGCCTGGAGCTTGCCAGGCCACGTGGGGAGGGAGGGCTGCAGTGGCAGGACGAATTGCCCTTCCTGGAGCAGGGCGATGTCGGGCAGTGATGAGGCTGGGGTGCACCCTAAATGAGTACTGGGGTGTCAAGAGTGTGGGTGAGCTGCTGCTGTGCAGCTGAAGCACCCATCCCTGGCTGTTGGGGAGATCAGGGATCTGTCCCTAGAGGTGTTAGGATGGGTCACACCTTAACACCGAAAGCAGCGGGTGCTGGGGCCGAAGCAGGGAGCGCAGCAGGAAAAGCACCGGACAGGAGGATGTGAGATAATGGCTCCCGTCAGCGTTATCTCACGCCTGCCCGCAGCTGCCTTTCCTGCAGCCCTGCACTTCTTCCGCCAAGCAAGGAGCCAAGCGCCAGGACAAACCAGCCCAGGGTTTACCATTTGGCCCTCTCATGCACGGTGTGGCAACCACCGAGCTGCAGCGATTCCATGATTCCATGGGCTTGCCACTGCACCAAGGGGTTCCCCCAGCCCCACAGCACAGGACAGTGTGTCCCAGGTGCCGAAGTGGGGAGGACGTCACATGATGGTTGCCATCTCCATTGGTTCACATCTTCCTCCACAGCCAGTTGTACCGGCCAGCCTTCTCCAGCTGGGTCTAGCAGGCAGCTGTCACTGGTCCCACTCTGCTGCGTAAACTGATTGCCAGCCTCCTGAAGCATGGATCTCCTACTGATGTAGTGGGTGGTAGTGTGGGACAAGGTCATCCTGTGCCACCCAGTGCAACTCCCCTGTCACCCATGTGGGCAAGGGGCACACCATCATGGCCACTCTCAGCCCCAGCGGTGCAAGGCAGTGGCCAGCTGCTGGCATAGGGTGCTGTGCCAAGCCATGCCAAATCGTGCCAAGCCGCACCACCAGACAATCCTGCCACTGTCCTAGCCGCAGGTCTGCCTCTGCCACCCAGCACTGTCCTCCAGCCTGCCAGGGCCACACTCTTCTGTGGCAGCAGGCCCTGAGCACCAGTGCCATGCCAGGTCTGTCTCCACATTGTCTACCCTCCAGGGACCCCAAGCCCTGCTGCCAGTGGACTGCCTGGCTAATTTGCACAAAGGGGGTGTCTCCCCTTACCCACCACTGCAGGACCACCCAGCGCAGCAGACAACTCAGCTGTTCCCCTCCAGCCTCTGCCCGGCTGGGTTGCTAATTGCAGTGGGGGGAGGAATTAATGATCTTAATCCCTTCTTTATGATTGACCTGAGTAAAGACCACATCGGCCCCCCCACCCTGCTTCTGCCCCTTTTCCGGCCCCCATCTCCTGGAGAAGGCACAGGGCAGCAGCGTCATCTGGGTCCCTGTCAGAAGGTGCTTAGTCCCAGCCGTGGCATTAAGGGGCACGTGATGGACTCCCTCACCCAGGTCTTTGCACCGGGCAGCTTAGCAGCCTGGAGGGACGCCAAGGTTCAATGGGACACCACCAAGGTCACGAGGCCCCAACCCACACCCGGAGGGTTCCCAGTCCTTTATAGAACCCGGTCCCTTCCTGCAACCCTTCTGCCAGGTATAGGCTCAACCCACAGAGTCTGAAACCTGAGCGCCCCAGGGGCTAAAGTGACAGGTGAGATACAGCACCCAGGCAAGGTTATAACTTGGGTGTCACCCACTTCACCCTCCCTGCTCCCATCATTTCCATAGATCATCCCCAAAAGCCTGCCTCAGATGCTCAGCTGTAGCAAGGTAGCAGCACTTTCCAGTGGCCCAAGGGAAGAGAAAGGAACTTTTCTTCCCACAGGGTCTTCCCCCCAAGCTCAGCCCAGCACCACCCCATAAAACCACTTTGCTCTGCCCTGGGGCTCCCTGAATCCCATTGTCACAGTCCTAGCAACTCCACAAAAAAATAGTGGTTGCAAAAGGATCTCTGGTGGTCCAGCACCCTGAGAAACCATTGGCAGATGATGGATTGAGTCTCCCTGATTGTGGGCACCATTTACCGTCAGAGGGGAGCCAGAGAGGAGCTTCACTTCCCGTAAAAAAAAATGACAAGCTGTGATTTCCAGCCCGCTCCCCTGTGTTATTTCACTGCATGGCTGGAAAGCCATCAGCTCCTGCCGACGTAGAAAGTCTCGTCTTCGAGAAAGAACTGCTTTCCTTCAATTTTAAATAAATCAACCTCCTCCCGGAAGAGCTACTGGTTGGTCAGCCGTGCACAGACACGGCCGTAAAGAGAGAAGAAAGCGGCAAAGCAGAAGCTGAGCTGCTCCCGGGCGCCAGAGACAAAGGGAGAAAATAAAAATTCGTCTTTTTTCTAATCCCTGGGCACTGGGTGGGCACTGGGGGCAGCAGCTTTGTCCGCCCAAAGCAGACAGACGACAAGGACGGAAGGGATCCCGGCGTCTTTTCAGCCTCAAGAAAGGCGGTAATTGTCCCCTCCGCCGGGTTTTTGTCCCCGCTTCCTCCCCCATCGCCACACAGCCACCCGCCCAGAGTGGCCCCAACCTCCCTAGCCCTGATGATGGACAAACAAACAGATGGACGAATGGACAGACTCAGCTGCGCTACTGGCACTTGCCCATCTCCAAAGCATTCCTTGAGGGGTGTAGGTGGAGGGAGGCTGCAGCTGGAGATACCTTCCCAACAGGAGGTATCACTCAGAGCTCCAGAGATGGAACAAAGGTAGGCTCCATGCTCCTCAGCCACCCTGGCCATCAGCCATGGACAGGAGCTAAGGATGGCGATGGAAGTGGGGACATGGGTGATGGGAGTGGTGCAGAAGGAGTCTTGATACACCTGTGAGGTGTCTGAAACAAGCCTAGGATGAGAAAAGCCAGCAGGTAGAATAGCTGTACCACCCTGTAGCACTGTCCTGGGTTAGAATATCTAGCTGAAACCCATGTAAAAGACTCAGGAAAACAAGAACCACCAGAACAAGGTTCAAAACAGCTCCAACCCTAGTGGACAACACTTAGCTTCCAGTGATCCAATTTCCACAGCACAGTCTGATGTTCACTCCATCAGTGACACAGGTTCATCTAAAAGCTGGTGATCTCATCACAGCTGCATTGACCAGAAGTCTGGCTCCTGTACCCCTCGGACCACACAAGGAAGCACCATCAAGTCTTGAGCTGCCAAGAACTCAGCCAGGTGAGAGCTGGCCATGGGAACTGCTGGCAGGGTAGAGACACATGGTACAGTCACCTCTGGGCTACTGCAGAAACCCTGTGGGGCACACAAGGAGCACCAAGAAAGAAATCAAGCTGCGGTCTCTCAAGGCTTTGATGGGACAATGTCTTCTCAGCAAGTTTGCTGATGACACAAAGCTAGGAGGGTTGACTGATAAACCAAAAGGCTGCAAGGCCATTCAACAAGATTTGGATAGACTGGAGAGCTGAGCAAAGAAGAACCTAATGAGGTTCAACAAGAGCAAGTGCAGAGTCCTGCACCTGGGAAGGGACAACAAAATGTAGCAGTACAGGTTATGAGGCCATCTGCTAGAGAGCAGCTCTGTGGAAAAAGACCTTGGTGTCCTAGTGGATAAGTTCTCCATGGGACAGCAATGTGCTCTTGTGGCCAAGGCGGCCAACGGTATCCTGGAGTGCCTTAAGAAAACTATGTCCAGCAGATCAAGGGAAGTTCTCCTCCCTCTCTACTTGCCCTAGTGAGACCTCATCTGGAGTACTGTGTCCAGTTCTGGGTTCCCCAGTGCAAGAGTGACAGAGATCTACTTGAGAGATTCCAAGAGGGCCACAAGGATGATTAAGGGACTGGAAGACCTACCTTATGAGGAAAGGCTGAAACCTCAAGCTCTTTTGTCTGGAGAGAAGACTGAGAGGCTGGGCATCAAGAAGGCAGGGACAACCTCTTTTCATTTGCGCCCTGTGTTAAGATGAGGAGTAATGGATTCAAGCTGGAGCACAGGACGTTCTACCTCAAAATGAGGAAGAGCTTCTTTACTACAAAGTTTAAAGAGCATTTGAACCAGCTCCCTAGAGAGATTGTGGGGTCTCCTTCTTTGGAGACTTTCAAGACCCATCTGGATGCTTTCTGAGTGATCCGCCCTAGTTTTGGTCCTGCAGAGAGTTAGATTTCATGATCTTCACAGGTTCCTTCCAACCCCTAACATTCTGTGATTCTGTGAAGGCTGAATCCATTCTCTCTGAAGGACAGCCATGCAGAGAGAACAGTGCCTGATAACCCAGCACCCTGAGGCAAAGACAAGGAGGTCCTTCACCTGTGTTGTTTGTAAGCCATCATCTCTGTCAAACAACCCGCAAACTCCGCTCTTCACATTCATCTTTCCAAAAACTGGTTCAGCCAGAAGATCAACTCACAGATGCACCGTGAAAGTTATCATCACCCACTACATTTTCTCCAGACATCAAGGGAGGACGCCCAGGCCTCGGGGAAGTTTGAGCAGTGTCATAAATGCTGAGTCTTAGCCTGGGCATTTGGGGCATTTGCAGGTTAAGGAGCCAGAGGCATGACAAGGGTGTAGCCAGATGGGCAACTCACATGGAGATAGTTCATCTCCCATGCTCCAGAACATCTTTTGAAGTGCCAGTTGTGCCAGCCACTCTCCTCTCTCTGCTGCTGAGGTGGCACTGAAGGATGTTAAGAAGCCAACTTCTGAATTAAAAAGGCTATGGGAGATTAAATCCAGCATCTGGAGTTAGCCCTGGAAGCAGATGGTGAATCACGATGGCACACAGAGTGGCTTTCACCCTTCTCCTCATAGGCAGCCACACTGCTCTGGTGGTGCCTCCCAAGAGCAGCTCTGGACACACACAGATGTGTCCTGCCAGGCACACACTCACAACAGAGTGCAGTGAGGCCATGCCACTGCTCTGCAAATGCCCAGCTGAACAGGCAGGAGGTGATGCCACCTCCTTAGGTGGGTTCTCTATGACAGGGCTCCAGCAAAAGTTTATTTTCTATGATTCTATGATTTCCCCCCCACTGGTTACATGGTTTTCCTCATGTAACCCCATGGCTGCACCCAAGCAAGGCAGAGCCTATCATCAACATGTCCTGGACTTCCAAGGTGGTTACCACCATGGAGAAGACTCAGGAACACCACAGCTTCACCCTGCAACCTCCGTGAGATGTGGTGATGTCAAAACTGGAGCCACCACCACAGGCACCGGGGACCAACCTGCACCCAGGGCCACCTCACGCTGCTTGGATGGGAAATGTGGCTGCGTCCTGCCTCCGCAGGGTGGTGGTTACGGATTAAGGAGTCTTAAATGTCAGACGACCAGGCGCTCCCTGGAAATCCACTTATCTCCGCTGCCACTCGGAGCGGCCAGAGCCGGGCGGTTATGGAGATAACGCGATTTGAAGCGTCCACCCGAGCATTGCAGGGCTGCGGGTGCCCTGCGGACAACGCCAGGCACATCCTCCCCTCCTCCGCTCACCCAGCTGCTGCCCAGAGAGCCGGGTGATGGCTGTACTGCTCAGCCCTAAGGGGGCTGCACTCCACCTGTAAGACACCCCCCTTCCCCAATTCAGGGGACAAGGAAGGCTTGGCAGCTTCACCTCTCCGGCACTCATCCATCCCCCCCGTGCCAACACTGTGCCAATTCGCTGCCCAAATCCTAAAACGACTGTAACTAAAACCTACCAGATTGAGCTTCGGGAAGGCCCCCCCTCCTGCTTCTCCCCCCCCCAACTCCAAATGGGATTGAACAGATCTGCGCTCACACGAGCCCAGCTCGCAGCCAAGCAGCATCTGACATTCACGCGCCGTGGCATGGCTCTCTGCCGCTCGCCCACTCCCCCCAGCTTGGCATCGCCTCGCCTAACACCATCCCCCTGGAGATGCGGCATAACTCCCAGCCCAGTAGAACCCCCCTGCCCTCTGCAAAGCACCCCCTAGGCCCTCCTGGAGGGACTCCAGCTCTTTGGTCCAGATAGTCGCCCGTGTCCCCTCCACCAAGGAAGGTCCCCAAGGTGATTTCAGGGCTGTGATGTTCAGGAGACCAGGGTGAATGACCCAAGGACATTGGGGCCAGGTGGACAGATGCCAGCTCCAATAGGCATCCTGGTTAGAGCCCCATGAGGCATGACTAAGGGCTATGGGGGGGCAAAGCAAGGCTTCGCCTCAGGGAGACCCGCACACACCCGCCGAAGCTGAGCTAAGACATGTGAATCACTCCCATTAACAGATGGGGCGATTACAGTGTAAATTACTTGGGGTCTAACCGATAACCAGGTCACCAAGAGACCGATCAGCAGGCGTAGAACTCCAAGAAGTTAATTAAAAATAAGAAAAAAAGTTGTAGGCACAGCCACATGGGAATACTTGATGACGAAGAGCCCCAAACCCATCAGTACCAACTCCAAGTGCCACCTGCAATGGTGCCCAAATCCATTAGCGCCGTCTCAAGTACCACCTCCAGTGAAGCCCAAATCTATTACTGCCACCTCCAAGTGCCACCTCCAATAGTGCCCAAATCCATTAATGCCACCTACAATGGTGCCCAAATCCATCAGTGACACCTCCAAGAGCAGTCCCAGCCCAGAGAGCTCCCTAGGCACTCCCAGATCTCACAAATCTCCATCCCTCCACATCCAGACAGGTAGATCTGTGGTGGCAAAGCACAAACCAAGGGACTTTTCCAGATCCCAGGAGAGCCAGTGGTGGGAAGACCCAGAGCACCCAAGCTGGCACTTGAGTTGCTGTCAGAACCCATGAGAAAGAAGATCACCATTGAGAGCACCAGGACCAGTGTGGTGACCAATTTGGTCATTAATGGGTGGTGGGGAACTTGTGGTCCTTAGTGAAGAGGACAAATCGCTTTTACCACCAGGAAGGTGGCCACACCATCAGAAAGCTACCAGGGTCCACAAATGGCAGCTATTGACAGATGTCTAAGAGGACGGTGAATAATCCCGTCTTCCTCTGGGAGGATTCGGGTCGCCCTTGCCCTCACCAGGGGTTTATCTATTGTCTGGATCTGCCGGCGGTTGTTATTTTTGGTCAGCACCTCGTTTTGCTTGGCCTCACTAGCAGAAGGGAAACAAGAGGGAGAAAAGGGTGGAAGATTGAATGGCCAGGGCTCAGTGGGGTTAGAAGACCAGCTCAGCTTTAAGAAAGGGCAGCTGGACATTCCACAGCCCTTAGGGAGTCCAGGTCAGCCTTCTTTCAGCCCCACAGCCTTGCTAAGCAGAGACAAAACTTGTTACAGTGATGAGGCTGACCAGCTCAAGCATCACAGCCTGCCCTGGTGTCTGGCTGAAATGCTCCCAGTAAGCCAAATGAACTAGAGAAGCTTGAGAGGTTTAGGGGGTGCAAGTCTTGCTGCCCAGCTGCCAGCCCTAGCCCAGGCTGGCCATGCCTGCAGAGCCAGACATCCCTCAGGTCTATCCAGACAGGTCAAAAAACACTGGGGAGCCTCACAAAGGCAGGTCTGCAACCTGCCCCTGACCTCTCCAGGGCTGTGACCATCCCCAGCACCATGGCATCCCAGGCAAGCCCTGCTGGCAGGTCCCAACCTACTCGGTGGCTTTGCCTCACCAGCACTGAGGGACGCAGCTCAGCCAGACACTGCATCTGTACCTGTCCCTCCAAACTGGGTACAACAGGCAGAGCCGGGGTATGAGACATGCCAGAGCTCCTCAGAAGAAGTAACGCAGTCATGACCCAAGACTTTGCATTTCTCCTCATCTACTTGGCAGTGCCTCTCGGAGCATCCCCACTCAGCGGCAAGGCAGCACTCTCACTTCTGTGTCGCCTTTCCACCGCCACGCAAAGACAATAAAAAGCTGCCTCCCCACTCAGTGGGGTTTTTGCTCCTGAAAGAAATGGAGGGCATGCAGCAGAAAAAACCCGCTTCTCCCAAGCTTTCCCCACACTTGGCGCCGCTTGTCATTCAAGCAAACCCCATGGCCTTTAAGCTGCCAAGGTACCAGAGCTGCTCCGGAATCGGAGTTCGCTCGGCTCCTGCCCTGGAGCAAGGAATCTGAAATGCTGCCACTGGAAACGAAACAGAGCATCCGTCATTTTACTTGCCAGGAATATATCCAGCCCCCAAAAAAAGAAATACTGCCTGCTAAAGAGCCAGCAACAAAAGCCCTCGATTTCACCAGCATCGGGCATTTCCACCTGGCTCCCAGTTCTCTGCTGAATTCAAAATCACACAAAATAAAAAGAGCAGTGGAGTTGGGTCAGGGCCAGCGGTGCCAGAGTTGTTCCAGGGATGGGAGAAGGGTGCTGGGTCAAGATGACTGGTGGGGGAATTCCATGAGTTTGGAAAAAAAGGAGGCAGGTGGCAGAGGCAGGGCTGGCGGAGATGAAAAACTCCCTCCCACCACCATCTAACCAGCACATCCAAGCACGGCCAGTCCAGCTGCTGAAGGTGCCTTCAGGAAGCCACTCTGCCCACAAACCACCCCCAGCCAGGCAGGTCATCACCCCCGGCCATTCCCAGTCCCATCCCCAGGAAAAGGAGCAGTGCATTCCCAGCCAGCCCAGCCCCCAGCCCAGGCACGCCAACCCAAATATCTGCAAGAGGCGCTCCCCTCCATGGGAACGGCGACTCAACACAGAGTTCACATGCCCCAGCAATGCCTGATTAAACTCCCAAACTCCAAGGGAATACCCCTGAGGCTGTCTGAAGATAAGCTAGGAGCTAGACTGCTCTCAGGAAATGCGGGAACTGCTCTTTCGAGCAATCACTTTTTTTCCTTTTAAATCCAGAAAAATACAGAGCAACCCCCCATGTGCTCTAGCTCAGACACAAGGGCTTGCCCAAGCTCACTGCTGTATGCCCTGGGAGTTTCCCACTCCCCAGCATGACCACGGGGTCACAGGTGACCCCAACTCTTCGCTAAATCCTGCTGAAGGGAGTGAAGATGGAAAACAGAGAGCCAGGACAACTCAAACCAGCACAAACTGAGAGTGACCTGATGGGCTCTGCATGCTGGGATGAAAATGCTGTGCAAGAGGACAGTGTTGGAGACTTGGGTGGAGGGTTGCTGCTGCAAGACCAGCAGGGTTACAGAGGCCAAGCACACTTGCTGCAGACACTTTCAAGAACTTGTGATGCTCGGCAGCCGGTCCATCATTTCAGTTCACCATGAGGAACAGCACAGATACTGATTCCGCCTGTTCTTGGCTCTCCTGTGACCTTCACACACCCCCTTTGGCTTCTACACAACATGTAGGCATAGCAGTAGAACCAGATCTCCCAAAGTCTCTGCACACTCAAAAGCAAGAGCAGTCAAGGAAACCATGTTGGTACAAAACCCAATGCACTGGGCAATCTGGAGCTTCCTGGGATAAAGAAGAAGATGATGCTCCTCCCTTTGGTACCTGATGGAGCCCACAGAGCAAGCAGCTCCTTGTCCTCTGGGAAAGCAGAGTTGCAGGGAGGGTTTACACCATGTCCTGGAGATCAGTGAGCCCTGACACTAGGGGACCGCAAGGCGAGTGAGCGAGAAGATCTCAATGGCAGCCAAATGTGATTTCATAACTACTTCTACCTTCAACCAGGAAGGAGACCTGCACCAAATGCATGCTGTGCTCTTGGATGGGCAAATGTGTCTGAGGCCAGAGGAGTACAGGTGAAGCACCCACCCCACACCAAGCTCTCCTACACAGGAGATGTCTAGCAGCTCTCTTGGTTCTTGACACTTCAAGGATCAGCTTGAGGAAGGGAGTTTTCCTCCCCTAGGGAAGGATGGAAGAACAAGAGTCTCGAGCAAGCTGATGGGAAAAGCCATTAGGAAGAAAGTTCACAGCAAGCTGTTGGGACAAGAAGTTCTATCTCAGAGATGTGGTGGCATAGTAGGGAGGGATTATACTAACAAGGCCCAGCTTCTGTCTCTGATTGAACACCAGTCTGGCTGCAGGAAGCAACTGGATGACTGCAAAACCCTTAAATTTTTGCTGGATGTCTCACACACATATGTGAAGAGGCTTGTAAGAAAGGTGGGATAAAGTAATTGCCAGCACTGTGCCTTATCAGAAAAGCACAATGGAGACAGGTGAACCTGGAGATCTCAAAGGACCAGCCACAAGATAGTTGAAAAGCAGAGCTGGGCCCTGGGGAGGAGGAAAGGGCCACCATCAGCCACGACATGAGTCAGGATGAAGGGACCTTCAATTGAAAGAGGTGCAGAACACACAGTAGGAAACAGAGGGGTTCACTCTGTGTGTGAATAGTCCATCTCACATGTTGTAAGCTTATGGAGATGTGCTTCAAGGAGACTTGATTACAGGGTGTAAGCATCCTTATGGACTCACTGTCCTTCCTGGTCCACTGAAGGTCTACAACTAAAACTAGAGTTAGATATCAACGCTCCTGCCTCTTCTTACTTCCTCACAAGCTGAGAAACAAGGTGACAAGCTGGAACAGCAGGGAACAAGCTGGACATAGTAGCCACAGCCAAACCTGCTATGTGGTGATTTTCCCCTTCCCCAGCCAGCCCAGGAGGGGTGCAGAGCCCCCAGCCCCCTGGAACACCCCTGCAAGAGAACCGTCTTGAACTACACAGAAGGGTTTGATCCCCTGCCCTCCTAAAATCCAAAACCCAAGTCACCCTCTCCAAATGGATCCTCCTGCTGCAGCACCAGAAAATCCCTGAGATGGAAGGAATGAGGACTCCTGAGTGTAGAACACCAACTCAAATAATTAATGTCTCCACCACCTACTCCCTGCTTCCACAATGGACACCTCCTCCATGTGCAGTTTTCTGCCTGCCCAGCTTGTCCCCAGAGGCCCTGCTTGTTCCCCAGGCCCCCATGGACTCTGCCACCACAGAGCTCCAGCAGCCTCCATCCCTGAGTGAAAAGAATCTTATACAGGCAGTAGATTGGGTAGAAAGAAACTTGTCCCCATAGCTAGGATGAGCTGTCAGCATTTTAGGGACTGTCCACACTTCTTCCTTGGTAGGTGTGACTAGGGCTGGGTGGGGGCAATAATGAGTTTGCAAAGTGGAAGAAGGCACATTTACATCCCAAGGGCTTCACAAACCCACCCTTGGGGGTTTTTTTCCTCCTTTGTTAGTTTTTTACATACTTCATATAGGACATGTCCAGGTTAAGAGCAGACAAGAGTTCCCCAGTACTTCCTGACCAGGTTCCCCTTTCCAGCTTTGATGATACTACGATTTATCTTTGTGTAGCCTGTGTGGAGCCACATGGCGTCCCTACCCTTCCTACTACACGATGTGAAGCTGAACCTCTGTACTGGGAGGTACATTCTCCTTAAAGATTTTGCAGAGAAAGAGGTAATTCTTTACCCAAATGATGCATTTTAATGATGCCTCAAAGCCAAAACCCCACTCCAGGGAAGAGTCCAGCATCCATGGAGGATCTGGGATAGGCATCTCCAGAGGATGGCCTCACTGACATCATCATGTCCCTGCAAGGGACATCCCTGCTTCAGCTCAAAGAGTTTAAGCTGGAGTAGTGCAAGTCCATCTTGTAGACCCCCAAGGCGTAAGGCTCCCTGAGCTCTTAATGGGCTTACAGAGCTGTTGGGACCAGAGTGGCTCCCCCAGCAAAAGGAGCTGCAGAGACTTAAAGGCATCGTTGGCTGGCAGCCCCCTGCGGCACCACCAACACCAGCCGTCCCTGGCACGGCTGGGGCCACCCACCAGCCCTGTTCCAGTGGGGTTATCGCTGACAGCACCAAGCGCTCAGCCTGCTCCCGCCCTGTCCCAAATCCCACATGCTCTCCTCCAGGCTGGTGTCCCCGGCTCTGCCTCGAGGACAAAGGGACCAGCGCACCATCCCACACCAGGAAATACTGGTTTTCCAGGCTTGGGTCAAGCCCAGAGGACCAGGACAATGGACAGCAGGAGTGGGGCCATTCAAATTAAAATGCTGCTGGAAAACAGCAAAACCCCATCCCCTATAAACCTGACCCTCGCTACCCTGCCCTGCTCCAGGAGTAACAGCTCTGTCTTCCTTCTTTAATGTATTTTTGGGTCCTTGGACTTGAGCATGTAGGTTCATGCCTTTGGGTAATTTTTAGGGAGGAAAGATATGAAAAAGAAGGAGAAAAAAAAAAGAAAACCAAAAACCTGGGGACACAACTGAGCTCCTGCGATTTCCATATCAGCTGCCGTACATGCACACGGCATGGAAAAAATCCTTAGGAAATTTCTGCTCAAAAATAAAAAAAAAAATAAAGGAAAACCCACAGAAGGCTGAGCTCACCGGACACAGCACGCCAGGAGGGGCTGACAGAGCTGTTACGGTCTATTGGGCCAATAATCCACAAACTAAGACGGATTTATTGTACATGGCAGATCGTAACAGCTCCAAAGAAACCATCACTGTCTCCCAGCGCTTAAAATTCACTTTCTTGGGTGAAAAGAAAGGGCCAAAATATGGCTTTACGAGATAAGATGCGTGGTTGTACCATTCTGTGACAGACAGAAGCCTGTGCAAACACATATATGTAGCTGGGCTTTTTTTCTTGATATATAAATAAATAAAAGATCTCCTCTTTGCGAGCACGACTGTATTACCCAGCTTGGAGCACTGTCGTTACCGCCGGATTACCAAGCTTGGTTTCACCTCCGTTAGCAAGATGGATTTGCAGGGATGTTGTTTCTGCCCCAATATTACCACCCAAACACAGTGGGAGACAAAAATTAAATTAAACAAAGCCAACTCGAGCCCCTGCACTTGTTTGGCTTGTGGGGACACATGGGTTTGAGTCTTCTCTCCTTGGAAAGTGTGAAGCCTCCAAGAATTGAAGTGCTGGAGCAGTGAGCAGGGACAACACCATGACAGGAAGCCAAGACTGGAGAGACATTGGAAAAAACCAAAACTACTAATAACACTGAAGGGCAGAAACAGTGCTTTCATTTACAGCTTTGATTCAGAGCAGACAGGAGCCCCAGCCAGTACAGGGGAGCAGGACAAGAAGCGAGACCAGCCCGACCCCGGCAGTAATTGCGGCGTCTGTTCGAATCGCTGCACTGCTGGAAATCACGCTGGGCCCGGCTGAGAGCTTACCGGCCGGCTGATCATATCAGACGGGGATCAAAAAGGCTCAGCTAACGGGTTTAGCGCATGGTTCGTCCCAGCCGGTGCTGCCGCCGATGGGGGAAGCCAGACCCAGGGAGGGGCTGTGCACCCAGGGTGCACGTGGGGCTGAGCATCCCCTAGTGGGGTGATGCCTGGCGGGATGCCCTGTGAGCAGCCAGCCCTGAAGACCCCCGGCATCACAACTGGGTGATGAATTGGGCAATGCCACGTGCTTGCCCTGCCAGCACCCACCAGTCCCCTGGCTGCACCCCAAAGACATCCCAACGGGTGCAAGCAGCAGGATGCTGGAACAGATGATGAGGAGAGCAGCTTTCAGTCATGCTTGGAGACTTGGAGCGAAGCCAACAGGCAGGGACGGGTGCAGGTAGAGGATTCGCTCAGGGTACCCAGCTCCAACCCCCCAACAAGCGGCACAGCCTGGCCACGATGTGCCGGACGGCTCCAGGGAGAGAGTTGAGCCGAGTAATTAGAGCGGGAGGCTGTGAGTCAGCAAACGATGCGTAACCTCGCTGAGGTTGACAATGAGGCAAAAGATGGCAGTTTCGACCGAGAGCGCCCGCTGAAAGGGCACATTTAGATATGCAAGAAGCAGCAGCTCCCAACGACCGCCAGGCTGGCGACCCGTTCTGCAAACCACAGTGCTCCACAGCCACCGTCCAGCTGCCAAATACTTGGTACCTTTCTCCAAGATCATGGCTAATAGAGACATGGTTGCTTGCAGTGCAAACTGTACAGAAGCAAGGGAGCAGGAACCAATTCCAAAAAAATGGTGTTCAAGTGAGCTAAGAGACAAGCAGCCTCTCCTCCAGCACCACAGGCTGCCCAAGGAGCAGGATGCAGCCAGGATTGGCACCTGACCTTGCTCAGGATGCCCTGTAGAGAAGAGCAGCCGGTGGTGGCCATCGCCCCAGCACATCCATTGCATTCCAGGATGGATATGAAGGGCAAGGTTTGGCTTGGAAGCAAATCCCTGCTCCAATGAACAGGATCCCACCCCACTGCACATCATCCTTTTTTTGGGGGGTCCATCAGGGCTGCAGGCAGGTAGGGCCCCAGCACACAGCAGCCCTCGGCGAGGAGAGTTTAATTAACCCCAGAAAGCAATCGTTAAACGGCCAGCCCGGGTAATCAATGCGGAAGAGGCAGCTTGCAGCCGAGAGACCATCTGCTCCGGGGAGGGATGGCGGCTCGTCGTTCTCCTCTCGCCGCCCTTCACCCCACGCCTGCTGGGAAGCCACCATGGGGCAGCTGGTTTGGGGGCCCAATCCTGAGCTTAACACTTGGCCAAGCTGCCCCTCAGGCAGTATAAAGTCCCTCTGCCCCTTGCCTCAACCCTTGTTTCTCACAAAGCTTCAGGTCCCTGAACCACATGATTTCCTACACATTCAGCACCTCCAGCACAAAGCCCAGCCAGAGGGTCCAGTCTCAGAGAAACCTGGTCAGGGATATGGCCAAGCATCATCCTCATCCCACAGCTGTTTTCACCCATAAGATGACTTTGGGGCAGTCTCAACCTCGAGGTCACTGCTGGAGTGCCTTGGCCCCTGCACACACCTAGAGCCAGACTTGTAGGGGAATACTCAGAGGGATGCTTCTGGCATCCTGGCATTGCCCAGGGTACCATTACCCAGCCACCACCGTTGCCCCTGTCCGTGCCTACCAGTAGGGCAGGGATCTCCCATGGCAACCAGAACTTCAATGGACAGGAGGCAGATCTGTGGAAGGTGAGGGAGAGCAGGATTTTGTCCTCCAGGATGGAACTCAGCAAGTCCAGCAGAGTTACTTTTCCATCTCCTATGAAGGGACCTTCTACCTATTATCACACTCCACCCAGCTCCCAGTGCCACCACACCCCAGAAAGCCCACGGGGACACAGCACTAGCATGACCCCCACTGGGGGCCGCAGAAGGAGCCCAGTTATATGTAGGGAGTACTGCTGGTGCAGACACATGGCACGGAGCCACAAGCACCCACCTGCAGGTCTGGATTTGTCCTCTGGCCCTTGAGAGGAGAGGGGACGTTCCCAAGGAGGAGGAGGACTGCATCCCAGGGAAAGAAAGAACTGCACATACCAGCACCACGGTGCAGGCGTGGGTACTGAGCACGGGTACCAACTAGAGGGTCAAGTCTGCTCCAGGGGAACATCCTGGTGTACTCAGTTTCTGACCTTCAGTGGCTGCTGGGACTGCTGTCATGGAGTCACCAGCACACCCCACCATACCAGAACTCTCATGCTCAGAGGGATGCTTGTGGCACCACCCAGGGTATCCACCACCCTGCCACAGGGCATGGGGATGAAGGTTCCTTCCCATCCCTGCCAGCCTGCCCCACCTGTCGGGGCAGCTGCCCTTCCCCCCTTCCCCCAAGCTGGTGCTCAGCCCCTCAAACTGGGGCTTGACTCCAGAACCAGTGCTTAACCCCCACAAACCATTGCTCAGCCCCCAAAAATGGTGCTCAACCCCCATACTGGTGGTCAGACCCCAAACTAATGTTCAGGCCCCCAAAACAGTGCTTAATCCCCAAGCTGGTACTCAACTTCCCAGACTGGTGCATGACCCTCACGACAGTGCTCAGCCTCCCAAAACAGTGTTCAACCCCCACAAACCAGTCATCAATCCTCAAACCAGTCTCAACCCCAAGCCAGTGCTTAGGTCATCAGAATTACGCCTGACCACCAAGACAATTCTCAGCACCCCAAAATCGTGCTCACCCACTACGCTGGTCCTCAGCTCTCTGAAATGATGTCTGACCCCCACACCAGTGCTCAGCCCTTCAAACCAGTGCTCAAAACCCCAAACTGCTGCATAACCCTCAAGGCAATGTTCAGTCCCTAAAATGGTGCTCAACTCCCAAGCAGGTCCTTAGACCCCTAAAACAACAGTTTACCAGTGCTCAGCCCCCCAAAACAGTTTTACCTCCAAACCATGCTCAGCCCCCCAAAAAATATTCAGCCTCAACAAAAGGTGAACTCCCCTGGGAAGTGCTCAGTGCAGGGCCGGACATCACTGGAGCACCCATAGCTGCAGGGGAAAGGTCTGGGCTCCCAAGGGAGCAGGGAGACAGGGAGAAGGGATGAGATGCTGGAGATACCATTCTCCTCAGAGACAGCCAGACCAGTTTCCTCCCCATGCACACACTACTTGTGTCATCCTTCAGAAAGGCTGGATAGCCCAGAGTGGGGAGTCTCCTCAATTTCTTTTGCCCCTAGTCTCAGCATCTCTTCTCTCCATCATCAAAGGAACATGGCAGCACCATGTCAGTCCCTCCCAGCCACCATTCAGGATATGACTCTAGTGCTGCAGGGAGTCTCTGGGATTCTCAGGTGTGCCCACTAAGTGTCCCTGATAAGGAGAACTGTGGGAGTGGTGAGGCTTAGTCCCAGTTGTTTTCTTGGCTGAGGGTGTTCCCCAGCCTCATCCGCTGAGTTATCAGCCTTTGGGACAGGCTGCTGGAGCCACCACCCTGCAGCCCAGTACCAATTGCTTCCAGGATAAGGCTAGTTATGGTTTTCCAAAATGTGTCCCCACCTAGATTAATTTCATTCTCATCATCCACTGCCAGTTCTGCATGCAAGCAGCCAGCACCAGCCACCGCCAGCCTGGCCCCTGGGGACATGCCACAGGCTCCCCCAGATCCTCCGGTCCCTTCCCTAGGTCTGGCACCTCAGGACCCACAGATATAGCTCCCATCACCATCCCTTCCATCCATGTTCATCCACCCCTTCCTGCAATCCCCTCCACCCCTAAACAAAAATGCCAGCCACGGCATGAATTCATTCTGGTTTAATCTTCATGGAGCATCAGCATGGGGGTAAAAGAAAAAACACCTTTTTTCCTTTTTTTTTTGGGTCTTAATCTTTACCTGGGGTCATATTTACTAATCCTCTCACTAATCCCCCAACGCCTTCGCAAAGAAAAAAGCCCCATCTCCATCCTCCGCCAGCAACTGCTGCTGCTCCAGGCCAGGGAGCAGCACCCAGAGCACCCAGAGCCCTGTAACCATGAGCCAAGACCCCCAGGCACCACGGATTTAGCACTCAAGGTGACTCTGTTTTTTCCCAGCCAAGGTGACCAGTGTGTGGTTTTAAAGGATTTATTTTTATTTGAGGAGCCCAAATGTGAGGATGAGGTGAAGGGAGGTGACACAGTGGTGGGGAGATGAGGGAACATCAGGCAATGGGGGCACAGCCTGAGAGTCTCGGCTTGACTGATGGGCAACAGACATTTAAGAAATATTTAGGGATGCAAAATACTTCAGGAAAGAGTGAGAAACTGCCTCTTAGAAAGGATTCAGTGGGAAATTATCCACAAGGGTGCACAAGAACCCCTAAGAGCATCCTCCACTGCTGGTCTCCAGCTTCATGGACACCACACTGTTCCTGACTCAGTTTCCCCATGTGTAGAGATGACGGGTGACTCCTGGAAGTGCTTCCAGGTCATCATCATTGCTTTGGAGAGATGCTCAGGAATTAGACCAATGTCTGTCAATGTGGAGGACCCTTCTGCAGATGGAGGGAAGAGGGTTCCTATGGATGAAGGGGGCAAGGATTCCTGACAACAGAGGGGACCATGGGGCTCTGAAGATGAAGGGACAGGGCCCTTGTAGATGGAGGGGACAGAGGCCTCTAAAGAAGTGAGGACAGAGATCCCTGTAGATGAGGGAGCAGAGGGCTCTGTAGACGGGGGTCAGGGAGCTTTGCAAATGAGGCAGGGACAAAAGGGGACAGAGGTCCTTGCAGAAGAAGGGTACAGGAAATTCTGCAGATGGTGAAGACAAGGGACCCTACCAACCCATGCTTCTCAAGCCAACCTCCTGCTGTGCCACCACCACACTAAGGTTGCCCCCAGCCTGTGCTGCACCGAGGGGCTCCACAGAGCCCACCCCGGCATGGCAAGATGGAAGAGGCTGCCTGCAGTCCTGCCCTGGCCCCCAGCCCAGTGCGGGCCCTCATATTCTGCTGGTGGCCAGTGACCTAACCGGTTATGGCAGCGTGGCCCTCTCGGCCACGAGACAGAGCACGCACAACAGCGGCCGGCACCTTGCCGCGCCAGGCTGGAATTTGCAAGCTGTCCTGATGCATTAAAACGCAAACGCCTGGCGTCCAGCTCCCAGACCTGCCAGGGCCATGCTGGGCCATGGCATCCCCTCCCCAGGGACACCAACACTGGGCCAGCTGTCCCCAAGGGCAGCTGGAGCCACCCTCATCATCTTCATCTTCCACATTCATTTTTCTCCCTTGCCCAGCTTTAAATAATTCCTTCAGCAGAGCAGGGAGATGCTGCCAGGCTCCTGATGCCACCACAGCAATGCTGGGGACACTGGGAATATCAAAAGCAGAGGGTCCCCATAGCAGCCAGAGAGCACCATTAACCTCCTTTAGGTGGGCAGCTCGATGATGTGCAGCAGGGCATGGAGGGGATGAGGAGAAACAGACATAGATGGACAGATGGATGGGATGTTGACCACCCCAGGAAGCCAGTTGGGAACAGGCTACAGCATCCCTGGGGAGGCATGGATGCTCTGGGGATCCCAGGGTCCCCCTTTCTCGCACTCAGGTCCATTCCCCATGTTGGGTGCTACCATCTCACGTTTCCCATCCTGGGGCCCTTCCAAGAGCCCTCTGCTCTCAGGACACCCCCTGGGGTCCCATCAAGGAACCCATCACACGTGCCTCTCTAGCTCTTTCCTGTGGGAAGTTCGGGCACCCGCCATGGCTGCAGGCAGAGGGGACATTCCGCTTCTCAGCCTCGGCACACACTCAATGCAACAATGCTCCTGAAGTGCCATGGGACCTGCAAGGGGTCACATCCATGCTGCAGCCAGACAGGATGGGTTCAGCTGGTCACACCAAACCCAGCTGGCACAGGGCAAATGGCAGCGGGATGCCCATGGGAGAAGGGAGCAGCAACAGCCGTTTGGAATAGGAGTGTGAAGAAATGCCTCTTGCGTGCTCTGTCCGGAGCCAGCTAACAAGGCCATATTTGAAATGCTTCGCATACCTCTGGTCATCAGATTAGCGAGATGCAGAAGGTAAAGCAGAGGGCAAGGGGAGCGCTCCTGAGCCAGCGATCCTCAGCCGCTCGCTCCCACGGGCTGGGGGAATTGGGGGAAAGTCCCAGCCGGCAGTGGGCAGCGCCTACAGGCATCCCAGGAGCGATGGGTTCCAAGGATCAACCTCCCTGTTGTGATCCCAGCTGGACACAGCACAGAAGTGAGAAGGGGGGGTGGGGAAGGACAACCCAGCCTGACACAGCCCCAAGCTCAGCAGCCTGCTGCCATGTCTCAGCCACCAGTCACTCCCACTCCTTAACCTCCCCATGGCCCAGTCATACTTGGACCTACTGAAAGACCTTTCAAGGTATAAAGGAGGCTCCAAGGACAGTCAGAGAGAGACTTTTTACCACAGCCTGTCATGACAGGACAAGGGCCTACAGTTGCAAACTGAAAGAGGGCAGAGTTAGATTGAACATAGGAAGAAATGTGTTATATTGAGGGTGGCGAGTCACAGGGTGAGAGAAGTTGTGGATGCTCCATCATTGAAAGCATTCAAGGATAGGTTGGACTGGGCATTGAACTACCTAATCTAATGGAAGATGTCCCTAGATCTTCTGGTGGTTAGTTGGACTAGATGATCTTTAAAGGTCCCCTCCAACACAAATAGGTCTAATAAAAGTAAGCAAGACCCCATAGAGCCTCCAAGTAATGTCTGGGCACAGCTCATTGCTCACTGGACCCCAGCAGAAACACAGACTCATACAAACCAGTACAGTCTCATTCTAGTGTGGTTTGCACCTTCCACAGATATACACCTCCCTCATTCAGGCTTTGCACCCATGTCAATGGGTCTCAATCCATCCCTAAGATATCAATGCTCCTTGAGCATAAACTTCTCCCTGTCCACACACCAGCTCCAGAAGACGCTGGAGAGCAGAAACTGGCGTCTGGACAGCAAGTGGGCACAGAAGAGATCCTACAGAGAACAGAGGGAGCAGAGCTGAGAACACCTAGGTCTGCAAATGCTTGAGGCCATTCAGATGCAGGACATGCAAGTGAGAGACTCAGGACTTGGATCTGAACTCCAAACTACATTTCTCAGCCAGTCTCTGAGAAAGACAGAGGCAGAAAAGCCACAAGGGCAAAGCTTAGCAAAAAGAAGTGAGATGACCCCAGGTCCATTGGGGATACCAAGAGACCACCTATAGTGGGCAATCACCAGTAAACAAAGAGATCACCAGAGGCAGCAGCACAAAGAACACTGGAGGTGAACATGCCCAACCTCATCATATCAGAGTGTAATCCCAACAATTTCTCAAGCCTAGGCCATCCCCAAGAAGCTCTGCAAGTGCTAAGCAAACAAACCCTAGGGTCAGTTGAGGTCTCATGGATCACAGCAACCACCCAAAAATCACTGGTGCCATCCAGAAGCACCTTGCAGCCCTCAAGGCCAGGAGAGAACTGCTCCCCAGCCTTGCCATCATGCAGGCTCTGGTGTCATGAAGGTGACAATCAAAGCCTCAGGATGAAACCAAATCGAAAGACCCAGAAATGACAGGTTACACACAAATGAGTGGGCACAAGTCCCATCCATCACACACACGATGCCCCCACCAAAGAATTCTATCGCAGCGTTGACATGGAGCAAAGCCAATGTGACTTCAGACCTTTATCAGCTCTCTGAGTTGGAACAGAGTGGATGGAAAAGCACATCCTGTTTGGAAAATCAGAAAAAGGCATTTTCTTTCTTTGCCAGCAGTTCTAGGGTCAAGGCCAACACACACCTTCCAATGCCTGGGCCACCATGCTGTAAGCATCACTCTGTGGAGGTGACAGGTCCTCACCTTCCCAGCACAAAGGATGTCCAAGCTGAAGCAATGGAAGATGCTTTGGTAGAAGTGATACTGTCAAGGATGAGGACACAAGCCAGACTCACAAATCCCAAGGAAGATCACAGCCTGGGAGCCTTTGCAAGACAGGTACAGCAGGGCTGTTATTCAAGTCCTTTTTCCATGCCATAACAATGGATGGGAGGAAACCAAAGACACCAAAGCAGTTTCTTGAAAACCTTCTGACCTTAAAAATCCCTTTATTCACATAATAACAGGCTGCCACCCATGTGCAGCAAGGGCTGTCATCTCACACCATCAACATCCTCCACCTTCCTGCAAGCCATGGGAAAAGATGAGCCAGAACGAAACCATCCCAAAGACTTTCAGCGCTGAGATGCTAAAGGACCTAAAAGCTTATTCTGACCCCGCTCCTCAGGTGTGTGGTCCTCTGGGCCATTGGCCAGGGTAAAACATGCCCTCTGAACTCTCACAGAGGTGATGTAACCCACCAGTTGCTCCCAGTCACTCATTGGGGTCACATCATTCTGCTTCCTGGAGCTCCGCTAGGACTCCAGCACTGCAGGTGTCTCACAGTATATAGGGCATAGATAGGGATATAGGCTGCTTTTTCATCCTCATGCCCTGATCCCTGCACAGGGGGTCTCACAGGATGGAGACTCACAGCCTTCTCACCAGGACATGTCCCTCTGGTGAAGGAAAAATCTGCTGCAGGCTTAATCCTGCTGTGTTCCCCACGACAGAGCCTCCTGAGCAGGAACAATCCTATTGGTTTCCTCTCCACTGGGCTGGACCTGGAATTTCCCGGACTGTTCCTCCTGGAGGTGGTTTCTCCTACAGCAATGCTTTTGCTCCAAGATCTCTTCCCTTCTGCACCATTGTCCCCCTTTATCAAATCACAGAAAGGTCTGGGTCAGAAGGGACTTCCGAAAGCCATCCAGTCCCTACCATAAGCAAGGGCATCTTCCACTAGATCAGGTTGCTCAAAGCTCCATCCAACTTGGCCTTGAACACATCCAGAGATGGAGCGTCCACAACTCTTCTGGGCAGCTAGTCTCAGTGTCTCACAACCTCATCATAACACGTTTTTTTCTCTATGTACAGTCTAAACCTGTCCTCTTGCAGTTTAAAATTGTTGCCCCTTGTCCAGTCACTCCAGGTCCTGGAAACAAAGTCTCTCTCCATCTTCCATGCCTTGATTATTTATTGAAAGACTACACTAAGCTCTCCCCAGAGCCTTCTCTTCTCCAATCTGAAGAACCCCAAATCTCTCAGCCTGGCCTCCCCATAGCAGAGCTGTACCAGCCCTTGGACCGTTTCTGTGGCCTACTCTGGATCCAGTCCAACACATCCATGTCTGTCTTGTGCTGGGGATCCCAGAGCTGGATGTGGGGCTCTGGGGCCAGTGGGGTGTTAACAGAATGGAGCAGAGGAAGACAATCCCCTCCCTTGACCTGCTGGTCACACAGCGTAGGAAATGCTTGGCTTTCTGGGTTCTGAGTGCACATTGCTGGCTCATGTCCCACCTGTCACCCACCAGAACCTTCAGTCCTCCACAGGGCTGCTCCCAACCCATTCACCCCCAGGCTGTGCTGACACTGGGGATTGCCCTCACCCAGGTGCAGGACACTGCAGTTTGCATGATTGAACCTCTCATCCTTCCTCCTGCCCCATTGCCTACCTGGAAGAAACAGATCATATACACTAGCTACCACCAGTGTTGTTATACCTTCCTTAGCCACATCCCAATGTCCCTATGAGGGTGGGGGCCACCCTCTTCCCAAGAGGCTGAACTTCCAAGCTTGGCTGAGGCTCATTCACTGGGAGGACACCCGGCTAGGTGAACCCCTCCAACCTACTTACCCTGGATATTAGGGACAACTGGGGGTCCCCACCAGGCCAAGGGGGACTCTGCAAGACCCCCCACACTCCCAGGAGTCAAAGTCAAGTCAGAGCAAAAGGAGGGGGAAAGAAAAAAGAAAAAAACCCCAACCCTTTTGAGTGCAATATTTTAGTTGAGCAACAGAGCATGAGTAAAGGAGGGAGCTTTTCGTGGTCTGCTGAGTTTAAGCTATGAGCTGAAAGTTTAACTATTAATACACTTAATCAAGAGGTTGTTCCTACGGCTGGTCTTTGGAAAAACAAATGCGCCGGCAAGGTGAGGAAGAGGCTGGTGAGCAGCAGCAGCCACTGCCACCACCCCCAGCAGTGGCCCCACTGGGGGTCAATGGGGGTAGCTGGGGCTGGGACCAGCCAGGGCTGGATCCAACCTTGGCTGAGCCTTGAACAGCCATGGCAGGACATACTGGTGGGATTCTGGCTGTAAAGGCCAAGCACCCTGGATCCGGCCTTCCTCACAGCCGCCCAGGCAGGAGCTGTGGCAGAGGCAACGTCTCTGGGGAGAGGACAACCCCCACCCCCAAAATCCTGCAGCATCCCCAGGTCCTGGGTGAGCAGCATCTGCACCTGCGTGGAACAGCCCTGGTGACACTGGAGGTAGTGGTGGGTGAGCAACCTTCAGTGCTGGGGATCCCCAAAGCATTCCCCCACCTTCAACAAGGAGGAAGAAGAGGAGGGACAGGCTGGATTGTGGTGTGTTCCGATCCCCTCTCCCTGCCTGGACAGGTGCCTGGCAGTGTGGTACCAACCTCTGGCATAATCATCACAAAATCTATGTCAGGGACGACTCAGCCACCTCCTGCCTTCTCTCCACCAAGACAGGGAGAAGGGAACCCCCGCGGTGCCTGGCAAAACCCCCCAAGCCCCTGCCTGCACACCCCACTCTTGGCCGGCAAACAAGCAAAACCCCCTCCTTGCCCACGCGGCCACCAAAGCCCCGGACAGCGCCGGACGGCCGCAGCGGGGGGCCAGGGCAAACTTCTGAGCGCCACGGCGGATCCTTTGTTACTTTGCTTTTGTTGTCACGCGCCGGCGCGTCCCCATCACCCTGTCACGGCACGTCCCCCTCACACCCCCACACCCCGAGGTCAGGGCGTGACATCTGCCAGGCTAACAGGGTGGCATCGCCCAGGCGACACCGGTAGCCAAATGCCAGCTTTGCTGGGCCTTCAAGCGGGTTATGCGCTGGCAGCCGGAGCCACCAATGCGCGGTGACACTTTTTGGGTTCGAGGCTTTCACCACGTGATGCCGGTTTGAATTCGTTGCGGTGGTGAGAGCTACCGGCACTGCTGGCACCGCCGAGAGCTGGCACCACTGAGTGCTAGCATCCCTGTTGGGTTCAGACACTGGGAACTGGGGTGCTGCTGGAGAGGATGGTTCTGTAAAGCTTTTCTGTCTAAAAAACATAAGGAGACGGACAGACGGACGGATGGACGGAGAGAGAAGTGTTTCCATGCCTACGCGCTCCTGCTGAGCGGTACCTTCAGGGGGTCACCACCTCACCCCCCCCTTCTCCTTCCCATCAGACCCCTCCTCACCTCAACCCCACTGCCCTCCTGGGGAGGGGGATGCAGCTTCAACGAGAGGACAGGGAGAGAGGAGGAGGGGAATTGTGTGTGTCCA
>JAOXOE010000343.1:1364004-1377744 GCA_028565055.1 Phoeniculus purpureus | reverse complement strand
CTTCTCTGGAGACATTTAAAACCCACCTGGCCATGTTCCTGTGTGACTTGGTCTAGGTGATCCTGCTGTGGTGGGGGATTGGACTGGATGATCTTTTAAGGTCCCTTCCAATCCCTGATATTCTGTGATTCTGTGATCCAGTTATTTCTACAAAGAGAAATGACTCTTGTGTTGGTGACTCAGGTATTTTTCCATGTAACAGAAGACTGAGTGTTGGGATGCTGACGTGGGGAGCTAGTTTGAACTGAAGCTCCAGCTATGGTTTGGGCAGCAGGAGAAGTTTGACCCTGTCCCCCACAATCCCAGGAACTGATATGTGCTCTCTCTTCTTCTGGCCTACAGTTATGATTCTCTGAAAGATGGATACCCAATGTTTTGCATCAAGCAAGTGGCTGAATTTTTTAGGAGCTTAATGGCTCTAAGCAGAGACTTAGTCTTCCTGGAAACATGTAAGTGCTGTCTGTTTTTGCTAAAATTTGCTTATTTATTGCTAGTTTGGTGCACGCTCTGCTCAGCAGCTTTGTGTGGATCCTATGCTTAGGTGTCTATCCTTGGATAATCGGTGTGAGTGTTGGGAGAGGTAGGATCAGCACTATGGGAAAGGTCTCGCACTGATTATTTCTGTGAAGCCTAATTTCTGCCTAGGAAGTGCTGATAGAAACTGGACCTTTCAATTACTTAGTCTTTTGAAAATTTAAGCCATGGTTTATAATATTTGATGATTTTTTAATGGATTTCCTTTAGATGACTTTAATGACTGTGTTCTGCAGACAACAGATTGCGACTCTTGGATCTAGAGCTAAGTCTTTTACTTGGTCTTTCAATTTAAAAAAACATAAGGCTTTGGTGTCTGAGCCAAAGAGATTTTTGGTAGCTAATATTGATGCATCTTACTAGGTCTGCTGTTGCAGAGATCAGTAGTTGTCTCATCAGAACCCCAAAAGGCCTTTGATTTTGGTTGTGGAATAATTTTATTCCTATCATTTTTCTGATACGGTCTAGAGAATAAAATAAAGTCCCTTAACTAGAAAGAGACCAGATGTAAAAGATTTGTAGTCATTCTGATTAATTCAACTGCCTGTGCAGAAAACATGGGAGTCCATATTCCAGCCCTTCCACCTTCTCTGTTTGGTCCACAAGGTATTTGATTTAAATAACCTGTTTCTGAAAGTGCTACTGGCAAGTGAATGAGCAGAGGCTTTAGAAGCAATATTGCCTTTACAGTAAGGAGAAAGGCAGGGAGAGATGTGATGACACAGAGGAAAATCCCAAGAATGAGATCTTCCTCCATGCTTCTCCTGGAGTGGTGCAGAGACAGGGTAAAGAGCAAATGAGAATGAACTTCTTCAAGGTGAGGGTGACAGAGCACTGCAATGGGGTGCCCAGTGGAGGTTGTGGAGTCTCCTTCTCTGGAGATGTTTAAAACCCACCTGGATGTGTTCTTGTGTGACTTGGTCTAGATGATCCTGCTGTGGCAGGGGGATTGGACTGGATGATCTTTCAAAGCCCTTTCCAATCCCTAATGTTCTGTGATTCTGTAAAGTGCAGCCTCTCACTAAACAATTGAAGAGATGCTTAACCTGCAGGTTTAACACCTACAGTAGATTATGAAAACATGATGTTTCTTTTGCATGAAAAAGCTTAGTTACCCTTCCGTTTCTTTTGTCACCTGTATTGATGAGTTTGGAGCAATTAATACAAAAACATTGCAGGAAATTGCAAAACAATCAGGAAATCACAAGAAGCTGGGCTGCTTTTTTGTACCATAGAGGAGTGCCAGAGCTATAACTCTTAGAACAGATGAGAAGTGGAGAGATGTGAACATCTGAAGCGTGATTTCTGTAGTCATAACAAGAGCCAATAGCCTTCTGTGTAATGGGCACAAAATGAAGGCTGTGTTTTCTCAGATTATACTGCTACTCATTCCATTTAATGGAAGGCTGCAAAGAACTTAATTTTGCATTATGGATTACCTCTCTGTTATTCCTAGTTTATCTTACTCAGTATAGGTACCAATATTGTCACAGAATGACAGAACATTAGGGATTGGAAGGGACCTCAAAAGATCATCTAGTCCAATCCTCCTGCCAGAGCAGGATCACCTAGACCCAGTCGCACATGTATTAGCGTTGAAGTTATCTCCAGACAACATCCTACTCCAGTGAAGCACATGTTTGCATGTTTTTAAGGTAAACTGCTTGGGAAGTCCTCAGTCCTCAGTTTTGTTTGGTGTAATTTTGTCACAGCTAATTGTAAAGCTGACCCTTGTACCTGTCTCTGAGGTGCACTTTCATTTTGAAGTGTAAGTTCCTCATCAATTCAATGAGCATGGTAAGATAAATGCTTCCTAAAGCCAGATCTCGAAGTGGCATAAAGGGTGAATTTTTTTTTTTAGAAGAGTGATAGCAGTTCACATCTGCTGAGGATTTGACCCTTAGAGTTACCTGACCTTATAATAATTTCTGCTGATGCTCCATTTGTGTGAGTAGAACAGAGGGACCTCAAAGCCTGTGGCAATTATTCATATATGGTTTGATGCCCTTTTATTCTACCACAGAGGCTTAAAGGAGCCACTTGCTAATAAGATTCATGCCCACCATTTTACCTGTGTGGAATCACTGACTTGATGAATGATACTGATGTGGAAGGCTTCCTTCTTTGCAGCTATGAAGGGAAATATTAATCCTGTGGACCTCAGTGCAAAAGCCAATGACTTCAGTGAAAAATGTCTGTGCATGGAAACGTTTCTGATAAGCACTATCACATACATGCAGGTGTGTCGCTTACTCTGGCTCCTGGGAAGGAGGACAAAGTGCAAACACCAGCTCAAAAAAAATCACAGAATCACTGAAAGTTAGGGGTTGGTAGGGACCTCAAAAGATCATCCAGTCCAATCCTCCTGCCACAGCAGGATCACCTAGATCCAGTCACACAGGAGCATGTCCGGGTGGGTTTTAAACTTCTTCAGAGAAGGAGACTGCACAACCTCCATGGGCAGCCCCTTCCAGTGCTCTGTCGCCGTCACCATGAAGAAGTTCCTTCTCATATTGATGTGGAACCTCCTCTGTTCCACCTCACACCCAGTGCCCCTTGTTCTATCACTGGGTGCCCCTGAGCAGAGCCTGGCTCCATCCTCCTGACACCCACCCTTTCCATATTTATCAACATTAATGAGGTCACCTCTCAGTCTGAATTTCTCCAAGCTCAAGAGCCCCAGCCTTTCCTCATCAGGGAGATGCTCCCCTCCCTCCATCATCTCTGTGGCTCTGTGCTGGGCTCTCTCCAGCAGTTCTCTGTCCCTCTGGAACTGAGTGGCCCAGAACTGATGAGATATTTGTGTCTTGTTCAGATGAGTTTTCTGACTGCTCCTCATCTATCCAGGCTGTAATCGTAGAAGTCTTTGACCATCAGTATTTAAATGGGGAAGCATGAAAAAGGCGCGCGGAGGAAATGGAGGTTTAGGAGGGTGATGCAGCTTTCCCCATCACCGACTCAAAGGTCAGTAGGAGATTTGATTTTACGCATACAAACTATTGGAACGTTCAACTTCTGCCTCTTGGAAATGTATTTGCGGCCAAAACCAATTGAAGTCTGAGGGTTCATTAGCTCTTGAAGGCAGATAAAACTTGCAGCCATGAAATTAACCTATTTTTTTAGCTTAGGACTGTTTAAATCGTGTCTCTCATTTCAAAAGAATTAACGTTAAAGGCAAATGAGGACGTTCTGGGTCCTTCAATATTATTTCATGTTTAAAAATCTGTGTTAGCTTCTCGGCAGATTAATGGTTTTATAATTTAAAATCATCCTGATTGGTTTCCTCTGTGTGATGATGAGAATTTACTGAGATAGATAGGAATTCTGTCAACAGCTTTGGTTTTGTTCTGAGAATCTGTTAAAGCAGTGAGCTGCTGGAGAGAGTCTGGTGTGGAGCCCCGAAGATGGTGAAGGGAGGGGAGCATCTCCCTGCTGAGGAAAGGCTGAGGGACCTGGGGCTCTTGAGCTTGGAAAGAAGGAGATTGAAGGGCGACCTCATCAGTGTCGATGAATATGTGAAGGTGGGTGTCAGGAGGATGGAGTGAGGTTCTGCTCAGGGGCACCCAATGACAGGACAAGGGGCAGTGGGTGTGAGCGGGAACAGAGGAGGTTCCACATCAATGTGAGAAGGACCTTCTTGGCAGTGAGGGTGACAGAGCCCTGGAAGGGGCTGCCCAGGTTGGTTGTGGAATCTCCTTCTCTGGAGATGTTTAAAACCCACCTGGACGTTTTCCTCGTCTAGTTGATCCTGCTGTGGCAGGGGGATTGGACTGGATGATCTTTCGAGGTCCCTTCCAATCCCTAATGATTCTGTGATTCCAGATTGGGTTTGATGTCATTGTCTGGTCCAGCATTGGGAAGGAGGAGAGACCTAATTAGTGTAGGGTGAGAGGTTGTAGCGGTTAGTGTAGATGGCCCCAATCCCACAGAGATTCCCACTGAAGTGACATACTCACTCTGTTTGCGTGGCCCTTTAGGGATTACACCTTTCTTTTCTGTGCCCAGCAGGGACTAGGAACATCATTCTCCCTCTGTATTAGGAGTTTGCCTTGAACAGGTAGTCCAATACCCAGCTCACACCCACTGCCCCTTGTCCTATCACTGGGTGCCCCTGAGCAGAGCCCGGCTCCATCCTCCTGGCACTTGCCCTTCACATATTTACCAACATTCATGGGGTCACCCCTCAGTCTCCTTTTCTCCAAGCTGAAGAGCCCCAGCTCCCTCAGCCTTTCCTCAGCAGGGAGATGCTCTATTCCCTTTATCATCTCTGTGACTCTGCGCTGGGCTCTCTCCAGCAGCTCTGTGTCCTTCTGGAACTGAGGGACCCAGAACTGGGCACAACACTCCAGATGTGGTCTCAGCAGGCCAGAGTAGAGAGAGAAAGGAGACCCTCTCTTGATCTACTAATCAACTCTCAAGGCTACTGTGGTGTAAAATTGAATCCCAAGTTGAATTCTAGGGCAGTCTGAGCCGTCAAGGATAGCAGGAAATCATAGTGGGTTTTGGTTTGAATTCTCTCTTGTAGATAAGGGCTGGCTAATCCTGTGTAAAATAGAAACATCAGTTTAAAAAATGTTCCCTGATAAACAATGGAAGCAGAAGGGTCAGAGCAGACTCACATGGCCTCTCAAAAGAAAGGCTGACCACTCACATCCTGCAGGAGGAGATGGATGTGTGATTGATAACCAGCGAAGGGAGTGAAGCCTGCCTGGCTGGAGAGCCGCATGGCAAGCGCCAAATCAGAAGCCCCGTGGCAATTAGTATTCCTTTTCTCCAGCCTCAGTGAAACCACAGGGGTCCTTGAAACAATATTAGATGAGAAAATTATTCACAGAATGTCTTCGCTTTCAAATTGATGGATCCCTCTCCCGAGCTCTCTGCACAAACACACCCGTCGTGGCAGAACTTGAACAAATGCTCCAGTTTGGACTGGGGTGGCTCGGAGGGTTTTTTTTTGGGTGGGAATGCTTTTGATGGCACAAAGATGTGTAGGCAGAACATTGCGGCTCTTTTTGTCAAAACATCGCAGCGCTACAGAAGCTACCTATGCGGAATATCGAGCAGATGGATTTCTGGTCCTCAAGAAAGGGTCTCGTTATCAGGACTAGAGGGAGGGGGTTTTTTTCAATCTCATCCTTGTTTTGACACGACTTCATATGTGATTGTGAGGCTTTTCAGTCAATCTGACTGTGCCTTGTCTTCCCCGTATGGAAGCTTGTTTTGCAGTTCTCACATACAGAATCTCTGATGAGTGCAGATAACATAATTATCATCAAACAGGATGGCTGTGAATCTCCACGGCGGAGATGGTTTTTTGTTCCCCAAACACAGGAACTTTAAGCTGGTTAAATGATGGAAGTGGTGCTTAGAATGGCTCTCTTTCAACCTCTGTCTCTGTCACAGAGTCATAGAATCATTAGGGATTGGAAGGGACCCAAAAGATCATCCAGTCCAATCCCCCCGCCGCAGCAGGATCACCTAGACCAAGTCGCACAGGAACGTGGCCAGGTGGGTCTTAAATGTCTCCAGTCAAGGAGACTCCACAACCCCCCTGGGCAGCCCCTTCCAGAGCTCTGTCACCGTCACTGAGTAGAAGGTCCTTCTCGTATTGATGTGGAACCTCCTCTGCTCCAGCTCACAGCCACTGCCCTTTTCTACCATGTTTATTATCTGTGAGGTTGGAGTACAAGAAGGGTCGTAGCCGTTGTCTCCGCTTGTCGTGTCATACAACGCTGAAGTCTCTTTGGAACGTTCCATTTGTAACGCTTGGTTCTCTAGGAATTAAATGAAAACACCATAAATAGGGGATTATGACGTATTTTAGGATTAAGGAGAAGGTTTGAGCCAAGAACAGCTCTGCATTTTCAAGTTTACTCAATGGTACTCCACACGGAAGATCTCGAAAAGCTTTTTCTGATTTTGAGAGAATGGCCCTTGAGACTTCATTTCCAAATACAAGCAGTTGTGGAGTCTCCTTCTCTGGAGCTTATCTAGAACAATCTTCAGTGAGGATGATGGAGCCCTGGAAGGGGCTGCCCAGGGGGGTGTGGAGTCTCCTTCTCTGGAGACATTTAAAACCCACCTGACTGTGTTCCTGTGTAACTGGATCTAGAGGATCCTGCTGTGGCAGGGGGATTGGACTGGATAATCTTTGGAGGTCCCTTCCAACCCCTAATGACTGGATCTGGGGGATCCTGCTCTGGCAGGGGGACTGGACTAGATGATTTGTCAAGGTCCCTTCCTATCCCTAATGTTCTGTGATTATTCCTCATTTTACTGCTGATGTGTGACTATAATTCATAGAATCATTAGGGATTGGAAGGGACCTCAAAAGATCATCCAGTGCAATCCCCCACCAGGGCAGGACCACCTAGACCAATTCAGTTAAATTTGTGGCTCTCGTGGCACGAACATATATTTTTGAGGTCTAGCTCTTTGTTTTTACAGGGGTTCTCTTTGTGATGGAAACCTTTTGTGTCTTTGCTTGTAGCTACCATTGACCCCCCTGTAATTGTCATTGTTATTTCAGGATTTAAAAGGAAAGCAAGAAAAAGGTGGTGGTCTCTGAAGGCTTGTGCTGTAAAAGAAAGAAGTGCCTTGTATTTAATTTAATAATCTCATTTGTAGGAGAGTCTTGGAACACTCACTTACCACTAGCACTGTCATTCCTTCATTATCCAACAAAATAAACTGGGAAGACTCTATTTGTAAACACAACCTAAAAATACTTGCTAAGAGAAAAAAAAAAACCCTAAAATTCCAGAAACCTAAAAAAACCCAACTCAGTGACCCTCTAAAGAAGGAGCTGGAAGCTGCTCTGGCAGGAGGATTGGACTGGATGATCTTTCAGGATCTCTTCCAATCCCTAATGTTCTCTGCCTCTATGGAATGATGTCTGCTAAGACAGGAAAATGGTACCTAGTGCTCTCACAGGTCAGTGTGCATCCTGTAATGCGTTTTCAAAGCTGTGCAGCCTGTGCTGGTGATCTCTAGGAAACAGATTTGTCTGTTAGCCAAGTCATGGAACACTCTCTTTAATGACACTGAGGTCTGCAGAGTTCTCTCTGTTGTCCACAGTGTCATTGATCTGGCTGTTAGTGTCATTAGAAAGCCTGACTTTGGCACTGGAAGGGGCTGCCCACGGTGATGGTTGAGTCCCCATCCGTGGATGAGTTTAAAAGTCGCTTAGATGTAGTGTTGGGGGATCTGGTTTAGGGGTGACCTTGTAGAGTGGGGTTGATGGTTGGACTCGATTGAATCCCCATCCCTTGATTAATTTAAAAGTCGCTTAGATGTAGTGTTGGGGGATCTGTTTTAAGGGTGACCTTGTAGAGTAGAGTTGAAGGTTGGTCTCAGTGATCGCCAGGGTCTTTCCCAACGTGAATGATTCTGTGATTCTGTGCTTGTAATTGCCAGATAAGTGCCCACAGCAAGCACCTGCCATCTCCTTCAGAAACCTGTGCTGTGCACAGGGAGCTAAATCGTGACAGATCCCCATCCTGGATCTGTCGGGGCTTTGCTGCTAGGTTCATCCTGCATTTCAGGTCATTATTTGGATGACTGTGATTTTGGAATCCCAAACTGCTTCCTCTTGAAAGCTCTCTGAGTTCACAGAACCACAGAACATTAGGGATTGGAAGGGACCTCAAAAGATCATCCAGTCCAATCCCCGTGCCACAGCAGCATCACCTAGGTCAAGTCGCAGAGTTGTCATATGATTGATGAGGAAAACCTCTCACTGGAGGTTTCAGTGTTGCTTCCACCCACGAGTGACAGCTGAACTGGACTTGGCATCCTTGGTGTAGTGATGGGGTACCGAGGCACCAAGGTTAACAGCAGCACAAAGTGCAGTTGTTCAGAAGTAAAAGCCAACTCCTGGCTGGCATCGTCCCTAGGTAAATACAGAGAGAGACAGGCTGAAACAAGTGAGGACAACAGGCTGTTTTCAACAGTTTGGAGGTGTTTTTGGCTGTTCCTGGTTGTTTGTTTCTCTTCTTTTTCTCTTTCTTTTGCTGGTTGATCTTTCTGGTTGTTTCCCTCCTCCTCAAAGCCGACATCAAAAAAGAAGTTGTTTCACAAATCCCAGTTACTCAGCCCTTCTGTCTAGTTGCTAAATGCATCGTGAAGTTTGAGGGCTCATGAGGAAATAATCCCTCAAGACGTAAAGCAGTCGGTAGGCAAAGAGCCTGCCCTTAGGTGAGAACAAGGAAGAGAGCTGAGAGCCGCCTGCCAAGAAAAATGCCGGTGGAGCCTTACAGTAAGGCTGGGAAACTCGGGTACAGTAACTTACAGAGAGAGTTTCTTTCCTTTATACTCTTCCACAGGAATATTCATGTTGTAGGCTAATGGAGGGGGAAGTTGCAGAGCTGGGTCTTTGTGACATGGACAGAAAGTCACGGTGCGCCATGTTGTTCCACATTGGTTTTCCTGTTGGCACCTCTGTGTTTGTTGCTTGGGAGAAGCCCTGTAGCATCTTAGAATCGTTTAGGTTGGAATAGACCATCGGGTAATACAAGAGACGAGTAGGGAGAAACAGAGGGAAGACGGGACAGAGTTGGTGAGACTGTAGCAGTCATCATAGACTCATCAGGGATTGGAAGGGACCTTGAAAGATCATCCAGTCCAATCCCCTTGTCAGAGCAGGATCACCTAGACCAAGTCTCACGTAATCAAGGTGAGAGGTAGCTGAGGAATGGGAACGATGGTTTTGTCTGTGCTGGCCAAAGGAATCAGATGGCTCATAGAACCATAGAATTGTTTACGTTGGAAAAGACCTCAGTGAGTCCAGTCGTAAACCATTAACTTGGTTCTGTGTGTGACTTGGTCTAGGGGATCCTGCTCTGGCAGGGGGATTGGATGATCTTTCGAGGTCTCTTCCAACCCCTGATCTTCTGTGATTCTGTGACTAAGCCCACTGATGGAGCCAGGCTCTTTTCGGTGGCATCTAATGAGAGGACAATGGGCAGTGAGTGTTAGCTGGAACATAGGAGGTTCCACATCAATCTGAGAAGGAAGTTCTTGGTGAGGGTGACAGAGCCCTGGAAGGAGCTGCCCAGGAGGGATTGTGGAGTCTCCTTCTCTGGAGGTGTTTAAAACCCACCTGTCCATGTTCCTGTGAGACTTGATCTAGGGGATCCTGCTCTGGCGGGGGGATTGGACTGGATGATCTTTCAAGGTCCCTTCCAACCCCTAATGACTGGACCTAGGGGATCCTGCTCTGGCAGGGGGATTGGACTGGATGAAATTTCAAGATCCCTTCCAGTCCTTAATGTTCTGTGAATTCCTAGCAGTGATGTATTGCTGATAACATCTGCCACAGGGATGCTCTTAGGCAGCATATTCTCTTAACTGGGCTCTCTCTGGAGTACGTGGTGGCACCGATGCTTCCCATGGGCACCATGGTCTTAATTCCATTAGGAAAACCATTTGTTGTCTCCTTTCATACCAGCATTCAGCATTTACAGAAGGCTGGCAGAGATTCCCAAGGAATAAATCAAAGGATCCATCTTTAATACCTACAGAATTAAATGTGTCTACCGGATCCAGTCAGTACAGTTGAACTGACATCTCTTTTTTGGGGGGGGGCCGTGTAGTCCGTGTGACCTACGCTGTTTGGTTTTGGTCTTGAAAACTGCCTCCACCGTGCAGCAGCCCGGAGTTCCGAAAGGCCCCGCAGGATCCGTGGTGCATGTTTTAACACGTTTTCCTTTCACTTGTGGCGCAGGCTCGTTGCGCACGCTTGTGCAGAAGTCCATCGTTTCAAACCCGCTCCTGCAGCTGCGCGAGATGCACTCGCTTAGGCTGAAACACGCAGCAGCAGCAGCCTAATTTCTCTCCAGATATGCTCAGTCGAGTAGTTTTTCACAGCAGTTAGCTAACACTTCAAGCTCTAACAGTGCCCCTGAGCCACAAAAGACATTTGCATGGGAGAAATGTTTTGAATCTATTTAAACCTCAGCTCAGAGCTAAAGAGTCGCTCTCATGTCTTTGTTGACTAACAAGAAGTGAGCTCGTTCGGGCTGTGATCGACAGATGCCAGAGCTTAGGGGTTGATGCGGTTGTGGATTTGTTTCATGCACTGTGTTTTAAAGGCTGGGACTGGAGCTTCAGCAAGGCAGCAGTCAGCGGGGCTGTGCGAGAGCACACGATGTAGATTACTGCTGGCAGCCACCGAGGCAGAATTAGTCAGGAAATAATCCACGATGCATTTGATCAGGCGCTGGCTGCTTTAATAATTTATATTATCCCTTATTAGCAGAGTCTCGTGTTTACTTTGGGGCTGCCAAAACAAGATGAAAGGCTGCCTGCACGGAGATACAAGATGCGGAGCTCCGAGCGTCTGCCTTTGCGTCGCGGCCGATGGTTTCCTTTCCTTGTCTCATTTTGATGAACAGAGTGTGAAATCTCGGAGCGCCTTTTGCCTCCTTGCTGTCCTTCCTAGTGAGAGTAGCCAGGGGGATTGGACTAGATGATCTCTCAAGGTCCCTTCCAGTCCCTAATGATTCTATGATTCCTTATTAACAAGTCTGCTGAAGGGTTTATGGCCCATTAAGGCTTCAGTTAGTACAAGCATGTCTTTATGGAAACTTCTCTCCTTCTCTGGAGGTGTTTAAAACCCACCTGGACATGTTCCTGTGCGACTTGGTCATAGAATCACAGAATCACAGACCATTAGGGATTGGAAGGGACCTTGGAAGATCATCCTCCCATCCCCCTGCCACAGCAGGATCCCCTAGATCCAGTCATTAGGGGTTGGAAGGGACCTCGAAAGACCATCCAGTCCCATCCCCCCTGCCACAGCAGGGCCCCCTAGATGAAATGCAGGTCTTCAATAGCCCATCATAGTCGTCAATGATCTTGCATCACAACGCTACAGACAGCTCCTCCTGCAAAAACTGTCTTTCCCTGAGGAAGTTTCAGGGGGGCTCCACATGAGGAGGCAGAACGTTAGCACAGAGGGATTAATCCTGACACACGTAGCCAAGCAAAGAACCGGCTGCTCTTCACACCACTTGACTTCCTTAAGCCTAACAGCCATCAGGAGACTGTGTTCATGCCACCTCCCCTCATGCACGAGAGCGGGGCTGAGCTGTGGAAGCACCCGGAGACTAAACACAAACACAGAAGACACAACCAGCCCAAACAGAAACCAAGCGAAAGCCAAACCAAAACAACCACCCGACACAGTGTTTCAGCTGAACTCCAAACACACACCGGAGGTTTTCAGAAGATACTCGAGAAGACACAGGCTCCCTCGAGGAGGGCGACTGCTGGGAGGAACCCCTGGCATTTCCCACCTCAGTTTTAGCAGAGCAGTTCCTGCAGCTTGAGCTTAAAGCAACCAGAAACAAAGCCCAGCAATTAAAACACTGACTGGTGGTGGCCTGGGGATGGGTATTTAGCACCTAAGTTAAATGCAACAGAGGAAAGGAGGGCAGAAATTCCACCTCAGACACGTGGGGTCGAAGGATGCTCTGCCTGACGGGGCGAGCGTAGCTCCTTACAGCAAGACAACAAGTGGGCTGCAACGAGGTAACGTTGGTGCTGAGGTAGCTGAAAATTAACTTTCTTACTCCCACAGCCCAACAGAGATGGATCAGTGTGAAGTCTGTTGCTCCTGATTTACTTTGCTGTGGTGCAGGCAGCGCCAGGAGGCACCTTAGTGCTTTACTCTATTGCTCAAACCACCGGCCACCTCGTGCAACAGATGTGGCTGCTCGGTTTGGACTCGGAGAGACAGAGCACTGCTATCCCAGGCGTCCCCCACAAACCATGGTGGGCAGGATGCTCTTTAAAGCCGAGACACTACTGAGTCAAAAGGTATCAACTTATGTCGTCAGCCTGGGCTGCAGAAAACTCCAAGGTAGGTTCAGGCTGGCCATCAGGAAGAAATTCTTCCCAGAGAGAGTGGTCAGGCCCTGGGCTGGGCTGCGTCCCCATCCCTGGATGAGTTTAAAAGTCACCGAGATGTGGTGTTGGGGGGATCTCGTTTAGGGGTGACCTGGTAGAGTGGGGCTGATGGTTGGACTCAGTGATCCCAGGGGTCTCTTCCAACCTGTGATCGTGTGAAGAGCGATCTGTTCCTCAGCCAAACGCTTCCAACCGTAGTCAGTTGTCAGCACAAACAATGAACAGAGTCACCATTTCGGTAGCAGCTCTGCACCCCCTGCACACCGACCAAAGCTGAGAGAGAACTTCAACCGTGTCTTTTCGGTTGGATCAAGCACAGCAGAGGAGCAACAGCCACAGAGTCTCTTTCCAAACAGATCTAAAACCCTGAAGCACTGGTGAGGTGGGAAGGGTCGCAGCAGCCCGGCTGTCTGGAGGGAAAGCAAAGCTGCTCAGGCACTTCAGGGTGATTCTTTCAGGGCAATTGACTTGGTCTAGGGGATCCTGCTGTGGCAGGAGGATTGGACTAGATGATCTCTCAAGGTCCCTTCCAATCCCTAGTTTTCTGGGATTCTTCTTTCATAGTTCTTCTCGTTTTAGCTGCTCCCTCACTGCTAGGAGAAACAGGCGAAACCAGAACCCTGAGCGATCTCACATCCCCGCTTTTGGTCGCCGAGTGTCAGGAGAGATACAGAAATAACACAGAGGCTGGCGGGAGAGCCGGCGTGACGGCACCGGCCCCAAATTAGCTGTAATTAATGACTCACCTTCATCACATCTAGGAATCCTTGTGACTGTCAGGAAAAGCAGAGCTAAATCAGATCAGCCTTGCCTGCAGGGTAGGCAGAGGGAGCAACCTCCTGATTAGCGGGCTTGCTGGTTGTCAACACACAGAGGAGTGCAGCAGGGGGTTAATGAACAGATCTGGAGAGCAGCTCTGCTGAGCACAGGAGGAGAGCGAGAACCACGCACATTGGAATTATTGGTACTAAATGTGTTTTCAATTTCCATCGAATATTTTGAACCACTTCTGCTAATTCTCAAGCACAAATAGCTCACATTTCACACTGCTCCACTTCCTGAGAAGAGGGACTTGAGGCTGTTGGTAGATGAGAAGCTCAGCATGAGCCAGCAATCACAGAACATTTAGGATTGGGACCTCAGAAGATCTTCCAGTCCCATCCCCCTGCCACAGCAGGATCCCCCAGATCCAGTCGCACAGGAACGTGGTCAGGTGGGTTTTAAACATCTCCAGAGAAGGAGACTCCACAACCCCCCTGGGCAGCCCCTGCCAGGGCTCTGTCACTCTCACTGGGA
>JAOXOE010000343.1:1310209-1339729 GCA_028565055.1 Phoeniculus purpureus | reverse complement strand
CCCAGCTCCCTCAGCCTTTCCTCATCAGGGAGATGCTCCCCTCCCTTCATCATCTCTGTGGCTCTGCGCTGGGCTCTGTCCAGCAGCTCTGTGTCCTTCTGGAGCTGAGAGGCCCAGAACCAGCCACAATATTCCAGCTGGATCTCACCAGGGCAGAGTAGAGGGAGAGGAGAACCTCTCTTCATCTACTAACCACCCCCCTTATTTCTACTCTTTGTCTCCTGTTTGAAGGCAAATCCTGACGGAGATGCCATGTGTTCTACCTTTCCCCTTCAAGGTCAGGCTGGACAGTCTCAGAAGGGGTCCTGACAAACCAAACCAGAACATCCTTCTGAGAGGAGTTGTTCTGACAGCTTGTTACTGGGTACAACTGATTGTCTGCAACTGATGTGCTGAGAAAAGTAGCCTGGCTGATACTTGGACTTTATAACACCTGTGTGACTTGGTCTAGGTGACCCTGCTCTGGCAGGGGGATTGGACTAGGTGATCTTTCGAGGTCCCTTCCAATCCTTAATGATTCTATGAATAAAATAAGGGTGGCAGCAGGGGATTTAAACCTCTTGAGTTGCCAGTGAGGAGGGAATTGGTCTGTGCAGTTAGCACTGATGGCCCCATGAAGATCTGGGCAGGAAATACCCTCTTGATGAGACCACCAAGCTTGCCAGATGGTCTGGAGCACAAGCCCTGTGAGGAGCAGCTGGGGGAACTGGGGTTGTTTAGCCTAGAGGAAGGGAGGCCTAAGGGAGACCTTGCTCTCTACAAGTCCCTGAAAGGAGGTTGGAGCAAGGAGGGTGACAGCTTCTTCTCCCAAGGGGCAGATGATAGGATGAGAGGAAATGGCTGCAAGCTACACCAGGGAAGATTTAAGTAGGATGTTGGGAAGAATTTCTTCACTGAAAGGGTTATCAAACATGGGAACAGGCTGCCTGGGGTGGTGATGGAGTCCCCATCCCCGCAGAGATTTAAACTACCTGTGGACCTGATGCATAGGGACATGACTTAGTGTAACCTGGCAGTGCTGATTGAAGGTTGGACTTGATGAGGTCTCCTCCAACAAAACATATTCTGGGTGTTAGCCAGTGGACTGTGGAGCTTTTCTATGCTAATGGTAACAAGATGATAGATATAGTTCTTCTAAGACTTCAAAGGAAGCAAATGAAAGGGAAAAAGTTCAACTCTATCAGAATTCACCCAAATACCAGCGTGTCAGCTCCTGAAGAGGGTGTGTGGTGTGACCTGCACAGGCAGGTGCTGCTTAGAAGACTGGAGCATGGCAGGTGTACTGGTTTCCCATTAAGCAATTAAAACTGAAGGTTAAAGTGAAGCTTTCTCTAAACAAGAAGGGGATTGGGAGATGATGCCTCTGCTGACAGGAGGTTTCTTTCTTTTGAGACATCACTCATTAGAAGGTGAGAGGAAAGGCCACGACAGCAGAGTGTTTTCACCCTCTGCTTCTTCGGAGGTGGTACCTCAGAAGTCTGTAAGAGCCTTGAGTGATCCACAAGTTCCAACTTGTGGATCACAGCTGGGAGTTCCTTTCTGGGGTTGGAGCTCCTTTCTTCCCCTCAGACTTGAAGACAATCTAAATGTCTGCTCTATTACCTGTAGCTGTGGGGATGCTGGAGAGCAAATTACGTCTAGCTGGAGTGCGGTGAGGCCACAAACTCATCCAGCATTTAGCGAAAGGATGTTGTGGTGGAGGCAGAAGCTGAGGGTTCAGCCTGGGGAAGGGGCCACAACCCCAGAGCTGTGGCAGATTGGTGTCACAGCTTCTGTAATTGACTGTGCTGTGTGCCCGGGTCTTCCGCTGAGCTTAGAATGGTCTACCCCTAACTACTGGGTCTCACAGAAGAAATCACTTTGGTGCCTGTTGGTTTACCCTGTGGAGAGCTCGGAGAGCCTTTCTGTCTTGTTTGCTGACTCCACCAGTCCTCCTGGTGTCGCTGCCTTGTCTCAGACCACTCAGTGACTCAGTCCCAGTCATGGACTTGTGCCGTGAATTGAGCGTGTGACTAGAACAGCACCTTGGCCACTTCGTGTGTGTTCAGCTGGACTTCATGAAGGTCCATTGAGTAAAGTGACCACAACTTTACTAATTCAAATATACCTTTTTAACATAAAGACGTGTTTAAATTATCGAGCCTGGGTGTAAATGTTGGGGGTTTGGGTTGGGATTTTCTTACTAATCATGGAATGGCTACGGTTGGAAGGGACCTTAAAGATCCTTAGTTCCAAACACCCCCTGCACAGGCACTAGAGTAGGTTACTCAGGGCCCCAGCCAACCTGCAACCAGGTTGAAGAGGAGGGCAACAAAGCTGGGGAAGGGCCTGGGGAATCAATCTGATGAGAAGTGATTGGGAGAGTTGGGGCTGTTTAATTTGAGGAAGAGGAGGCTGAGGGGAGACCTGATTGCTTGCTACAGCTATCCGAAAGGCCATTGTAGAGATATTGGTGCTGGTGTCTTCTCACAGGTTATTCTTCCTGGAAAGAGTGGTCAGGCACTGGTCAAGCCATCAGGAAGCAATTCTTCCTGGAGAGCGTGGCCTACTGCCAGGGATGGGGCAGCCACAACTGCCTTGGGCAGCCTGTTCCAGCATCTCGCCACCCTCACAGCAAAGAATTGCTTCCTCATGACCAACCTCAGTCTCTCCTATTCAAGTCTAGAACCCTTTCCCCTTGTCCTCTCGCTACCACCCCTGTCAAAAGCCCTCCTCCAACTTTCTTGTAGCTCCCTTCAGAGATTGGAAAGCTGCTAGAAGGTGACCTGGGACCCTCCTCTTCCCCAGGCTGAACAACCCCACCTCGCTCATCCTGTCCTCCCAGGAGAAGTGCTGCAGCCCTCTGACCTTTTCATAAGGTGCCCATGTAAAAGGAGTTGGGGCAAATACAATAAGCAAAAATAAACCCTTTGCATTAGCAGGTTTGAGGGTGGCTTTTTAAAACCAATCATATCTACGTCTTTTAGAGCTTAATCTGTGCCACAGTTTCTGCTTGCGGTTTCCTCACGGACTTGCCTTGTGCCCCTTTATCTCCGCAGACGTTATTTTTTGCTGCGTTCAACTTCTCGTTGCAGTTGCTTTCCCTGCCTTCCTTTTTTTTCTACCATTTTATTTGCTTTTCTTATTTCAGTGCTGGAAATGGAGCTGAATGCGTTGGACCAGCAGGCGAGTTCCTGTGGCTGGGCTCATTTTTATGACAGTCGTTTTGACAGTGTAATTTCTACAACAATTAACATTCCTCCAGGCTGAGAATAGCTCTAATGGAAGTCTGTCTGTGAGCTGAGAGCAGCAGAAGTGGTCTGGGAGCAGAGAGCTTAAACAGAGAGGTTAAACAGGTCAAATGAGAAGAAACAGTCAGTTGGAAGAAATGAATAGTATGGGGGATTAGAAGAAGGGATGGAGCTTAACGGCCAGGTTGTGCAGTGAGGTGGTTACTTACGTGCAGATAACTACTCTCTGTTTTGACCCTAATACTCACAAGTTTGGGGTTGTCTCTGCTCAAAACATTATCCTATAGAAAGACAAGTCTGATTCCTTGCGTGTTGCCTTTCCCTCATAGCTCTGCCTTGGTGAGCGTCTGCTGTTCTCCAGAGGGATTGTGTTCACTGAAGAAAGTAGCAGAGACTGTGGCTACTGGTCTGTAATCTGCCCATTGCCCACTCACAGGTGCCTAAAAAATTTCAGTCACAACAATCCCCCGCGATGCTGTAGGGTGGCTGGAGAGCAGTCTGGCAGAAAAAGACCTGGGGGTTCTAATTGAAAAGAGGCTGAAGATGAGCCAGCAGGGTGCCCAAGTAGCCAAGAAGGCCAGTAGCATCCTGGCCTGGATTAGAAACTGTGTGTCCAGCAGGAGTAGGGAGGTGATTGTCCTCCTGTACGCAGCACTGGGGAGGCTGCACCTCGAGTACTGAGGTCCAGTTTTGGGCTCCTCAGTACAAGGGAGACATCGAGGTGCTGGAGAGAGTGCAGAGGAGGGCAACGAAGCTGGGGAAGGGCCTGGAGAATCAATCTGATGGGGAGACATTGAGAGAGTTTGGGCTGTTTAGTTTGAGGAAGAGGAGGCTGAGGGGAGACCTCATCGCTCTCTACAGCTATCTGAAATGACACTGTAGAGATGTTGGTGCTGGGCTCTTCTCACAGGTCATTAGTGACAGGAGCAGAGGGAAGGGCTTCCAGCTCCACCAAGGGAGGTTTAGACTGGCCATCAGGAAAAAATTCTTCCCAGAAAGAGTGGTCAGGCCCTGGACTGGGCTGCCCAGGGTGGTGTTTGAATCCCCATCCCTGGGTGAGCTTAAAAGTTGCTTAGAGGTAGTGTTGGGGGATGTGGTTTAGGGGTGACCGTGTAGAGTGGGGTTGATGGTTGGACTCACTGATCCCCAGGATCTTTTCCAACCCGAATGTGGTGTCTTTGAATCATAGAGTCATAGAATCAAATGTTATCAGCTTGTTTTGCCTTTGCCCTGCACGACCTGAGGACAAGATCAGAGAGATGAAATGTCATGCTGACCTGTGCTTGTCTCTGAAATATTTTTGACTTCCTGAATTCATCATCTTTATCTACTGAGGCAGGTTTCTTGTCTGTGACAGTGAGGCACGTTTTCCACCATGCAAATGAACGCAGTGGAGGAGCCCCCTGACTGAGAATAGTTCTGCTGTCTGTGGCTTGAAAAATGGCAGTAAGCTGAATGCTTCTGGTAGGGCTTGTAGTTGAAACACATTAGCGGGGGTTCCAGGAAGGTGCAAAGCTGACACGTGCTTCACATTGATTTGTTCCTCACAGGAGGAGGGAGCCAGGCTCTGCTCAGGGGCACCCAATGATAGGACAAAAGGCACTTGGTGTGAGCTGGAACAGAGGAGGGTCCACATCAGTGTGAGAAGGACCTTCTTCCTAGTGAGGGTGACAGAGCCCTGGAAGGGGCTGCTCGGGGCGGTTGTGGAGTCTCCCTCTCTGGAGATGTTTCAAACCCACCTGGACATGTTCCTGTGTGACTGGATCTAGGGCACCCTGTTGTGGCAGGGGGATTGGACTGGATGATCTCTTGAGGTCCCTTCCAATCCCTAATGTTCTGTGATTCTGTGAATTCTCCATGTTTAAATATAACAGGATAAACCGAATGTAAATGTGCGCTGTGTGTGACAGTGAGGGCTGGATGGGATTCCCTGATTTCCCTCTGAGTGGAGCTCTGTGGAGTCCAGTGGGAGTTTTGCACAGGATGTTCAGGGCTGCTGCAGCAGATCGTCTCACTGGGATGTAATGGGACTTCTTTTCTCTAGTGAAGAGAATCAAGAACTCGTTTCTCTTCTAAAATCCACTGAACTTTTACTGGTTTGAGATTCTATGCCAATGGCTTACTTGGAGTCCTGTGTCCAGTTCTGGAGTCCCCAGCATCAGCAGGACACAGAGCTCCTGGAAGGTGTCCATAGGAGAGCAACTCAAATGCTCAGAGGGCTGGAGCTCCTTCCCTAGGAGGACAGGCTGAGTAACTTGGGGTTGTTCAGCCTGGAGAAGAGGAGGCTCCTAGGTGATCTTTGAGCAACTTTCCAATCTCTGAAGGGGGCTACAAGAGAGCTGGGGGAGGGCTTTTGACAGGGTGGTAGTGAGAGGACAAGGGGAAAGGGTTCCGGACTTGAAGAGGGGAGGCTGAAGTTGAACATGAGGAAGCAATTCTTTGCTGTGAGGGTGCTGAGATGCTGGAACAGGTTGCCCAAGGCAGTTGTGGCTGCTCCATCGCTGGCAGTGTTGAAGGGCAGGTTGGCTGGGGCCCTGAGTAACCTGCTCTAGAGAAGGTGTCTCTGCCTGTGCAGTGGGGTTGGAATAAGATGATCTTTCATGTCCTTTCAACCCCAGCCCTTCTATGACTTTGTGCAGAAACATCTTTCCTTGTCTCATTATGTGGAATGATAATGAGTAATGAGGAAATGGCTTCATAGGTGATAAAGGACATCGCGAGAAGCCCTGCTGTGAGTTAACTGTAAGTTAAATTGTGTTCAAATCATCAGCTTTGTGCATAGCTCTCCTGCTGTGCTCCATCCTTCCTTCCTCCATTCTCTGCTTTCTGATAGGCTTTGCAGCCCGTGCTTTGCCAAGAAAGCATAAAGCATTGGAAGGCAAACGGGAGTTAATTGTATTTGATAGTGGGGCAGGAAGGGGGAAGGGCAACACGGTTTTAATATCAAAAGGCAGTCCTGGTTCTGAATATACTTCTGAATATTCAAAGTTCATTTCATTACAGCAATGTCCAAACCCACTCCTTCAGAAATATTGATCACCTTGGGAAAGGATCGTGATGCTGTTTTATTTTCATTTCTTTTCTCCCTTGAAATGGGAACCATGCAAAATCCTTTCTTTCCCTTGTCTTGTGTCTCACCCTCCTCCCTTTGCCCTCTAAACAACTGATAACGTGCTAAACTCTCAGGTTTAGCTTTTCCTGCTCTAGATTACATTAAGCTCTGCCTGCAGTGACTTTGAGGGGGAAAAAACTCTTGCAGGTCTTCATCTCTCCTGGTGCTCTGGAGTGGTGGCAGGTCCAGGCACACTGCAGCTGGGCACTCAGCCTGCTCTCTTGCTCTTTCAGCAAGGCTGGTGTGCTCTTGTCAGATTCATGGCTGCAGCACGTTGTACCTTGCAAACTACAAGTCCCTGTCTCTAAATCCCCTTATAGAATCATCCCGGCTGGAAAGGACCTCCAGGATCATCAAGCCCAGCCCTCATCCCAACAGCTCCCCAACCCCTAGACCACGGCCTCAAGCGCTCTAGCTACTCGTACTTTAAACACCTCCAGGGATGGGGTGTTTACTGTGGTGCCCAGAACTGGACCCACTACTCAAGGTTGGATCTCAGCCACGATCTTTCTGCATCATGCACCAGCCTGGCTTTGGCTGCTGCCTACTGCAAACCCAGGAGTTGAGGCAAGTTTGGGGATCAGTTTGGGGAGATTGTACCCATCCTCCAAGCTCCTCGTCTTGCCAGGGAAGCTGGTAGGAACCAGAGCATGAGGGCCTGTTGTTCCTCACCAGCTATGTCAATCTGTTGTTATTTTGTGCAACGTTTTTGTTCAGCTGGTGAGGATTTCTGTTTTAATTATTATTTTACTTGTTGATTGGATGAATGAGATTCTTGTCAGAAAATAACCAGCTGGAATTGGGGACTTGGGAATGGAGTTAAATAGCAATATATTGTTATAATAATACCCGAGAAAATTTCCAAGCATGATCTGAATGCAAGTCTTCATTTTCTTTTGCTACGGGTCAGAGCAGTGTAAACTGCCCCTTTCATCTGTGTGGTGCTGGGTTCTGAGACAGAAATGCCTGGCATTTAATATTTGGGATCGGATTTTAACTGTTTCTCTGCTGAGAAGTAAGAAGTTTGTAAATAACGGCTATTTTGGTGATGACACGTTGGATACTCCAGTCTCAGAAGTTACAAGGTTCTTGGCAGCCACCTCTGGCAACTTCTGCTCTAGCGATGCAGCTCAGAGCAGTAGGTGACCATCAGGATGGCAGAGGTTAAGCACAATTTGGTCAGATTATATGACGTGAAAGGCATCGTAGAGAAGCTGTTTGAATTGTCGTGGTGTTCAGCGGGAAGATCTAATGATAGGTCAAGAGGTGATGGGTGTGAGCTGGAACACAGGAGGTCCCACATCCATATGAGAACGAACTTGTTGCCAGTTGAGGGTGACAGAACACTGGAAGGGGCTGCCCAGGGGGGTTGCGGAGTCTCCTTCTCTGGAGGTGTTTCAAACCTGCCTGGCCATGTTCCTGTGCAACTGGATGTAGGGGATCCTGCTGTGGCAGGGGCATTGGACTGGACGATCTTTCGAGGTCCCTTCCAATCCCTAATGACTGGATCTAGGGGATCCTGCTGTGGCAGGGGGATTGGACTGGACGATCTTTCGAGGTCCCTTCCAATCCCTAAAGTTCTGTGATTGTGTGATACTTACAATATCTTACTTAAAACCAGAACAAACCCCACCACAGACATTTAGCTGGTTACTTGTGGAGACTCTGCAACCCTTCAGCTGACACAGAGATGCTAGTTCTTCTATTCTGATGGATTTAGCAACCTATACTTGGTGAACTTTCACGTGAAGGTATATATTTGGGATTTTTTCAGGTCCTTAGGCTTTCTCCTTCATCCCAAACCCTGATTTTATGTTGAGCTTTGAGCTAAGGGCATAAATAACAGGTATTTTCTCTTTGCTCCTGGAGGACGTGGCCCAGCAAGTCAGTTTTGGTGGTATTTTTTCTCTGTGATAGGGCATGACTAGATGATCTTTTGAGGTCCCTTCCAATTCCTAATGATTCTATGAAGGGATTCCTGCTGCCTGTATTCCTCCTCCAGTAAGGGATGACAAGGGGTCACAGCATGAAATAGGGCAGTGGGGTGACTGTCATAATGTGTATGGGCTTTGGATTGATGTGACCCAGATTCATATGGTTTGCCTCCTCCTCTATTGTGTTCCTCAGTGGTGAGGTGAGATACAGACCATCTTCCCTCCTGAGACGCCCATGGCTGTCATTGCTGATGTTTTATATGGTCTTCATTAAGGAAAAATCCCTGAAACCTCCTGTCCTGCCACACCATGCCCACCCTTCCCACCTCTGACCCAACCCACAACCAAACAAAACGAACCCCTGCAGGCTGTGGCTGTTAGATGAGGTTGTTTAGCTTGGATGTCGGGAAGCCCTTCCTCATGGAAAGGGTGATCAGAGCCTGGACTGGACTGCCCTGGAGGTGCTGAAGGACAGCCTGGCTGTGGCCCTTAGTGCCCTGGTCTGGCCGCTGGAGTGATGTTAGGTCCTGGGCAGGGCTGGATGATCTCAGAGGTCTTTTCCAGCCTCAATCGTTCTGTGAAAGAGCTGTAAGTCATTTCCTAGTGTTCTCCAGGGTCTAGGAAGTTCCTGCAGTTCTCCTTGCTGCGTATGGCTGACAACTGTGTCTCAAATTACTTTGGCAGCCTTTTGAAAAGAAGACTTGAGCATCTATGATCAGTCCAGTATCATTTTTTCCCCTTTATAGATAAAAGTATTAAGTGATGCTAACTGCTGGTTGCCTGGATAGTAGAGCTTACGCAGAGATGAGGATTTACTCTTCAGTATCGCAGCCGTGTATCTCGGTTTAATTATTCAGTTAGCTCCTTCTTGAAATAATAAACTCATGGCTGCATAGGCAAAATAAAGTGAAGAAGTCTATCTGGTCATCTTGAGTCTTTGATAAAGCTGGTACTGCCTTGAATCTGTTCAAAGTAACAGCATTCTCTTCTCCCATTTGCAGAGATGATGATGAACCTTAAATCAGATCACTCAGAATTAGATACCTGAAGCCAGGCAGACTTTCAGACCCACGTTTCTTAGATAAATGGAAGATGCATTGCGGTTATCTAATGCATTTTCATGAACTCCTGTGTTCTGAGATGTATTAGAGTTGATTTGTGTGTGTGTGTGGGGGGATTGCTTTCACAAAAATGAGGCAAAAAGCATGGCCTGTAGTTTGCTGCTGGAATTTAGAGCTAATTCAAGAAATCGTGGGTCCAAACTAAGAGGAAACATCAAGTTCAGCCGATTAAACTGCTCTGCTCTGTTTTGGTGCCCATTCGTTTTATTTTTATCTCTTGAGAAGCAGAGCAGGCATCTCAAATTATTCTTCCAGAGCTTGCTGAGACTTCTGGCTTTTGTTGTTCACACCAGCTGCTGGCAGATCCGAAGGGGGGGGTGTGTGTGTGTATGTGTGTGCCTGTGCATGCTCGAAGAAGCTGTTACAGATATTGGTGACAGCCAGGCTTTGAGATGTCCTTTTGCAGCCAGCAAAAAGTGCATGGAGGAGAGTTACTGTGAACCACAGTTGGGGCTGGTTAGTCTGGAGAAAGGGAGGCTGAGCGGGGAGACCTTATTGCTGTCTGCAACTACCTGAAAGGAGAGCGTAGAGAGGTGGGGGTTGGTCTCTTCTCACAAGGAACAAGTGATAGGACAAGAGGAAATGCCCTCAAGTTGCCCCAGGGGAAGTTTGGGTTAAGCCTGAGGAAAATCTTCTTCTTGGAAGGAGTCCTCAAGCCTTGCAACAGGCTGCCCAGAGAGAGGGTTGAATCACCATCCCTGGACCTGTTTCACAGTCATGGACATCTGGAGCTCAGGGACAGGGTTTAGTGGTGGCCTTGAGACAGCTGGGCTAATGGTTGGACTTGATGACCTTGAAAGTCTTTTCTTACTCAGATTCTATGAAAGTCATTCATTTTAGCAGTTGCTTAAATATGTTGATATTTGCTTCTAGCAGAGTGTTATGTTTTCCTCATCATCCCATCTTCTTTCAGCTTCGGTCTTGCTCACTCTTTGTACACTTGTCCTAGTTTTTCAGACAACTGGTAGTAGTAAGAGGGGTCTGATAATGATCAAGCTGAGATCCCCGGTGCCATGGCATAGCGGAGGGTAGACCTTGTCCAGCTGTTGTGATCCTGACCTTTCAGACTCTTACTCTATATGTCCCACCCCATCAATGTCCCCCTCTATAGCAGGGATCGTGCTTGTGAGGTCAACACCATATCACCACAGTTGTCTGTCTATAGCTGGAAGCAGGGACTGTAAAACTCCTCTGAAGCCATTTCTGTTCTTGGATATGCTAAGGATCTTGTCCTTGTGTGCTGCCTGCCTTCGCCGCTCTGCGCCTGTCTCTAACCCTATTCATTCATTCACGGTTTCCAAACCCTCTCGGTATGTAGGTAGGGCCAGCATTCCATCCTATCTGTAAAGATGCTGACCTAGCATCAAATGGAAGATTCTGATGAAGTGATAAATGTTTCAAGCCCCTGGCCTCTTATCTGTGCTCTTAGTTTTCCTTTCCTTATTTTTTTTCCCCCCTGTTTAAAATGCTCCTCAAACTTTTTAAGTGATTGAAAAACTTTCCAGATCTGATAACTGCAAAGATTTCAAGTGAAACTTTTGGCTCCTATCCCAGCGTGAGATCATACAGAGCGATATTAGCTACGTTTGGACCGTAGTTTGGAAGGAAAATGAAAACACGTTGCTGGTGGGACCTCTTTAGCTATCTTTCCAGCTCTGCCGGGCAAATGCTTTCTCATCGCTTAACGTCTGCGTCTGATTTTCAAGCTTTCCACAGATCCATGTGTATATCTGTGTGTTTTCTCCTCTAATAATGTACTGCATTTATACTGCCTTTATCTTTTCCTCAGAACCCTCCTTGGGGTTGGTTTTTATTTATAGAAAGGTTTGAAAATCTGGTGGTGCTGAGAACTCACTATAGAATCATTGAGTTGGAAGAGACCTCCAAAGGTCATCTAGTCCAACTCCCCTACAACAAGCAGGGCCATCACTCACCAGACCAGATTGCCCAGAGCCCCATCCAGCCTGACCTTGAATTGCTTCGGGGATGGAGCCTCTAGGCAGCCTGTTCCAGGGATCCTCCACCCTCAGATACATCATCTTTTTCCTCATGTCCAGCCTCAATCTGCCCTTTCACGACTTCAAGCCATGATCCCTTGTTCTATCATTCCCTGCCCTTGTGAACAGTCTTCCCCAGCCTTCTGAGAGCATCTTTCAGGGGTTGGAGGTCACTCCCCCTGGAGCCTTCCCTGCTTCAGGCAGAACCACCCCAACTCTCTTAGCCTGTCTTCATAAGAGAGGTGCTCCAGCCCTCTGAGCATTTTCATAGCCCAGGTACTGAAGCCCTCTTTCTGTTCCAGAAGTAACTGAAACCAAAATAAAGCTGGGCTGTCTCTTCTTTAGCCTTTCTGTGAAAGCAACAGTCTTGTACCTGTGTGAGTACCTAGGATGGCTTCGTGTGTGTCACCTGCTTGTCCTAGAGCTTTCCTGTACAGCAGTGAAAGAAGATAAGTCATCCCTTACATGCTGCCTTTAGGTTGCTGAACAGGGCTGAGCATCAAGGTTGCAAAACCAAGCAACTGGAGGCCAGAAAACTCTGCAATTAAAGCGACTGGCTCATCCTCTTGGTAAATACTCACTTTGATTGCCTTTAATTAGAGGATTGCATACTATTGTGTGGTTTTTTTTCCCCTCCAAGGCCCACATATCGTTGAGCACACAGCATTGGCTAACGCTTAATGAGTGGGTAGGTTGTTGATGTTTTGTTTCTCACCATCTCTCGTATGGCCCTATTTACCGTGTGGTTGGCAGATGGCTCAGTGAATGCAGAGCTACTTGTTTCCTCATGGCGTCTTCCGTGGGGTTAACACCGCAAAGGGTTACTTCACCACTTATTTTTTTGGGGATATTAATGGGCCATGCAAAATAATAGGATCAGTTACAGCTGGAAGAGACCTTAAAGATCACCAGTTTCAATCTTTTCCCAACCCTATCAGCACCACTAAACTCCATTCCCCAGTGCAACATCTACCCTTCTCTTAAACACCTCCAGGGATGGGGACCCAACCTCCTCCTCTGGGCAAGGCTGTTCCAGTGCCTGACAACCCTTTCAGGAAAGAAATTCCTCCTGACATTCAACCTGAAGCTCCCCTGAGGCAGCTTAAGGCCTTTTCTCCTCATCCTACCACTGGCCACTAGGGACAACAGACCAACCTCCAAATCTCTACAAGCTCCTTTCAAGTAGTTGTATAGAGAACAATAAGGTCTCCCCTCAACCTCCTTTTCTTCACACCAAACAGCCCCACTGAAACCAACTGTTCCTCTTGGAAGAGTTTTATTCTGCTCCAGTGTTGCCCAAAAGAAAGGTGCCAACTGACTTCTGTTTTCCCCTAGGTGTTATGAGCCACCACTAGATTTCTCCTAACACTGACACCGCAGCTCTGGGTCAGGTGTTCCCAAACAAGATCCATGTCACAGGGCCAGTGCTAGCCTAAGTGGGAGGAATTTTCATCTCTAGATGACTGTCAGTGGCTAAGAAATGACCAGAATGACCATGAGAAGGTTCCACATGAATATGAGAAGGAGCTTCTTCCTGGTGAGGGTGGCACAGCACTGGAAGGGGCTGCCCAGCAGGATTTTGGAGGAGCTCTGGAGATGTTTGAAAGCCACTTGGTCATGTTCCTGTGTAATGGGATCTAGGGGTTCCTGCTGTGGCAGGGGGGTTGGACTGGATGATCTTTGGAGGACCCTTCCAATCCCTAATGATTCTGTGATCTCTGAAATGGCAAGAATTTGATGGAGATGTTTGAAACAGCTGTATTTTCCCTTCGTCCCACCAGCTTTTAACCTCTTTCTGTTATTGACTGTGTAGAGGGACATAGAGTTGACATATTGGAAATACTCTTCTGCAAGCAAAGGAAACCACTCAGGACATTTTGTCCAGTGAGCTCAGAGCACCCACTCAGCAACCCACTTTGCAGCATTCATAGTGTATTTCAGACCTGATGGAAAGGAGCAAAGCCTTCAAACCCTACAACAAGCTACAGGAAGAGAACACCCTTCATCTGGTTTCTGTCTCTGAGACCGTGTAAGCTCTTCAGGCTGGAGACGGTGCCTTCCCATGTGCCGATAAAGCATTTCAAGCACCACGTTGGTGTAAACACCAGTGGATGAGGTCATCATATATCAAACAACATAATTAAATCAGTGCTTTCCTCACTGTCTGTCTCTCATTACTGCTGCCTTCTAGGTCACACTGCAGCCTTGAAGATCATGTAAGAACTTGTGCGTTATAACAGCCCTCACAGAAACGTTTGCTTTGAAGTCGATGCTATTCATTTAGGAACTGATCCTCAAGGGAAAAAGAAAAAACCCCTGTAAAATGTGCTCCTGCTCTGCAAAAGCCCTGTAAAAGGGGGAAACACTTTGCATTGATTTTTGTCATAAATTGCCATGCACGAATGTCAGCCCACAGCTTCCGATCACATGAGTGTGATGGGATTTCTTGATTGATTAGAGGTCTGAAAGCAATCGAGTGGATGATGGACGAGACAGGACTGTGTTTCTCAGAGAGCCTGAAGCGTTGGCTGCCAAGTAACCAGACTTTGGGTTCGCGTTTCCCTGCTGCTTTAAGTGCACTCTCTCTAAAACGACACAGGAAATACTTTAAGCAAGGTCCTCTTTCCATGTTTTACAGTCCTGCTGCCCACACTTTAAATCTCCTGCTGTAGCAGCACCTGTGCGTGTTTCACAGCGATAGATCCTGAGGTGTGATTTACAGACAAGCGGGCTATCGATTTCTGCCTGAGCGATAAGGTGCTCTGAAGGCTGAAGTCATAAGCAGAGATGCACGTAAGCCTCGTGCCTCACCAAGTGTGATGCCTTGGGCATGTGTTATTGCTTCCCTGAGCCAGGATTACTGTACACATGTAGCTACAGGAACAGGCTCATGTGGTTTTCCTACCGTACGCTTTCAGGAGACTGGCTAATCCAGGCCAGCGCTCGGAAACAAGGGCTGGTCTGAGATCCAGCTGATTACAAAGCCAGCAGAGAACTTCAGCGTTAAGGTTCTCCCAGATTTGCTGCAAATCATTTGACTCTGGAGCACTTGAGGCCACGGTCTAGGGGTGAGCTGTTGGGACGAGGGCTGCACTTGCAGATCCTGGAGGGTCCTTTCCAGCCAGGATGATTCTTTGAGTCTGTGATGCATCCTGATTCTGCCTTGGCTTTTGGATAGCAGCCTGACCACATGCAAAGGTGCGAGGCTGTCGCTTGACCCGCTCTCTCCCAGTTTTGTTATAAGAGAAAAAGAGATTGAGGGTTTATGTTCTAAAGGTTTTGCTATAAATGGAGATTGTTTTAAAGTGTGGTTTAGTCTTCTGGGGGTTCCTAAACAAATTCCTATTAATTGATGAGTTTACTGGAATTGATGTTGATAAATATGGAAAGGGTGAGAGTCAGGAGGATGGAGCCAGGCTCTGCTCAGTGGAATCTAATGATAGAACAAGGGGCAATGTGTGTGAGCTGGGACAGGAGGTTCCACAACAATCTGAGAAGGACTTCTTCCCAGTGAGGGTGACAGAGCCCTGGAAGGGGCTGCCCAGGGGGGTTGTGGAGTCTCCTTCTCTGGAGACATTTAAAACTGGCCTGGACATGTTCCTGGGTGACTGGATCTAGGTGATGCTGCTGTGGCAGGGAGATCGGCCAGGATGATCTTTCGAGATCCCTTCCAATCCCTAATGACTGGATCTAGGGGATCCTGCTGTGTCAGGGGGATGGTACTGGATGATCCCTTTCCAATCCCTAATGTTCTGTGATTCTATGAATTGACTTGCTCCCTAATACTTACCTGTGTGTCTCGGTGTACAGTAGTGATGGCACAGAACAAGTCAATGCTGTGTGCTTTGGACAGTTAGTTACCAAATCTTACCCCACTAAGCAAAGAGAGAGCAGTGGTAGCTCTTTATATTCTAGGACAGGCCAACCTCAGAAATCAGGCATAGAAGCCAAGTCGTGCATCTTACTCTTAAGAGCCACACTGAGGCTCAAGACCATTGGTCAGCTGGAGCTGCCTCTGGGACTAGTCTGCTCTCCAAAGCACTTCCAGCAATCTGCTGCTGCAAAGATGGGAAGTGGGGGTTAATGATAGGGAAGGACTTGCTGGGTCCTGCTAGAAGTTGGAGTCAGCAGCAGCCCTGCTGAGAAGAGCAGCCCTTCTGGACAAGAAGGAAAGCTGTGGGAGGGCAGAGAAGGCTACTGGCCCCCAGGCTAGAGGTGGAAATCACCTGGCTGCTGCTCAGTAGTGAAATAAGAGCAGGGAGAAAAGGCTGTTATTCTGCCTGAAGACGGGTGCCTTCATGTGGTCCTGGGGTGCAGAGAAGAGTCCCTTCTCCCATGTGTAGTCTGCTCACAGATTCACAGAACATTAGGGATTGGAAGGGACCTTGAAAGATCATCCAGTCTAATCCTCCTGCCACAGCAGGATCCCCTAGATCTAGTCTTTAGGGATTGGAAGGAACCTTGGAAGATCATCCAGTCCAATCCCCCTGCCACAGCAGGTTCCCCTAAATCCAGTCACACAGGAACACGGCCAGGTGGGTTAGAAACGTCTCCAGAGAAGGAGACTCCACAACCCCCCTGGGCAGCCCCATCACAAAATCATAGGATTGTAAGAAAAACTTACTCCTGGTCAGGATGACAGAGCCCTGGCCCAGGCTGCCTAGGGAGGTTCTGGAGACATTCAGAACCTGTCTGAACGTGTTCCTTTGGGATCTGCTGTAGGAGTACTTGCAGTAGCAGGGGGGTTGGATTAGATATTCTCCAGAGGTCCTTCCAACCTCCACCATTCAATACAAGCGTTTCCAGTGCGTTTCCAGTGCCTTTGAAGAAGTAATTTTATGGTGTTGACTTCATGGCTTGTTGACTGGACAGGCATTTGGTAAACCTCTGGAATAAAAAGAATTGACCCTTCTGTCGGCTTCACGCCCTTTTATTTAAAAGTCCCTGTCCGGTTTCTACTATTTCGCTCTGATTCTTTCTCTAAAATAGCCGGAGTTAAACAGAAGTGGTTAAACCCCAATTTTGAGGTGTTATCAAGAGCTGGCTCCCTCCGATAAGGGTCAGGCAGGCTTCACTGGTTCTTTACTATAATCCACTCCCCACTGTGGTTTATCCTCTCCGAATATTGCTCTGCTGTTAGACTTGCTATCATCTCTGGGCAGATGATAGCTTAATACTTGCAAATGACCTCAATATAACAAACAGCAAGCCAGAAAGCCTCTGAAAACATACCCCGATGAGAAGGCAAAGGCAGCGCTGGCAAACTTGTTTTTCTTAGGACAAGTGTGAACAAGTGTTGGATGTAAAATAAAAAACCCCACTGGTTTATCCCCCCCACCATCCCCGTCCCTCCCTTGCTACAGGGGCACAATTCTCATTGCTCTTTGCAGTCATCTAGGTGTGTTGGATGGCAGAACCTGTTTGCTTGTGCACAGCCTAGAGTCAAAGCGATAGACAGCTTTCAGCTGGGAGCAAGCTCGGCTCTGCCTGTACCTGTCTGCACACAGAGAGCCTTAGAAGGGAGCAGAGACACCCATTTTCTCCTCATTACTGCACTACACCGGAGGCAAACGCTGTAATTAAAATGTGCAGTTAGCAGCGGTTTATTCTAACTGCTGCAAATTTCAGTCGTGTTAAGGCTTCCTGCTGCGGGGAGGAGGGCAATGGAGAAGCACAAACAAGGGCTCTCTGGAGGTTGGGTATAGTAGCTCAGCCCCCATTCTCAGTGTGTTCTGTTAAAGCACTTCGGACCAGGACAAGTCATAGAAGTATGGAATAGTTTAGGGTGGAAAAGATCTTCAAGATCAGAGAGTCCAGCTGTTAACCCAACTGTCCCAACCCACTGCTAAACCCTGTCCCTGTGCTCCAGATCTCCACAGCTGTGAAACATGGCCAGGGATGGTGATTCAACCCCCTTCCTGGGCAGCCTGTTCCAAGGCTTGAGGACTCTTTCCACAGAGAAGCTTTCCCTCCTGTCCAACCTAAACTTCCCCTGGTGCAGCTTATGGCCATTTCCTCTTGTCCTATCACTTGTTCCTTGTGAGAAGAGACCTACCCCCACGTCTCCACAGCCTCCTTTCAGGTAGTTGCAGACATCAGTGAGGTATCCTCTCAGCTTCCTTTTCTCCAGACTAACCAACCCTATCTCCCTCAGATGTTCCTCAGAAGGTTTGTCCTCCAGACCCTTCACCAACCTTGTTGCCCTTCCTTGGAGCTGCTCAAGCACTTCTATATGACTTAGCACAAAACATGACTTGCGCTGTGTTGTAAGAGGGTCTAATAGCATCACATTTTTCTGCTGGTCTGGGAGTGGGAGATGTTCTTGACGTGGCTCGCAACAGCCTTTCTGTTGGTGTTGCTCTGATGCCCTGATCCCGCTGGTCTGACGGCAGGAACAGCTCTGAATTTGGATTCCGAGGAAGGTTTGCTCAAGAAATACGCATTTTAATACAGACTTCAGAGAATGGCTTAGTGTATCTTACACCTAGAGTAATGGAAAGTTTGAAAGCAAAAGGTTTTCTGAACAGGTCCAGTTTTCACTTTCAAAATCACGGGATTAGTTTACTTGGGCTGTTTTCTGCTGTAGCGGGGCCGGGTAAACTACAGAATCACAGAACAGTTGAGGCTGGAAAAGCCCTCTGAGATCATCCAGCCCAAGACCTAACATGACCACAGTGGCCACACCAGGGCACTAAGGGCCACAGCCAGGCTGCCCTTCAACACCTCCAGGGATGGGGACTCCACCACTGCCCTGGGCAGTCCAGTCCAGGCTCTGAGCACCCTTCCCATAAGGAAGGGCTTCCTAACATCCAACCTAACCCTCCCCTGGCAGCTTTAGGTCCTGCCCTCTCATCCTGGTGCTGGTTGCCTGGGAGAAGAGCCTGGCCACCACCTGACTACAACCTCCCTTCAGGGATTTGTAGAGAGGGAGAAGTTTAGCCTGAAGTTTACTCCTCCAGGCTAAACTTCAGAGGTCACTTCCAACCCCTACCATTCTGTGATTCTATTCTAATGGTTACTCAAGTTCTGTCCCATCTGACTGTCTTCTGCTTGATTTCATGAGCCAGATGGCTGCAAATAGGTTCCTTCCATATAACTGGGTATGTTCCTGTGTGACTTGATCTAGGAGATCCTGCTGTGGTGAGGGGATTGGACTGGATGATCTTCTAAGGTCCCTCCCAATCCCTAAAGACTGGATCTAGGGGATCCTGCTGTGACAGGGGGTTTGGACTGGATGATCTTTCAAGGTCCCTTCCAATCAGTAATGTTCTGTGAATCTGAGTTTTCCTCTAGTGCTCAATGGTGACTTCTAGATAGATGCTCATGAAAATGATCCTATGTGAAGAGCATCTGTCGTCTTGGTAACGATGGGGTCTTGACTGGCCATAATGTGCCCTCAAGGCTTCTTATCCAGATCTGCACAGCTGCCTGGCATCTCTGAGGGGCTAAACCCACCTAGATGATCTTTTGAGGTCCCTTCCAATCCCTAATGATTCTATGATTCTTCAAAACAGGAATGACTCTATAATGTGCTAGTAGAGAGCGAGTCACAAACCCCTTTGTTGTGGAATGTCTGCAGTCCCAGAAGTGGAAGTTCAGAGCTTTAAGGTAGTTGCCATTTCTATTAAGACTTGTCACCCAGAAAAGCTGCAGGTAGTTAAGAAACAGGTTTTGAGTGACTTTGAGTTGTGTGAACCACTTCTTCTGGAAGCATAAGGTACTTCTTGTGGGGCATGAGGAGCTGCCTAGGAGCTAGATGTTCCAACAGAACAGTAAATAGTTTGCTGAGCCACGTACTAGAGATGAAAGTAGCCTGTGCCTTTGTTGTAGCCAAAGATTTCAAGGGCCAAACTCTCTGCAAACATAAACAGCGGTGCAAATTATATGTTGGAGCCCAATTGTTCCCCTGCAGGCTATAAATAATTCCCATTTTAAGTCACTGGGGGTTATCCGTCTCCTGTGGGAGAGACTAGGCCGTGGTGTAGCTGACCAGAAAATGGTTGTTAGTGATAAAGCGGTGAAATTTGCATTGATTTATTATTCATTGGCTGCACAGATCAAGAGCAGCTTTACCCAGCGAGAGGGGATTGACACCGGTTTCTTTTGTTGCTTAAACAATTGTCCCTGCTGAGTTTAACTGAGAGATGCTATTGTAGCAGCATGGAGGTGATCCCACGCCTTCTAGTCTGTGGCTCTCTAAAATCTGAACTACACTATGAGTTGGCTTCAAATAGAGTTGTGCTCCATCTGTCCTGAGGTTGATGAGTGTTGGAGGATGTATAAAGAAAAATAAAAGACAAATTATTGGACTGAAGGTGGTTAGCAGATAAAGAGAGGTTCTCCCTCTGCTCTGCCCCGGTGAGACCACAGCTGGAATCTTGTGTCCAGTTCTGGGCCCCTCAGTTCCAGCTGCTGGACACAGTCCAACACAGAGCCATGAAGATGATGGAGGGAGTGGAGCATCTCCCTGATGAGGAAAAGCTGAGGGAGCTGGGGCTTTTGAGCTTGGAAAAAAGGAGACTGAGGGGAGACCTCATTAATGTTGATGAATATGGAAAGGGTGGGCATCAGGAGGATGGAGCCAGGCTCTGCTCAGGGACAACCAGGGATAGGACAAGGGGCAATGGGTGTGAGCTGGAACAGAGGAGGTTCCACATCAATATGAGAAGGACTGTCTTTGTGGTAAGTGTTACAGAGCACTGAAAGGGGTTGCCCAGGGGGGTTGTGGAGTCTCCTTTTCTGTTTAAACCCACCCATCCATGTTCCTTGTGACTTGACCTAGAGGATCCTGCTGTGGCAGGGAGATTGGACTGGATGATCTTCCAAGGTCCCTTCCAATTTGTGATGTTCTGTGAACTGATGTAAACTCCCCACATCTGATAACAGACACTTCTTGCTTTAGAAGCTCTGTTTGCATCTAGCATCCTGCATCCAAAACAATGGGTCTGGCCACAGAAAAGGATGGATTTGTGTGTAGTGTGGGCAAAATTAAAGATAGCCCAGCATCATTCTTGTAAGGTTTTTCTTCTGAAAGTGTTGACTTTGGAGCTTCCAGGTATTATAAGAAGTACTATGGTTGACGTGAGCATGATATTATCAGTGCCTGCTTTGGTGTTCCTCTGGAAGCTGTAGCTCTTGAAAGAAAACAACAGATAAAGGCTGCTCATTGGGTTTCTCTTGTCTTGCTCCTCACCTTTTGCGTCAGCTTTCTATTTCTGGTGCTTGGGGAAGAAAACTTGGAACTAAGAATCAAATGCTTCTTCAAATTAAAAAATGAGAAGGCAGGGAGATTGTGGGGTCTCCTTCTCTGGAGAGTCTAAAAACCTGCCTGGACATGTTCCTTTGTGACTGGATCTAGGGGATCCTGCTGTGGCAGGGGAATTGGACTCGATGATCTTTTGAGGTCCCTTCCAATTCCTAATGTTCAGTGATTCTGTGAAAATATAAAGGAAGAAAGTGCCATGTAAGTGTTATTTTAACTCAGTATCAGCGGGGAGGGAGGGTGGTTCATGTTCAGATTTGTTCTTTCTAAGTGTGTGTGACCAGTGCTGAGCCATCCTATCCCTTCCTGGGCTACTAGCAGCACTGCTTTCATGCCTGGCACAGGTGTGGTTGGTGCCTTACAGATGGAGCACTGCAGTTGTGGTTGCAAAACAGTAATTGGCGGAGACATGGGAAGAAACATAATGCTGGAGGAAATGGCTTTAGACCGGGAAATGGCTTGACACTGAAAGAGGGTGGATTTAGATTAGATATAAGGATTAGATATGGGAGGTTGAAACCTGCCTGGACATGTTCCTATGCGACTGGGTCTAGGGGATCCTGCTGTGGCTGGGGGATTGGACTGGATGATCTTTCCAGGTCCCTTCCAATCCCCAATGTTCTGTGTTTCTGTGACACTGGACGAGATTGTCCAAGGAAGTCTTGGCTGCTCCATGCCTGGAAGTGTTCAAGGCCAGTTTGGATGGGGCTCTGGGCAACCTGATCTGGTGACAGATGTCCCTGCCAGTTCCAGAGGAACTGGATCCTTAAGATCCTTTCCAACTCAAACCATTGCATGACCCTGTGAAATCCTCAGTGTCTGTCTTATACGGTACCTTTTGCTTTGTGCAGTGACTTAGCATCATCCTTCCTCAGAGAGTTCCCAGTTACAATCTGCTTTCGAACACACACTCTGTGTCCTGCCATGGGCTGTTGTTGTTTGCAGCCTGGAAAGAACTTGTGGAAAGAGAATGTTCTAGCTATAAAGCCCTTTCTTTTTTTGGTGAGGGGGCAAATACTCTGGCAAAAGCTGAATAAAGCAATAATCTTTGAAGTGAACTCTTCTCCTGAAAGGAGCATGTGCTGCCCATTCAAAGCTGAACCGTGCTGCAGCCTATTCCTTCACATTTTTGTTAAAGGTTAACAAAACTGTTTAGACAGCTCTAGTGGCTGCACATCAGTCCGCTGTAACCAGCTGATTAATGGGCCTGATTTCTGCAGCAAATTTCTCTAATCACTTCTTATTTACAAACCAGGGTGGTTTTTGTTTAAAGCAGCTAAGCTGGGAGTGTTCATCCATCTTAAAAGTTCAGCGAAGGAATGAAGTAAGTTTAGGAAACACAAGTCTTAATGAACCTCCGTGACAAACGGTGCCCATAAATGAAGAGGTCAGATGCAAAGTCTCTGGCAGTGTTAATCCCTCTTGTCATCTCCTACAGATGAAGTAAAAAAAAAAAAAGCCCTTTGCATATTTTTCTTGAAGGAAAGAGAAAGGAAATCATTGTGAGTGTAGGCAAAGGAGAGAGGAACCGGTGCTTCGAAGCCTGCAAGGAAGTGTGTAGGAAGCCAGGAAACTTGTGCGTTTCCATTATCCAGGCTATTGCCTGACAGCTGGTGATTTGAAGTAATCTACAGCCTTTTTCTACGGGGAACTTCTTCAGACTTTGTAGACTCGTTCTGCTGGGAAATAGAGGCTTCCTCTGTAGAAATAAGGTAGAGTTGTCTAGTCTGTCTCTAAGTGGAGCTCAGCACAGAGCTGCTGTCTCTGCTGCGATGCATAATAGAATCATTAGGGATTGGAAGGGACCTTGAAAGATCATCTAGTCCAATGCCCCCTGCCAGAGCAGGACCACCTAGACCTTTGTCAGAGTGTGAGTGCCAAATCCTTGTAAATACCCCTCTAACTGCTGTTACACAAACTGCTTCCAGCTATGAATGGAAGAGATCTTAGTGTCATCTAATGATAGGACAAGGGGCAGTGGGTGTGAGCTGGAACAGAGGAGGTTCCACATCAGTATGAGAGGGAGCTTCTTCATGGTGAGGGTGATGGAGCCCTGGAAGGGGCTGTTCAGGAGGGTTGTGGAGTCTCCTTCTCTGCAGAGGTCTCAAACCCACCTGGATATGTTTCCGTGTGACTGGATCTAGGGGAACCTGTTGTGGGAGGGGGATTGGACTGGATGATCTTTCAAGGTCCCTTCCCATCCTTAGTGTTCTTTGTGATTCTCCAATACTCAGCGGCTCTGTCCTGACAGGGAACTCAGTTGGACAGATGACCACAGGTACTGGGAAGCAGGAATATGAGCAAAGACTCTGTGCACTGGTGATCAGAATTAATCCAGTCCCCAGAGAGGTTCCATAGGTAGGAGGAAAGCTTGGGCTGTGTTTCAATTCTAACTCACTCAGGAAGAGAGATTATTTCTGAAGGGTTTAGTTACATCACTGTGTGGAGCAGCAGTTGATACTGAGTCTGTTAGAGTCGTTGAATAAGCCAAGAAATGATCTGAAGGAGCTCACACAGTCTTTATGCCTGGCTTCGGTGTGCAGTGAGTGGAAAAGGGAAATGATGCAATGATGGGTAATGGAAAACAGTGATAGAAAAAAGGAAGTGATAGAGATGATAGGGAAGTTAGCTGGATCTGCATGGCTGTTAGTAAAAGGTTTGTGCCTGACAGGGCAGTCACAGAATTACTGAGGCTGGAGAAGCCCTCTGAGCTCACCCACCCCAGCACCTAACATCACCCCAGTGGCCAGACCAGGGCACTAAGGGCCACAGCCAGACTGTCCTTCAACACCTCCAGGGGTGGGGACTCCACCACTGCCCTGGGCAGTCCAGTCCAGGCTCTGATCACCCTTTCCATGAGGAAGGGCTTCCTAACATCCAGCCTAACCCTCCCCTGGCAGCCTCAGGTTCTGCCCTCTCATCCTGGTGCTGGTTGCCTGGGAGAAAAGCCTGACCTCCACTTGACTACAACCTCCCTCCAGGGAGCTGGAGAGGGAGAGAAGGTTCCACTTTGAGTCTCCTCCAGGCTAAACACTCTCAGCTCCCTCAGCCTCTCTTCATCAGCCTTTCCCTCCAGTCCCTTCCCCAGCCTCGTTGCTCCTCTGGACCCGTTCCAGCTGCTCAATCTTTCTTGAAGTGAGTGGGCCAGTACTTGAGGGGAGGTCTCCCTAGTTCCCAGTCTAAAGGGAGAATGACATCCCTAGTCCCACTGGCCACATTATTGCCGATCCAAGCCAGGATGCCATTTGTGCCCCGCTGGTCACCCTGCTGGCAATTGGTTGTGATCAGTTAGAAGCAAACAAAAGGTTGATAGTTAAATCCACCAAGTTGTGCTTAAAACACCAAGTGAGTAGGGTAGAGGAATGTGAACTAGCCTCGGAGACAAATACTGTAGGGGTCCAAGAGAAGTGCAGCAGGACCATCATCTTGCTGGAAAAGTAGTTCAGGAAGAACTAAAAAGAAAGGCAGTAGCCATCCCTGAGTGTTAATGATCCGAAGGATCGTTAAATACCCCCCCAAACACACCCCAAAACCCCCAAACAGGGTGGGATATATGGACTAAAGGAATATCTGCTCTGTTTTTAGCTGCTAATGATGAGATCATGGAAGAGCTAGGCATGGGAAATAACTTCAGATCAAGTGAACAGGAATTGGTTTAATTAAAATGAAGGGAGGATTAAAAGTATGTCCTTAATTAAAAATTGTCATTGAAAGATAGCAAACTGGAGTCTGTCAAACTGCTGGTGAGGCAAGTCAGCTGCACTGGAGAGCTCGGGGACCTGGGGGGTTCTACAAGTGCTCCAGCAGCCTGGATTTTGTGTCCCAAGGAAGGAGAAAAAGTTATCAGGAAAGGGGTGAGGGGGGAATTTGAGTTGCCAGAATCAAGGCTGAATGGAAGCCAGCAAGTAAATGCTTAGACACGCAAGAAAGTAGACACTGAGCTACGCAAATAACTTCCCAGCAGCTGGAGGGCTGCTGTGTAATGGTGCTGCTTGTGCAGTGTAAGGTCCATGTGGCCGTGGTGTGACAACCCCACCACATCCCCAACAGAGAAACCCCAGGGGTGACCATCAGGAGAGAAAAATCTGACTGTGAGGGCGGTAAACCTTGAACATCCCAGTGATCCTACATCATAGAATCATTAGGGATTGGAAGGGACCTTGAAAGATCATCCATTCAAATCCCCCAGCCACAGCAGGATCCCCTAGATCCAGTCATTAGGTTTGGAAGGGACCTCAAAAGATCATGAAGTCCAATCCCCATAAGAGGAGAGTCCTTGAAATTTGCCCAGGAAGAGATCACGAGTGACCCTGCCAAGAGCACTTGGATTCACAGGCAGCCAGCGGAAGCTGGGCTGGATGAGATCCAATGTGGAGCTGGAAGAGAAGGAAGTGAGTGGGTTGGCTTCAGCCTTCCCTTGCACCAACCTTATAGATGAGAGAGAAGGCGAGAAGCAGCTGCTGAGGTGGTTGGACTGTTGTCTTGTGGGTGGTGGAAAGTGAGGCACAGATTTGGAGGACAGAGGAGTTTAGTGGCCGAAGCAGAAGTATGCGGCTCAGAACAAGCCCGAGAGGTTAAAATGGAAGAGGCTCAACAGCTTCAGGCAAAGTTCCAGTCTGTAAGCTCTGTACGGGGATCTGTTAGTCTGTTTGTGGTAGGAATTAGAAAAGAGCAGTGAGAGAATTCTGTTGGGGGAAACCCAAGCAGTTTCATGCTTAATGCAAAATGAATTGGCCAAACGGGCTTCTTTCTCCTTTTCCCAGTTAGTTGCAACTGATTTGAAGCAGCTTTTTCCTCTTTCCCCTGTCTCTCGCCGTGGCAGATGGCAGGGCACAGTGCCCCGTGTGCCAGTGTTGGTCGGTGGCCACTACGGGGCTTTGCTTGGCTCTGGAAGGAGAAGGGATGGATCCAGACTTCAGGGGCTGCAAACCTAATTGTCTGGCTCTGCTCCAGCCGCTGATTGACCCAATAAACCCTAATGAATCTGGATTCCTGCAGTCTGATTTGCTTCCTCTCCCCATTATGTGCCTTTTCTCAGTCCATGAAGAGCTGAAACCTGAGCGCTGGCTTTGACAAAGGGGGTGAGAGAAGGGGGGAAGAAAAAGCAGATAACAGCCGAATGCAATCAGTGTTTTATTACCATCCCCAGGAAGTGGGAACGGCTCGGAAAAAAAACAAGTGGTGGTAGGTTGGAGCGAGGAAAGTTAGTTATGGGGAGGTTATTTGACAGGAAATTACAAAACACAAACAGACAGAAGAAACACATTGGAAACCCGGCTAGGAAATCTCAAGTTACTTCACCGTGGCTATTCCAGCCGCCCCCTTCCCCAAAGCAAAGGCTGAAAATAGCAGCCTCAACAAAAGCCGTCTTATCTGATCGAGGCCCTTCAAGCACAAAAGGAAATGTATAGATTGGCTTGACAGTCGTAAAATAAACGGATTGCCCCGACAGCACCAGGGATTTAATTGGGGGGAAGGGACAGGGAAAAGGGGGTTCATTAGGGTGACCCGCGGACCCAGTGATTCCCGTGTAAGCCGGGTCCTTCTCTTTCTTCGCACATTTCTTGTCTCCCGAGCGGTGTTTATCAGCCTTCTGCAGGAGTTGTAAAGGTGGATTTATGCATGTAGGACGAGGCTGATAAATATGTGCATATTTTAAAGGCTTCAGTGCAGAACCAGCTCCGCTTCATTTCCTGTGCCACCCTATGCAAGCACGGGAATGCCTCTTCAGCCAAGTGCCTCGTCGGGACTCTGGGAAGATTTGGGCACAGATAGGCTGTTTTGGGGTGAGGGATGAATTTCCAATGCGAGTGATCAGGGTTATTGTTGTATTTGTTTTGTTGTCAGTGCGCTTGCGATGTGCTCTGGAAGACTTGGTGTGTCTTTGTGCTTTCTGTGTGGAAAGGGAATCGTTCTGCTATGGCAGCACCTCTATCCTGGGTCTGTACAGCATTCGAGTGCCCCCGGAGCAGAGCTCGCTCGCTATCGACAGAGCTCTGGAAAGGGCTGCCCAGGGGGTGTGGAGTCTCCTTCTCTGGACACATTTCAAACCCACCTGTGCAACTGGATCTAGGGGATCCTGCTGTGGTGGGGGATTGGACTGGATGATCTTTCAAGGTCCCTTCCAGTCTCTAATGTTCTGTGATAGCAGCTGTCCATTTCAAGTCATTTGTGTCGTGTGTTTCAGGAAGCAAAATACCCAGTCTCTAGTGTTCTGTGTGATCTGGTTCTCTTGTAGCTCTGCTGCTGGTACTAGAGCTACAAAGAACACCAAGGAGGGGAGAGAGGTTCTTCTCTCCCTTTGCACTGCCCTGGGGAGACCACATCTGGAATACTGTGTCCAGTTCAGGGTCCGTCAGTTCCAGAAGGACACAGAGCTGTTGGAGAGAGTCCGGTGCAGAGCCACAGAGATGATGAAGGGAGGGGAGCATCTCCCTGATGAGGAAAGGCTGAGGGAGCTGGAGCTCTTGAGCTTGGAAAAAGGGAGACTGAGGTGTGACCCCATGAATGCTGATAAATATGTGAAGGGTGGGTGTCAGGAGGATGGAGCCAGGTTCTGCTCAGGGGCACCCAGTGATAGGACAAGGGGCAATTGGTGTCATCAACCTGAGAAGCAATTTCTTCCCAGTGAGGGTGACAGAGCCCTGGAAGGGTCTGCCCAGGGGGTTGTGGAGTCTCCTTCTCTGGAGACATTTAAAACCCACCTGGGCATGTTCCTGTGTGACTCACAACAGAAAGTCTTGGTGACAACCCAGTTACTGGAATCACAGAACTTTAGGGATGGGAAGGGACCTCGAAAGATCATCCAGTCCAATCCCCCTGTCACAGCAGGATCCTCTAGATCCAGTTGCACAGGAACATGGGCAGACAGGTTTTAAACAGTTATCTTCAGAGAAAGGTGCTGGTTTTGGGGCTTCTTTTGGCTTTGACTGATTTTGCTTTTGTAAGCAAATGCTGCTCAGTTGCCTGCTCTCTCCTTACCTTTTGCCTTTGAAGTTTACTCTAGAGATTATAATAAATATCTCACCCGTATGGATGTGTGTGTCCTTCTCCTGGAAGAGGATGTGTATGACAGGGTTGAATCAATTTGATTTGCTGGGAGGGGTGGAACGAGCAAGGTGAGGAAACAGCACACTTGTGCAAATGATGTATTAGATTATCTCTGCTCAGATCAAAGACTTAGAACACTCTGGGACAAATATTTTGCTTGCTTTTCACTGAAGCAGTAACAGGAAGCACAAAGAGGTTTATAGGTACCTTCCAGGCTGCTGTGAGTTGAGACTTAGCATCCCTCCCTTCTTGCTGTAGCAGTGTGTTCCAGAGCAGCAGGCACCTCATTGCACTCGGTCAGTGCTGCCAGACCTGTAGCTTTGGGGTCTTGCCCCATATTGGTTTGTTCACTGTGCCTGTGACTCGCTATTGCTGATGCTGTTGACCCTTAATAATGTATGAACACAGCACATTGAACTCTGGTAGGAGGCTGCTCATTTACTGAGCGTTAGGTGTCCAGTTTTGGGCACCTCAGTCCAAGGGAGACATCAAGGGGCTGGAGCGAGTGTGGATGAGGGCAATGGAGCTGGGGAAGGGCCTGGAGAATCAATCTGGTGAGGAGAGATGGAGAGAGTTGGGGCTGTTTAGTTTGAGGAAGAGGAGGCTGAGGGGAGCCTTCATCGCTCTCTACAACCATCTGAAAGGGCATTGTAGGAGCTGGTGTCTTCTCACAGGTCATTAGCAACAGAAGTAGAGGGAAGGGCTTCAAGCTTCAACAGGGGAGGTTTAGACTGACCATCAGGAAGAAATTCTCCCCAGAGAGAGAGGTGAGACGCTGGACTGGGCTGCCCAGGGTGGGGGTTGAGTCCCCATCCCTGGATGTGTTTAAAAGTCACTTAGCTGTAGTGTTGGGATCTGGTTTAGGGGTGACCTTGTAGAGTGGGGCTGATGGTTGGGCTCTATCTAACAAAGAAATACCAGCTGTCAATGGACCGTGAGGATTGGGTTACAGCATAAATACTGTGAACCCGTGACCTCTGGGTTTGGCACTCAAAATAAATAGAAGTGACACCTGTGCAGGAAAGAAGCGGAACTTTTTATTTTCCTATTGATTTACGTTTTATTTAATTGTCCTCCTACTTCAGCAGGATTTCATAACTCAGCTGGGGAGCTTCATGAGGGAAAGTTGTGGGAGGAAAGTAGCTTCCTCCTCAAAAGGGAGAATGTTGATGTAAATATGAATCACTAATCTAAAACAGAAGAAATTAAAAAGAGCAGGAACTTAAATAAAATAAAAGATGGAGCTGAAGTATCTTTCCAGAAAGTCTATGGAAATGCTGGGGGCAGAATCAACCATTCTTGAGTGACCCCATTTTTTTGGGTTGGATTTTATTGTGTTTGATTTTGAAACCCTCTAGAGTTACTCTCTGATGCAATTCTGCAATGTAGCTGTGTGATCTTCCGAGGTCCCTTCCGATCCCTAATGATTCTATGATACCGGGGTAAAAGATCAGTAAAAGGGTCCTGCAGCAGGGCTCTTGACTGCTGTCTGAAGGATTGGGAAATCGTTTTCCCTATTTTTATTCCAGTGACAAACAATACAAACTAAAGCAGCTGATAGGAGATTTTCTTGGGGCCAGGTAACGTGCACCAAAATATTCATCCTGGAAGAACCCTGATGATATTTTTTTGTATAGAATCACTGAATGACTGGGGTTGGAAGAGACCTTAAAGATCACCCAGTTCCAACCCCCCTGCACAGGCAGGGGCACCTTCAGTAGAGCAGGTTACTCAGGACCCCAGCCAACCTGCCCTTCAACACTGCCAGCCATGGGGCAGCCACAACTGCCTTGGGCAACCTGTTCCAGCATCTC
>JAOXOE010000343.1:1269431-1285634 GCA_028565055.1 Phoeniculus purpureus | reverse complement strand
AGTGAGGGTGACAGAGCCCTGGAAGGGGCTGCCCAGGGGGGTTGTGGAGTCTCCTTCTCTGGAGACATTTAAAACCTCCCAGATACATGCCTGTGTGACTAGATCTAGGTGATCCTGCTGTGGCAGGGGGATTCGACTAGATAATGTTTCAAGGTCCCTTCCAATCCCTAGTGATTCTATGATCTTTCGAGTTGCCTTCCAATCCCTGATGCTCTGTGGTAGGACTGAGTGATCTTTCAAAATCCCTTCCAATCCCTAATGATTCCATGATTCTACGACCCTGCTGTGGCAGGGGGATTGGACTAGATGATCTTTCGAGGTCCTTTCCAATTCCTCACGTTCTGTGATTCTGTGATGAAAAAAGGAGATAATCTTCCGTCAAGGGAGGACTGGATTCACTTTGGACAGCAGCAGGTCGTGAACCACAATAATTTACTGTTGTGCTGCTCCATCATAGAATCATTCAGGTTGGAAAAGATCCTGGGGATCAAGTCCAACCATCAACCCTACTCTACAAGGTCACCCCTAAAACACATCCCTCAACACCACATCTAAGCGGCTTTCAAACACATCGAGGGATGGGGACTCAACCACCACCCTGGGCAGCCCACTCCAGTGCCTGACCACTCTCCAGGAAGAATTTCTTCCTGATGGCCAGTCTAACCCTCCTCTGCTGAAGCCCTTCCATCTGGTTCTGTGGCTAACAACCTGTGAGAAGAGACCAGCACCAACATCTCTTCAGTGTTCTCTGAGATAGTTGTAGAGAGCGATGAGGTCTCCCTTCAACCTCCTCTTCCTCAAACTAAACAGCCCCATCTCTCTCAATCTCTCCTCGTAAGACTGCAACAAGGTGCCAGTGAAGCCATTTAGGTTTGGAGAGAGAGGAAACAGCAGCTTTCTTAACATTCAACTCCATAAATTCCAGGAAAATGTTAAGAGGACATTGAAGAATTGGAGCGGGGACAGAGGTGGCTACCAAGCCAGTAAAGGGTTTGGAACCTGTGTAGTATGAGGAACAGCTGAGCTGGGGCAGTTTAGTCTGGAGAAGAGGAGATTGATGGGAGACTTCTAGATATCTACAACCATAGAATCCCAGAGTCATTCTGGTTGGAAAAGACCCTTGGGATCATCAAGCCCAACCATCAACCCCACTCCACAAGTTCACCCGTAAAACCACTTGAAAGGAGGTGGTAGAGAGGCAGGGGTTGGTCTGTTCTCCCCAGTGACAGAATGAGGGGAAACAGCCTTAAGCTGCACTGGAGAGGGTCAGGCTGGATGTCAGGAGCTATTTCCTTACTGGAAGGGCTGTCAGACACGGGAACAGCTGCCCAGGGAGGGGACTGAGTCACCATCTCTGGAGGTGTTGAAGAGAAGAGTAGATGTTGCATCGGGGGACAGGGTTTGGTAGGGCTGGGAAAAGGTTGGACTCGATGATCTTGAAGGTCTCTTCCAGCCCAAACTGTTCTGCGGCCCTGTGATTAACATGGCAGAAGCACTGAATTATTATTTGGATCAACCAGACCCCGTCCGCATTTCGAGGCTCAGCCTTGCACAACCTGGCTACGTTGGTTTCACAGGTCCTTCCGACAGCTGGACCCCGGCCAGAGGCAGTGCTCCGCATCGACTTCAGCTGTCTGCATCACGCCTCGAGCGTGTTCCCGTGCCAAGTGGTTTCCACCAAGCTAACAAACAGAAGCATTCAGCCCCACGCTGGAAATCTATTCGCATTCCAGAGGACTTGAGTAGACGGGCACTGGGTTGTCCTTCCCCGTACTCTGTCTAGCAAAACAACGTTCCCAGCTCGCTTACACACAGCAAAAGTGTTCTAGGAATGTGCGAGCCAGCGCGCTGTTCTTAGAAATAGCGGCCCGCGGCCGCTTCTCTTGAAAGCACAAGTGCTGCGGGTAGGTTGGGGACAGAGCGGGCGGACGAGTGTGGGGTGAACAGCTCCGCAAAAGGCACGGCGCTCTGCTTTCCCTGGGGACATCTCGGCGATGCTATCGGGGTGAGGCAGGGGAAGCTCTCACCCCAGGCTTCCATCTTCCACAGAGTCACAGAACATCAGGGATTGGAAGGGACCTCAGAAGATCATCCAGTCCAAGCCCCCTGCCACAGCAGGATCCCCTAGATCCAGTTGCACAGGAACATGTCATAGAATCATAGAATCAATCATTAGGGACTGGAAGGGACCTCGAAAGATCATCCAGGCCAATCCCCCTGCCCCTGTAGCTGTTGTACAATGTCCTAAGTGCTGGGGTTTTTATTCACATCTGTGGCCCAGGCTGTCAGCTATAGAGCATCGAGTTAAGAACCATCGGCACCAGTTTGAGCCACCAGTGACCTTTGCGGATATTTAAATCAAAGCTGTTTGGTTGAGTAACATCTTGCCTCTCTTCCCTTATTTTAGACATGAGAAAGAGCATCTCAGACCCTGCTGAGGATTGGCACGAACAGCAACGGGTCCTCACCCCTAATCCGCATCGGAAGCCCGTACCTGGCTGTCTCCGTTGGGACTAAAGGCAGAGGAATGCTGGAGGTCAGGCCCAAGGTGTATTTGCAGCCGGCATAGTTTCTGTGCACATCAATAGTCCTTCATGAGTCTTGTGCTCACATTTCTCAGAGTGTATTTGTGGTATTTTATTTGCTAAAGACTGGTCGGGTGGTCAGTGCTGTCTGAGGGAAAGTTGTGACAGTCCCCAGCCTAACCAACAGAGCTAAACAGCAGCTGAGCTTGCTCAGGTTGCCCGATGAAGCTGTTCCTAGTCAGGAGCAGTGCTGCACCTTGGGCTCCTCTATCTTAGTTAGGGCACCAAGAATCATCACAGAACATAAGGGATTGGAAGGAACCTCACAAGATCATCCAGTCCAATCCCCCTGACACAGCAGCATCACCTAGACCAACTCTTTGTAAATCACACACAGAATCACAGAACATTAGGGACTGGAAGGGACCTCAGTGGATCGTCCAGTTCAAGCCCCCTACCACAGCAGGATCCCCTAGATCAACTCTTTGTAAATCACACACAGAATCCCAGAACATTAGGGATTGGAAGGGACCTTGAAAGATCATCTAGTCCCATCCCCCTGCCACAGCAGGATCACCTAGAACCAGTCGCACAGGAACATGTTCAGGTGGGTTTTAGACGTCTCCAGAGAAGGAGACTCCACAACCCCCCTGGGCAACCTGTTCCAGGGCTCTGTCACCCTCACCGGGAAGAAGTTCCTTCTCATATTGACGTGGAACCTCCTCTGTTCCAGCTCACACCCGTTGCCCCTTGCCCTATCACTAGATGACATTGAGAAGAACGCGGCTCCATCCTCCTGCCACCTACCCTTCACATACTTATAGACACTCACGAGGTCACCCCTCAGTCTCCTCAAGCTAAGGAGACCCAGCTTGCTCAGCCTCTCTTCATGAAGTTGTTGACTTTTGAAAGAATAGAGCTGAAAGTGAAAAAGTTTATTAAGCTCAGTCCTGCTATCTTTAGACAGACACTACAAGATTTCTTTCAGGGAAGCTTCCTTCTCTCTGCCAGCCCTGGTGAAATCAGGGCAATTCAGGTGTCTTTAGAAAGGGCCCCCAACAGGGTTTTTCCCAAAGGCGTTTACTGATGTGCTTGTCGAACAACAGACCTTGAATAGGGTTTTTCTGTCAGTGTGTGATGTGAAAGCGGAGCTCACGGCACTAAATCATGCTGAAATCTTGATGTCCATTATATAACCTCCCTACCAACAGGGAATTCAATGGGCCTAAGGAGTCTCTGGGAACGTGTCAGATGGTTGTGGTGTTTGTGTGTTACCTGTCCTGGTTTTAGGGTCAAAGGGGGAACTGCCACAGGACAGATTCTTTTTAACAGGAGAATTTTAGAATAAGAGACTGGAACAAATTGCTATAGCTTTAGTGTGGGAAAATAAGGGTGATAATGAGAGGAAAGGGGGTATGAGAGGAGTAATATCTGCCTGGACATGCTCCTGTGCAACTTGGTCTAAGGGATCCTGCCGTGGCAGGGGTCTTGGACTGGATGATCTTTCGAGGTCCCTTCCAGTCCCTAATGTTCTGTGATTCTGTAATTCTTTTCCACCCCCTGCTGCCTGGGAGCTCCAGTTAGCTCCAGTCTGTTTTCTTGGATCGTTTGGGCTTAATGTTTCTGGGTGTGAAACGGGACTTGTGTTTCTGAAGTGGCTTGTGCACAAATTTCGCCTCGTGGCCACTTAGTGCCAAAGTCATGAGGCCACTTAGCACAGCCGCTGCCCAACTGCTTCTGGAAGGGTTGGAAATGTCACGAGCCAGCTATTGCCACCTCTAAATGACATCTTGAGATGTGGCCATACCTGTGTTCTGGGAGTGTAGCAAGGTGGAGGTTGCATTTGGAAACCCTGGGGTTCCTCCCCTTGCTTAGTTATCTGCTATCTGCCTTCCCCAGTAGGAGCTGTGGGGCTCTGCTGGTCCCAGTGCCATGCCTGCGGGCAGCTGCTGGCAACAGGCACCTCCAGCATGTCGCTGCCACTATTTAAAACCAAGTTGTGGTGCCACTCGGGACTGGGTAAACCAAGTCTTCAGTTCTGCGTCCCAGCGCTGCTTTGGGTCCTTTCTAGCCTCTTAACACAAGTGTGTGTTGAATTTCAGTCAGCCAAGAAATGTAGCCCTGGGAGGCTGGGCCCATGCCAAGGCGGCTTTGGCATGCTGGAGGCTTGGGCTGTACAGGGTGCTCTCAGCTGATGGGGAGTGCCTGAAGTGGTAAGGCTCATGCCTTGGTTAAGAGTAGCCAACATACACTTGGGATGGGATTTGTACCTGGTGTGACTTATTCCTGTAGCTATTTGCACTGGAACCGTGTTTTGTTCTGCTTTAAAGCTCCTGCTGAGGCAAGTACAAGAGACTTTAAGGTGCTGGAGCGGGTCCAGAGATGGGCAACAAGGGTGGGGAAGGGTCTGGACAACGTAAACCTCGTGAGGAGCAGCTGAGGGAGCTGGGGCTGGTTACTCTGGAGAGAGGGAAGCTGAAGGGACACCCCATGGCTGTCTATGGCTACCTGAAAGTAGAGTCTAGAGAGGTGGGGGTTGGTTTCTTCTCACAAGGAACAAGTGATAGGGCAAGAGGAAATCATAGAATCATTAGGGATTGGAAGGGACCTCAAAAGTCCAATCCCCCTGCCGCAGTAGGACCACCTAGACCAAGTCACACAGGAACATGTCCAGGCGTGTTTTAAACGTCCCCAGAGAAGGAGACTCCACAACTCCCCTGGGAAGCCCCTTCCAGTGCTCTGTCACCTTCACTGGAAAGAAGGTCCTTCTCTTGTTTTTGTTGAGCCTCCTCTGTTCCAGCTCACACCCGCTGCCCCTTGTCCTATCATTAGATGCCACTGAGATCCAGCTGCTGACTGGATTTAAGGGTGTGTAACCCAAGTGCTCACTGCACCCATCAGTCATCACGTCTTGAACCCAACATCAGGAAAGAAATAAATAGAATAGCAATTTCGAAGGCTGATCACAACCACACACCACCTCAGCTCTCACCCGTGAGACAGCAGAAGCTTCCAGTGGTGATGTTCTGGTTGGCTCTTACAGCTGCTCAAGAGCTGGTCATAAAGGGTGACTTGTACTGCTCCAGGCAGGAGAAAACCCCCCAAAATAAACCCCCCAAACAAGCTGCTCATAGAAGAAAAAAAATCATTTGAGATTGAAAATAGCACTTTAAAAAGATAAAACCAAATCCTAAGGCTTGTAATTCCCTTGGAAAATATCTCCAGGCTGAGCTAAAGCCCTTTCTTGTCCACGTAAGCCTCCTTCCCAGCAGAGATGGCAGAGGAGCTGGGAGTTTTGCCGACTATCCTGTTGCTTGGAGCACGTTTCGCCCTCACTGTCGTGTGCATCGTGGGCAGCTTCTGCTCTGAGCTTTCACTGCTGGTCCCAACAACCCTCAGCAGTGCTGCAGGCTGGGGAAAGAGTGACTGGAGACCTGCCTGGCACAAAAGGACCTGGGGGTGTTGGTTGACAGCGGCTGAACAGGAGCCAGCAGTGTACCCAGGTGGCCAAGAAGGCCAATGGCATCCTGGTCTGGATCAGGAACCTGGTAACCAGCAGGAGGAGCTAGGTACAGGTAGGTACCCCTGTGCTTTGCACTCGTGAGACTGCACCTTGAGTACTGGGTCCAGTTTTGGGAGCCACAGGATCAGAAGGACATTGAGGGACTGGAGAGGGGCCAAAGAAGGGCAACAAGGCTGGGGATAGGGCTGGAGAACAGAGCCTGTGGAGAGCAGCTGAGGGAACTTGGGTTATTTAATCTAGAGAAGAGGAGGCTGAGAGGAGACACCCTTACTCTCTACAGCTACCTGCAAGGAGGTTGGAGCGAGGCTGATACTGGTCTCTTCTCCCAAATTACTGATGACAGGACAAGAGGAAGTGGCCTCAAGTTGTGTCAGAGGAGGTTTAGGTTGTATCTTAGGAAAAAGTTCTTTCCTGAGAGCACTGGAACAGGCTGCCCAGGGAGGTTGTGCAGTCACCATGTTTAAACACTGAGTAGCCATGGTCTAGGGGTTAGGAAGCTGTTGGGCTGAGGGCTGGGCTTGATGATGCTGGAGGTCCTTTCCAGCCAGGATGGTTCTATAAACCGGGATTTTAGAAATATATCCAACAAACAGGAGACATTCAATTGGTCAGAGGTACTGGAGTCTGTTACTAGCCGAAGGTTTAGCTGTAGAGATCCACTTGTGCTCACTATTAAAACCTACATGGGCTGGCTGGGTTATAAAACTGGTCTTTTTTTTATTGCCCCTGCTGTGGCCAGCGAAGGAACTTGGCAGTGCTTGTTTATCCTTTCTGGAATACGTCAACACTTCCGAGCTCACATGTTTTCCAGATGCTAAAATGAAGACGCCTGAGGTTTGGGGTTTTTCTTTATCCAGCAGCAGTGGCCTTGGAACAAGAGACGTTCGATCAGTGAGCCACAGTTTCAAGCTAGCTATAGGAGCGTGATACAGAGCAAAGAGCCACGCGAGCTGCACTTCATAAGGAGAAGTTACTCTCCGAGATCCTATTGCCAAGTGCACTGGCCCGGAATAAGCAGAGCTGGAATGAAAGAGAAATTAAGGATAAAAAAACCAACAGCCCAGTTGACTCCCTGCCTTTAATCAGCACCGTGACCCCTGTGAGCACAAAATAACCCGTGAAGGAGCTCGTGTTGAAACAACTGTTTGCAAAGCTACAAGGAATTAAGGTATTTGCATTTCTCAAGATGCTGAGCATTTCTGAGATGGGTGTTTTGCTCGGCTGGCTGCAGCCAGATGTTCCTGTGCTGCACGATGCTTGTCCTGTTTGTTGGGGCAGTTCAGTTTAGCAACCCTGAACCAAGGACAGCGATCGAACGTCTCCTGTGACTGAGCTTTGGGTCTTTGGGTATTTTAAGTTCTAGACACAGAACTATGTAAAGCTCTCTAAAGGCTCCTAAAGGAAGCCACAAACTGTTTCTTGAGCTGGTTACAGCAGGAGTCGCTCCAAGGGACTCGGTCCTGCAGCCCTTGAAGTCGGTCGCTGGGCTCCCAGCGCTGTTTGTGGTGCGGGCGCGGGCGCGCTGCCTTGCGCGGGAGCCAGCTGAAATCAGCCCTCGTGCTCCGGCAGACAGTTCAAAGTGAGCAGAGCTGTCATCATCGCTGGCAAGCCTGAGGGGTAAAGTGAGGACAGGGCGAGGCTGCCAAAGCAGTTCCCGGTGCTGAGCTCTCTGAGGTCACTGTCCGGCCCTCGCTTTGGCAGCAGTGGGGACCAGCAGCCAGCAGCCGCCCCCAGGGCTCCGGCCAGCGGGTTTGGGGTTGCACTGGCCTTTTGGGCTTGTGCTGCCAGGCTTAGCCTGTGTTTACAAGGGCTGGTTTCTCTTATGTTTGTGTTTTGTTGGGACTTTGAAAAAGTCAGTCATGTGCATAAACAACACGATGCGCTGACACCATCGCGGGCAGCCCAAGCCTGCAGACCTGGGGGGCTGATAGTAACAGCAGGTAATGGCTTTATACTGGAGGAGGGTAGATTTAGATGAGCTATAAGGAGGAAGTTCCTCCCTGTGAGGGTGCTGAGGCACTTGAACAGGCTGACCTGGGAGGCTGTGGCTGCTCCATCCCTGGAAGTGTTCAAGGCCAGGTTGGATGAGGCTCTGGGCAACCTGCTCTGGTGAGAGGTGTCCCTGCCCCATGGCAGGGGGTTGACACTGGATGACCTCTGAGGTCCCTTCCAGACCAAACCGTTCTGTGATGATTCTATAAACTGTTGATGGCCCATGTGTGCAGACGCAGGGCTGATACTGTAATATCCTTTCTGCAAGGTCTTGCACCTTGAAGTAAATGCTGATGAACCTGCTTGATGAACCCACAGAGGCTCATCAGGGCTTCTTCTGAGCTCCAAGGAAGCCCTGCTGAGAATTTACCTTTGCTACAGTCACACAAAATGACCAAGACCCCAGCAGATGAGAGAAGACCCCAGACCTCTTCACTTATAAATGATCATGTTAGCCCCATGTATTAGTCAAAGGAAGTTTATCTCATGGGCAGTCCCATCGCTTGCATTGAAAGCCAGTATAAACCTTTAAGTAAAAGGAGTAGCTACTCTCTTCCACCACTGTGTGTAAAAATCAGTGTGTGTGTGTGTGTGTGCACATTCACAAGTGGGTCCATGTGACCTCATGGCCACATCCAGTCCTAAAGCCTCCACCAGTGGTTCCATTCTTGGACCACTCACTCAGGGTGTGTTGTTTCCATGTAGCAGCATCTTGATTAATATCATTACCCTCAAGAATATAATAATCATAGAATCATAGAATCATTAGGGATTGGAAGGGGACCTCAAAAGATCATCCAGTCCCATCCCCCTGCCAGAGCAGGATCCCCTAGATCCAGTCATTAGGGATTGGAAGGAACCTTGAAAGATCATCCAGTCCCATCCCCCTGCCACAGCAGGATCCCCTAGAAAAGAAAATCATCCAGTGGAGCAAGGAAATGTTGGTTCCACTCAAAGCCCTTGAGACGAGCATGCTTATTAACGTGTCTCTCAATCGCACTGAGACTACAAGACGAGGAGCTTGTTCCTCTCTTCCGCGATGCTCTGCATAGTCTGTCATCGTGCTGCGGAGCTGTCGCGACGGCTGTCTCCTGGTTATCGTTTTCAAGTCCCAGTTGATGATTAATACCTTTGGCTCAGATAATAGTAGCAGGATGGTGCCGCAGCCGCACACGTTTCCACGCTGCTCTGGCAGTAGGGATGTGCATCACCCTCTCTATAAAAAAGTGTGTGTGGTTCTTCAGTGTGATCCATATTCGAGTGGCTCTCAGGAAGCTGTGGGCACCAGCTAGGCTCCAGGAATAGTCAAACAGAATCATTGAGACTAGAAAAGCCCTCTGAGCTCATCCAGCCGAGCCTAGGACCTAACATCAGCACAGTGGCCACGCCAGGGCACTAAGGGCCACAGCCAGGCTGTCCTTAAGCCCCTCCATAGATGGTGACTCCCCCACTGCCCTGGGCAGTTCTGTCCAGGCTCTGTTCACTCTTTCTGTGAGGAAGGGCTTCCTAACACCCAACCTAACCCTCCCCTGGTGCAGCTTCACACCCTGCCCTCTCATCCTGATGCTAGTTGCCTGGTAGAAGAGCCTGACCTCCACCTGACTACAACCAATCCCTGATGCTCTGTGATTCCCAAGTCCCCTTTTTTCTCGGTCCCAGTACATCTCGCCTGGCTCCTTTGGGGTCCCTCTCTTAAACTTCAGCAAAAGCCTTCAGTGCACAGACAACTGCTGTGCAAACCAGGTCTGATGGACACACAGGCTGGTGTGGAGAACCCATAGAAGCAGTGGCGTGGAGAACCCATGTAAGCACTGGTGTGCAGAGTGGTCTGTACTGGTGAGTGGCCAGTGTGTTGTTCGTTACGTAACCCTGTCTGTCTGCGGAAAATACTCCGTCAGCCTCCCCGGGACTGGGATGTGAGTGAGCTGTGAACAATACCACGGAGAGCCGTACCCTTCCCCTTTGTCACTGAGGATGTTTGCTCAGATGGAAGTGTTGTTTTTGTTTTGGCAGAGGCCGAAAGCTGGGAGCAGGAAGCGGCTGCACCCTGATGGCTGTCGCTTCCCCCGCACACGAACGACTCCTGTTTACCGCCAGCTGCTGTCCTAGACACATCGCCCCGGCTTTGATACGGCCGGCCGGGCTCGGCGCTGACTCAGAGCTGGGAAACTCGCGGTGCCGATGGGCTCTTTGCAATGATCAGGTCAGCCTAGGGGAAATAAACCCCAACCTTAAGATAGAATAATAATAATGAAAAACCCAACCACGGGATCTTTCCTAATCCCTTGCTCGGATTAGGGGATGTGTGTTCCCACTGAGTCGATGGCCAGGAATGTCTCGAGCGGCCGCGGGGGGAGCCGGGCAGACCTCTGATGCAGAAGCTGCTTTTCCAGCAGGATGCAGAGGAGCTCCTGGTAGACAGATGGCTGGTTGCCCGGTTCACTGTGTGTCCTCTCGGGCCCCAGCCTGAATTGCTCCCCCCTGCTCTGTAAAAGCTTTCATTATGTTTTGTCACTTGATGCATGAGTTTGTTTTAATGCACTGGAACCCCACGTCCCTTCAGCAGCCTCTTTCTGGTTGTTTTATGGGGCTCCTCTGTGTTTGGAAATGAATTAAAGCGTCTGAAAGGCTTGGCAGTTTCATTAGAGAAGGGCAGTCCAATCCAAATTAGTGTAACTCACTTAAAATTGAAGTAAAATGTTTTAAGGAGAGTGATCTGATAAATATTGGCTTAAACTAATTGGATTTTCAATAGACAAATTACTGCATTTTTCTCATTACTTAGTGCTCTGCAAGGCTTTCCTGCTCTATGGGAAAGTTCCCTCTGCGGAGCTGGGGAGGAGGGAGAGCGACGTCTCTGCCTGAGGAGGCTCTCTGGGTCTCAGGATGCTGCTTCAGCCCCGCAGTCCTCCAGCCTTGCTCCTTGCAAAGGGCGGTTGTCTCTTCCCACGCGCTTGCACTGGTTTGCTGACCCTCATGCTCATCACGTGGCTGCGATGATGGACAGGCTGCCACTGGCATCTCTGAAAGAAGGAGCTTGGCAGGATCAGCACAGTGTAAAGTCTCTTGTGTGACATCTAGGAGGTGTTTATTTTTAAATAAGGGGGATTGGACTGGATGATCTTTGGAGGTCCCTTCCGATCCCTAACGACTGGATCTAGGGGATCCTGCTGTGGCAGGGGGATTGGACTGGGTGATCTCTCGAGGTCCCTTCCGATCCCTAATGACTGCACCTAGGGGATCCTGCTGTGGCAGGGGGGATTGGACTGGCTGATCTTTCGAGGTCCGTTCCCATCCCTGATGTTATGTGATGTGCTGTATCCTATACTCAGGCTTGACCATCCCAAGTCCAGTACCCAGCTGAGAGTCCATGCCCTCCGTTTCCTCGTGATTATGCTGGGATGCATCCTTCTTTCTGTTACCTTTTCAATAGCTAATTCCAAATTGCTCTCTGTAGGGATGTTCTCGGTAGCTGCCTGCCTATCAATCTTTCCATCTGAATGTAGAAGTGTTTGATTAGTGTATTTAAAGCAATAAAGATGTCAACAGCAGTGTCACATTGATGGATATTAATTAGAAGTCTTTAATGGCTCCTCTGGTTTGGCCACTCTCCTTGCAGATTTTGATTTTATGGTTAAAATAATGCCCTGCTGTCCGCAGCCTCGGTCATAAATTGTGGTCTATCTTTCTTTAATGACTCTGCATGCCGTGGTATAATCCCAATAACATACATTATCGTTGGGAAAAGGAAGGCAGTGACTTTCATAGAGGTGATGGATGGATTTATAAGGACTAGCTAGCGGATGGGCTGGGATCACACCAGAGGCAGCGCTGCTTGTTCTGCGTGTGCATTGCCATAAGCACAAACATTAGGCAGGCGGTCCTGGATAACTGATGTGTTTCATTCAGATCCCTCTCTATCCCCTCCTCACCAATAGTAAATGTTAAAGGAAATGCTGAGGTGTGACCCATTGTCTCCCATCAAAAGACGAACTACTTAGTAATTCACAGAATGACAGAGTTGTTTTGGTTGGAAGAGGCTTGAAGATCATTGAGTCCAACCGGTAGCCCAGCACTGCCAGGTGACCACTCACCATGTCCCGCAGCACCTAGAATCATAGAATCATTAGGGATTGGAAGGGACCTTGAAAGATCATCCAGTCCAATCCCCCTACCACAGCAGGATCTCCTAGATTCAATCACACAGGAACATATCCAGGTGGGTTTTAAACCTCTGCAGAGAAGGAGACTCCACAACCCATGTTGCTACGCCTTTTAAATACCTCCAGGGTTGGTGACTCCACTCCTTCCCTTGGGAGGGATTGGACTAGATGATCTTTTGAGGTCCCTTCCAATCCCTAATGGTCTGTGATTCCCTGGGCAGCCTGTTCCAACATCCAATAACCCTTTTGGAGATGGAATTCTTCCTTGGAGCCACTCGCTACTGCATGTTACTCTCAATTTCCCCGACTGCAGCGCAGCAGCGGTGTCCCTTTGGATGTTGTGCAGTGCGAGCTTCCAGCAGACCCATCAGCTCGACAGCATCTGGCTGGCCGATGAGCTTGGCAGGCAGTTGTGCTTGAGATTTGGAGTTACTTCTGCTCCTGTCATCGCAGACCCTGCTGAAGGGGTGTCTGGAGCACACTGCCCATGTGAATGTTCTGGGTTAGTTTTGTTTGGGGACGGTGTCATGTCCAATTTACTTGCTCATTCATTATTTTACATTAATCTTTAATTGAGCAGAACTTTTCTTCAGCCACATGTGCTGGAGTAGGGCTGTGCATCCACGTGAAGCTTTCCCATGCCCTTGAAGGGCAGTTTCCTTTGTCCCAGCTCTTCATCCCACTCCTGTCCCACACCTGGCTAATTCACAGCTCTGGTGACTCTCTGAGACTCCAGACAAATGTGCCAAATTATTGTTAGTGAGGCTGGAAAAGACCTCTGAGATCATCAAGTCCAGCCCGTGCTGGAGAGTTATCAGAGACGTAGCTTCATTTTCAAGATCTCCTGCTCTCCAAGCAGAGGAGCCACTCACATTGCCTGTAGGAGATCAATCGACCACAGAACATTAGGGATTGGAAGGGACCTCCAAAGATCATCCAGTCCAGTCCCCCTGCCACAGCAGGATCCCCTAGATCCAGTCACACAGGAACATGGCCAGGCAGGTTTTAAACATCTCCAGAGAAGGAGACTCCACAACCCCCCTGGGCAGCCCCTTCCAGGGCTTTGTCACTATGAAGTTCTTTCTCATATTGATGTGGAACCTCCTCTGTTCCACCTCACACCCATTGTACTTTATCCCATCATTGGTTGCCCTGAGCAGAGACTGGCTCCATCCTCTGACACCCACCCTTTCCGTATTTATTACCATTAATGAGGTCACCCCTCAGGCTCCTTTTTTACAAGCTTAAGAGACCAAACTCCCTCAGCCTCTCCTCCTCAGAGAGATACTCCCCTTTCTTCGTCATCTCTGTGGCTCTGCACTGGGCTCTCTCCAGCAGCTCTGTGTCCTTCTGGAGCTGAAGGGCCCACAACTGGACACAAGATTCCAGCTGCTGTCTCACCAGAGCAGAGTAGAGGAGGAGGAGAATCTCTCTCTCTCTATTAACCACCCCCGATCTGATCTACCCCAGGATGTTATTTGCCCTCCTGGGTTAGGTTCAGGGTTAAAAATGAGCTTCGTTGCTGTGACTATGTTGACCTGTGCTATGAAACTGAGGAAGGTCCACAATTGCTTCATTAAACCCAGCAGTACTGCTTGTCAGGCTTGAGCCAGGCGCTGACGAGCTGCAGTTCATTTAAGTGTGAGCAGTGTGCCTGGAGATGAAGAAGATGTGCAAGAAGTGGGGAGCTTTGCCCCAAGGAAGCTGCCAGCCACAGGCACTTGTGCAAAGCCTGGTTGGTGCCAAGGGTCCAACCCAGCTCCCCACGGCAGCAGTGCTGGGAGGTGGCAAGTGCTGCAGGATCAGGACTGGGAACCTAAAGCTCTTGTCTATTGCTTGCCTGTACCTTGCACTTAAGGACTAAATAGAATCACAGAAACATCCTGGCTGGAAAGGACCTTCAGCATCATCAGGTCCAGCCCTCAGCCCAACATCTCCCTAACCCCTACACCATGGCCTCAAGGGCTCTGGGTACTCGGTGTTTAAACCTCTCCAGGGATGAGGACTCCAGCACCTCCCTGAGCAGCCTGTTCCAGTGCCCAACCACTCTCTCAGCAAAGAGCTTCTACCTCAGATCCAATCCAAACCTCCCTCAATCTCCCTTTTCCTGCTTCAAAATATGACCCTTCATCCTATTGTTCCCTGCCCTTGGGAACAGTCTTTCCCAGCCTTCTGACTGCCCTTTTCAGGGACTGGAAGGTCACTATAAGGTTCCCCTGGAGTCTTCTCCTCTTCAGGCTGAACAACCTCAACTCTCTCAGCCTGTCCCCATAGCAGGCTTCTTCTGAAAGCCTGAAAACCCCACAGAGGTGCTTCTTCTGAAGATCCAATCGAACCCTCCCTTGACGCAACTTGAGGCCATTTCCCCTCGTACTACCATTAGGAATTTGGGAGAAGAGACCAGCAGCAGCCTCACTGCAATCTCCTTTGAGGGAGTTGTAGAGAGCAAGGTGTCCTCTCAGCCTCCCCTTCTCCAGACTCAACAACCTCAGTTCCCTCAGCCTCCTCTTCTCTAGACTCAATCACCCCAGTCCCCTCAGCTGCTCTCCACAGGGTCTGTTCTCCAGCCTCTCCCCAGCCTTGTTGCCCTTCTCCGGGCAATTCCCGCAGGACCGACTGTTCTGAGCACTGCCTATTGTTCCCTTTTCCCTCGTGTGCTTTGTAGGGGTGTTGTTTTAAATCCCTCCCAGCTTTCAGGTCTAATCAGATCTCCAAGTGGATGCCCTATGGGTTTGCTCCAATAACACCTTGTGCTTGGCTTGTGCTGCACCGGGACCCCTCCATCCCCGGTGACACGGGTGCCTGACGGTTAGTTGGGGAGAGAAGAGAGAGAAGAGCCATGAATTGGGCACAAAACTGGACTCCATTAAAAAAACATAGGAGCCAGGAGGAGGCAACGTGATGTGGCATGGCTGCCGGCGATGGCGAAGCATGAGTGCCTACTGGAGCTTAGAAATAGAAAGTGATGTCCTCATAAAAACATGGCTCGAGGCTGCTGTGCCACTAGAAATTCTTCTGTCAGTTCAGCCTATTTCGCTCCGAGGGATCTCGACTTTCAAATGGATCTTTTGATGCAAAACAGGCTGCACAGGCGGAGATAGCGTTGGGGAAGGGAGAGCTGCGCTCGCCCCGCTCCCCGGCAGGGCTTCGTAACCTGGAGATTTCCTGATAAGCTTTTCGAGGCAGGTTGGCCGCCTCACCTTTCGAACCCGACACTGTCCCCCACGCCTGGGCAGCTAAACAACAGCGAGAGAGCTCCAGAGGAACCTCATTTGGAAGCTCAAAGCTGCAGGCGACTGCATGTTTGTGTCGTTCCAGGCTCTTTTGTGTGATGTTCCCGTGCAGCACATCCAGTCAACGACGTGGTAGCACGGCCGGTGCCGTCGTGCGGCTGTTTATTCCCCTCCGTGCCTCGTATTTGCCTCGTTAAATGGCAGCAGAAGAGTTTGACAGAAAAGCAAACTCCACTTCTCTTCCCCATCACAGCCCCATCACCCCGTGAACGCACAAGCCCCAGTGCTCCGAGAGGGGTGGGGAAGAGTGGGAAAGGAAAGTCCATACATATGTATAGACATGAAGAAAACACGAGGCGCAGTCGTCTGCCGCACAAAAGGGGTTATTCCTCCGAGCGATCTCTCTGCCGGAAAATTTAGGACACAACAAGGCTGGTTTGTGATCACACGGTGGGTTCCTCTGCGAAGCTGCTCGGTGAATTCCACAGGGTGATCAAGGCAGCTCAGGTTGGGATAGGGGGGCTTAGTATCACGTCTTCTCTGGGGAGGTTTAAAACCCACCTGGATATGGTCACAGAATCACAGAGCATTAGGGATGGGAAGGGACCTCGAGAAATCATCCAATCCAGTCCTCCTGCCACAGCAGGATCACCTAGACCAAGTCACACAGGAACAGTCCAGGTGGGTTTGAAACATCTCCAGAGAAGGAGACTCCACAACCTCCCTGGGCAGCCCCTTCCAGTGCTCTGTCACCCTCACTGGGAAGA
>JAOXOE010000343.1:1238809-1267737 GCA_028565055.1 Phoeniculus purpureus | reverse complement strand
GTGCCAGAGCCCTGGCAGGGGCTGCCCAGGGGGTTGTGGAGTCTCCTTGTCTGGAGATGTTTCAAACCCTCCTGGCCATGTTCCTGTGCAGCTGGATCTAGGGGATCCTGCTGTGGCAGGGGGTGACCGCATGATCTTCTGAGGTCCCTTCCAGTCCCTAATGTTCTGTCATTGTGAAAACAGGGGCCTGGCAAGGCCTGGGTTGACGAGAAAGCTGTGCCCTGACCTCCGGAGCAAACAGCTCTGCGTTAGTGTAGTCCAGTCACTCGCCCAGCCTGAAGTGCAAAAACCAGGGGGCCAAGAAAACTTGTCTGCAGGAGGCCCTGAGCAGCACAAGGTCTGTGCAAGATCAGCACCAGCTACAGAAGGTCCTGAGGAAGGGGCCTCTTTGCCTGTGAGCAGGAAGCCCTTTGCTTCACTACTCAGCACAGCGCTGATCTCTGTGGCAGAGCCTCAGGAGTCTGCTCATCGTTTGCCCTCCTCCCTTTGCCTTTCTGAACTTGCTGTGGGCTGTCAGGCACTTTGGCTCCTGCGCCAGGGCTGATCTCTGTCCTGGGGTGCATGGAGCCCACTCATGTCCCACCCCAGATGCTACAAACACACCGGACAGCAGAGAAACCAGCTTCAGTCACGAGAGCCCTTGGACAGAAGAGACTGGGGACCCCCTTGGGAGAGCAACGCCAGGCCAGCTCAGCTGGAGCAGCAGGAGCTCTGCCTGCCTAGTGCTGGTAAGTCTCGAGAGCTGAGCCTCATGCAGGCAGGGCGCTGCACGGGTGTAGGGAGAGGGTGCTGGTGGGCTGCCCCTTGTACTCACTGGGATGATGCCTTCAGCATGTAGCTGGCCTCCCGGTCATCTGCATTCTCCAGCAGTCTCAAGATGAAGACATTGGCCAAGCTCTGCCCCTGGTCTTCTAACTCCTCTACCCGAAGAAGTCCCCGGGGAGCCGAGTCAAACACTTGGTACTTGTCCCTGCAAGAGGTCACAGAGAGCAGATTAGGAACAACTGCAGTTATCCCAGGAGACTTCGCCTTCGGCCACTCAGAACTGTACTGAGGACACAGACCGTGGCAGGAGGAAGACGGGGCATGAGCCGCTGGCTACAGAAGCCCAGGGCAAAGCTAGAAACCACACGAAACGCTCTCCTCGCTCCGCCTCAGGCATCCTGCACGGCCTTCGACGAGCTGCCCGCTCTGACCGTACAGAACACGGCCAAGGCTCCCTCCAAGGGCGCTGTGAGGCTGAATTCATCCCCAGCTGTGAGATGCCTCTGTTTGCCGGACATGAGCTGCCGCAGAAGCAAAACATTTCCAGGCAGCACAGACACCGCGGCGACGCCTTCGTTAGAGACGCTGGGCTGGCGAGATGCTCCCTACCGGTGAGTCCAGCGCGAACGCCACAAAGAACCTGCTGTTCTCGGGGACCCGCCAGTTTGTGCGGCTCTGTTTAACCAGCGTTGCACAAGCTCCCGTCCTAAGTGTGACGTGACCTCCTCCTCCTGAGGCAGGTTACACCGTGTCAAGTGCAGCCGCCGGCCTCAGGCCTCAATCCGTACCCCTCCCCGCTGCTCAGATTTTCTAGCCAGCTGCCTGGGGAGTTTAACTGAATAGATCTGAGCAGGCAGAGGGGAGTCAGACATCACTTCTCAACAGGGAGACAGGTCTCTAGGGTCAGCTCCTCAGCTCGTTTGACTGTGGGTATGTACTTGCTCATCCTGCTGGGAGGGCTGACTTGGGGTCTGTGTGAGTCCTGTCTGCCACAGCTGTTCAGCTGGAGGAGCTCTGCCACCATCAGCTGTGCACTAAGGCAAGATGATGGCTGCAGGGGATGTACAGGCCAGGCCAGGGTGCCCACCCTGTGCCTAGGGTAGGGATAAAGCCAGGGGCCAACAGAAAGGGCTGCCCAGGGTGTGGGTTGAGTCCCCGTCCCTGGATGTGTTGCAAAGTCACTTAGCTGTGGAGTTGGGGGATCTGGTTTAGGGGTGAACTCACATAGTAGGGTTGATGGTTGGACTCGATGATCCTGGGGGTCTTTTCCAACCCAAATGATGCTGTGACTCTAACTGATGTGCTACTGCCCAAATTCACCGGCTACCTGAACCCTGCACTCACCCGGGGATTTGCCGGCAAATCACCAGCAGATCATTGAAAAGGAACAAGTAGATTTCTCTGAAGAGCTTCTTGGTGCGAAGTGTTCGCGACGTCTTCGGACCATTCATTTGCTGCAACTCCCCCTGCTTCAGCAGCCAGCGGGAGTGAGAGATGATGGGCACAGACTGCAAGTGAGCGAGAGACAGCAGAGGTCAGGAGAGCAGCAAAAACCACGGGGCTAATGTCATCAAGAGCCTGAAAGCTACAGGCGAAGCAGAAGGGCAGTGACTGCAGAGGATGTCACAGAGTTGCACAGAGAGGGCCGTGTGCGCTGCCATCCACAGCACAGCCCCGCACAGGGTGTAACAGAGCTCAGCCAGGGACACAGCTGGGGCCTGAATAAACACTTGAGGACGGTGATGCTGGAGTGCCAAGGGCTGGATTTCAATGCCAGGCTACACCCTGCACTGCCTGCTCTGTCCCTGGGAGATCCCACACCTCATCATCCAGGCCGAGCCCTTCCGGACAGAGAGACTGACTTGCCAAAACAGGTATTTGGCCTTTGGCTATAAAAACAAAACCCAGGTCTCTCTGGTTGGGACTGTCGCAGCCGGGAGGAGACACTCTCCATGCAGCCACAACAGCCCTTGTGCTGAGTTCTTACTGCACGCTGTGTTACAAACAAGAAGCCCAGAGCAAAACACATCTTACGTTCAGAGACCATTGTGCTTCTAGTCAAATCACTGAAGTACTGGAAAATATCTGCCCAACTGCTGCTCTTTCCACCTTCTCTCCCTCCTTGTATTTGTCACAGTGACACAGACTGACTCTCCATGTTCTTTTTCAACAGGGGAGCCCTGCCTGTGCTCCAGCTCCTGCCTGTTGGTACAGCCTCAGCTGAGAGATGAAAGCAGCTGTGTAGCTGCTCCGGTCTGGTGCTGTCCTGTGGATGTGGCCTTAGCCTTGGGCTCACTGGGAAAGTGCTCTGGGATGGAGCCAGGCTCTGCTCAGGGGCACCCAGTCACAGGACAAGGGGCAGCGGGTGTGAGCTGGAGCAGAGGAGGTTCCACATCAGTGTGAGAAGGACCTTCTTGCCCGTGAGGGTGCCAGAGCCCTGGCAGGGGCTGCCCAGGGGGTTGTGGAGTCTCCTTGTCTGGAGACATTTCAAACCTGCCTGGATGTGTTGTTGTGCGACTTGGTCTAGGTGATCCTGCTGTGGCATGGGGATTGGACTGGATGATCTTTGGAGGTCCCTTCCAATCCCTGAAGTTCTGTGATTCTGTGGATATCTTCCTGTGCAACTGGATCTAGGGGATCCTGCTGTGGCAGGGGGATTAGACCAGATGATCCTTCAGGGTCCCTCCCAATCCCTAATGCTCTGTGAAAACCCCACACTCTTGGGCACCCAGCATGGCTCCCCAAATTAATGGTCTCAACTGCTTTTTGCTGCGGTTATCCAGGTCTATAAAAAGCTGCTGGGAAGCTAAAAATAGTCCTTTGAAGCTTATGAAGCAAATAAACCTGAGAAGCACCTCCCCAGAGCAGGCAAGAAGAGAATCGGCGACTCTACACTCAGCACTGGAATGTCACCGCGATCTGGTCAGACGCTGGTAAATACTGACTGGGTCACTCCAAGAGTGAAGCTGAAGCAGGGAATCAGCCGGTAATTAGAGACTGTCCACAGTGCATAATCACAGGGGTGATTTCAAACAGCGAGACAGGCTTCCTTCTGGCAATTTCCAGCTTTAAAGTGTTCTGCTGTTTGCTTTCATCTTCCTTTAACAGTAGGGATGTAACAGCGGGAAGGTGACCTGCGCTCTGCAGCGAGGTGAGAGGGGAGAGCCAGGACCGAGCGCCTGGAGCAGGAGCTACCTGCTGCGCCCAGGCGGGCGGATGCCAGCGGGTCACACGTGTGACACCGCGCTGGCCTCGCTGCCGCCTGGCTGCTGCAGCCCGGAACGGGATGAGGCACACAGATGCAGCACCACGTTCAAAGGCTCTGGAGGGGTCAGTGTGGACCAGCTCACTGCTGAGCGCTCACTAGGAGGCGCACACAGCACCCGGGTGCTGTTGGTTTGCTGTTAGCAGCCTGCGCTCGTACCTTGATCTTGAATTCCAGCTTCTTCTGGATGCTGATCATCTGTTCTGTCCGGCTCATCTTCCTGACGCCCTCGTTGCACGCCTTCACCACCTGCGAGAAAGAAAGGAAGTAGGAACTGCCTCCGCCGGCCTCGAGCGGGACAGCACAGAAAGGGCCCTGCTCGAACAGGGACCCAGCAAAGCTCATCTGTCAGCACTGTGTTCACAGGAAAAAGAGATGGGGGAGACAAGCAAAACCCAAAACCAACCAACAAACCCTCAGATGTTACAGCTGGTAGCTACCAGAGGATGGGTTAGGTGGCTGCATTCAGTTACTGAGCTAGAGAGGACAGAGCTACAGTGGTGCACAGCAAAGGGAAGAGCTCACTGTCAAGGTCCACCGGGTGTCTCCTCCTTCTTGACCCCAGCACTCAAAACAAGGCAAATGGCCAGCAGCACCAACGGAGCAAACAGATCTGAGTTTTAAAGATGCAAATGCTGTGGTTCTGCCAAGCAGTGCCAGATTCCATGGCCACAGAATGTCACTGATCACACAGAGCCCAGCTGTGTTCTGAGCGCAAACTTCCGACTGCAACACCACAACCAACGAGCCGGCACTACCCTGTTTCAGGGACCTTAACCTAGATGCCACTGCTGTTTCGTAAGGAGTGACTCTCTTGAGGACTGGCCAGGCAGAAGAACGATGCTGCAGAACAAGCTCCACTTTGTGCTCTGTTTGTGCTGCTCAAAATCCATCAGAATATCCCCAACTGAAACTGTGGTCAGCTCTTCCTGCTCAAATAGGCTAGCGAAGGAGAAACTACGCATCAGGTGATCTCTGCTGCGATGCCTGCACCAGGCATCTCACCTTGAACGCCTGTGGACCAGTCAGTGTGCAAAGGGAGTGATGGAGTGAGTTAGTAACGTGAGTCGCTGACAGCTGCCACGGCCACGGGCAATTCAAACCAGGGCAAACACAACCCCAGCGTTACTCCATCAGCACGTCTGGTCGTCTGCCTACGAACAGCCTGTCTCAGGCCTCTGACCAGTGGAAAAGCAACTGGCCACCATGAGGGACTGGGCACATACCGATGCAGAACGTGCTGCGCTGTCTTTGTCCCTCACGGTCTTGGCAGTGCATGTGCCCCTCCCAGACTACTGCAGGGCAACCCCAGGAGCCTTTTTTTGCTCTAGTGTTTCAGTTAGAAGCTGCAAACATACCCTCAGGCCAATGTTCTAGCTGAAGTTTTCAAACACAGGGACTTAGATCAAACTGTGAGATTCAAGAGCTTCTCCAAGTGTCTGACAGAGAAGGGTTCAAACGCTCTGCCACAGCCCATGTAGCTGCCAGCTACATCCAGACCACTCCGATGCGTAGCCTGGAGGTGCAATCGCCCTGTCTGACTGTGTCGGGAACGGCCTGTCTACGCAGTGGTAAGTAGCACAACGGAGTGCCACAGCTTCCCCCACTCAGCTCCAGGGAAGAGGGCTAGAAGCTGGAGCGCTTCACTAAGAAACTGTTATTCTGGGTCAGAGGAAGAAGTGCGAGGAGGAGGAGGAAACCTGACACAGCTGTGCTCTGCTGCCTGTTGCAGCTAATTACATTCTCAGTGGGATCCATCACCTTCAGGTATCTGCAATACTAACTTGTATTCCTCAGTGTCTCAAGAGAAAACACCCCCTCTGCCCTTTCCCAGAGCAGATACACAGGCAGTGTCTGTCGTTAGCAAGGGATTCCTCCTCACTGACGTCCTGGTGCTGCTAGATTAGTTCCACCTTTGAGAGGAAGAGTGACTTAAGCAAAGCAAAAGCACTCTTGAAACAGTGTCAGGATTCGAAGGGGCAGCTCAAGAGTGAAGGTAATTTGCAGGCAGTTTGGTCTGGGCAGGGAGAAGCACGACGGGTTAATCTTAATGGCTTTCGGTTAGCTCACTCAAACTTACTGTTTCCAGCTCCTTATGCGCATCCAGGGCGTTGGCTTCTCGGTCAGATTTCTCTTCCACTTTCTTCAAAATATTCTGCAAGGGGCAGAAAGGCTGCGTTAACCCTGATCCCTGTCTGACAGCACAGAAAGGGCTTTGCTGGCCTCTCAGTTACTTCTGGCCATCAGCCTAATTACAGGATAGGTGACGAGAGAACAGTGACTCTCAGTTCCTCTTTCTCATTAAAACCTGTTCCCATCTGACCTTCTGTCTCAAGGAAACCCAGCAGGCAGGCTGCCATTTCACGAAAATAAATGAATAACTAGAAATAGTTTGAGCTGGCACTAGCAGACAGTGCTGCTGGTAATCCCAGTGGGGTCAGAGCGTTTGGGACCCAGCTGCTTCCTCATGCCTAGAAGCCATGTCCTCCAGGACACAGAGCACAGGAGGAAGATGCCTGCGGTCAGCTCTCAGCCACACGGATTCTGCACAGAGCAGCTCCACGTCCTGCAGCTGCTCTGCACTGTGCACCTTCCGCTCAGGAAAAACTATCTGGCAAATTCAGTACTGATCTGGGGATGGGCTCTGAGCTGCTGAAATCTTTTCTCCATGGCGTTGAGAATGTCTTTGCTCTGCGGAAAGGCTCACCCAGCTCTAGGATTAACTGTGGCTGCACCTAAGCCTCGTTCTCAACCGCCGAAAGGGAAAATGCCACGAGTGATCCGGAACGCCTTCGCAAGGAGGAGAGAGAAGAGTAAAAACTCTACCTGCACCAGCAGCTTGAGACGAGTGATCCTTTGAAAGGGCAGAATCAGGAAGGAAGAAAAGGACAGGCCTTTGCACTTGGGATCCAGCTCCAGCTGTGAGATCACTTCCCGGAAAGCTGGCTTGTCCTGGCTGAGAGGAGAGACGGAGAAGGTGAGACACTGCTGTGTGACTGGTGACCCAAAAGCAGCCCCAGGGACAGCATCTCGCCCGGCCTTTCCCAGGAAGAGTGAAGAGGGCAGGAGGGGGACGGAAGGCTTCCAAGTGTGTTTTAGTTTAAATCTACAAGTATTTATAGTGTTGGGGGAAGGCACAAACAGCCTTTGAATGCACACGCCAGGGTAGCACTCACATGCGCTAGCACATCGAGCCGAGGCGCATACGCTGTGCGCGCGTAGGTGTGTGTGAATGGGGTGTGTGTCCAAGGACATGAGTCACAGGCATAATTACACAGCTTTGCTCAGTGGGAACTCGGCGACAGGGTGAAATTCATACAGGCCTCGGAACAAACGAGCCACAGAACAGCTCAGGCTTAGCCTGAGGACAAACCGTGATCTGGCCCGCGAAGGGCAAGGGCTGTGCCTGGGCCTGGCCTCGTGGTGTTTGCAGAAGGTGAGAGCAGGCGGCACAGAGCAGCCTCTCCAGCCCTGGCTGCTGCAGCCTGACAATGCAGAGCAGAGCTATCCAGCTCGTGAGGGGTCATTTGAGGAGAGGCTGAGGGAGCTGGGCAGGTTTAGTCTGAAGATGCTGAGGGGGGACCACATTGCCCTCTACAACTACCTGAAAGGAGGTTGTAGAGAGGTGGGTGTTGGCCTCTTCTCCTTAGGAACTACTGACAAACCAGGGGAAATGGTCTCAGGTTGAGGCAGGATCTTAGGAAGAAGTTCTTGGCAGAAAGAGTGGTTGGGCACTGGAAGGGCCTTCCCGGGGAGGGCTGTTCAGTCCCCATCCCTGGAGGTACTTAAGAAACCTGTAGCCATGGTGCTTCAGGCCCTGCTATAGGGGCAGGGACGGATGGGGTTAGTTTGTGTCTGTCGATCAGTCAGGTATGTAGGGATTCAGGCATTTGGGTTCTTTGTTGTTGCGGGTCTGGTTGGACTCTGTGATCTAGGAGGTCCTTTCCAACCAGGCTCATTCTGTGGTTCTGTAATGTTCCTGTCAGCTGCAGGGCCCCGAGGATGACTTACAATGCTGGAGTCTGGCAGGCACAAACAGCGTGGATGCGAAGACGAGAGGAGAGCGCTAACCGTGCAAACCCTGCCTTTGCTGTGTGCGGGACCCACAACATCCCAGAGCAGCCGCTGTGTTTTGTTCCTGTGTGTCAGTGTGACTCACCAGAGCTGCAGCAGAATGGACCTGCATCTGAGGAACAGCCAGATGGGGGGAACTCTGACACCTCAGGCCTTGAGTTCAGCCAAGTGCTGCACAATGTTGTGCTAGCTGGGAGCCTGCGCAAGGCAGTCTGCTCTTTTCAACCGGCTTTGTGTTCTCCCGCAGACGAATAAAATGCTGCCCTCTAAATGGGTATCTAGAAATACCTCTGTCTCCACAGGTCTTTATCAAGCTAAGTAATCCAGCCCACTGCTGCTTTGCTTCTGAGTGCTTAGCTAATGGCTCTGGGCAAACTACTCTGCAGCCATATTGCTCAACTCTGACTGCAGGGAACGCTTCTGTACCTGCCTTTCGGGGAGAGCAGCTGGCCAAGTTCTGCACAGGCCCCTTGAGGCAGTGCTTGGAGTTTTTTGCCTCCAAAGCTGAAATCACAGAACATTAGGGATTGGAAGGGACCATGAAAGATCATCCAGTCCAATCCCCCCGCCACAGCAGGATCCCCTAGAAGAGAAAGGAAAGGACTAGGGCTTGTTACTCTCCCCTGAACCAGCTGCTGCTGTGGGGAGGAAATGAAATGCAGCGTCTGCAACATGCTGTCCTAAAAGAATCCAGGACACTGTACTAAGGAAAACTTAATTCTCCTGCTCACAGACGAGCTTGTAGGGCACTCACAACAAAGATCCAGCATAAAGAATTCCTACTGGACCAGAAGAACTTGCTAAGCTTGAAAAATACTGCAAGACTACTTGGGATCTCACTCTCAGGCGTAGGTAACGTCTGTCTGAGCAACATCAGAATGTGAAGGGAAGAGCTGTGGGTTTTGCCTTTTAGGAAAATGTTGTTCTGCAAGGTGATAATTCTCAGCTTTGGGAAGGTCTTGCTGAGGAGCATGGGAAAAGCAGTGGCTCTCTTGTCATCAGAGATGTGTACTATAATCCTGGCCTTTCAGTCTCTTGTCTCAGCCTGCAGGTTAAAAATACTTCCATTTCACAAGCATGTGTGTGTCCCTGTGGTAAGTATTGCCCACAGCAGCTGGGAACTGCTGGCTCTGAATCTATGTGAGACGTTACCTGCGCTCCCTGTCGCTCACCCATACTGCTAAACCCACTAATCGTGTTTTGTTTTTACAGACACGGTGGGAAATCAGCGAAGTGGGAAATCAGTGAAGTGGGAAATCAGGCTGTGCTAGTCATCCCTTCCTCAAGTGGGAAATCCCTTTGTCACAAATACCAAAATGACAGTGAAATCTGTGCCCTGTACAGTTACCACAGAATCACTCAGGTTGGAGAAGACCCCCTGGGATCATCGAGTCCAACCAGCAACCCCACTCTACAAGGTCATCCCTTAAACCAGATACCCCAACACCACATCTAAGTGACATTTCAACTCATCCAGGGATGCGGACTCAACCTCCACCCTGGGCAGCCCATCCCAGTCCCTAACCATTCTCTCTGGGAAGAATTTCTTCCTGATGGCCAGTCTGACCCTCCACTGTTGGAGCTTGAAGCCCTTCCCTCTGCTTCTGTCACTAATGACCTGTGAGAAGAGCCCAGCACCAGCATCTCTACAGTGTCCTTTCAGATAGTTGTAGAGGGCAATGAGGTCTCTCTTAGCCTCCTCTTCCTCCAACTAAACAGCCCCAACTCTCTCAATCTCACCTCTCTCTCCGATAAGTGGATTCATGACTATTTTCAGCTGGATAGACAAGCAAAGCATCCCTTTTGTAGGAGACAGTTGTTAGATCTTCCAGATTCTGGGTGCCATACAGCACAGAGTTGCCTTTGGAGAAGCTCATCAAGCACCCAAGGAGTTTAGCTGTGGTCACTCAAAACTCCTTACAGGATATTTTCCTCTAGTGAAGAGCTCTGTACAAATCTGAGTGTCTCTAAACTGTGGAAACGTGTGTCTAGACATAGCCTGTGGTCACTAAACATCTACTGGGGTTTTGCGCAAAGTTCAAGGCACTTCAAGCCTTGGCCAGTAGCCAGCAGGGCTCAGCACTCAGTCCCATGCGCAACTCTGCGGTTTCTGCTCCCCAAGACGTGTTTCTTTTGGTGGGAGGCCATAAGGTTTGCACGCTTGAGGTTCCCTTTGAGGTTGCAAGTTCAGTGAAACATCAAGTTTTGCCTGGCTTTTTGGGTTGAAACCTCAACCCTTTCTCTATCTGCAGATGATGAAGGGAAAGGTCATGGAAAAACAACCCCCCCCCCGCCAAAGCCTGCCAGTTGCTGAGAAGCAAGGAAAAGGACCACTCCTTGTGGAGTTTGGCAACTGTGTTTTTATCAACATTAGCAGCTCTGTGTTTTGCTGCCATGCACAAGTGCTGCTGTCATCCTGCTTTGATGGAATCTGTGGTGTTTCTCCAAGCTTCTCCTCTTTTTCAGTTCCTACTGGTGGGCACCGTTCAGCAGGTTTCAGCTGTAGTAAGCAAAAGTTAAATTGACATTAAAACCTTGGCTAGCTATGGGTTTATGCTTATGAAATCAGAATCACAGAACGTTAGGGATTGGAAGGGACCTCCAAAGATCATCCAGTCCAACTCTGCTGCCACAGCAGGATCACCTAGATCCAGTCATTAGGAATTGGAAGGGACCTCCAAAGATCATCAGTCCAACTCCGCTGCCACAGCAGGATCACCTAGACCAGTAAACCCCAAAACAGATCTTCCCCTAATGGAAACACTGGTGCTTTAAAGGTGGTTCTGTAGTGTCCTAACACTCTTCTGCTGTTGAGAGGAACTTGGGTCTCATTCCCTGTAACAGTGCACGTTCAGGAGATGGCTTAACGATTCAGGGTTGTAGGGTGGACAATTGGACTTGAAGATCTTTTCCAACCTTGTTGAGTCTGTGATCTTGGCGTTGGGATCCAAAACATCTTTTGTAGCAATGGCTGGTGAAGCTTAGACTTGCAGGGGTCCATGGTGTAGGATACAGATCATTAAATGTGATGAAACCCTCTGAATCTGGCTAAAAAGCTCCTCACAATCCCACCTCACAATGCAGTAGTCTTTAAGCAGTGGTGAACTATGTTGAGTTGGGCTCTCTGTCTATTGCTGTAACTTTCTGTTGGTCTGAAGTCAACTCTGCTGCTGGACCTTTGGCTCCAAAGCCCTGTGGATCGTTACCTCTAATCCACAGGAGCTGGTGTATCCCTAAGGTAGCCCGAAGCTGCACTAATATGGGGCAGGTTTTATGATGAAGTGTTCGAGTACAGATCTTCAAATGCTGGCACCAAGTCGGTGCTGGGGAAAATTTCTATTGATGAGCTGTCAAGGCAGCATCCAAAATAAGCCAGGTTCTTTCTGTGTCTCCCAGGCTAAAAGCTTTCGTGTGGACTCAGGCAGTAATGATGTGAGAAAATCCCACCTGTAGGAGGGAGAGACAATGTGCTGTGGATTTCAGCTGAGACCATCGCTTCAGACAGGTAATCTGGAGTCTGCCAGTGAATTACTTTGCCAGTTAACAGCCTCTAACAGAGCAAAGTACCTGTGTTAGAGATTTGGATGAGGGAGAGGGAGTTATCAAAGAATTTAGTGGGGAAGTTGTCCAAAGGGATCTCGGTGTAAGAATTGTGCACACAGGACCAGCTCTCACCAGGAGCATTTCTTCATCTCAATCTTCTACTTTTCAAAAGAAATTATCACTAATCCATTCTCTTTGTAATTCCCATCTCTTCCTTCACTTGCATCTAACATGACAGTGCGTGGCTACCTCTGGGGCACATCATCCGTGCACAGGAGGTTTTCACAAGCTTATGGATCCTCTGCCCTGGTGAGACCGCAGTTCTGGGCCCCTCAGTTCCAGAAGGACACAGAGCTGCTGGAGGGAGCCACAGAGATGATGAAGGGAGGGGAGCATTTCCCTGATGAAGAGAGGTTGAGGGATCTGGATCTCTTGAGCTTGGAGAAGAGGAGACTGAGGGGTGACCTCATTAATGTCTATAAAAATGTGAAGGGCGGGTGTCAGGAGGATGGAGCCGGGCTCTGCTCAGTGTCATCTAGTGATAGGACAAGGGGCAGTGAGTGTGAGCTGGAACATAAGAGGTTCCATATAAATATGAGATGGAACTTCTTCACAGTGAGGGTGACAGAGCCCTGGAAGGGGCTGCCCAGGGGGTTGTGGAGTCTCCTTCTCTGGAGATGTTTATAATCCACCTGGATGTACTCCTGTGACACTTGGTCTAGGGGATCCTGCTGTGGCAGGGGGATTGGACTGGATGATCTTTCTAGGTCCCTTCCAGTCCCTAATGATTCTATGATTGGACTAGATGATCTTTTGAGGTCCCTTCCAGTCCCTAATGGTTCTATGGATCTATGATTGGACTGGATGATCTTTCGAGGTCTCTTCCAGTCCCTAATTATTCTATGATTCTAATTCAGAGGGTAGTTCAGGTTTTACATGGATCTGGTCTTGGGTTTTTCTACTGTTTCTCCCGGGTAACACTGGAATCCTTATCAGGGGTTTTAGTGGTTTAGTTAATAGTTGAACTGGAAGCATCATCCAGCTATGGAATTGATCGTCAGATGGTGGGAATTTGGAGGTGCTACTGCTGACCTCAGTCACACGAGTTGGGCAAGAAAAGCCTCTTATTCCTGGATTCCTTCACTGCTCTGTGGTTGCAGTGTTAGATTTAGGAAAATGTTTGCAATTGGGTCTTTCCCACCAGCCCTGCAGTTGGAGGCTGTATGTAATAAATAAAGAATTTCCTGCGCATTTATTTTCCCAGGGAGGGAGGTGCAGCACTGCAGGAGAGTTTATGGAACCTCCACCTCTGAGGGTTTTTAGAATGAATCATAGAATCATTCAGGTTGGGAAAGACCCTTGGGATCATCAAGTCCAACCATCAATCCCACTCTACAAGTTCACCCCTAAACCAGATCCCCCAACACCACATCCAAGAGACTTTTAAACTCATCCAGGCCTGGTGACTCAACCACCATCCTGGGCAGCCCATTGCGGTGCCTGAGCACTCTTTCCATGAAGAATGCATTTGCAGCTGACCTAATGGGATGTTGGTGGTACCCAGAGGGCTCGCTAAGTGACTTCCGGAAGACCTTTCCAACAACATATCTGTGATTCTAAGTCAGAACAGATAAATGAGCTACTGGTATCCAGTAGGGAAGATCATTAGCTCACAGAGTCAAGAACTCAGAATCACAGAATTATTTGGGTTGGAGAAGCCCTCTGAGATCAGCCAGCCCAGTCCACAGCGACCACACCAGGTCACTAAGGGCCACAGCCAGGCTGGCCTTCAACACCTCCAGGGCTGGCAACTACACCACTGCCCTGGGCAGTCCAGTCCAGGCTGTGATCACCCTTTCCATGAGGAAGGGCTTCCTAACATCCAGCCTAACTGTCCTTGGCATCTTCAGGCTCTGCCCTCTCGTCCTGGCACTGGTTGTCTGGGAGAGGAGTCTGACCCCACCTGACTACAACCTCCCTTCAGGGAGTTGTAGAGAGGGAGAAGGTCCCCCCTGAACTTCCTCTTCTCCAAGCTCACCACCCCCAGCTCTCTCAGCCTCTCCTCATCAGCCTTTCCTTCCAGTCCCTTCCCCAGCCTTGTTTCTCCTCTGGACCCACTCCAGCAGCTCTGCAACCCCTGCAGCTCCGCAACTCCTGCAGCTCCGTCTTAGAAACCAATGAGAACAGCCAAGAAGCCATTTGGAGCCGCGCGATTGTCATTGTTACAGGCTCAGAACAACGAGGCTCCTCATATCTCATGTTCCAAAGCCCTGAAGATGCCTGTTTCACAGCACCGAGCTCCTGCCTCAGTAGTGACATTGATCTTTTGGACTCAGAAAAAGCCACCCATAGCCGTTATTCTCCATAGTAGCTGTCACTGGAGCTGAAAAGACGGCGCTATAAGCTCAGCTACAGTCGGAGTTGGGGTGTAGCAGCATCGTTTTCCAACAAAGACTTGCCGGCGCTCAAATTATTACCTCCACAGGTGAAAACACCCTCGGATGACTGCGGCAGTCTCGTTGATTTCCCTACACGCAGCGAGACCTGCGGCTCTCCCGAGCTCCAACTGCGCATTGGAGGGGTGGATGCTCCGACTGGATTTTACGTGGAATTTAGGCAACTCCTAGGTGCAGCCCATCACAAAGCCCCTTCCCGATCGGAGCCAATGAGGAGAAGCTACAACTGCCTTGTGCAAATGTTGTTGCGTGAACAGTTGGGAAGGTTGAAACCGGCACTAAGGAGCGCCCCGGGTTCTGCTCCGATCGCGCTCGCCCGGGAAGGGTGCCTGGCATCGCTGTCTGTCTTCTGGGGAATCCCGTGCTCGATCTCCGTCGTCTAACTTGGGAGCTTGCAGCGGGCTGCTGTGCGGAACAGCTGTGCAGCTTCACAGCAGCCCTTCCCTGCGTTTCCCCGACACCGTGTTTGGTTTCAGTGTAGAGGAGCCAGGGAGAGCAGCGTTGCGAGGTGGTGCCCGGCTTTTTGCAAACAAAGGGGATGGAGGACTCGGTGCCACCTGCTCTGTCACTTGAACAAACGTTCGAGGAGTGAAACAAGCTCCAAACGCGCTGTTTTGGCGGATGATAACTTGCTGCAGCAGCAATTCCATCGATCACCAAGGTCAGCTCTTTCCCTTAATGCTTTTGTTTCTCAAGCGAACCAGTCCCTCGGTTCCATGCTCCTACAGGCAAGGTGCTACAGCAGCCAAGGCTGTTAACTGCTTGGTGCCCTGAGAGCGAGCAGCGCTGCGGAGCTGCACGAGCCCGTTCGGGGGGCTGCCAGGGGTGTCCAGATGTTTCTGCCTTGATCAGCACAGCGCACGACACCTCCGCAGGCATTGGCAGGCGAGAGCCGCTGCTTCTGGACTCGGATCGAGAGCTTCGGAGAGATGGCCACGCCGGGAAAACATTGCCACCGTCTGCAGAGCCCTGTCGTGTCCGTGTGGGAGGAGAGGAACCCTCCTGCCCCATTTTTTACCCCAATGGCTTTGTGGGACAGCGCTGCCAGCCACGAAGCCGGTGGAATGCCCCTCTGCTGCTTCGTCACGCGTGTGGGGCTGAGTGGGAAAAGGAGTGGCCTTGGCAAACAGCTTAATAGTCTCCAATAAATTATTCAGAAGACAGGTTTGGATACAGATCGCAGGCAACGATAATGGAGGTGGTTTTCCGAGCCCGCTCCCATTACGAAGACATGGAGTTTGCTTTTCAGGAATCCGCTTAAGCGGAATCAGCTTGGAATAAACGTAGCCTGGAAGTAATATTGCTGCCATCCAGCTAGTGTCTGTGGAACAGCATTCTCCTGCCTCCTCGAGCGCTGCTGGGGAAGATGGGTAGATGGGGAGAAATTCATTTTTGGGGTCTTTCTGTTGTTTTAGTTGTAGTGTTATTTAAAATAGAAGGAAGGCTCTGTCCTAACCGCTTGAGAGGGGCAGCTTTGCACCCCCCCTTCCCCTGCCAAGTGAAACAGTGGACCCCATCAGCATCCGATTTGGGTGCGTCATGTGGTTTCTCATGTGATGCTGGGCTCACTGCGCTTTGGAGATTGAGCCTTTGTGACTCCGCACTCTTGGACAGTAGCATCCGGCAACGTTTGGAGACTTTGGGGAGGCGAAGGGGAAGAGACGACTCCCCGAGGCAGCCCCCGAAAGCCCAGAGAAATAAAAGTTGCCCTGATTTTCTGAGAGTTGTTGCTGCTTCTGACGTGGTTTTGGCTTTTATTTTTAATTCTGGGTCTTTGCCTTTTTCTCCGTCCCTGCAGGCATCAAGCGGCACCGTTTGGAAGACGCGGCAATTGTCTTTCCTCACAGCTCCGACGCTGCACCGGTCTCCACTCAACCTGCTCTTCCTCCCGTTTACCTGGGCGGCTGCTGCTGCCGCCGCCGCTGCTGCTGGGGCTGCCGCAGACTCGCTGCCTGTGCTTCACCCCCGGCTCGGCTGACTCGAAACTCTGCTCATGGCTACAGGAAGAAGAGCGATGGAGCGGCGCTTTTGCTGTTGGTTCTGGAGGCGAAGGGTTGCGATACGTGACGATTTTGGGGTTTTCTTTGTGGAAGGGGGGGGCCGGAAGGAGGAGAAAAGGAGGGGTGTTAATCTAGGGTGGGGTGGGTGAAAGCTTCAGGAAATCTGATGTAAAGTAATCCAGAGCTCGACAAGGGCATCAGCAGCAAGAATCCAGCTTCTGCTGCTCGAGAGGATTATTAACATGGGCAAGGAACAGTGCTGCAGCCGGGTTTCACCTCAGCGTCGTGCTGGAGATGGATAAATAAGGTACCAGTGGAGTCTGCCCGTTAAGGCAAAGCCATGGGAGGAGAGCGAGCGAGAATGCAGATGAGAAGGAAGAAGCTTCGCTCCGTGCGCCGTCTGTGCGAGTCTGAGCTCTCTCGCTGCAGAGACGATGGATGGCTCGAGGAACAAAGCGGCGTGTGGGCAGCGGGACTGTAAATTGTGGCTGGAACACTCCTGGCGCTGTCAGGGAAGGAACTGATGGGCTGGATGGCTGCAGCTCCATCCCCAGGGAGAGGAGCCGCGACGCGCTCCGCGTGTGGATCTATCCGTGTGTGAGCTTTCTGCGTGTGTGAGCGTGCACGGACGTGAAAGACGGACATTTCTGACCCGCGCACGGAGGAAGTTTGTCCTTTGCCGGGGCAGCCTCGCTGGCAGCTTGTCTTTTCAGCTCCAGCTCTGCCACCCGTTTCCTGGCTGGGGCGGCGCTTGGCGAAAGCAGATGTAGGCAGAATCCTTTTAAGACACGCGAAAGCAGATCCTTTCCGCCTAACACCTTGAAGCACTGACTCTCGTGCGCTGCTGCCGAGAGAAACCGTGGGGGGGTTTGGTCTTGCTCCATCTCTAAGAAATCTTTATAAACACAGCTGCGTGCGGCATGGTGAAAAATTCTAGCCTGTAAATAGAAACGCGATCAATCTAATCAAAAGCAATGCATCCCAGATGACTTCTAGACCAGCTGGCTACCACAGTCATCAGATGGCTAAATGCTCGGCTGAGCATTTACATGCAGCGTTGCATTTACATCTTTCCCTTTTAAATTTCAAAACCAGCCTCTGGTGAAAGAAAGGGGTCTGCGGCTGCGGGTGGAAGGCGATGCTCGCGTTTGGGAATAGGTTTCTCGGAGTGTTTTGCATGGGGGAGACCGTGTTTCCAGAGCAGAGGGTCTTGTCAGAGTCCAGGCATCTTTAGTTCGCTAGGCAGCTCGCCTTGGCCATGGCTGAACAATGCAGGGGTAGGGGAAACAAGTGCTGCACTCAGCTAGCGGCGCTTGGCAGAGCCTCTAGCAGCTGCCTCCTGAGAAAGAAGAGGGGGTTTTTCTTCTCCCTCACTCCTCTTGTTTTTTCCATTTCCCCCCCCCATTTTATACGAACCCACAGACCATCATGTCATCCCAAAATGTGTACTAGGGGATTTCCCACTAGTCATGGTGAGCTACCCTGCAAGACGCCTGTCTGGCCCGTCCACAGCCTACAAAGGCAGCCCTGTGTGTTGGATTATATTTAGCCAGCTGTTGGATAACATTCCTGCGCTGGGGGCAAAGGAGTCTTGTTACTCCCAAACTGTAGTTTTCTGTTTGCTTAAAGAAAAATAACCTTGGCAGCGCAAGCAGGCTCTGCAGAGGGGTCCGTGCTGCTCCTCTACCTTTGAGAAGCTGCAGAGGGGTCCGTGCTGCTCCTCTACCTTTGAGAAGCTGCAGAGGGGTCCGTGCTGCTCCTCTACCTTTTGGAAGCTGCAGAGGGGTCTGTGCTGCTCCTCTACCTTTTGGAAGCTGCAGCATGCTCCTAACTCATTCAGCGAGCAAGGAGGAGGAAGAAAGACTCTTAACTCACTGCTTTAAAGCTGCAGACAAGGAGTAAAATGTCAGCAGCTTGTAATTAGGAGCCCGCGGTGACGTCAGTGACTGTATCTCTCCAAGAACAGTGATGCGATGGGTGCCACAGGGCACAGGAAGACAGTCGGGACCTGGTCACGGAGCCTGGTGCCAACAAGGAAGAGCAAAACGCACCGAGGGATGCGCTGTGTCCCTAACCCCAACCGTGCGTGGATTACACGTGCGAGGCTTGCTGGATTCTGCAGCAGTGAGAGCTGAATTATCAGGTTGTCAGAGGGCAGGCGCTCACCCAGTCAAAGTGTGAAGCCTTCAGGGGAAAAAAAAAGGCAGATGAATCGTCTCTCCTCCGAAATGTCTTTCCCAGCTCTGCCTTGCCCAGGGAAACGGAGTTGTGCTCCAAGGGGAGAGAGCGGCCAGCCGCAGCGAGATGCTTGAGAGGCAGGGTGTGACTAAACACCAAGTGAGGTGCTGTCCTGGCATCACAGATCCGATACCCAAATACCACCCCAGAGACCACCCTCCGGGGTGGTTTGAAAGCTCCTCTGGTTAAGTGGGGGTGGGAGCAGTGAGGGCTTCATGCAGCATCTTGCAGCCACACAGCAGTCGTCCCCAGGGCTGCGGGGCAGAGGGATGTGTGCGGCCGTGTGCTCGTAGAGACACACGCCGGGAGCCTTCTGACCTCCGCCGCTATTTTTAGGGGTGTGCAGGCAGCTCGGTGGCGTTGAAGCCGTGCAATCGCATGGGGAGCTGAATCTGCTGTGTGCTGGCAGGGGTTGGCAGGGTTTTCACCTGGAGCAGGGTCTGCCCCATTGCTAGAAGCCTGCTAGAAGCAACAGAAGTCGGGTGCAGTTCAGCTCTGTTTGTGTTGCTCCTGCTCACTGACCAGGACAGGTGGATGCTTTGGGCAAACAGCAGGGTGGGTTGGCTTGTTGCTCATCTTATTCACTTAATTGTTTGCACGGCAAACACGAATTTGTAGGTGGAGACACCTCTGTGTCTGAAACCGATAGGTCTTTGAATGATCTGGAGATGTTTCAAACCTGCCTGGATGTATTTCTGTGTGACTGGATCTAGGGGATCCTGCTGTGGCAGGGCGATTAGACTGGATGATCTTTTGAGGTCCCTCCCAATCGCTAGTGACTGGATCTAGGGGATCCTGTTATTGCAGGGGGTTTGGACTGGATGATCTTTGGAGGTCCCTTCCAATCCCTAATGTCTTGTGAAGCTGTGAACTGTGTGCAGTGTAATTGAACTACCCTTCCTTTAATTAACAGAAGGTTGCCCAAGCTGCCATTGTCCGGGGCCGTTTCATTTACACCGTAGGTTTAGTCCGTGGCCATAACCTGCCTGATCAGAGCAGGGGCCCCCCGCCACACACCCCCTCAGCCCGCGCGGTGGCCGGCGTTATTTTGTTTGTGTTAGCCCCAACAGCTGGTCATTAATGCCGGCCCCATCTCCAGAGCTGGCATGAATGGCTGCCTGATTAATGCTGCCCCTCGCCGGGTCCCTCACCCAGCAGCGCCGCTCGCAGCGGGGTAATGCGGCGGGATTTGATTGCGCTCTAACAGGGTAGTGTGTCATTGTGTCACCGAGCGAGAGAGGTTATGGTGGGGCAGGGCAGACAGACGGGACACTGGGGTTACTAGACCGTGGCATTTTTAGAAATGCAGCCCTGACCTACTTAGAGTTATTCTTGCTGGCTGGCAGCTGCCTGGTGCCGGGCTCCCCCTGATAGGCTGCGGCTGTTGCTAGGGGGAATTAGCATGAATTTTTCCACATCCAGGCTCTGGTGATTGAATGATAAAAGCTGACTGGAATTAAAGAGATTCGGTTCAGTATTATGCAGATTTACCTCCCTCTTTTCTTCCCCCCCCCCGCCCCTCAAACGCACAGAAAGGAGCAGAAGACAGTCCGTTTCCATTGATTTTTTGACCCATTTATTTTTTGTTTTCCAGGGGAGGGCAGGAGTGTTGTGAATTTTTGATCATCCTTTGCTCTTTAAGCCGCCGAGCTGATGTGACAGTGGGCAATGCATCTTTAATGGGTGGGAGCTTCAAACGCTGCCTCTTTGCAAGGGAACGGGATGAATATATTCAGTGCTCCGCTCCGACCGCTGCCTCTTTCTGTTTGAAGCGATGGCACGCTCCCTCGCCTGGGAGGGGGAAACGTACACCAGGTTTTATTGCGTAACGTTACTCCTGGCTATTTTTAGCTATCTGAGCTAAACAAAATTAGGACCTGTGTTTATGTTGGGGGATGAAATTAATCCCTGGACTGTGTCTCCGCTGTGCGGAGGCAGATGCACGGGGTCCGCTGCAGCGGTGCGTGTCGTGTTCGTCTGGGAGGGTGTTTACATCCCGCAGCACCCACCAGAGCTGCTGCCTGCCCTCTAATCACGGCAATCGGGGAACCCCTTCTGCTTCCGGAGTGTTTGCCAAGCTTTGGTTTGAGGTTGGATTCCCTAGATGGACCCTTTCAGAGAGTGCAGAGGAAGGCAACGAAGCTGGGGAAGGGCCTGGAGAATTGATCTGATGAGGAGAGATGGAGAGAGTTTGGGCTCTTTAGTTTGAGGAAGAGGAGGCTGAAGGAGGACCTCATCGCTCTCTACAGCTCTCTGAGAGGACACTGTAGAGATGCTGGTGCTGGGCTCTTCTCACAGGTCATTAGCGACAGAAGCAGAGGGAAGGGCTTCGAGCTCCACCAGGGGAGGGTTAGACTGGGCATCAGGAAGAGATTCTTCCCAGAGAGAGTGGTCAGGCCCTGGACCCCATCCCTGGATGTGTTTAAGACACTAAGACGTGGTGTTGAGGGATCTGGTTTAGGGGTCACCTTGTAGAGTGGGGTTGGTGGTTGGACTCATTGATCCCAGGGGTCTTCTCCAACCTGGGTGATTCTGTGGTTCTAAGCCAGATGTGCAGTCTGCTCCACAGCATGTCGCAGTAAGAAGGGCAGATACAGCAGGCAGGGTGTGACACGTGCAGGGCAGTATAGATTCATTACCCACTGGCATGGATTTACTTCAGACAGGTCAATGAAGACCCAGAGAGGTGAGGTTCTGATTCAATATATTTATTTATTTCATCACTACTATTGAGCAGTTATAGGGGAGAAAATGAATGGAAAAGGTTTTTAAAAACCCACCCTCGTTTTGATCAGGCAGCCATTCGATATTTCCCAGGTCATGCAGGCTCTGTGGGGAGTGATCATGGGCCAGTTACCATGTGCTTACTGGCAGCACTGGGATGGATGTGGCAGCAGCACCTGAAGAGAGCTCACGTAACCTTCAAACTACATCAGGAATGAACAGAAGTGGGGCTGGCTGCGACAAGCACCCACCTCTCCACACTGTCATAAATCACAGAATCATGAGGGATTGGAAGGGACCTCAAAAGATCACCTAGTCCAATTCCCCTGCCAGAGCAGGACCACCCAGACCAAGTCACGCAGGAACACACCCATTCAGACAGCTGTAGAGAGCGACGAGGTCTCCTCTCAGCCTCCTCTTCCTCTAGCTAAACAGCTGCAGCTCTTTCAATTGCTCTTCATAAGACTGATTCTCCAGGCCCTTCACCAGCCTCCTTGCCCTCCTCTGCTCTCACTCCAGCACCTCAGTCTCTCCCTTGGTTTGAGTCACCCAGTATTCAAGGTGAGGCCTCACCAGTGCTGAGTACAGGAGGACAATCACCTCCCTGCTCCTTCTGGCCACTCTATTTCTAATACAAGTAAGTGTGTCTCAATTTGACTTGAGCAGCAGCAGAAAGCAATTAAATCAATGAAGTGCTCCTCTTAGTGAGGAGAAAGACCTGCACACGTGAGTGTCTGTATGAGGGGGGGTAGTGATGGCACTGCTCTGACTCAGTATCGCTGCACACCGCAGGGTCAGCTCACCTGTACTTCGTCTGCCCGAGCGACCGCAGCTTGTGCAACGCAGCTCCTAACTTGGGTGCAGCTCTCCGCAGTAGCAGTCACACAGATGCCTTTCATCAGCTTCCTCGGCGGCTCTGTTTCCCCCCGGAAGATTTCTGCTGTGCCACACGAAACACGGGAGGTATTTCACAGGGAGGACTTCTGCCAGCTGCTGATTTATTCCATTGATTACGTTGTCATGTCACGGGAAGAGGCAGAGTGTTTTAGCTGCTCATATAAACTGCAGTGGTGAGCTGGATTCTTATTTAATATAATAAATTTAGTTTCAGCTCTGTACAAGTTGTCTGGTTCACTCTGAGCATCGCTGCTGCACTGGGGCACGTTCCCTTTGGTCCCATGCGGAGTGTCTGTGCAACAGAGGTGGCCACTGGCTTGTATCAGTCGGCATAACCCAAAGGCACGGAGGCCTGTGCAACCCGCAGCTGAGTGATCCTGTTCCTCTGTCATAACTGGATAAACAAAAAACACGGTCGAGTTCTGCAGCTGTGTGTTACCCAAGTGGTGATTTTTGGTGGCTGCTTCTTCAGCTCCCCAGTAACTGAGACCTTAGTGCACTTTAAGCCTTCTTTAGGAAATACTGTTTAGTACTGAGCACTACACTGACCCACCTATCATAAAATAATACCTTCTATTTAATATATTACCCCGATTTCTCGGAACTTCTGCTAAGGCTTCTCCGTACATCTCAACACAGACCACCAGAAAGAGCTCCAGATCTAGAAGGCTCATAAGAATCATAGAATCATTAGGGAGTGGAAGGGACCTCGAAAGGTCATCCAGTCCAATCCTCCTGCCACAGCAGGATCCCCTAGACCAAGTGGCAAAGGAACATGGCCAGGGGGTTTTAAACGTCTCCAGTGAAGGAGACTCCACTGAGTTATCGTCAGGTACTGCAGTGCTGGGAGACTTGATGGTTTGGACCTGCTCTGCAAGTAACACACAGATTCCCCTAAACTGCAGGAGTGTTTGCACCCAGAGTTTTCGATCAAATTTGGCTTCAGAGAAAAGCTCCCATAGGTGAGGGGGCCAGCAAAGCAGAAAAGAGGAGGCACTGTGCCTTTGCCCCTCTTGCTGATGCTGTTCTCTGGAGACAATCCCTGTCCCACCACCACTTCTTGTTGATATAAAGAAGGGAGCCCAGTAGCCTGAAATGTTGAATTCTTGTGAAGGAATAAAGGAAGAAGAGAAAAGAAAGGGAAAAGAGAGATAGGGAAAAGAATCAACACATCCTAAAGTAGTCTCCTTATCCCTGAGCACTATCGCCCTGGAAAGTGTTGACCCTACAAAGAGGTGGGACTCTGGAGTCAGGCAGTAGCAAACCTTGTCTCAAACGTCTTTCTTTTTTCCTCTTGTAAATCTAACCAAGGCAACTTCCCTCCTCCTCCTCCCTTCAGTCTGATCCTTCCCTGCACATTACATTATTTAGAAAAATGTCACTGGAGGAACACTCTGTGTGGTCTCATCAAATATTAACCACTCCTGAAAGAAAACTTGAAATCAAGATGCTCTTTCACGCTGGGGTTTGGACTCGCTTTTGTTGGCCCTTTTTTTCCCCCTCCCTTTTCTTTTCCCCTTCAAGGAATCTGAATTGCTTGGCTGTCTTTGCCTTGAGATGAGCTGCTCCTTGCGTTTCTCATATAAACCCACCTGGCCGTGTTCCTGTGCGACGGGATCTAGGGGATCCTGCTGTGGCAGAGGGCTGGACTCGATGATCTTTCGAGGTCCCTTCCAACTCCTAATGTTGTGTGATTCTGCGTGATTCCCCTGGAAGAAGAAGAACGGAACACGAAGGAACAAATGCTGAGAGCAACCAAGTAGTGACCTGTCCCTGCAACAACAGCTTCGGTAGATCCTAAACTCCAGTCCTGTGCAGCCATTTATTTTGAGCTTAATGTTCCTGCTGTGGTAGGGGGATGGGACTGGAGGATCTTTCAAGGTCCCTTCCCACCCTTAATGACTGGATCTAGGGGATCCTGCTGTGGCAGGGGGATGGGACTGGATGACCTTGTGAGGTCCCTTCCAATCCCTAATGATTCTATGATTTCTCAGTCAAACACCAACTTCTGGCAATGACTGATTTAGTGTTTTCACAGAATCACAGACTCACAGAACACGAGGGATTGGAAGGGACCTCAAAAGATCATCCGGTCCGATCCCCTTGATCTAAAACATATCTGAAGAGACAACAACTGGTTGCCATTGTTTTAAAGAATAGGGGAAAGAGGGAAGAGAAGCACCCAGCCAGAAAACTTCCATGTAAATTGAAAAGCAGTCTGCATGGGTGGGGGGAAATAATCTGAGTGAAAACTAAAGGAAAGTAAATCTTCCCATAGTAAAGGCCCTATAAATCCGAAGGTGGACGGCAGTCCTGGGTAAAGAATACCGACATTTTAAGTGAAACATTTGCTGGCAAAGTGGCCGTCGAAAGTGGTTATTGAACGCCTTGCGAGAGACCAAATTGTGGACTAGAGGTCTTTCTTATATTTTGTAGCAGAGCCAACTTCCATTGATACCACCTCAATGTCAGCCCCTTTCTGCAGCCATTTGTAAAAAGGCCGGTGATGTGAGATTGACGACTTAAATACTTCATCAATCAATGCTTTAGCCAATGTGTTGTTCAGTGATTGGTGGAAAATGCAAGTAATCCATCTTACCCCATCACCCCTGTTCTTTATTCTCTTCAGGTATTTTCATTTTTCTCCCCCTCCCTTCTCTTTATTTGTTCACTTTTCACTCCAGTCTGAAAGCTGAAAGAGAAGCCAGGCTGGGAGACAAGGGGCTGCTGCTATCTTTGAAAACCTAATCATTGCGGCGAAGCTTTGCGCTGCAAAGTGCTACTGAACTAACCCAACTTCTCATGATCCTGGAGGTGGTCCTGGTGCACGTGGGTCTAGTGAAGCACTAGCAGAGGGGAAGGCTGCAGTCTCTGGTGGTCCTGGTGCACGTGGGTCTGGTGAAGCACTAGCAGAGGGGAAGGCTGCAGTCTCTGGTGGTCCTGGTGCACGTGGGTCTAGCGAAACACTAGCAGAGGGGAAGGCTGCAGTCTCTGGTGGTCCTGGTGCATGTGGGTCTACTGAAGCACTAGCAGAGGGGAAGGCTGCAGTCTCTGGTGGTCCTGGTGCACGTGGGTCTAGTGAAGCACTAGCAGAGAGGAAGGCTGCAGTCTCTGGTGGTCCTGGTGCATGTGGGTCTAGCAAAGCGCTAGGCGGGGGGACGGCTGCAGTCTCTGGTGGTCCTGGTGCATGTGGGTCTAGCAAAGCGCTAGGCGGGGGGACGGCTGCAGTCTGTGCCGTTCTGTCAAATTAAATATGTCAAACATCCTGAATCATTTATATAATCAACAATAAGGCGCTTATTTCTGCTGAATTAATCTGCTAAGTAGCTTGAAGGGAAGGACTAGGTGGGACACAAAGCTAAACAGCCAGTGTAAAGAAACAAAAAAGGGTTTAGGTTATTCATTTTGGCATAAAGGAAGGACATCCTTTGCACGGAGAGAGAATATCCTTTGCTTGCCAGTGAATATTTATGCTGGTATCTGGTAACTCCTGATTTTAATCTCAATAAGGATTTAAAATCTTAACTGCCTGGCTGAAGTTTCCGTATAGATTGACTAGAGCTCAGCTTGGCAGCAATCTAGGTGAATAGGTTTTATTAATCTAGCGTTTCCTTTTGCACCCAGCAGAAAAATGTGGTGAACACAAAGGAACAACGTGGTTGTTCGAGAGATGCTCAATCAAGAGACACTCGATGGGTTTTTTATAAATTACTGATATAGAGAGAAGTAAAATAATTGCAAACAAATAGAAGTAAAATGAAAATACAAATAGAAGTAAAATAATTAGAAATAAATGCTGGTCCAGAGGCAAATGTTTCTGTAGGCTTCGGGTGCCAGACCAACCCTGTATCCACTTAGCTTCAGCTGTATGGGAGATGATATTTGTGTGCTGAGAAGTATTTCCTTAGCACAGGATCACAGAACATTAGGGATTGGAAGGGACCTCAAAAGATCATCCATTCCAATCCCCCTGCCAGAGCAGGATCCCCTAGATCCTGTCATTAGGGGTTGGAAGGGACCTCGAAAGATCACCCAGTCCAATCCCCCTGACATAGAAGGATCCCCTAGATCCAGTTACACAGGAACATGGCCAGGCGGGTTCTAAATGTCTCCACAGAAGGAGACTCCACAACCCCCCTGGGCATCCTTGGGGCTAAATGGTGACCACAGTAAATCTACAAAACAAAGTCAAGATTGTTCTGCACATAAAATGGAGGACATGGTCTAGGGGTGAACTTGTAGAGTAGGGTTGATAGTTGGACTCGATGATCCTAAGGGTCTTTCCCAACTTGAATGATTCTGTGATGAAAGAATAAAGAGGGAACTATAAACTCACAGGATTAAACACTCCCCCCAGACCCACACTGAAGTGCTGTAGAGTCAGTACTCAGCAAGGTATTGCTGCATTATTAACATCCCAGGTGTTTTGGAGGTTTGAGTGTTGAGGCCCAGAATTAATCCAAGAAGTTGAAAGCAAAATAATCAGAACAAGAATTTGCATGACTCACAGCAGGGCATCAACAAAAACAGGGCAGGGAACGATGTAGCTTCTCTTTTTCCACCCATTTCACCTTTCATTTCCAAGCTCCCCACGCGGCGTGTTGCTAAGTTGGTAGTTGAGGGTCACTGGATCCTCTTTCGCCTGAATAAAAGCAGATTCCTTTGTGTGCCGTCGTGTGTTCATAAACGAGCCGCTCGGTGAATCATTCCTGTCATTAGAAGGTAGATAAACTGCAGGGAGGGAACAAAGTCATCATTTCTACCTCTGTGAAAATGATGGGGGTTTTTTAATTATTAAAACGCAATTATTTCCATTATTGATGAGCGTGATACTCAGGACAGCATCAATACAAACTGTCCAGGACACACACTCACTTGGATCTCAGGCTGGGCTGGCTGCAATAGAGTATTGATGCCAGTGTTTGTTTCACTTCTAATTCACATAATGGATGAGGACTTAAATACAATCCATGGCAAATTAGTGCCGAGGAGATTGGGTTGATTTATTTATTTATTTATTTGGTTAATGTGTTTATTTTTGTTACACGACCACAATGCCGAAGTGGGGAGGCTCTTCTGTATTGAGGCAATTAAAGAGCACGAGGATATGAAACACAAAAGATGATGAATATTTGAGCTACTGCTATTGTGGCTCTAAGAAACGAGCCACCAGCTCACGTGTCCAGTAACTCTCTGCCCCCTCGATTTTGCCTGTTGCTTGACTTTTCCTCTATAATACAGGAATCAACTCGTATTTGCACACAGCCACACGGCCATGCACTTCTCGATGTTACCATCAAACAATCACTGAATCCCTTTGCTTAGAAGACATCTTTAAGATCATCAAGTCCAGCCTCTGACCCAGCACTGCCAGGTCACCCCTCAGCACCAGGTTCACACCTACAGGCAATTACAGAATCACAGAACATGAGGGATTGGAAGGGACCTCGAAAGATCATCCAGTCCAATCTCCCCACCACAGCAGGATCCCCCAGATGGCTAACCTGGCCTTCAACACTGCCAGGGCAGCTGCAAATGCCTTGGGCAGCCTGTTCCAGCATCTCAGCACTCTCACAGCAGATAATTGGTTCCTCATGGCCAACCTCAATCTCCCCTCTTCAAGTCTGGAACCGTTTCCCCTTGTCCTCTCACTACCACCCCTGACAAAAGCCCTGCCCCAGCTTAATGTAGCTCCCTTCAGAGACTGGGAAGCTGCTCGAAGGTCATCTGGGAGCCTTCTCTTCTCCAGGCTGAACAACGCCAACTTGCTCAGCCTGGCCGCAGAGGGGAGGTGCTCCAGCCCTCTGAGCATTTGAGCTGCTCTCTTCTGGAGACCTTCCAGGAGCTCTGTGTCCTTCTGATGCTGGGGACTGCAGAACTGGACACAGGACTCCAGGTGAGGTCTCACCAGTGCAGAGCAAAGGAGGAGAATCCCCTCCCTTAACCTTTTCCCTGCTTCTTTTGCTGCAGCCCAGGACACAGTTGCCTCTCTGGGCTGCCAGCGCCCACTGATGGCTCCTGTTCAACTTCTGCTCCACCCCCACTCCCAAGTCCTTCTCCTCCGGACTGACCTCAATCCTTTCTCCTCCCAGTCTGTATCAGTGCATGGGATTGCCTTGATCCAAGCACAGACTCTTGCCCTCGCCCTTGTTGAACTCCATGCAGTTTGCACAAGCCTGTCCTAGCAAAAGACAATCAAAGGTGCTTCTTCCCATAGAACAAAGTTCCCTCTGTCCACAGCTTTAACACAGGTCCTCCCTTTCATGCTAGAAACTGAAAGCATCACGTGCAGCGAAGCGATAGCAAAGGCTGTGTCTGACCAAACCCCTGAGCTAGGAGGTTTTCTTCTAGACAGGGGCTGTGGGTAAATGCAGCAAAGCAACCGAGCAAAACAGCCGGCACAATACTGTACATCAAGAGTAATTAAAAGCCTTCATTAAAAATGTGACAACCAGATCATTTTATATTAGAGAGAGAAACCCCCATCGACAGTTGAAAATAATGAATAAACAGAATGTCAATTCACTCCCATTTGCTCTTTAGACTATGATGCATGCTCTGAGCTCTCAAACCTGCTCCTGGATACACACAGGAAACTCCTATTGAAGTCACTCGGAGTTTTTTATGTGGAGCTGGCAGCAAGTTTTGGCCCTCAGACATTTTTCAGTGTTCGCTTAAGAGAGAAAGGAGAGGCTGGCATAGCCCTCGGGTTAACCTTTGCCTGGTTGAAGGCAGCGCTCTCACTGGATCCAAACATCATGGCTGGACCATTCTCTTCATGGAGACCATGCTAATTCCTCGCCAGCTGAGGCAAAAGGGGTGAAGCAGCTGTTGAATTCACTTGGGTACAAATTTACTACTGACAGAGACAGATGAGCTGGAGCGGGTTGAATCATTCAGGTTGGAAAAGACCCCTGGGATCATCAAGTCCAACCATCAACCCCACTCTACAAGGTCACCCCTAAA
>JAOXOE010000343.1:1204598-1219051 GCA_028565055.1 Phoeniculus purpureus | reverse complement strand
AGGAGGTTCCATATAAATATCAGAAGGAACTTCTTCCCAGTGAGGGTGACAGAGCCCTGGAACAGGCTGCCCAGGGGCGTTGTGGAGTCTCTTTTGCTGGAGACATTTTAAACTCACCTGGATGTGTTCTTGTGTGACTGGATCTAGGTGATCCTGCTGTGGCAGGGGGATTGGACTAGATGATCTTTCGAGGTCCCTTCCATCCCTAATGTTCTGTGATTCTGTGAAAACGTTGTCTCCCCAGTGCCTTAGTACCTTCCTTGCCTCTAAGAATTCTGTGGTGTAAACACAGACTGAAGGAAAAGACAAACAAACCAGCTCACTTCACCATATGTTGCTTAATTGCACCAACCCTCATCTAGGCTTCGACTGGTTCCTTTCAGACAAGTTGGGCTCCTTAGTTACTTTCACGTAAACACCCACAACACTGGGTTGTTTGCATACTGAATGTTGCTGTTCGAGGGGATGACAAATGAGAGTCGAGGTTTTCTCTGAACTTTTGCTCCCTTTCTTCTGTTTGTTTTTGCTGATAACAGCTGAGAGCACCGTAGAACACTTCCACCGGGGCTGTAGAAAATCCAGGAGGTGTTGCACTTGTGTTGAAGCTTTTCCTGAGCACCCTCTTTGCAGGCTGTCTTTGCAAGTGCAGGTCTGTGATTGGTGCAGGACTGCACTTGGTCTAGGTGATCCTGCTGTGGCAAGGGGATTGCACTAGATGATCTTCCGAGGTCCCTTCCAATCCCTAATGTTCTGTGATTCTGTGATGTTCTGTGATTTATTTGCCTGCACCGGTTTCTACCTGCTGCTTCCAACCATTTGTCAGTTTGCAACCACATTGGTTTAGTTTGGGTCATTTGGAATCACAATGAGGCTGGATGATCTTTTGAGATCCCTTCCAATACCTAATGTTCTGTGATTCTGTGAACAGAGAGAGCAGGGTCCTAAATTTGCCACATCAATACCTAGTGTAAAACCCACCTGGCCATGTTCCTGTGCATCTCGGTCTAGGTGATCCTGCTGTGGCAGGGGAATTGGACTGGATGATCTTTCGAGGTCCCTTCCTATTCCCAATGGTCTGTGAGTCTGTGATAGTGTATCTGGGAGGTCTGTGGTCAATCCCTGCTCTCCCTCTGTGGTGACATCCCTATGGATGACCTACACTAGCCTCTTTGCTGACATGGCAGAGGGCACCTATACCTTCAGCCCAAGGAAGACAAGCTGGAAGGCAACCTGCACCTCACTGCTATAGGCTTTTTTGGCTGCGTCAACAGGTGATCCTGCTGTGGCAGGGGGATTGGACTAGATGATCTTTCGAGATCCCCTCCAATCCCTAATGATTCTATGATTCTATGGTCTAGGTGATCCTGCTGTGGCAGGGGGATTGGACTAGATGATCTTTCGAGGTCCCCTCCAATCCCTAACATTCTGTGACTCTGTGAAATGTTCTCTGTGTGTTCTCTAAGAAAACACTTCACAGAGAGTAAAGCTGTTTCGCAGGTTGGTTTGCCACAGAAGTGTTCTCAGAGCTGAATGCAGGATGCGCCTGCTCATGTACAGGTCCCATTTTACAGCGTGTATGTGCAGCCTAATTTCCTTATGAAGAAGAACAAACAAGTAGTCTGCAAGACATATGCAGAGTGCCAGGGAATGGTGGAAGGATTAGCTTTTAACGTGAAACAGACTTCTGGGATAAAGACGAGGAAGAGTGAGTTTTAATTAAAAATTCTCTCAGCTTATCTTTTCACTCAAGGGAACATGATTTTTCAGCCATTAAGAGCAATTGGAGCATTACAGTCTTTTTTTGGGGGGGAGGTTATTTTTTCCTGGCAGGAGAAGTAGGTCCTGATACAGTGAGGCTTATGCCATGTCACGCTGAACCATCCACACGTGCCCCATTTACTCTGTGTGTGTTTCAGTGCAGTGCACAGGATGCGGAATCTCCACCCTGAAATGCTTTCGGCAGTGGGATGCATGAGATGGCTAGACAGGGCGGGTGCAGCATAGCCCGGCTCTTCCAAAATAGCCTGAGTAACAGCTGGGAAGATCAGGAGCTGAAAGCTCCCAATCATGTCAAGTCAAACACCCTTTGTGCTAAAGAGAGAGAGAGAGACAACCCTCCAGCCAACGAAGATGATGAAGGCAGCAGAGCACCTCCTTGGGATGAAAGGCTGAGAGAGCTGGGTCTCTTTAGCTTGGAGGAGACTGAGGGGTGACTTCATTAATGTCTATAAGTATGTGAGGGCTGGGTGTCAGGAGGATGTAGACACGCTCTTTTTAATGTCATCTGGCAATAGGACAAGGGGTGATGGGTGTGAGCTGGAACACAGGAGCTTCCATATAAATATCAGAAGGAACTTCTTCACAGTGAGGGTGATGGAGCCCTGGAAGGGGCTGCCCAGGGAAGTTGTGGAGTCTCCTTCTCTGGAGACCTTTAAAACCCACCTGGCCATGTTCCTGTGCGACTTGGTCTAGGTGATGCTGCTGTGTCAGGGGGATTGGACTGGATGGTCTTTCGAGGTCACTTTCAACCCCTAATGATTCTATGAACCCTCGGCTGGATGAAGCAGTGACCAGGGTACTGAAGGGAAACTGTAGGAAAAAGACTGCTCTTAAAAAGCAGCGACAAAGCAGCACGAAGCTAGGATGTTACTGAGCATACATTAATGTTTTGTGAATGCCCACCGTAGCCATTCACCTGCTCTAGCATCTCTATTGATCTTGCATGTGCGGGTCACCCATTGCCAGTCACTTGCTGGTTGTTAATAGATCGACAAACAATGTGAATCGAGCGGGGCTTTTCCCTGTGATGCTAGTGAACAGGAAGAGCAGACTGGCATGAGAGAACGGAAAGGCTGAACTGCAGAGAATGTCTTGTTCTTCTGCAGTCTTTGCAATGCTGCTCAGAGATATTACAGCTCCTCCGTTGGTTTTTGCCTTAAATAATGTGTGAGTTGTACTGCCGCTGTTGTTTCTTTGCTTTAGAGTTAGAAGAAGAACATAATGGAGGACCTGCACCAGGAAACAAATTGACTTTTTTCCTCTCTATGTAATAAGTGTATATCAACAGCAACAGAAAAGGAATGACTGAATATAAGAGAGATTTTAAGGGAAGTCCTCATTGCTTTGGGTGTCTTGAAAGATACAGTCCAAGCAGCAACACAATCAGGACTCAAGCTGCATGTACTCATAAGTACCTATTTAGAAGGGCTTATGTGCCTCAAGCCTCTAGAAGTTAACCTGATTCCAGAGAAATAAAGTTGTTGACTGTTGTTTTTTAAGTGCTGGTTAGTATTGCTGCCAGCTTCTTAACCTTTTAGTCCTTTAGCTAGTCCTACCTTCCTCTGTGCCTCGGGTCCTCATCACGACGTTGGTACTAAGGCAGTTTTGATTATGTGTAGGAATGGGTTGCACAAACATCTCTCCGGATTGGGTTAGATATTAATGCTCCTGCTGTTGGGTTGAAGGCTGCACTAAATCTCCTTTTATTAGTTCCTTAGGGTTCTATGCTTTGCATTATTCTATATCTTCTTGTTAGTGATTCGCAGTAAGATACTGTCTCGCGTGCTGCGTATCAAGTACCTCGGGTGATGGATTGCCGTCCCAAATATCAAGCAATCCCAGTATTGGATTTTCATTCCATTGTAAGTCAGGACCAATTGCTCTAGGGGTCAGAACAGAACTGATGGTGCAGATGTAGTTCAGAGCAGCACAAAGATTATAAGAAATCTTACGTTTCCATAAAGTTCCTCATTTGCTCCAAAGTTCCTCATTTACAGTAAATAAATCACAGAATCACAGAACATTAGGGATTGGAAGGGACCTCGAAAATGTGCCTGTACTTTCTGCCTTCACAATATCTGAGTGCTTCAAGAATAGCCATGAAAATTAGACATGACTGAAGCTTTTTATACGTTCCTTGGAGCCCTGTGGATATTTAAGGGATCAGTCTTTTCTTCTTTTTCAGGGATATGGAGTGACAGGAAATGGCAGCTGATCAGGAATCACACTGATTGTAGGAATGGTTTTGGTTATGGGCCTGAGTTGTATGAGAAAAAGTATCTCAGCTCTGAGATCAGGTTTCTCCTGTAAGAAAAGTAAAACCAGTTAGCTGTACGCAGCAAGACCTCTGGCACAGATGCTTGGTGCTTCAGATGTTTGAGCCACAGAGAGCAGACTCAGGTGCAAGGTTATCTCGGTGTGTGCTGGCCCTACTGAAGGCTCAGAACTGGGTCTTGTACTTCAGGCTTAGTACCCATTACTCTGTGTTTTCAACTGCTTACACATGGCTCCTTCCCACCCCTGATCACAGAATTACTGAGGTGGGAAAAGACCTCTGAGCTCATCCAGCCCAGATCAGGACCTAACATAACCACAATCACCCAGACCAAGGCACTAAGGACCACAGCCAGTCTGTCCTTGAACACCTCCAGGGATGGGGATGCTACCACCACTCTGGGCAGTCCAGTCCAGGGTGTGATCACCCTTTCCATGAGGAAGGGCTTCCTAACATCCAACCTAACCTTCCCCTGGTGCAGCTTGTGGCCCTGCCCTCTCATCCTGTCGCTCATTGCCTGGGAGAAGAGCCCGACCTCCACCTGAGTACAATCTCCCTTCAGGGAGCTGTAGAGAGGGAGAAGGTCCCCCCTGAGTCTCCTGTAGCGCCAACTGTAGTGAAGTTTTGAGCAGAAAATGTAATTACAACACTCCCGTTGTTTTCTTCTTCAGGTTGTGCTTTCAAGTTGTGAGAAGCCGTTGGTGTGGGGAACAAATCTCAGCTCAAGGTCGTTCTATTTGCTGCCTAACTTGCATGTGTTCGTTTACCTCACGAGGACCCTGCCGTGCACGGCGGTACCTTGAGATGACAATTACTCTGATTTGGAATGTTGTGTACAATAATTAAACAGTCAGGTACCAGCAGACATGTGTTACCCTGAGATAACACGCTCCTTGGAAATATCACAAGGCGGAAGGTGGAATGAGCGCCTCCGATGACCTGGGAGAAGCATTATCTCACCACTGCACGAGCTCGAGGGTGCATTGGTACCCTGTGCCAGTTGTTAGCTGCATCGTGATTGATGGCACCATGTAAAACATATGTCCAAAACATGTTAGCTGTTGTGCACCATGGGGTAACGATGTCTGACTTTGAAGGACCAGTATATCAGGTGTGAGCTGATGGGAACAGGAAGCGTTTTTCTCGCTAGGATGTGCAAGACGGGCAAAAGTTCCTTTGAAAGGGACACAGCTCCAACAACACCAGCATCCGTAATGCAGGAGAGAGGAGCACTTGCCTGTAACGGGCTCAGGTGGTTCGAGGTCCCTTCCAATCCCTAATGTTCTGTGACTGGCGATCTGTTGGAGGGTTGCTGAAGAGGGATCAGTGCTCATGGGCTGAGGCCAGCAGTGTGAGATTCAGCAAGATGATGTGCAGGGTCCCACACACTGGCCAGGATAAACCCCTGCAGCTACAGACTGGGGAATGAGTGGCTGGAGAGTGGACTAGTGGAGAGGAACCCAGCGGTACTGGGTGATAACTGGCCTAACGGGAGCCAGCAATGTGGCCAGGTGGCATGAAAGGCCAATGGCAGCCTGGTTTAGATCAGCAATAGTGTGGCCAGCAGGACTAGGGGTGTCATTCTACCCCTGCACTGGGCACTGTGGGGGCCTCCTGTTGAGTACTGGGGACAGTTCTGGGCCCCTCACTTCCAGAAAGAGATTGAAGGGCTGGAGTGGGTCCAGAGGAGCACTGAGGCTGGGGAAGAGACTGAAGGGGGAGAGGCTGAGGGAGCTGAGGGTGTTCAGCCTGGAGAAGAGGCGACTCAGGGGGGACCTTCTCCCTCTCCACAACTCCCTAAAGGGAAGTCGTAGCTGGGTGGGGGTCAGCTCTTCTCCCAGGTAATTTGTGCCAGGACGAGAGGGCAGGGTCTGAAGCTGCACCAGGGGAGGGTTAGGCTGGATGTTAGGAAGCCCTTCCTCATGGAAAGGGTGATCAGAGCCTGGACTGGACTGGACTGCCCAGGGCAGTGGTGGAGTCCCCATCCCTGGAGGTGTTTAAGGACAGACCCTTAGTGCCCTGGTCTGGCTGATGTTGATGTGAGGTCCTGGGCTGGGCTGGATGAGCTCAGAAAGCTTTTCCAGCCTCAGTGATTCTGTGATCCTGCAGAAAACCCTGTCTCTTCATACTGCATCTCCTCATGATTGTTCTGTGGAGCAGGTCAATATGCCCAAGACCTTCTGTCTGGCACAGATTGAGCAGCACATTCAGACATTCAATGGTGTCTGTGTGTCATTAGATATCGAAGCTGCATGTGAAGTCCATTAGAAATGACTATTGAAGGTTTTCTGTGACTGAATAACACAATCACAGAACATCAGGGATTAGAAGGGACCTCAAAAGATCATCTAGTCCAATCCCCCTGCCAGAGCAGGATCCTCTAGATCCAGTCACACAACAGAAATCTGTCATTCCCTGTTGGTTTTCTAATTAGCTGGTTTGTTCCTGAGAGTAATTTCCATCTCCTTTTTATTTCTGTCAAGGCGTCCATAGATCGCGTTTAATCAGCCAAGGCACAGATTTGTCTTGCAGACAAACGTGCTGTACGTTACATATTTCATCACCGAGTGGCTTCCACAACTACATTTCCATATCCAGGCTTCATGAATCAGCAGAACACCGCCATAAATCTTTGCTCCTTGTAAAGCACTTTTAATAGAGGTGTATCCTCATTCTGATGGTCTGTAATCAGCTTTGGCAGAACCCCTGTGGGCCTTTATTTCTTTAAAATATTAGCCCACTGCAAATTTACAGCAAAGCCAGGAGATCCTACGTGTTGTATTTGACACCAGAGACAGACTGATGAGCATTGATAAGTGGAAAATCCTAGTGGCAGAGTAATTTCATTGCAGCAGCCCGTGTAATTAGGAAGTGAACGGGTATTGGTAAAAACATCACTCCTTGCTCTCTTCTTCCAATAAGCTGGGATGGAGCACAGCTGACAAAACTCGTTCCCTCTCACGTAACGTCACAGGCGTGTGGGTCTGTCATGTCCTGGTCTGAAGAGAAGGGGGTGACTCAGGTTCATGGATTCACCTGGGGTTGATTTCAGGGGACTTACACCACATGTCCACACAAAGATCAAAGTTTTACTGCAGCCATTAAATTCCAAACTCCACCAGCACAGAAAACCACTCAAATTACCCAGTATTGGACTTGGAGGGTCCGAGAATCACTGTAACTACCCAAAGCTAAGCTCTGAGATCAAAAGAGATGGGGAGAGCAGAGAAAAGGAAGAGACAGGGAGAGAAGCAGCGAGGAGAGGGGGGCAAAGAGGAGCTGAAGGGGTTGAGGAGGAAAGGGAGAGCAGGAGGAAGGAGAGAGCAAAAGAAGGAGGAAAAGCAGGGAACAAAGTCCCAGGTCACTAGTCCAGGATCCAAGGATGAGTGAGAAATACCTGAAACACCCTCACCCCTGGTAGAGACAAAAGGTGACATACCTCCGTAAGATTGAAGAGGAATCCGTCTAAACCTCTCAATAGATCGTTTTTCATGCAAGAACACCTATTCAGAGCCACAAAGATGATACTCTCTCTTAGGAGGAAAGGCCGAGGGAGCCGGGTCTCTTGAGCTTAGAGAAAAGGAGACTAAGGGGTGACCTCGTTAATGGTTATAAATATGTGAAGGGTGGGTGTCAGCTGCAGAGTCACTGCTCAAACGCGTGTTCCTGTTGTGCACAGCCAGAGACGAGGGTATCAGGACAAGAGGAGAGCAGCCTTCAGGTTGCTCCTTGCAGTACAGTTACTGGCATGTGGATTAATAACAGCAACGATTTAGGGCACGACCAGCATCCCAAATGGACTTTAAGTGACAAACAGATTGGAGCAGGCACTCAGAGCCAGATGAGCCGAGCTGTACTTACCTTTGACAGTAAATGCACAAAATTACATCTGGCTGAGAAAATCTCTTTGAGCTGGAAGTAATTGGCAGGTGGAACAGTGCTCAGAAGAGCACCACACGCTTGCTCTCTTCCTGCTTGTCCTCTGGCACCTGCCTGTGCTTGCTGCTGGAAGGGAGACCATGGGGATCTCTGGCCAGGCATTGACATTTGCGTATTTTTAGATTATAGTCAAGGGAGAACGTCAGCTGTTACTTTGGAACATCCTTCTCTTCGAGTCGCTGTAGTGGCTATTCTGGAATCATTTGAATTCTGAGTTAAATCAAACAGAAACGCTCCAAGTGTCTGCATTCACCAGGCTCATCTTACCTCCTCCGCTTGCTGTGGCTCTTTTCCAAGCACATCCCACACTTGCCCAGCTCTGTTGAGTCTGGGAAAGGTGTAAGGAGAAGTGGCTGAAGGTCATCTGGCTCCTATCCATGCAGAACTCATCCTTGGTCAGAACAGATGTGAGTTGCAAAGAAAATTGACATCTAATTTTCCAAAAGGTCCAGAAGCAGCCAGAGCTGAGTGAGGTATCTACAGTGAATCTTTGCTCGCTTCACTGTGAACCGGAGGAAGCACCGTGTGCCAATAACATTATTCAAATCAATATGAATTTAATCAAATTTGATGTCTGTGTGAGATCTGTCCTTTGTGTCTGGAATCTAAGGACACAACTGTGGCTTTTCTTTCTGCAAGGCTGGCGCAGTCTGAAGCAGCTGTATTATGGAGTCTGACTCTACTATATACCGATGCTGGGCCCTTGGGTTCTTCGTTCATGTGCTGTATCCATCTAGGTCCTCAAACGAAGTAGCTGGTGCTCATTCCAGTTTGGCTCCACACGGAATTGGTACGAAGGAGGTGCAGGCACTTTGAAAATCTGGGCAGATCATCTGATTTTCAGTGTGGTGGCCTAGGAATCCAAAGTAAGTACAGATAATGTCATTTCTTCTGAGAAGAGTTAATGTGGCTCATCACAGAATCACAGAACATTGGGGATTGGAAGGGACCTCAAAAGATCATCTACTCAAATCCCCCCACAGCAGGATCACCTAGATCCAGTCACACAGGAACATGGCCAGGCAGGTATTAAACGTCTCCAGAGAAAGAAACTCCACAACCCCACTGGGCAGCCCCTTCCAGGGCTCTGGCACCCTCACTGGGAAGAAGGTCCTTCTCAGATTGATGTGGAACCTCCTGTGTTCCAACTTATACTCATTGCCCCTTGAAGCCCTTCTAAAATGTGTCTTACTGTCTGAGTGTGTAAAATCACTGCTTTATGCAGCATCTACTGCATTTCCAAGGGATCAAGCCAATGTGTTCACACTGAGACTTCTTCCTGGTTATCTAACCAGCAAAATAAGTCAGAAAGAAAATCTGTTCTGATTGTGCCCAGTTCTAGGCCCTCTCAGTCCCAGAAGGACACAGAGCTGCTGGGGAGAGCCCAGTGCAGAGCCACAGAGATGATGGAGTGGGACATCTCCCTGCTGAGGAAAGGCTGAGGGAGCTGGGGATCTTGAGCTGGGAAAGAAGGAGCCTGAGGGGTGACCCCATGAATGGTGATCAATATCTGAATGGGTGGGTGTCAGGAGGATGGAGCCAGACTCTGCTCAGGGGCACCCAGTGATACATCAAGGGGCAGCGGGTGTGAGTTGGAACAGAGGAGGTTCCACATCAGTGTGAGAAGGACCTTCTTGCCCGTGAGGGTGACAGAGCCCTGGAAGAGGCTGCCCAGGGGGGTTCTAAAGTCTCCTCTGGAGACATTTAAAACACTCCTGGATGTGTTCCCATGTGACTGGATCTAGGGGATCCTGCTGTGGCAGGGGGACTGGACTGGATGATCTTTTGAGTTCAGTCCCTTCCAATCCCGAATGTTCTGCGATTCCGTGAAAGCATCACACCAGCACTAATGAATTTGTTCTCACAGATCCCCTGAGAAGAATGACTGTCATTTGGGGCATAATTTTAAATCCACATACGGGCCAGGCTGTATTTTTGCAGCTCCTTTTGGGTGGGATCTGTCAAACTCCGTGCAGAGACTACGTTTTGTGTAATGATCCTTGTCCGTTGTGCAAGTCCCTTTTCTCCCCTTGCTGTGGCAGAGGGAAAGGACCCTTTTTCCTGTGGCTCCCGGAGGCAGAGGCAGAGCTGTTGAAGGACTCTGTGCAAGCCCCAGCTAAAAGGGGGGCTGGAGGAGCAGGCTGTTGAATGAGCTGATGGCTCCACGAGGAGCACAGGCTGTAATACAACAAATTAAGAAGGGTTTTGTGCTCGAGCCAGAGCGCAAAGGCTTTACTAAGCACTTCTGCTAAGCAGTTTAATTTATGAGGGAACATAACTTCGCAAAGCCACTGCTCTGCAAGGCTCCGCAGACGACGGCAGTTTCAGAGCTAACAAAAGAGGTACTAAACCAGTAAATCCCCAGCCTGAAACACTCCGAAGCCCACAGCAACAAGGCTCTAGTGTGGCATCTCTGCGACTTGCAGAGTGTGACTATAGTCCTCTGGAATGAATTGCCACCGACCGCTGTAACAACTCCGAGCTGTTCAGGCAGCACAGACACACCGAGAACCTCAGTGATGGGCTGTGCCTGCGATTCCACCCAGGAGAGCTTTGTAAGTGAAGTATCTCCTTGGAGACAGCGGGGTCAGTCGACTTCTCTCAGGACAAGATTTAGAGGTGTGTTGTAGAAACTGAACCTTTTCTTGTGGATTTCCTGCGGCACCTGTTTGTGGCAGCTCAGCTGCTGTAAACACCTGTAAAGCAGACCCAGGCATCTTTTCAGTTCAAGTCAGAAGTAGGAGCTGCTCACTGAAGTTTTGTGGGCTGAAGGGCAGCCTAAATCACAGTAATAGCTGATGAGGGGTATCAGAGAGCAGTGCAGGTGCCTCGAAGTAGGGCCAAGCACTGTTTTGAGTGCCCTTAGATGTGTTGTCCAGCCTCTGGCTGCCTGGTCATGAGGGCAGGGACTCCTGTGCTCTGTCCCCCAGATCTACACAAGTGTCTTGGAAGAGGAGACTGAGGGGTGACCTCGTTAATGTCTGTAAATATGTGAAAGGTGGGTGTCAGGAGGATGGAGCCAGCTCTGCTCTGTGCCGTCTAGTGACAGGACAAGGGACAATGGCTGTGAGCTGGAACAGAGGAGGCTCCATATAAATATCAGCAGAAGCTTCTTCCCAGTGGTGGTTCCATGATCCTGCTGTGATGTGGGGATTGGACTGGATGATCTTTAGGGATAGGAAGGCACCACCAATGTTCTGTGATTCTGTGAGATGCCTCATATGCTGAGATAATGATCTTCTGATGGTACAAAACCTCTCAAGATGTGGAGCCCGTCAAAGAAGAGAAGCAGCACGTTGTTGTAGCTGAGTGAAAGCAAAGAAAAAGCTGAGAGCAGAAGGAAAAAACAAAAATCCAAAAGAATCACAGACCAAACCACAATGATTTTGTGTCGAGAGAGGAACAAGCAGCTCAGGAATGAGTTTACTGGAGTCCTATTCATGCAGCCATCCTTCGCCATGTCCCGAGGCCACTGGCATGCATCCTGCCCAAAAACTGATGACTAAGAACTTTCAGAATCTCCCAGGCAGCAGCAGATTTGTAACTTCAGACTTAAGGAAAGCAGCTGCTGACTGCATTTGCAGAGGAGCAGTTAGGTGGTTGCCCCTTCTGACCAGAAGGGTCTTTACTCAACTAGCTCTTAGGATGAACCGAGGCGTTTGGCTCCTACGTGGGACCTGTGTGCCGTGATTTGGCCGCTGAGCTCCGTACACTGGATCTGGGCTTTGTGCTGTCAAGGGCTAGAAAACGTGTGATTTCTGCCACTAGCCCGTTCTAGTGCAGAAAGGACTTGTCCTGGGTGTGATTAACGGGCACATTATGGCCTCAGGCAGAAGGGAGCTCCTTCCCCAGCTATAAACACGGCGAAAACAGCTCCTCTGCAGCAGAGAGGATGCCAGACACACTCCTGCTCTGCCAAACCTCCACTACTGTAAAGTCCAGCCCGTTGCATAAGCGGCACTAAGTCCTGGGCTGTTCCAAGTGTCTTTGAGGCTGTGCTGGTACAAGATCCAGCATCGGGCAGTCCCTCCCTTTCCCACCCTTTTGGTCACCGAGCAGAGCCAGAGGTGGATCTCTCTTTGTTTTTATACAGTGGAAATTAATGTTTGCTTGGAAATAACAAGTAGTTTTGGCTGGAGCTTGCTGCCTCCAGTACAGAAAGCTCACTGAACGCAGGGCAGCCCCGGGGGAGTGGGGCTGAGCTTTCAGTTTGGAAAGGAACGAGAGCCCCGACAACATCCTTCAGCCCCAAGGTGCGGCGCTGTGCTGCTCCCCTGCTCCTTCTCCCTTTCCTTCCCTTTCTCCCTCTGTTGCATTTTATTTTCACACGTGTTTTCAAACGATTTCATTGTCTTTGATTCCAACCCTGACAAGGTGTTAACTGGCTCTGATTCACCCCCACGGCTGGACTCTGCTTCGAGGTCACCAGTGGGCCACAGGATTTCTGGGAGCATGCCTCATACAGTTGGGGACGTTCCAAAGTCAGCCCGTGCCAAGTGGAAAATGAAGCTGTCGTCAGGCCAGGGTCAGCTCAGCATCAGGGCAGAGAAGCTCCTTCCTCTCGTTTTATTTCCTTCTAGCCTGTGGCCGGTTTTTATTGCCGGCAAATATTTTGGAAGGGAGTGAAAGCCTCATGCAGCACCTCCTGGCTTTGGAGCTCGGATCTATACAGCAACAACTTCTTGGGCTTGTGTGTTTAGCTCGACTTGATCCCTCTGAGAGAAAGACAGTCACTAGCTTTGTGGTGGTGATTTCACCCGCACAAGTCCTCTTGTGTTCTTTTAGGATCATAGAATCATTAGGGATTGGAAGGGGACCTCAAAAGATCATCTAGTCCAATCCCCCTGCCGCAGCAGGATCCCCTAAATCAATTCATAGAATCATTAGGGATTGGAAGGGGACCTCAAAAGATCATCTAGTCCAGTCCCCCTGCCAGAGGAGGATCCCCTAGATCAATTCATAGAATCATTAGGGATTGGAAGGGACCTCAAAATATCATCTAGTCCAATCCCCCTGCCATAGCAGGACCACCTAGACCAAGCTGCACAGGAACATGGCCAGGTGGGTTTTAAACGTCTCCATAGAAGGAGACTCCACAACCCCCCTGGGCAGCCCTGAATGCCACTGGTTTCCAGTAAGCGCCTGAGGCCTTGGGCTTGCTGGAATCGGGGTCTTCAGGATCCTCTCTCTTGCAGGTTCCCTTGCTCCTGTGCCATGCCTCCATCCACCGCTTCTGAGGTGCCTCTCCTCCGAGGCAGAGCGTGAGTGGTACGGGAATCCGCCGGAGCTCGTGCCATTTCCATCACAGGGTAGGGGGAGAGCTTCTTCCAGGCAGCTGGCAGGAGGAGCGCGGTGGCAGTGCCATCTGTTTCAGCGCTGCCTGCTAGAATTCTCCCCTCGCTCGGTGTGCCACTGCCGTCTAATCAAGACGTGGAAGTGGTTAATGTTAAAGGGGCTGTCATGAAACCCCCTCTCTGCAGCCTGAAGAGCTGTCAGGAGCTGTAGCCGTGACTAGTCTTCAGCGGCTGGTCCTCGTGGTGGTTTTTTCCACGTCTCTTTTTAGCAAGGCTTTGCTTGTCTCGCTGATCTCTGTAACTACCCATCCAGATGCTGTGGTGAGACGCTTTAGATAGACCCTGGAAGCGCAAGGCAATCTCCTCTTAATTTTTTGTTAAGCCTTATAGCAGCTTCCTGAGGTGGAACAGGAACCGATTACCTCATGCAAGGCAAACGTGGGCTCCCTCCCCATCACTTCCCATAAATAATCTTCCACCCAACTGACACATTTATCTGTGGGCCATAAAGGCCGAGGTCTTTGGCAGCAACCAGGAGAGAAAAGCAAAGTTCCTTTCCACCTCTTCCCCAGTTTACAGACTTCTCTGGCTGCCGGCCACCGAGTGATGCTGAACACACCCTGCCGGCAACTGCGTCTTGCATAGGAGTGAACGATAAAGAGTCACATTTGGGCACCAGATAAATTCATTATCTTACTGTCTTCTCCAGTGTATGGGGGCCCCAGATCATGTTCTTGACAGCTAGTTTAATCAGGAGATGTGCTAGAGAAAAAGCAGCTCATCGGGAGGAGGGGAAGGGTGTAAGCAAGGAGATTTCCTTAGCGTTGGGGTGGGAAACGGGCTGCACGGCAAAGTGGGGACAGTCCTCTAGGCATCCTTATGTCTAGCTGAGGTTGGAAGCTGGTCTTTCCAGCTGGTGATACTGACTGCAGGAGATTGGACTGGATGATCTTTCGAGGTCCCTTCCAATCCCTAATGAATGGATCTATGATTCTATGGTTCTATGATCTAGGGGATCCTGCTGTGGCAGGGGCATTGGGCTGAATGATATTTTGAGGTCCCTTCCAATCCCCAATGACAGGATCTAGGGGATCCTGCTGTGGCAGGGGCATTGGACTGGATGATCTTTCGAGGTCCCTTCCAATCCCTAATGTTCTGTGATTCTG
>JAOXOE010000343.1:1183410-1200122 GCA_028565055.1 Phoeniculus purpureus | reverse complement strand
AAACCCACCTGGACATGTTCCTGTGTGACTGGATCTAGGGGATCCTGCTGTGGCAGGGGGATTGGACTGGATGATCTCTCGAGGTGCCTTCCAACCCCTAATATTCTGTGATTCTGTGATTTTTATTCACCTACCCTAATATTTTTGGCCATCTCATTTGTGAATTCTATGAAATCTTTCTTCCCTCCCACCTCCTCGGGTGTTTCTCTTTGCAGAAATCCCATTCCTCAGCTTTCCCACTTCAAATCCTGCACCAGCTGAGCTAGACTGAGACTTCCTGGAGCCTTAAATCATACTGGGAGGTCCTTGACTAGGTAAATGTGGTGATATTGCCCTGATGTTGTTTTCTCAGTGTAAAAGGTTAGCGCTGAGACACTCTTCTTTAGAACCTCATCACCCAACGGGCTAGAGCTGCAGAGCCTGTAAATATGTACATTAGTGAAGAACAACCTTCCCGATGTTGTTAGAACAAGTAGATTCATATAGAACAACTGTAACGCTGGTGTGTGGAACGGCGTCGGCTCAAAAATGCTCTGCCAGACCTTAGGTGGTTGTTAACGATGTTCTCTTCTACACACGCACCTTGAGATAGAACAGAAGGAGCTCCAGTCGTTGGAGGGTTTGGTTGAAGAGCACAGACATGTGCTACTGGGCTGAGAGTGTTCAAAGCTCAAAGGACACATAAAACATTTTGTAGTCTTGGGAACACGTTCAGTCAGCTCCCCCCCGGTTACTCCACGTTGAGAACGTCCCCGTTATCTGCTTTCATCTGATTTTCCAGACCTTTGTCTTTAGAAGTCCCCGCTTCCCTCTTAACAGACCTCTGCTGTCTCCAGCTAAATGTAATGGTTAGGCAAGAAACGACTGTCCTGTTATCCGGAGTCCCCACGCAACAAGTTCCGTATAAATATTTCTCTTGCAGAGCTTTAAGAGCTATAAAACGAGGCTGATGAGGCCATAAGCCAATCTTTAACTAGAACACACTTCTCCTAGGGGCGTAGTTGCTTACTGGTAGCTGCTAACAAACGGCCAGAGAGATAGATGTGGCTGAGTCGAAGTGCATTGGAAATGGGAAACAATTCTCCTGGTTCTTCCCCTCCTCAACTCAGAATCACAGAACAGTAGGGACTGGAAGGGACCTGGAAAGATCATCTACTCCAATCCCCCTGCACAGCAGGGTCACCTAGACCAAGTCACACAAAAGCATATCCAGGTGGGTTTGAAACCTCCTGGAGTTAGAGTGGTTTGGTCGGTCACTGGATCAGGTTAGGGAGATGGTAGATGCCCCATCCCTGCAGATATTCCACCTGGACATGTTCCTGTGCGACTTGGTCTAGGGGATCCTGCTGTGGCAGGGGGATGGGACTGGGTGATCTTTGGAGGTCACTTCCAATCCCTAATGACTGGATCTAGGGGATCCTGCTGTGGCAGGGGGATTGGACTGGATGATCTTTCGAGGTGCCTTCCAATTCCTAATGTTCTGTGAGTCTCTGAATGTTCCTGCTTGCTGCAGGGAGACTGGACTGGATGAGCTTTAGAGGTTCCTCCCAAGCCACTGCATTTTGTGATTGCAGCTCGAGCAGTGCGTGCTGGGGTAGAGTAGCACTGGGCAAGGATAACCCTCCACCTCACGGTGTCTCCAGCTAATAGAGGTGTGTCCTGGGTTTGCTGGGCCAGACTCCCCACCCAGCCGTGCGGTGCCAGCTGTGAGCAGTTTGGAATCAGCCAGGGCAGCTGCTCCGAGCTGGCTCTCAGGTGGGTCCCGTTCCATCATCATCACCCTCAGTATAAAGGAGGTAGTTTGGTGGGGGTGGGGGTATTTTGCTGCACCCTATCCTGGAGAGTTTTGCTCGTTGTTGTGCTCCTGAGGTAAGGCCTTTCTGTTTCTTATGGCTGCTGAATATTCACTGGGCTGGGTATAATGTTGTGTGCTCCGTGTTCTTGGTGCTGTTAATGCTGGTTTTGCTGTTTCATGGGTGCATTTTAATGTCAGCCTGTGGGTCTCCTCTCTCTTCCTGATTCCCCCTCCTCTGCTGGGGAGGGGTCACTGGGTGATGAAGCAACTGCTGTAGTTTATTGCTTTATCACCACCTCTGGGCTAAGTGCAGGCAAGAAGTAAATCCAAAGCAACATGTGGATGTTCTGTTGGGAAATGTGAGTTTTGATGGAGTTTTGTGACTGGTGGAGGAGGTTCCTGTGTTAAAATGTGCTTCAGGGTTGTGGCCAGTGTTTTTCAAGTGCTGTTGTAAATGAGATGTTAAATGTGACACCGTCTTGTTTGCTTGAGCAGAGACTCTCTTTGGGCCCTTTTGCTAAATCACTGGATGTTGGGGATTGGAAGGGATCTCTTGAGATCATCTATGTCCAATGCTGCTGCTAAAGCAGGGTGGCACAGAGCACATCCAGGTGGGGTTTGGATCCTTCCGGAGTAGGAGACTCTAAAACTTCTCTGGGCAGCCTCTTGCAGTGCTCTGTTGCTCTCCAAGCAAAGTTCTTTGTCATGTGCTGGAACATCATGTGTTCCAGTTTCTTTTAAGGAAAAAAATCCAACTAGGACTCAAATACAAAGTTGTAGCTGTGGGTGTTGAACAAAGAAGTGTCCTCCACACCTCGATACCAGCTCTTGTGATGCTATGGTCCACAGCACTACTATCCATCAGAGTAGAAGGGTGATCTCCCAATCCCTGAAGGGGCTGTTAGAAGGCTGGAGAAGACTACTCGTAAGGGTGGGGAATGAAAGGTTGAGGGGTCATGGTCTGAAGCTGGGAAAGGGTAGATTTAGGTCAGACCTAGGGAAAAAGTTATTGAATTTGAGGGTGGAGGATCCCTGGTTTAGGTCAGACCTGAGGAGAAAGATTGAGAATCTGAGGGTGAAGGATCTGTGGTTTAGGTCAGATCTGAGGAAAAAGCTCTTGAATCTGAGGGTGGGGGATCCTTCGTTTAGGTCACACCTGAGGAAAATGTTCTTGAGTCTGAGGGTGGAGGATCTCTGGAAAAGGCTGCCCAGAGAGGTGGTGGAGACCCCATCCCTGGAGCCATTCAAGATCAGACTGGATGGGGCTCTGGGCAATCTGGTCTTATGAGTGATGGCCCCACTTGTTGCAGGGGGCTTGGACTAGATGGCCAGTGGAGATCCCTTCCAACCCAATGATTTGATGATCATTGCAGTGTAGTATCATGGGGGAAGTCAAATACTGTCAAGGACCCTGTTACCCTCCTTAAAAGTCAGAGTATCAGTGCATGGGTGGCGTAGGGTTTCTTATAGATTATGAGATGATACCTGTAGTTGTGATACATCGATGAATCTGTACGTTCTGATGAATCCCCACATTCCATGAAATATCAGTAATGTCTAGCAGAGTGAAAACCCCTCAGAATCCCCCTGTACGGCCGTTACTTAATGACTAAGGCTGAGTTCATAGGAGGTGTAATAGCACAGGAGAAGTAGATGGTGCCTGGTGGGAGACGAACACGGCCTGAAGAACTACACTTAAACAGGGATTTTTATACCTTTTCAGACTTCACTCGGATCGTGTTTTACAATAGCCCCAGAATTAAATAAATGCCTCTTAACAGTTAGGACGAAACAGATCTATTAGAAAAAAATTCTTCAGCTGAATGTTTAAAGAGGGGGGGAAAATAAAAGTTGGAAGAGAAATGGGACCAGAAGAGTTTTAAATAAACGAGCTGGATCACGTAATGGAAAACTACATAAACCGGGGTCTTGTTCCTATTGCTACGTATCATTCCAAACATGTGCTTTTTCCATCGCTGAGATTCGTGTAATAAAATAGTAATGGGGGAATGAAGTGGCTCCTCGAGAGAAAGGAAGGACGTTCTAGATGAGAACTCGCTTTACAGTGCTGTGAGACCTTGGGGGTGGTTTGCCCCTGACTTCGCAGGAGTAGGTCATGGGCAGAACCTCTCTGATGGCTGCTCAGATCAGGAATAATGTGGGTTTTGTGAGGCACTAGGAGAATGAGGTATGAAGTCTGATGAGGTTTATGTGCAGCGAGAGGGGCACAGGCTCTTCTACTTCTGGATCCTGTGAGGTTGTACTCCAATACAACTGGTGTCTTGGTGCCATAACACCTTGATCTCTTATCTGCCTGGGTTATTCAGACCCGGATTAGGAGGTCACTTCTGCTGCTGGTGTTCTCCACGCCATTGCAAGTGTCTAGTGGACTCGCTGTGGAGTACTAGCAAGATGCCAGCTGTATCAGCAGTCTCATTCCAAACCCTGCACATGAGCGCTCTGATCTTGGACTGCTCTGGAACAGAAAAGCTTCCCTATTCCTCTGGAATGACGTGGTTTTAGCTGGGCTTTAAGAGTCTGTCTTTTTTGAATAGCATAAAGATCTTTATTGAGCTCTATTTTGTCAGAAGATGGTACTAGGCACTCTGATGGTGCTGATTGCATGTTGCTGTCCCTTCTCCCTGCTGTTAAAAGTTAAGACAGTGGTTAGCAGCTTGAGAGAGGTTCTTCTCCCCCTCTACTCTGACCTACTGAGAACACATCTGGAGTATTGTGCCCAGTTCTGGGCCCTTCAGCTCCAGAAGGACACAGAGCTGCTGGAGAGAGCCCAGCACAGAGCCACAGGGGTGATGGAGGGAGGGCAGCACCTTCCTGATGAGGAAAGGCTGAGGGAGCTGGGGCTCTTGAGCTTGGAGGACACTGAGGGGTGACCCCATGAATGTTGACAAATATGCAAAGGGTGGGTGTCAGGAGGATGGAGCCAGGCTCTGCTCAGTGTTGTGATAGGACAAGGGGCAGTGGGTGTGAGCTGGAATAGAGGAGGTTCCATATAAATATCAGAAGGAACTTCTTCATGGGGAGGGTGACTGAGCCCTGGCAGGGGCTGCCCAGGGGGGTTGAGGAGTCTCCTTCTCTGGAGATGTTTCAAACCCACCTGGCCATGTTCCTGTGCGACTGGATCTAGGGGATCCTGCTGTGATGGGGGATTGGACTGGGTGATCTTTGGAGGTCCCTTCCAATCCCTAATGTTCTGTGGTTCTCATGGGAAATAAGATGTGATTTAGCCAGAGTGAGCAGCTGGGCCAGATTATACAGATTTAATGTGGTGTTGGAATTCCTAATGCTTTCCTATAAGATAAAGTCTGGAGAAGGCTAGTCCTAGTCAGCTGATCATAATTGTCTGGTTATCACAACGTTCCCTACATTAGCTCTAGGTTAGTTGTAACCTGCACTGTCTGTGCTGCACAACTTGCACCCCTCGGTGGCTCTCTTTGTGTAGAGGGTGGCACACGGTGCCATCCTTCATCTCAGATATTCCCAGACCTGCAGTATAATGTGAAAAAACAAAGTCTGAAAATGCTATTAGCAGAGTTTTAAATGGGGAAAGACACCCAGAGCCCTTACACACTTGAATGCTGCCGCCTTATTATAGGAAGGAGCTGTACGAGTTGCACTTAACTCCGTGATTATTGTTTTAAAGAGATTATTTCTTCGGTAATGGTGCCCTAAAAGTAATTTCTCAGGCTGGCTTCAACAACAGTAGGTATAAATAGTAATCTAATTATAATTAGGAGAGAGTTATAGCTCTGATTACTACTGCTTTAAGATTTCAAAGGGACTGACATGAGCAGTCAACACATCCCATACTGTGAATTCATCCTGCTATTGTAACATCTACCTGCCAGTCGCTTGTCGTCGAAGTGATTTGCCGCGGCGCACGGGCTATAGCAGGAATTAGTGACACGGGTGTGTGGTGCGTGCATTTGGCTCAGCAAAACCTCCCTGCTGTCTAGAGCCAGTCGTTGGGGATTGGAAGGGACCTCCAAAGATCATCCAGTCCAGTCCCCCTGCCACAGCAGGATCCCCTAGACCAAGTCCACAGGAACATGACCAGGTGGGTTTTAAATATCTCCAGACAAGGAGACTCCACAACCCCCCTGGGCAGCCCCTTCCAATGCTCTGTAGATGCCCCTGAGCAGAGCCTGGCTCCATCCTCCTGACACCCACCCTTTCCATATTTATCAACATTAATGGGGTCATCCTTCAGTCTCCTTTTGACCCAGCTCCTTTAGCCTTTCGTCGTCAGGGAGATGTTCCCCTCCCTTTATCTTTGTGGCTCTGTGCTGGATCTGATGCACCTTGTTTCTTGAAGCTAGCTTGCAAGCACTGCATGTTTGTCCTAGTGCATCTCCATGAGAGCTTAGATGAGCTTAGACAAGAGGTCACAGACCTTTAGGGATTGGAAGGGACCTCCAAAGATCATCTAGTCCATATACAGCCTTGACTCCAGCATTTCTTTTTATCCCCTAAGCCCTTGACTTTGCAGGTTTTCATTACACATTGGGGGTTCCTTGTGTTCATGGATCACTTCTGCTGGCTTTGAAAACGAGACTGATGGTCTTCAAGAGTAGCTCATCACACTGCTCCAGGTGAACTCCTCACTCGTCAGCTGCCTTTGTTAAGGAACAATCGATGGGAGTTGTTGTCCTCTGTGAGTGATCACAACTAGATGAGCATCAGTGTCTTGTACAGTTGATAATGGCCGGGCAAGGTGGGATGATGGGCTTCGTTTCAGGCTCTGCAGGAGCACATTCTCTGCTGGGCACCATTGGCACAGTTTCTTCTGCTCATTCCCCTTCCAGCTTCTCCTTTTTCTTCTCTAAACTGTTTCTGTCATGTCTGCACTTCCTTGCCAGGCTGCTTCTCCAAGCTCAATCTCTTAGCTTATGGCAGTAATTTTCTCCATCTCTTGCTTCCCTACGTTCTCCCAGTTGGTAATATATCTACTCAGACATATCTCTCTTGTTTTTCTTGTGCCCCACACCTGGATCTACTGCTCATTTTTTCCTGCCTTACAATGAGGTGGTTTCCTTCCACATGCTGCTAGCAGAGGGATTACTGGGAGGGGTGGGAGACAGGTTCTTGGTCACAGTTCCAGCCATTACAGCGAATCTCTGGCTCTGCCAGCTGCAGCAGCCTTGGGCTGGAGCAGATCTGTTCAGGTTGCACATGTGGAGCCTGGGGAGCTCTGAGGGAATGGAACAGAATCTCTCACCCTCGGGGAGCAGGGGAGGCACTTGTGCAGCTTCAGAACCGGTTGCTTCTGGGAACGGTGACAGCCTCCAGCACGTTTAAGCAGAGAAGACCTTCAAGGACTTCTAGCAGAGAGAAGCTGAAGTTTCTAACGACCCTGTGCAAGCTGGGTGGTTTTCTTGTACTCCTTCCATCCCCAAGCTTGTGTCTTTGTTGAACCAACAAGAGGGCATCATGGCAATTGGGGTCCTTCCAAAACCCACGTCCCTGGGATTCTTTTTTTAAAGATTGCCAATAATTTTGTGCATTGCTGGAAGCAACTGAGTATCTTCAGGGCGACCTCCCGTTCCTTCTTGCCTACAAGTGACACGGCTGGCCTTCCCTGCTCTCCGTTTGGAGAGAACTTGGTTTCCTGGCCATGTCAGGCCATCTCGTAAACTTTTTAAAGGGTTTTAATTAAGTAACTTCATTCTCATAATAAAACTACCTAAGCTCCTTCGTGTCCTCCTCCCGTCTTGACTTCAGCGCGCGCTCAGGTTTCCTGTGCGCTGCCGCTCTTTGTGCCGTAGGGTCCCGAGGAGAGGTGATGTCTCGGTCTGATTAGTTTTTCATTGGGCAGCCACCCAGAGCACTGAAGCTATAGAGTGGGAAGGCAGTGCGAGGAAAACTCTGCCTAGATCTTCCACAGTGGAGCAAAGGCGCTGCCAAGTGTAAATGAAAACCACTTGGTCTGCATAGTGGGGATAATTGTCTCCTTCATTCACCAGGTTCAGATACAGCTGGCAGTGCTTGGGTGTTTGTTCAGTATCATGTTCTGGTCCCACCTTCAGGCTATTATGTGCCAGTCCCGTGGAGCTCGCTTGGTGAATAGCCTCACTCACCCTTGGGGGTGGAACAAGCCTTCGGATCAGTAGCTCTTCATATATCATGATAGTCGTGCGGAGATCTGGTTCTCTCTTCCCTTTTATACCGCTGTCCTTCTGGGGCGTTCAGTGCTCTGTGTAGAAGTAAGAGAGACAAGAACTCTGCCAACTGCCCTTTCCAAAATGACCACCAAAGAAAAGCCTCTTCATATTTATGTGTTTGCTTCACGTGAGACCCTGTATAAGCACAGGCTTGTACAGGTATGAAGGTGTGTACTGGTTCACACACAGTGCTCTGAGGGCACACACAAGACATTCAGTCAGAGCCTTGAGGCTCCTGTCTACTGGTTTTTATCCTGACTGCTAAGATTTGCAGAGACTCTGGTCTGCAGCTCTTCCAACAGAGGATGTGGAAGATGGTTCTGCTGTCACTGACTCAGACACAACAGCAGAAAGAGATTCTAAGGTCTTACTAATCTTTCCCAAAGAATCACGGAACCACTCTAGTTGGAAAAGATCCCTGGGGTCACTGAACCCAACCATCTACCTGACCTTGCAAGTTCACCCCTAAACCAGATCCCTCAACACCTCTAGTTGGAAAAGACCCGTGGGGTCACTGAGCCCAACCATCTACCCAACCTTAGGAGTTCACCCCTAAACCACATCCCTGCAACACCTCATCCAAGCAGGATGATGTGTTCTTTAAACACATCCAGGGATGGAGACTCAACCTCCACCCTGGGCAGCCTGTTCTGGTGCCTGACCACCCTTTTGGTGAGGAAAGCTTTCCTAATGTCAAGCCTAAACCTCCCTTGTTGTAACTTGTTCCTCTTGTTCCATCACTAATTGCTTGTGAGAAGAGACCAGCACTGACATCACCAACATCTCCACCATGTCCTTTCAGGTAGTTGTAGAGAGCAATGAGGTCTCCTCTCAGTCTCCTGTTCCTCAAACTGAACAGCCCCAACTCTCTCAATCTCTCATCACCAGATTGGTTCTCCAGGCCTTCACCAGCCTCATTGCCCTCCTCTGCACCTGCTCCAGCACCTCCACATCTCTCTTGTATTGAGGTGCCCAAAACTGGACCCAGTACTCCAGATGTGGCCTCACCAGTGCCGAATACAGGGGGTCAATAACACCCCTACTCCTGCTGGCCGCACTGTGTCTAATACAAGCCAGGATGCCCTTGGCCTTCTTGGCCACCTGGGCAAACAGTAGCATCTTGTAGTGTTCCCAACCTTATTTCTCCAATCCTTTTGGTCTTGTTGAGAACCTCATTAGTAGAAATGTTTCCTTCATTGTTTATTCTGCATCTTCACAACTAACACTTAAAGTGAATTGTCTTGGCCCCAATGGACAAAGGACAGCTGGTTCTTTTGTGGCAGCCTTTACCCCACTGTAAGACACAGATGATCTTTCGAGGTCCCTTCCAACCCCCAATGTTCTGTGATTGATGTTTCTTCACAGGTTCCTCTCCTGTAGCCTAGAGAATCCCTTTTCTATTGTACAATGCACGTTGTTCTCCTCTTGGCACCTGGTGGCTGCCATCCTGCCAGCAGAGTGTTCCTGCAGCTGACACATGCCCAGCTGTAGGGCTAGGAGAAGAGAGAGTGTTCTTTAGGTTGTCTTCGTGGCCCTGTTTTTACATCTTTCACTGGATGGGGTATATTTTCGAAGCTGCCTGCCTTATGCCACTTGGAATCCCCCAGCTCCTTTGCTGTGAAGCTTTTGATCAGCTGGATTTTCCCCCATTATATTTATAGAGTTGTTAATTCTGGTTTAAGTGCAGCAGTTTGCACTACTCCTGTCTGACCTCATCTGTGTTTCAGACTACTGCTCTGGTGGACAAAGATCTCTTCCATATTAGTCTCATTCTCAGAAGTGCCATTACCCACCCTGTTCAGAGCTGTTTGAGAAGGTCACAAAGGTTTTCTTGACTCCCTTTGTTAATGAAAGTCCATAAAGCCATGGACCCAAGGAGGACATACTTAATAAATGTGCTTGGTTAGGCTGTGAGTGCTGGTAACCACATTTTAAACACAGCTTTCAGCCAGCTGAGCATCCATCTCACACTCATTTTGTCTAGGCTGCATTCCCTAGCATGCTTGAAGGAATTCAGTACGAGAGCAGGCAAGAGGCTTTACCGAGGGCAAGGTCTGTGGCTTTTCACAGGCATTTGGGGAGACAGTGTCTGTTGGCAGCCACAGCCCATCAGACTTCATCAGATCTGTTTCTGCCATGTTCCCATTCTTTGGTGTAAGAATTTATAGATCTGAATGTTTCAGTAGCCTCACTACAAGGCTAGACAACTAGTTTCAGTGGTCAGGCAGTACCTGTGTCTGGAGCAGAACCAACTATGTGTTCTCATATGTAAATGCACGTGAGGTAGTGGAGGCTCCATCCCTAGAGCTGTTCAAGGTCAGGCTGGACAGGGCTCTGAGCAGTCTGTTCTAGCTAGAGATCAGAGAATCATGAGCGATGGGAAGGGATCCCAAAAGATCACCCAGCCCAATCCCCCTGCCACAGCAGGATCACCTAGACCAAGCCACACATGAAAACATCCAGGTGGGTCTTAATCATCTCCAGAGAAGGAGACTCCACAACCCCCTGGGCAGCCCCTGCCAGGGCTCTGTCACCCTCACTGTGAGGAAGGTCCTTCTCATACTGATGTGGAATCTCCTCTGTTCCAGCTCACACCATTGCCCATTGTCCTGTCATTGGGTACCACTGAGCAGAGCCTGGCTCCATCCTCCTGATGCCCTTCAGCAGATGCAAATAAGAATGAGACTTCCTTTTAAGAAGCACTCACTGTTGCTGCTGGGCTTAGAAAATGTAGGTCTCTGTACTAAATAGACAAGGTCACACGTGAGACTTTATGCTACAGATCACAGAAGCCTCCTGTTTGTGCTTCAGGCTCATTTGCTGCCCATTGGAAAGTCTGACTCAGCAAAGAGAGACCTGTGATGGGTGAGGTGCTTGAATTTGTGCATCATTTCAAGTCTCTGAACAGGACCAGTTTTCCCCAGTGGGGTTGTCTGTGTCTCTAAAGGATGCTCTGTGTGCCTTCACACGCTTTGCTGAGGTATTGTTCTCCTCAAGTGAGGAAGGGTGTATTTGAAATCAGCTCTTGGTTATAAAAGCAGCCACTTGCCAGTAGAATCCTTGATCACCTTGAAGTTCATGTCTCTGCTGACCAAAGGCCAGTTCTTTTTTGAATAAATGTGCTCTGGAGGGTGACAAGGTCCCTCCACAATTTCAAGTCCTTTGTTTTCTGATCCTCAAACTCGCTGAGTTGGTGCGCAGCCCCTTCTTTAGTCCTTGGATGTCTAATCTGTAGCGGGGGGGTTAGTTTTCCCATGATTTACTGTGTGTCCTCACCAGTAACTTACTGTCTGCCGAGCCCATCATGTGGCTGGTGGAAGGGTTTGTTTACAGCGGCTGGTTCCTGGAGCAGGGTTTCAGTGTGACTCAGAAGTGCTATGTCTGCAGACCTTGAGTCACGGATAGGTTTTCTTTGTCTGGCATGATGCTAAATTCCATTCTTGACTGCTGGCTCAGTGTTTTTGGAGAACTGGAGACCAAGCACAAGTCTAAATGAGTTAGAGGTTTAGGATGTGAGGTCTAGGAGCCTACTAGCTGCTGTTCATAACTCTAACGTGTGCAGATCAGTAGTGTAATTACTTTAAATCCCCTTGACCTTGTTCCCCTATTCTGTGGGAGCACTATGAAGCTGATGGGATTTCCAGGTTCTGAGCTTTACTTGGAATCACAGAATCATTCAGGCTGGGAAAGACCCCTGGGACCATCCAGTCCAACCATCATCCCTACTCTGCAAGGTCACCCCTAAACCAGATCCCCCACAACACTACATCTAAGCTACTTCTAAACTCATCCAGGGATGGGGACTCAACCACCACCCTGGGCAGCCCAGTCCAGTGCCTGACCTCAGAGTCTGACTTTTCCTCAGAGTGCTGGATCCACGGAGTCACAGAATCTTTGGTTGGAAGGATTTTTTTTTTTAAAGTTCTAATCCAACCCCCCCTGCTATGAGCAGGGGTATCTCCAGCTAGAGCAGGTTGCTCAGAGCCCCATCCAGCCTGACCTTGAACTTTTTCAGGGATGGGGTTCTACTACCCCTCTGGGCAACCTGCTCCAAGTGCTTCTCAGACACACTGCACCCTGAACGGTGTTCAACCCAGGCAGTGCTTTTGGCAGTGTTGAACAGTGTCGGTGGCGAGTCGGAAATGAGACCTGCAAACCCTGGAGGTGTCAGCAGTGACTGTCTCAGTCAATCATCTACTCTTACATCACTTGCTACTGTAGGTGTAGCTGATGATTGATTGCTTCTGCTGAAAAGCTCCTTTTTGTTGACTAAATCATGATATTGCCCTTACGCCTCCAAGAACCAAGAAGGTTCTAATAGCCACAATATTTTCACAGAACATCAGGGATTAGAAAGACTGCAAAAGATCAGTCCAATCCCCCTGCCACTGCAGGATCACCTAGATCCAGTCTTTATGGATTGGAGAGGACCTCCAAAGATCATCCAGTCCAACCCCTCTGCCACAGCAGGATCCCCTAGATGCAGTCATTAGGGGTTGGAAGGGACCTCGAAAGATCATCCAGTCCAACCCCTCTGCCATAGCAGGACCACCTAGACCAAGTCACACAGAAACACATCCAGGTGGGTTTTCCCAACGAACAGCCAAGTACAACATACTTTAGAAACTCTAAATGATGGGAGGCTCCTCACAGGTACCTAAAATGCCTCCAACAACAATCACACAGGCCATAAAGCATGAGCAAGCTTTAGCTGCTGTCAGTTAGACCTATTAAACTTTTAGGTGCTCAAATCAACTTTGTCAAGATCGTATCAGAGGCTCTTCTTTAATCTTGTCTCCTTGTCATTCCCTTTGGTCTCTCTTGATTGATGTCTTTGAGGATTCTTCTTGAAGTTCTCAAAGAGTTCATTATTCATGGGGGTCAGACAGGCTCCTTCCAACCGGGGTGAGATCCCGCCTCCAGAGCACATAGCGCATACAAGACTCTAAGCGGCGCAGTAGCGGTGCCTTTGTGCGTTGCAAACGAACCACCATCCCGTAAGATGCCGCGGTAGATGCCCTCCCTGTTTCCATCATGCAGGATGACGGCGGCGTGCTTTCTGCATCTGAGCTGTAATTACGATGGAGGTTACATGTCTGGACTAGGTGGTGCACGGGACAGAACTGGAGCTTATAAATTTGTGCTGGGGCTCACGCTGTGCTGGGGCTCGGGCAGGAGGATGTGTATCTCGAGTGGAACACTCGTATAGCTTTCAAAGAAGGGGAGGAACTGGCTGCCCTACTTATGACCCTTCCCCGTTGGCTGTGAGCAAGGAGGAGAAGTGACTTGCAAAGTCTACCTTCCTCTCTTCAAAGTGGAAAGGAACTGGGGGAAGCACAGGAGAAGGAAAAAGAAACGCAGGACTTAAAGGGAGCACCCAAATATATCCAGAGTGCTGATCCCTGCCTTCAGGAGCTTGTTCGACTGCGTCGGTTCGCTGAATCACGAAGCGGGTTTTATGTATTCCCCCCAGACATTCAAGCTCTTAAAAATTCTTGGCTGAATTCCAGTTATTCTCCAGAAGGCTTTTCCACTCGGCTTCTAGGATGTCAGCATGGGATTTGCTGTCAGATTTCTTAGGGCCTGATTCATACCAAATTTGCACATCCCTTGTACAAGACACTTGAAGAATTTACCCAGCGAGAGGCTGGACTGATCCCGGGCAGCAGCAGGGGACGGATGTTACTCAACTTTGTTGAAAGAGGGGGATTTTCATGAGAAATCACTTCTCTGATGACTTGGAACAGGCTGTCCAGGGAGGTCGTAGAATGTCTTTTTCTGGAACAGAGGGGGTTCCACATCAATATGAGAAGGACCCTCTTCCCAGTGAGGGTGACAGAGCCCTGGCAGGGGCTGCCCAGGGAGGTTGTGGAGTCTCCTTCTCTGGAGATCTTTAAAACCCCCCTGGCCATGTTCCTGTGTGACTGGATCTAGGTGATCCTGCTCTGTCACAGGAATTGGACTGGATGGTCTTTCGAGGTCCCTTCCAATCCCTAATAGCTGGATCTAGGGGATCCTGCTGTGGTGAAGGATTGCACTGGATGATCTCTCAAGGTCCATTCCAATCCCTGATGTTCTGTTTCACGTATGGGCTTCTGTGCTGCTCAGTACCTCTGCAAGTCCTCGGGTGCACACTGAGTGTGCAGAGCTTTAATAGCCTTGTTAAAGGGGAGAGGGGTCTCTCCACAGCTGAAAACCAAGAAGTCTCGCAGGCATCTCGTCCAGTATTAATTGCATTGGGTGCCTCGGTGCTGCAATTATTTCCCTTTCCTGCTGGAAGGCTCCCTAATACCTTGTTCTCAGATAACTCAGTCACTCTGTGCTTTAAACCTCACATCAAGTTCTGACACGGATGGTCTGAACTTGCAGTCAAACATCTGCCCTGGAAAGCCATCAGTCGCGCTCACAAATACCTCAGCTGTAGGTTCATCTGTCTTGTCAGAGTTCAAAGGAGCCACTGTGCAGGGGTGGGTTGTTTTTCTCCTCTTGCTCCTGCCTCACTTAAAACCCAGTCCTTGAATTCTTGACTCTCTCACAGACTCCTGACACTGTCAGCACAGACTTTGTCTCTACTGTATTTCCTAAAATAGATGAGAGAGAGAAACCTGGAGGTATTAACTTCAGAAAAAACCTTAGCTGTCTGACTCCAGACTATTGAGTTTCACAAATGTTGACAGACATCTCCAATAAAGCTGAACTGAACACTTGCACCTGTAACTCTAAGCAGAGAGCTGCTCATGTCTTTTGTTCTGCAGAACTGTGGGTTTGTTCTTGCTCGATGACTGCTGCTTGGAGGAACAATGTTCTCTCTGAAGGGCACAGGCAGAGACAGTGAACTGGGGTTAAAAGAGGGGTATAAGCTCGTGGAATCCATCTGCCCAAAGACAATCTGGGTTCCTTCCTATGTGAAAATGTGTCTCTGCCTGTAAAGCCCTAGCCCAACCCCGCTAATGTTGATAAATACGTGAGGGGTGGGTGTCGGGAGGATGGAGCCAGTGGCACCCGATGACGGGACAAGGGGCAATAGTAGTGAGCTGGAACAGAGGAGGTTCCACATCAATGTGAGGAGGACCTTCTTCCCAGTGAGGGTGCCAGAGCACTGGAAGAGGCTGCAGGTGGTGGAATCTCCTTCTCTGGAGATGTTTAAAACCCACCTGACCATGTTGCTGTGTGGCTGGATCTAGGGGATCCTGCTGTGGCAGGGGGACTGGACTGGATGATCTTTCGAGGTCCCTTCTGTTCCCTAATGTTCTGTCATTCTGTGCAGTGTCTGTTCTTCCTATCTGGGTGTCTCAGACACCTTAGGGCCCAGGAAGTGTCCTGGGCACTATAGGTATCTGCTATGTGTGGACAGCTGAGGCAGGTTTGAAAAGCCAAAAGAACTCCTTAGCGAGTTCTTTGGTGTGTTACTACATAGGACATGTCACTGTGCAAGCTTTCAAGGCCTTGTGGGAGTTGCTACGCTCTGTAGACAGCTCCAGATTGAACCTTGGAATGTGTCAGGTGCCATCTGAGACGTCCTAGCATCTGCAGTTTTCCCACTGGGATGACAGACGTGATGAGACCTGTAACAGACATCCCCCCAACACGTGTTTTCTGCGTTGGCTGTGGGGATGCCCTTGGGCATCTAAAATGACACCACTGGATTGGCACCATATAGAGTAACCTCAGGAGAAACCGAGTCCCTGAACTGGGAGTCAGTCAAAGCAGCCTGACTGGGGCGGTGCAGCTTGAAGGATGTCGTGGTGTGATGATTTACTCTTCTCCCCTGTGATAGCCTCTATCTCCATACCCTTGAGGGATTCACAGCATCACAGAATGTTGGGGATTGGAAGGGACCTCCAAAGATCATCCAGTCCAATCCCCCTGCCACAGCAGGATCCCCTAGATCCAGTTGCACAGGACCAGAAAATAAATGCTCAGTCTTCCTGGATCTTTTGAGGTCCCTTCCAATCCTTAATGATCCTATGATTTCTAACAAACATGGGCACATGGACACAGGAACTTGTGTGTCACTGGTTCTGGTCCCCCGCTCACCTTAGATCAGTGTCTCCAGAAACTTTCAAAGCTGAGGAATCTCTTTCAAAGCTGAGGAATCCTCCTCAGGAACTAGAGGAAGCCTTCCCCATCTCTCTCTATCCATCACCCACCCTTAACCTTCCTGCTGTACTGAGCTTACTGGACTTCCACCCCAAAGCCTCTCCCCTGGTCTCTTTCACACTTGAAGTCAGGAGGTCAGCTCGCAGCAGAGATGTTTATACAATAAGCTTTGCTCCTCTACACGTAGAGATAACTCTGTGTGTGTTTAACCTGCCAGTGAACCTCACGATAGGATGGAGAAGTCTGTCTCCTCACCAAGGTCTGGAGTGAAGAGGGATGTGTAGGTCAGGCTGCTTGAGCACCAGGGAGCTGGAGCAAACCAGCTCAGGCATCAGTGTGAGACAGACCATTCTCCAGCAAGTCAGATTGCTTGTGTCATGAGGTTTGTGGTATTCAACGCCATTGTTGGAGCTTTCCCTCCTGGAGTGCTGGGAAAACGAACTTCTCTAGCCTTTGTAACAGAGTAGGGCAGCTGGAAGACCTGGAACTCATAAAGCGGTGACTTTTGAAAGGAGCTTGAAGATGCAGCCAAATTATTAACGTTGATCAATGTGGAGAAGGTGGGTGTCAGGAGGATGGAGCCAGGCTCTGCTCAGGGGCATCTAGTGATAGGACACGGGGCAACGGGTGTGAGCTGG
>JAOXOE010000343.1:1173092-1183310 GCA_028565055.1 Phoeniculus purpureus | reverse complement strand
AGATCATCCAGTCCAATCCTCCTGCCACAGCAGGATCCCCTAGATCCAGTCATTAGGGATTGGAAGGGACATCGAAAGATCATCTAGTCCAATCCCCCTGCCACAGCAGGACCACCCAGACCAAGTTGCACAGGAGCACATCCAGCAGGGTTCTGTTCTGTGACTCCTTTCTCTTCTAGTTAAGGGCCAACTCTGTTTTGACACGTAAATGAAAAGCCCTTCTGTTGGAGGGGAAGTCCTTGGGGGTGAGTTAGAGTTGTCTCCAGTGGTGTTGTCACTTGAGTCACAAGTACAAGTGAACTGGCCAGCCTTTCACTGAGAAGGGGCTGTTTTAGCTGGACTTAGAAGATCTTTCACTGTTTTTCTCCTGCAAATCCTAGTGCAAGCTCTCCAGGGTGCATCACAACACATCCTACATGGACAGCAGAGACCTGCTCTGGTTTAAAGCCCCGTCCAGCTTCGACTGGTTCTCATGTGTATTTGTTTTTCAAAATTAAGATGGCCTTCACCAGTGTTTTTGGTACTCTGGAGACATGATGACATTTAAGCATGAAACAAGCTTTAGCCGCAGCATGGGAAAGTGCTGTGTTTTCTCTCGCCATTTCCCTTCAATTAGGGTCTAAGTGAAACCAGACAGAATGCAAAGTAAAAACCACTCAGCTGAAATATTTTCAGCTTTCGTATAGACGTGCTCTCCCATGTTCAGGGGGGAAGCCTCTTTCTCTGTGTGCTCTCCCAACTTCGATGTGACCTTTGGAGCTAATCACATCTCTGAAGGCTTTTTGCTGTTTTTACTTTGCAGGGAAATAGCTAAGAAACGGCAATACTTAAAGCCACCTCTTAGTGCTCAGTAGGCAGTGAACCAGCGTGGCAGAGGGGGATGAGTGGATATAGCACTGACACAGGAAGAAGACTTCGTGTTAAAAAGGTGTTTATGGTTTGGTGATCAGCTTCTGATGATCTGTTTGGACTAGATCAGACCCCTACCTTTGCGGGTTGCCAGCATGGTGAGCCTGGGAGATACCCTGTTGTGTCCATGCAGAGTGTCCCAGGTCTCAGCAGCAGTGCTTGGCCAGGATACCTGCGTGTCCTTCTGGCAGGGGGATTGGACTGGATGATCTTTCAAGGTCCTTTCCAATCCCTAATGACTGGATCTAGGGGATCCTGCTGTGGCAGGGGGATTGGACTTGGATGATCTTTGGAGGTCCCTTCCAATCCCTCATATTCTGTGATTCTGTAAAAAAGGTACCTGTGATTCCCTTGTGCTTGTCAGGCAAGACTGGGGGACACCAAACACTTCCAAAACCTAGTTGTGTTGGTCAGAGAGGGCACTTTTCTTACGGTTTGCATTGCGCTTCAACACTTCTGCACACGCTATGCCCTGTGAAGACCTTCCCTTTCTTCTTCTGCCCTGCCAAGGATCTCTCCTCCGCATCCACTTGGGATGTCCTTTTGGTTTTGTTCGGATCACACAATCAACAGGAACTTGAGCAGCAGTAGGACTTCTGCAGTACCTGAAGGCACACTGTCATGTTTAAAAGAAATCACATAGAACTATTGAGGCTGGAGAAGCCCTCTGAGCTCATCCAGCCCAGCCCTGCACCTAACATCACCCCAGCGGCCACAGTCAGGCTGTCCTTCAACACCTCCAGGGATGGGGGGACCCCACTGCCCTGGGCAGTCCAGTCCAGGCTCTGATCACCCTTCCCACGAGGAAGGGCTTCCTGACATCCAACCTAACCCTCCCCTGACACAGCTTCAAATCCAACTGAGGTGTGAGAGGTCTCTTGCAGATGACTTCCCTTAGAAGATAGGAAATGCCTCTGAAAACGTGACTGTTTGAGGCAAATTCCGTCTTTGTTGCCACAGGGATGTTGGTACTGAAACGCCCGAGATTCTGGGTGCGTCTTGGGCTGATTTGGCTGCTCACACGAGTCCCTAAACAAAGTGACTCATTTAATACCATAATTACTCGTGCTTGCTAATCTTTTGCAGAGCGATGCCCTTGAGAAAGAGGGAAGCTATTAACGTTCAGTTTAAGGGACCACAGAAACTCATGGCTGATACTGGAGTTATTAATGACATCTAATTAATACAGCCATTAAGAGTTTACAAGATTAATGTAACAAGTGAATGGCAACCAGGCTTAAATGGGAATTGTCTCTCAGATGGGTTCTCCAGGCTTTAGGGGAGGGTTTGAAATGGAGAAGATGCAGCTGATGTGGAATCCTAGGTAGTACTGGTCATATGAAGTAGCAGGGTGAGGGACTGGTAACAGGATACCGGCTCCTCTCTCTCTACCTTGCCCCTGTGACTACAAGCCTCAGTGGGTTTAATGAGCAATTCTTACAATCTGTTGACTATTTGCTAAGTTGCTTTAAATTATTGGGTGCTGGACTGGTTCAGCTGGCCACACTGCAGAAGGAGGTGGTGGTATCTGACATGGATCACCCAGAAAGCCATGGAGGAGAGAGCAAGGGTTGATGAAGGGAAGGAAAGCAAAGAACTTGAGATTGTGCCCAAGTGACTCAACAAAAACCAAAGCAGGTGGCAGAGACCAGGTTCTACACAGAGTGTTTGGGGATGATGCCCTGTGTAGTTACAGAGCACTTTGTTCAGCCACTGTTCTGGGGTGTCACAGAGTGCCCCCCTGGCCTCATGACATCACCTCTATTTTTGTGCTTAATTGGGCTTTTTCTGCTCAAGAGTGTTAGAGAGAGTAAAGCCCATCGTGATTATGGACTTCGATAGCCTCTTCCCAAGTACACGTGTGGTGATCCAGGCGTTGGGGCGCAGAGGTGCTGAAGAGGGTCCATGGAAGGACAATGAAGTGCTGAAGCGCCCTGGAGGGCAAGTCTGGTGGGGAGTGTCTGAGAGAGCTGGGATTATTTAGTCTGGAGGAAAGGAGGCTGAGGGGACACCCTGCTCTCTACAGCTATCTCAAAGGAGGTTGCAGTGAGGCTGGTGCTGGTCTCTTCTCCCAAATTCCTAATGATAAGATGAGGTGAAATGACCTCAAGTTGCATCAGGGGAGGTTTAGATTGGATCTTAGGAGGAAGTTCCTTACAGAGAGAGCAGTTGGGCACTGGAACAGACTGCCCAGGGAGGTGGTGGACTCCCCATCCCTGGAGGCGTTAAAAACACAAGTGGCTATCAGGGATGTGATTTAGTGGGCAGGGTGGGATTGTGCTGGTGGTTGAACTGGATGATCCTGTAGGTCTCTTCCAACCTCAATGGCTCTATTGTTCCCTGGTAGTGCCCAGCGACTATATTAGGTGTCTGCTGCTGGTATGAAGGACAAGGCTTTGAAGCCGGAGGGAAATGCTGAGGATGGAGGTGTAGTCCTTATTTTTTTGTCAGATTTTGTTGATGAGAGAGATGTTCGGATTTAAACAGCATGTTGGACTGAATTAATCTATTGGCTTCACAGTGTATGAAAACCTGATGACTTCTTTGCCTCCAACAGTGACTGAGCAGTTAGTTATGCCAGCCCCAGAGGAATGAGAATTACTCAACACACATAAAGCTCTGTGGTCTATAAAGACACCCATGGCATGAGACTAATTTGTGAAGTCCCAGGCATGGGGAGGAGATGGCTTGTAAGACTTGTAGCTTGGCCAGAACAGCCCGTGGGCAGGCACAAAGTGATGTGATTTGCTTTGATGGCTACAGTACAAAATCCTGCAGCCTCCAAACTGTTCAGCTGGGCTACCGAGGGAGCAGTTATTTGTGCTCGAGTAGCCAGCTGGGTTTCAGTCGGGTTGTTCTGGCAAACAGAAGTGTTGTCTGTGAGGCCCTGTGTGACGTGGTTATGGTTGCACAGAGTCTGTCCCAGAGACCTGAATCCCCTCCTAGAGGTGTAATTATGGGGCTGCTGCTTGCTCATCTCCCAGCCCACCACAATCACGGGAATCGGTCTGTGTTAGACAGCTACCAGCAACGGGCTCGCTACTGTGGTTGAAGCGGTTATTGCACCTTCTGCTGAGTGTTGGTTGGTTTTAAGTGGAAAAACTGGTACAATGGGCACACTCAGGGTCAAATGAGAGCAGCTGGTGGCAGGTCGCTGCAGCGTTTGTATTGACAACGCAGACCCACATCTCCACCGCTCCACACTCTTCTTTCAGGCAGTTGCCAACAGCTAGAAGGTCTCCCCTCAGCCTCCTCTTCTCCAGACTAACCAGCCCCAGGCCCCTCAGCTGCTCTTCCCAAGGTTTGTTCATCAGACCCTTCCCCAAACTGGTTGCCCTTCTCTGGTCCTGCTCCAGCCCCTCAGTGTCTGTCTTGCATTGAGATGGCTAAAGCCAAACCCAGTGCTCCCAGTGTGGTCTCACCAGTGTGGTGAGTTCAGGTTTTGGGTGTGAAGTGACTTCGAAAGATCAAAAGTGCTGCCAGGGACACTGAGCAAGAGCTCAGGATCTCTTAGAAACCTCAATCATAAAATCATTAGGGATTGGAAGGGACCTCAAAGATCATCCCATCCAATTCCCTGCCACAGCAGGATCCCCTGGATCCAGTCATTGGGGATTGGAAGGGACCTCGAACGATCATCCAGTCCAACCCCCCCTGCCACAGCAGGATCCCCTAGACCAAGTCACACAGGATCCCAAGCATTTCCTCTCAATAGTGAGGCATCTGAGACAGGGATAAGGGAAAGGAAGAGTCATTTGCATATATTAATCTGGAGGTTGGGGACCCCTGTCAAGGCAACAGCCTGGTCCGGGTCAGCCAGGAGAAATCAAGAGGAGAACAATAATTGAAACAGACAGTCCATGGCAAAATGAAATTTGTCCTGTTGTCACTTAAGGTTGTCCTCAGAAAGGAGGGGAGAGATCAGCCTGGAAGTGAAGGAGGGAAGGGAGAAAATAAGTCTCGTTAAGGAGCACAAGACAATTGTCTTTTCCCTGCAATATATATTTATGAGGAGGAGTAGGGACGAGCCCGTGTGGCACATCCCCGTTACAAAGCACCCGGTGCCCTTTTACCAGCAGCGCTGGCAGGCAGCAGGGATAACCAAAGGTTGTCCTCAAAGACAAGCTGTGTGCTGAGCACGAGGAGCACTTAATGAAATCACTCGCTACGACGTATTGATTCCAAAGGCGAGAGGGCAGGGGAAGGATTTTCAGCAGAATTAAGGTTTCTCTCCTGAAGCGGCAGCAGCGGTGGCTCTTTGGCAGCATCAAGGGCAAGCTCTGAGGTTGGTGGGTGTGTTTTTCCCTTTCCTGAGCTTCCTAGGATGTCAAATGTAAAACAGCAACGTGAACCCCTGTGCCTGGACCAGCTATAAACTCCCCACCGAGCAGTATCGCCGAGGGGGCAGTAACCTTGGGGAAGATGGCCACGTTCACTGTGGCCACACTGCACACATGTGTCTGCTTAAATCCTCTTCTCCCTCTGCAAAGAGGGGAAGAAACCCACCTGGGTATGTTTGTGTGCAACTAGATCTTGGGGATCCTGCTGTGGGTGGGGGGGGATTGGACTGGGGATGATCTTTCGAGGTCCCTTCCCATCCCTCTCTCTCTATCTCTCGCTCGCTCCCTGAAAAGATGTAGGTTGTAGTCAGGTAGGGATCAGGCTCTTCTCCCAGGATGAGAGAGCAGGGTGTGAAGCTGCAAGGGGAGGTTCAGGTTGGATGTCAGGAATCCCTTCCTCATGGGAAGGGTGATTGGAGCCTGGACTGGACTGCCCAGGGCGGTGGTGGAGTCCCCATCCCTGGAGGTGTTTTAAGACAGCCTGGCTGTGGCCCTTAGTGCCCTGGTGTGGCTACTGGGGTGATGTCAGGTCCTGGGCTGGGCTGGCTGAGCTCAGAGGTCCTCTCCAGCCTCAATCTGTCCGTGATTCTGTGACAAGCAGGATCGTAGTCAGCTGAAACAGTAGAAATATGAGGGTGCTTAGTGGGCTCTGGCTTGCTCCTGTAGTAGCAGAGCACTGGCTCACAGGGTTATCAATGAGATGCTCAGTTCTAGGCAGCTGCTTTTTCCTGCACCACTTGCAGAACTGGAGCAGAACTGGAAGCTGTCGCTTTCTGCTCTCTTGTTCATCAGCCTGTCACAAAATGAGCTCAGTGCACAGATTCCCACGTTGCAAAGGTCATCCCTGTGCTAACTGCTGGGGTAGGCTATGTCCCCCCATGAACCATCGAGGATCTCCTGTATCTGACACCTTCCCATCCTGCTGAGCTGCACTTGTGTTCGTCCGTTTGGGGACAAACCTCTGCTGGCTCTGAAGAGTTCAATCGGTGCTTTATGGTGGCAAACGCCTTCACGTCTGCGGTGCTGCAGCCCTGCCAAGACCTATCTGAGCTCCCCAGCCCTCCCCTGGGAACGCAGAGCAGCGAGTTCCCAGAGACAGCAGAGATCAACTTCTTTCTTGGACAGTTTTGCTGGTTGTAGCATAAAAAGCAGAAACCTTTGACCAGCTGATCTTTGCCAGCAAGTAACGTACCGTAAATCTATCTTCAGCTGCAGGACTCGTAAATTCAGTGGGACTTTGGGATGGAGAGTTGATAGCAGCTTGTGTAGCCTCTTAAAGCAGCAGCAAGAGGCTGCGTTTCCTGCTTTACCTCTCTGCTCCACTGAAACCAGTGCCAGACCCCTCGTGCTTCCAGAGAAGTAAACACAATCCAGGGGAAAACCCTCAAAAAAAAAACCCTCAAGAAAATACCTTTCCAGAGTGGTTTTGGCTGAAGGTTTCGGTGGTGGCAGCCCTTGCTCTAGATGGTGGGCCAAGGACAAATGAACCCTGGTTCAGCCATGAGGCTCTGTGGAGATGCAAAGAGCTGAAAGTGCTTCCTCCTGCTGCTTAGCTAAGATGTTCATGAGGGAGGTTCTCCTCAACCTCCACTTTGCTCTGGTGACATTGTATGGGGAATGTTCTGTCCAGTTCTGGGTCCCTCAGTTCCAGAAGGAGCTGCTGGAGAGAATCCAGCTGAGGGAGCTGAGGCTCTTGAGCTTGGAGAAGAGGAGGCTGAGGGGTGAGCCCATGAGTATTGATCAATATGTGAAGGGTAGGTGTCAGGAGGATGGAGCCAGGCTTTGCTCAGCATCATCTAGTGATAGGATGAGGGGCAGTGGGTGTGAGCTGGAACACAGGAGGTTCCACATCAATGTGAAAAGGACCTTCTTCCCAGTGAGGGTGATGGAGACCCTGGAAGGGGCTCCCCAGGAGGGTTGAGGAGTCTCCTTCTCTGGAGATGCTTAAAACCCACCTGGCCATGTTCCTGTACTACTGGATCTAGGGGATCCTGCTCTGGCAGGGGATTGGACTGGATGATCTTTGAGGTCCCTTCCAATCCCTAATGACTGGATCTAGAGGATCCTGCTGTGGCAGGGGGTTGGACTGAATGATCTCTGGAGGTCCCTTCCAATCCCTGATTACTGGATCTAGGGGATCCTGCTGTGGCAGGGGGATTGCACTGGATGATCTTTCCAAGGTCCCTTCCAATCCCTAATGTTCTCTGATTCTGTGACGACTGATTTATTCACCAGCCCAGCGTTTGTATTGCACAACTTTCATCAATAAATTGCGAGCCAGTGACTCCCAGCTTCAGAATATTTATGGCCAAGGAATGACGTGGCAGTGGAGCAGTTGCCTGGTGTTTCACCACCTCAGATGACGTCTTTATAAATGGGAGTGATATGTTTTGGAGACAATGTGTTACAGTGGTGTTAAGATCTAACATATGTTTGAAGAGGGAGGCGAACAAAACGCCAGCGTGCAGGGAGTTGCAAAAGATTCGCTCATTTGTTTGTAGGAGAGTTTGACTTTGGGGTCACAGTCCCCCACGTTACACCCTGCCCTGTTGGCTGTGCTGCTTCTGGTAGGAATTCCTGACTCAGCTGCAAGGTCCTGCCCAGGTCCCTCACCCCATATCAGCGCAGTTAATACCATCTGTGATGTTTGGGTGACGATGGGTACCTCATCTCTGTATTTTCATGCTCTGTTATCAGGATACCCCAGCTATAAGGGAGAGACTCTGTGGAATGAGGGAGGCAGAATCTGATGGGAGTTCTTGGAATGGATGACTGGAAGTCAACGCTGTGTATCTGGGATGTTGTGTCCAGTTCTGGACCCCTGAGTTCCAGGAGGACACAGGTGCTGGAGAGAGTCCAATGCAGAGCCACAGAGATGATGAAGGGAGGGGAGCATCTCCTTGATGAGGAAAGGCTGAGGGAGCTGGGGGTCTTGAGTTGGGAAAAAGGAGACTGAGGGGTGACCTCAACATTTATAAATACATGGAAGGTGGGTGTCAGGAGGATGGAGTCAGACCCTGCTCAGTGTCATCTCATGACAGGACAAGGGGCAGTGGGTGTCAGCTGGAACAGAGGATCTTCCACATCAATATGAGGAGGAACCTGTTCCCAGTGAGGGTGAGAGAGCCCTGGAAGGGGCTGCCCAGGGGGGTTGTGGAGTCTCCTTCTCTGGAGATGTTTAAAACCCACCTGGACATGTTCCTGTGTGACTGGATCTAGGTGATGCTGCTGTGGCAGGGGGATTGGACTGGATGATCTTTTGAGGTCCCTTCCCATTCCTAATGACTGGATCTAGGGGATCCTGCTGTGGCAGAGGGTTGGACTGGATGATCTTTGGAGGTCCCTTCCCATTCCTAATGACTGGATCTAAGTGATCCAACTGTGGCAGGGGGATTGGACTGGGTGATCTTTGGAGGTCCCTTCCAATCCCTGATGCTCTGTGCTTCTGTGATGTGCACATCCAACTGTCTTTCTCCCCTGTAAGTAAAGCCAAAGCAGGAGGGAGGCGGCTTTTCCTCCCCTCTCTCATCACCAATTCTGTGCTGTTGGCAGTTCAATCTGCCGGCAGAGCAGAGACAATGGCTGCGAGGAGCAGCAGAATTTCCATCTTGCCCCCCTTTTAGTTTAGGCAAATCTTCAAGAATTAGGTGTTAAAATGCAAAAGCACCGCGAGGGAGAATGAAAGCGCAGGAATTGCTCGTCGGCAGGAAGGCTGCGCAACTCGAATTCTAAACATCATTAGAAAAAAATAATAACAACACTCTGCGCCTAACGATCTCCTCTCTCTTTTTTTATTTCAGAGATGGGGGTGGGCTGGTTAATTTGAATTACAAAAAAGCCTTGATAACCCCCCACACATCAATTTACCTGTGAACAAAAAGATTCACACAGAGAAAATGGGACTTGGGACTATTTGATAAATTACTGCAGACTGCTTGAATATTCCATTAGCAAAATAATAGCTCGTTATGGAAGCCAGAAGAATGTGGTGTAATTATGATAGTACCATCCCCCCTCCACACACACACACACACACACCATGGGGTTAGAGGAATGCAAATGTTAGAAGTGATAGCTGCTGAGCCACAGCTTGGAGATAGGGCTGGAAACAACCGGCAGGGTTATGCGATCTCGGGCATTCACGAGGATCTCTCCAATGTCAATGCCTTGAATTGCTGAATCCATTCCAGCTCGCTGAAGGTCACATTATTAATAGTCATCTTTATTGTGGCACAGCACAAGAGCCCACAAAGAAGGAGGAGGGCCCCCCCCTTTCTTTTTCTTTGCAGATGAGATGTAAACAAAGAGCAATTGAGAGCCTCTGACCCAAAGTTCTTCCAAACTAGAGCTAAACAAACAAGGCGAAACAAAGGGCTGCTGCGAGGGCACAAACCAGCGTTTCAGTCCCACATCTGGTTTTGTTTGGCTGGGGCTTGGGGGGTCACTTTGGTTGGATTCCTGTTGCATTTACTCCCAGAGGGGGAGAAGCTGGGTAGAGGTTGGGAGGGAATCCGTGATGAGTAAAAATCATTTGGGGTTTAGCAGCTTCTCTGAGTCTGAAAAAAAAGCTTTGGCCAAACTTGTGTCCCTGGCCAGAGCTCCTGTGTGAACGTGGTGGAGTGCGGTCACCCAGCGCGCAGGGTACTGGGCGTGTGGGGCAAGAGTGAAAGGGGGTCCTGGTAATGGCTATAAGTATGAGAAGGGAGGATGGAGCCAGCCTCTGCTCAGGGGCATCTCATGACAGGACAAGGGGCGATGAGCTGGAACAGAGGAGGTTCCACATCGATGTGAGAAGGAACTTTTTGCACTGAGGGTGACAGAGCCCTGGAAGGGGCTGCCCAGGGGGGTTGTGGAGACTCCTTCTCTGGAGACATTTAAAACCCACCTGACTGTGTTCCTGTGTGACTGGATCTAGGGGATCCTGCTGTGGCAGGGGGATTAGACTGGATGATCTTTCAAGGTCCCTTCC
>JAOXOE010000343.1:1112321-1135448 GCA_028565055.1 Phoeniculus purpureus | reverse complement strand
CTCCTTCATTGGAGATGTTTCAGACCGTCCTGGCCATGTTCCTGTGTGACTGGATCTAGGGGATCCTGCTGTGGCAGCGGGATTGGACTGGGTGATTCTTGGAGTTCCCTTCCAAGACCTAATGTTTTGGGATTCTGTGAGGCTCCCAGGTGACCTTCCAGCAGCTTCACAGTCTCTGAAGGAAGAGGGCTACAAGAAAGCTGGGGGAGGGCTTTTGACAGGGGTGGTAGTGAGAGGACAAGGGGAAAGGGTTCCAGCCTTGAAAAGGGGAGACTGAGGTTGGCCATGAGGAACCAATTCTTTGCTGTCAGGGTGCTGAGATGCTGGAACAGGTTGCCCAAGGCAGTTTTGGCTGCCCCATGACCCCTGGCAGTGCTGAAGGGCAGGTTGGCCAGGGACCTGAGTAAGCTGCTCCAGGGAAGGGGTCCCTGCCTGTGCAGGGGAGTTGGAGCTGGACTATCTTTGAGCTCCCTTCCAACTGTGCCCAGTCTGTGATTCTATGTTTGTCAGACTTTGGCTGAATTGAGCCACTACGGAGGCAGTTTGGCTCTAGAGGGCAAGAGAGGAGATGGGTGCTCAAACACACCAGCAGTGCATCAGCAGCTCTTGGAGCTGGTCGCTACTAAAGGTCCCTCTTACTAAGCCAACAGTGTGGCACCAATTTCATTCCAATGGCTGCCTTCTGGTCTTTAGTGTTTCTGCCAAAGGGTGAAGTTCCAGCTTCAACCAGGCTCCGAAAACGTCTTTCACAGCGACAAGAGGACAAAAGACGCACAGGGAGGACTTTGTGTCTCTGACATCTGGTTCAGAAGGAAAAACGGGTTGGAAAACAAGAAGTCAATTAGTTAAGATTTAACATTAACTGGAACTATGATCGGATTGTTTTTGCTGCCTTCAGAGCCGACATCTAACCACCACCCTCCTCCCCAGAGCTAAGGGACTCCGCTGTTGAGTTCCCCTTCAAAGAGACGCTGCTTTTTTAGGATCCTGATAGTAACCCTACTCCTTTGTCACACTAATCCCCAGCAGCGAGCTCCTCAGCCTCAATAGCAGGAGAAAGGTTTTACGGCAGTGAGTTTTCACAAGACCCAAATGGCTAAAAGCTGCTGTAGCTCCACATTCCCTGAGGTGTCTGATGAAAACACCCGGGAGCTTAGCGCTGCTCTTAGCCGGGGCTTCGCTCGGGTTTGTCTGCTCAGCCCATGTCTGCCTTAAAAACAACAGTGAGCGTCCCGGGGTTACAGGGCAGCAGTTAAAGTGGAGCCTAAAAGCTGAGCTCCCCTGCAAGCCTCAGCCGTCGCTGTGCAGGGAACGATCATCGAATCGTTAGGGATCAGAAGGGACCCTGAAAGACCATCCAGTCCCATCCCCTGCCACAGCAGGATCCCCCAGATCCAGTCATTAGAGACTGGAAGGGACCTCCAAAGATCATCCAGTCCCATCCCCTGCCACAGCGGGATCCCCCAGATCCAGTTGCACAGGAACATGGCCAGGAGGGTCCCTTCCAACCCAAACCATCCTTTAATTCTAAGGCCAGGCAGGTTTGAAACGTCTCCAGAGAAGGAGACTCCACAACCCCCCTGAAAGGGCAGCCCCTGCCAGGGCTCTGCCACCCTCACTGCCAAGAAGGTCCTTCTCACACTGATGTGGAACCTCCTCTGTTCCAGCTCCCACCCGCTGCCCCTTGTCCTGTCACTGGGTGCCCCTGAGCAGAGCCTGGCTCCATCCTCCTGGCCAGGGGATGGGATTGGATGATCTCTCGAGGTCCCTTCCGACCCCTGATGTCCTGGGATTCTGTGATCATTCCAGCTGACTCCCATTTTTCGCTGTGTGGAGCTCTGGAACTCTAAGCAGGAGAAGTCGTGCTGGCAGGGGAGAGCCTTCCTCTCGAATCGGTTCGGGCTGGCTGGTCTGGTTGCGACGCTGCGGCTAACGCGGGGGTGGCAGGAAGAGGAAGCAGAGCCGATAGTTGTTTCTTTAATTTCTTACTCGGTTCCATCAGAAAACCCATCTTGCTCGCGAGTTTCCCTGATGCTAATCTCCTAACAACCTGCTTCCCCTCCGCCCTATTGACTCGGCGCCCCAATCCTTCTCCAGGTTCAGACACAGAGAGGGAACAGAAGTGTTTTCCCATCTGCAATCGAAGCTCCTCTGCCGGTCCCCTGCCTTTCCCTGTCACAGACCTACGGGTTCGTGCTTGATAAAAGGGAAGAGGAGGGTATTTGTCTCTTGCCTGGAGAGAAATCCTCTGTGCCTCTTCGCCAGGGAAAACGTCTGCTCCCGTGGCAATGATTTTTCTTTTAATTGGAACGCAAAGATCTTATCTTTTTATTGCCCCTTTACTGCTGATAACTCGCTCTCTGCCGATGTGCAGCTGATAGATCCACCTGGGGAGCAGCTCGTTTCTCCTCCTCTTTAGCCTCAGCCGTTTGCCCAACAGCCGAGTTGTGCCCGAGCCGTTCGTCCATCCCCTCCCGCGCTGCATCTCCCTCTCGGACGCCTGGACCGTGTCTGTCTGTCTGTCACTTCCAGGCACAGCCGCTGCCTCCTGCTCCAGTAAGTGCCTGCGGAGTGCGAGAGGCTTTGCGGGGCCGGGCAGAAATGACAGTAAATGAGCAACCTGCAGTGACGGGGAATCGCTGCCCGCGAACCCCGCGCCCACCCCCCCATTAGTTTAGGGTCTCTGGGGCTTTGCATCGCCGGGGGGTGGCCCCGCGGGCAGAGCTGGGGTGCAGGAAACCCGGGGGTTAATGTCAGCTCTGCTCCCGCGGAGGCAGAGCTTTGGGTCCCAGCGGCCCCCTGCAGCTGCAGGCTGGGAGCAGTCTGGCACAGAGGGACCTGGCAGTTCTCATTGGCAGGAGGCTGACTAGGAGCCAGCAGGGTGGCCAAGAAGGCCAATGGCATCCTGGCATGGATTAGATACTGGGTGTCCAGCAGGAGGAGTAGGGAGGGGATTGTCCCCCTGCATGCAGCACTGGGAGGCTGCACCTTGAGTACTGGGACCAGTTGGAGGCACCTCAGCACAAGGGAGACATCGACGGGCTGCAGCGAGAGCAGAAGAGGGCAACGGAGCTGGGGAAGGGCCTGGAGGATCAGTCTGATGGGGAGAGATGGAGAGAGCTGGGGCTGGTTAGTCTGAGGAAGAAGAGGCTGAGGGGAGCCCTCATTGCTCTCCACAGCTCTCTGAAAGGACCCTGCAGAGATGCTGGTGCTGGGCTCTTCTCACAGGTCATCAGCAACAGAAGCAGAGGAAAGGGCTTCGAGCTCCACCAGAGGAGGGTCAGACTGGCCATCAGGAAGAAATTCTTCCTGGAGAGAGTGGTCAGGGGCTGGGATGGGCTGCCCAGGGTGGGGGTTGAGTCCCCATCCCTGGATGAGTTTACGAGTGGCTGAGATGTGATGCTGGGGGATCTGCTTTAGGGGTGAATTGTGGAATAGGGTTGGACTGGATGATCCCGGGGGTCTTCTCCAACCTGGATGGTTCTGGGATGCTGTGACCTGCCTGCTCACCAGCAGCATCCGACAGCCCTGCTGATGGCCACCCACTCTGCTGCTCAGCATTGAAAGATGCTCTGGGATGGCAGTTGTGGGTGCCTTCGGAGCCTCAGGGTAGCCACAGCAGTTCAAGTGGATGAGACCAAGTGGCATTTGAGGTCTTTGTGTCACCAGCAGAGCCACAGATGGTTGATGCCTGCCCCTTTCTGTGTGACAGAGCCTCTCCCTCCTGCTGACACCCATTTTTTGGCAGTTCTAACGTGTATGAGCAGCTCCTCGTGCACGAGTGGTACCTCAGGGTCTGCTGCTCTCCAAGACCTCTCCCCCACCACTGCAGGTCTCCAGCTGGAATATAAGATCCCCATGCCCTCTGCTTCCTGCCCTCCTGCCTCCTCTTTCTTCTGAGGTGCTGGGAACTCAAGCTGACACAGGGATCAATCCCAAATTCAGGTGAAAGGGCCAAGGCTGGGTGGGCACCTCCTGCTGTAGTCAGGGGCAGGACTGGGTTGTCCTTTGTTGGCCACCAAGAAGGACCTTTAGCTCCCCTGCTGGCTGGAGCCCAGCAGGTGCTATGCAGTGGGGACACAGGCCATAGCAGACCTTGACATGAGGGACAGCCACCTCTGTCACAAGAGGGCCATCCAGGAGCAAGGCTGGGCTCAGGAGAAGCTTCGGAGGGGCTCTAATTGAAGTTGTGGTCAGTTTGCTTTCTGCTGCACCCGCGGTTCTGCGTCAGGTCTTACCAGTCATCCCAGAAACCTTCTGAAACACAAAGCTGCCCTTTATTGGGAAGGGGAGGAAGCAGCAGCAGGAGCTGCTCTGCTGTGTTTATGTGGAGCCTTTACTACACCCCGAGCCGCACTGCTGAACCGTACATCTTGTTTGTCTGCCGGGGGACGCCTGGGGCTACTAAAGACGGAGCCTTAGCTTTGCAGAAGTAGCAGCCCTGACTGATAGCTGCCCCTTGAAGGACCCTTTGGCTCCTGTTTGTCAAACCATCCGTCTCGGGCAGCAGAGTGAGGGACCAGGTGAAGGCTACCCATGCCCGGGCTCTGCCTCTCGGAGTTTTGCTTCATCACAGAATCGCAGAACACTTGGGATTGGAAGGGACCTCCAAAGATCACCCAGTCCCATCCCCTGCCACAGCAGGATCACCTAGATCCAGTCATTAGGGATTGGAAGGGACCTCAAGAGATTATCCAGTCCAATCCCCCCATCACATAAGTACCTTGAGTACTGGGTCCAGTTTGGGCACCTCAGGACAAGGGAGACATCAAGGGGCTGGAGTGAGGGCAGAGGAGGCAACAGAGCTGGGGAAGGGCCTAGAGGATCAATCTAATGGGGAGAGATTGAGAGAGTTTGGGTTGGTTAGTCTGAGGAAGAGGAGGCTGAGGGGAGACCTCATCACTCTCTACAACTACCTGAAAGGACCCTGCAGAGATGCTGGTGCTGGTGACAGAAGCAGAGGGAAGGGCTTCGAGCTCCAGCAGGGGAGGGTCAGAGTGGCCATCAGGAAGAAATTCTTCCTGGGGAAAGTGGTCAGGGACTGGGATGGGCTGCCCAGGGTGGGGGTTGAGTCCTCATCCCTGGCTGAGTTTAAAAGTGGCTGAGATTTGGTGCTGGGCAATCTGGTTTAGGGGTGAATTGTGGAGTTGGGTTGGTGGTTGGACTCGGAGAGCCTGGGGATCTTTTCCAACCTGGATGATTCTGTGCAACTGAATCAAGAGCCAGTGGATCTCTGGCCTGGAAAGTTTCTTCAGCTCTGCCACCACTCTAACCAGCATGGGCAGGAGGTGCAGCTGGAAGGGCGATCCCAGGGCCCCTGCTGCTGGCACCAGGCACATGAGGCCGGCAGGAGAGCTCATCAGATTGAGAAGTGTTTGGTTTGCAGGTACATTTGCAGACAAACCCAATTCTCTGCTTTGCCTCACAGACAGCAAACGGGAACGTGAAGCTGGAGACTGAGAAGGAGAAGCTGGACTGAACTGCTGGCAGCTGCTGGCAGCAGAACCAGCCTGGGGACCTCAGTGCAGGCAGAGAACCTGAGCGCAGAGTCCAAAGCAGCAGGTTTAGGACACTGGCTCCCTGAATTCAATCCTGAACTCTGTCTTTTGAGTTAGAAGCCATCAAATCTGTAATCTGAATGATCTCCAGGTGGGGATGAGTTAATCAGAGCAGGACCAAGGCTGAGGCGCAGTTACGGCAGCACCTCGCGTGCAGCAGCAGCCGCAGCCTCGGGTTCGTGTTGGTTCTCTGCTTTCATAATCCAGCTCTGTTTGAAAGGAAACCAGTCTACCGCTGTTTTCAAAGTGGAAAAAAGCACCGGTGGTTTCAATTTCCAGCCTAACGAGGCTGTCCCACGCGGCAGGCACTGCCCAGCGACGGGGAGAGGCTGCGAAGGGAAGGGCAGTCCCGCACTGCCATCCTGCGGCGGCTGCCAGCCTCCCGGCAGCTCGCCTGGCTGATGGGGTCACCCCGTCTGAAGTGGGGAGGCTTTGCTGCAGACCCTGGCTTGTGCCAGCACTAGCGTGGCCAGCAGGGCTAGGGACATCGTTCTCCCCTGCAGTCCTGGGGGCACTGCTGGGGCCCCTCACTTGAAGAAAGAGATGGAGGGGCTGCAGCAGGTCCAGAGGAGCAATGAGGCTGGGGAAGGGACTGCAGTGAAAGGCTAGTGGGGAGAGGCTGAGGGAGCTGGGGGTGTTTAACCTGGAGAATAGGAGACTCGGGGGGCACCTTTTCCCTCTCTCCAGCTTCCTGAAGGGAGGTTGCAGTCAGGTGGGGGTCAGGCTCTTCTGCCAGGCAACCAGCACCAGGACCTGAAGCTGCCAGGGGAGGGTTAGGTTGGGTGTCAGGAAGCCCTTCCTCAGAGAAAGGGGGATCAGAGCCTGGACTGGACTTCCCAGGGCAGTGGTGGAGTTCCCATTGCTGGAAGTGTTGAAGGGCAGCTTGGCTGTGGCCCTGAGTGCCCTGGTCTGGCCACTGGGGTGATGTTAGGGGCTGGGCTGGCTGAGCTCAGGGGGCTTCTCCAGCCTCAATCATTCTGGGGTTCTGTGACTTAGCAACAGCTGGATGTCACCCTAGAGCAGCGCCTCCATCACCAGTACTTATTTCTCACTGTCCCTCCTGCCATGCAGGATCTTCTTCTGATGCACAGTCCCATCCCCGAGGACCTCCGGTTATAGTTCAATATAACAGTATTTCTAAGAGACAGCATCCAGGTGAGCTGATGGTGACCAGCATCTCCAGTCTGACTGGCCAGGTGAGCCCAGATGGGCTGGAGAGAAACCTCTGGGACTCACTGGGGACTTGACATAGTCTCTGAAAGGCAGCCTGGGGGATCTTTGGGGATGGACGTTGGCCTGTGGACAGTGTGGTGAAGCTGACTTGTAAATAGGTCACAAATTCCTGCTCACTGGCTCAGTGGATTTCTTTCCAGTGAATCACCATTGGGCTCAGAGAGAAAAAAAGAGACAAGCTGAAAGGGCACCAAGTCAGCCAACAGGGGAAAGAGGGAAGGACGTGTCATGCAAATAGTGTTCAAAGCACGCAGCTGAAAAGTACAGCTCTTAGCGAAAACCTTGGTCATAACTAAATCTGTGTGATCATCACAGAATCCCAGGACATCAGGGGTTGGAAGGGACCTCAAAAGATAATCTAGTCCCATCCCTGTGCCACAGCAGGGTCCCCTAGATCCAGTCATTACAGACTGGAAGGGACCTCAAATGATCATCCAGTCCCATCCCCCTGCCACAGCAGGATCCCCTAGATCCAGTCCCACAGGAACATGGCCAGGAGGGTCTTAAACATCTCCAGAGAAGGAGACCCCACAAACCCCTGGGCAGCCCCCTCCAGGGCTCTGGCACCATCACTGGGAAGAGGTTCTTCTCATTAAGAGATTCTCTCTGCTTTAGAGCTGCCCATCGGCAGGGGCAGTCCAAATGTCACCTTCATGAGGACAGAACAGAAAACCATCTTCCCCCAAAAAGCCAGTCTGTAAGATGTCCAGAAGTGGTTTTTCTGTGTTGATCCACAGAGTGAGTTTTCAGGTGAAATAAAAGGAAAGAGAAAAGGATCTCTCCCTCAGATCGTGCAGGGCTTTTCAGCTCCTGCTGCTTCTCACCCCTATGCATTTTCCAGCAGAGGTGAAGGGGAAAGAAGTTTCCCATCTGTAGATTCCTAGACAGCAAAGTGCTGTCCTTAATCACCACCCGTGGACTTGCCAGCCCCCAGTCTGCAGAGCGCAGGCTGGATGTCACCCCTCTAATGTTCTGCAGTCACAGTTTCATTCACTAAAAATTGCCCCCCCTGCCTGGTCACTGCCCGGTCTAGAGCCTGTTGCGATGGCTCTAGACAGGAATCTGTCATCAGCTTCTCTTCTGAAATGAAAATGTTTAGACAAGTTCTCCTGCAGGGGAGGGGAGGGATGTGGAGAAGTGTTGATTCACGCTTCCAAGCCACGCGTTCCACAGCTATGTGGGCTTCGAGATGCCAGGCTGGGCTACGAAGGCGCTGTGGAAGCAGAGTAAGTGATGGTTTGTTTATGAGTAACAGCAGCTGCCTGCAGGGTTTGTGAGGGCAGGACTAGCAGGATGTGTCTGCACTGGGGTGTGCACGGGAGACCAGCCTCCCTCGTGAAGCTCTCTCACCAGTGGGTCTGGTGTGAATCACCTCGTCTGTTGCTCTACAGAAGACATGTCTGTGCAAAAGTGTTTTAAAAACACCTTCAAAAAACCCTGAAAGGTAGAAGTTAGGGTCTGGGGAATCAAGGTGATGAGGAGAGAGAGAGAGAGTCAGGGCTGCTGAGATTGAGGAAGAGGAGGCTGTGGGGAGACCTCATCACTCTGTACAACTAGCTGAAAGGACCCTGCAGAGATGCTGGTGCTGGGCTCTGCTCACAGGTCATCAGTAACAGAAGCAGAGGGAAGGGCTTCCAGCTCCACCAGGGGAGGGTCAGAGTGGCCATCAGGAAGAAATTCTTCCTGGAGAGAGAGTGGTCAGGGACTGGGACGGGCTGCCCAGGGTGGGGGCTGAGTCCCCATCCCTGGCTGAGTTTAAAAGTGGCTGAGATGTGGTGTTGGGGGATCTGGTTTAGGGGTGACCCTGTAGAGTAGGGGTGATGGTTGGACTGAATGATCCCGGGGGTCTTTTCCGACCTGGATGACTTCAAAAGTCACTTAGATATAATATTGGGGGATCTGGTTTAGGGGTGACCTTGTCAAGTAGGGTTGATGGTGGGACTCGGTGATCCCGGGGGTCTTTTCCAACCTGTCTGGTTCTGGGATTTGCCCTGCTGCAAACACACCCACTGGTGCCACACTAACCCTTTATTTTTAAAGTTCTTTTCTCTCAGGTCGCCCAAGACAAAGGAAAATTGAGAGGCTAAATTAGTCTCTGCTGTATTTCCATGAGGAGCACAGAGCTCTGCCAAAGGTGTCTATCTGCTGGAAAAAACAGATCCTCAGCTACCAGAGCACGAAGATCGCGTTTTCAAACAATGAGAGCCAGGTGATGTAAAAGTTGGTGACAGCACAACTTAAACTGCTGGCTAATTGATTCTTGTCATGCCAAGAATTTTCCTTGTCTCCTCCTGAAGGGAATTGATAACATTTGTGATAGTCCAGCGTGAGTGGGATCGAGCCTCAGACACAGGTTTTATTGCACTCCGTGTGTTAAAGTCATTCCCTGAGCTGCTTCTGTAAAAGGCAGCAGAGACCCTGGCAGAGGATCCTTGGCTGTGCAAAGTCGAGAGTCTAGAAACAGGAAAGAATTGCCACGGTGGAAACTACCCAGCCCTCTCGGACACGGGGAGCTCACTGACAGCAAAGCTGCTCCGCCTTCTGACCAGGACTCCTGCCAGCTTCTGAGGAGGGTAACACTTCCCTTCCTACTGGAAAGACTCAAAAAGCCACAGGATGGTTTATTTCATTCTCCCAAGTAAAATCTGTTGCTGCTTATCACAGACAGAGCTGGGACAGAGGAGGTTCCCCATCAGTATGAGAAGGACCTTCTTGCTGGTGAGGGTGCCAGAGCCCTGGCAGGGGCTGCCCAGGGGGGTTGTGGAGTCTCCTTCTCTGGAGACATTTCAAACCCGCCTGGCCATGTCCCTGTGCGACTGGATCCAGGGAATCCTGCTGTGGCTGGTGGATGGGACTGGGTGATCTCTCGAGGTCCTTCCCAATCCCTAATGCTCTGTGAGTCTGTGACAAACACCTTTCAGTGCTTCTAACAAGAGTGTGAAGCGTGGACGTTGCTGCTGTGAGTGTTACGACATGTTAATTCTCTGTGTTCTTCTCCCCTGCAGATCCAGATGTATCAGCTGTCCCGACTTCTTCATGACTACCACCGTGATCTCTACAACCACTTGGAGGAACACGAGATTGGCCCCAGCCTCTACGCTGCTCCCTGGTTTCTCACCATGTTTGCGTCCCAGTTCCCTCTCGGATTTGTAGCCAGAGTGTTTGGTAATTCTTCATACAACTTCAAGTCTTGGTTTCAAAGTCTGACATGTGAAATCCTCTCATGAGAGGAAGTGTTAACGGCCAACCTGTTTCACACGCAGCGTTTGGAAGCGTTTCTCACTTGCTGTGGGTGAAGAGAACATCTTAGGGAGCCTGTATCTGCAGGAGAGAGGACAGAGAGAGAGGAGAGTCACAGCGTCACAGAACATGAGGGATTGGAAGGGACCTCGAAAGATCACCCAGCCCAGTCCCCCTGCCACAGCAGTAGGAGTCACAGTCCAGACCTCTCCTATCTTCTCATCCTCATGGGTACCTTTTCCCGCCCCGTAACCAATTGTAAAGAGGAGCTGGGTTTGATGATGTGGCAGCATGGTGTTCTGACAGCAGCACTTGAACTGGTAGGGGCTGCCCACGGGGGCTGTGGAGTCTCCTCCTCTGGAAACCTTTCAAACCCTCCTGGCCATGTTCTTGTGCAACTGGATCTGGGGAACCCTGCTGGGGCAGGGGAACTGGGCTGGATGATCTTTTGAGATCCCTTCCAATCCTGAATGTTCTGTGGCTCTGTGACAGCAGCAGGGAGTTGGGTTCAAGCTGAAAAGATACATCTGCAACAGAAACGTCACCTGGGAAGCAGATCCAGTTACTCCATTGTACCTGTAGAGCCGTAGCCCCAGTAACAGAAGCACAAGACTGGAGCAGTGTAGCCGGCCTGCAGATCTTCCCCGTGAGAAGCCACTGTCCTGGGATGTCTAACTGTGGCCATACTGTTGCCCAAAGGGCTTTGCTTGACAGCCTGCATTTGTCTTTGTTGTCACAGATGTGCTCTTCCTTCAAGGGTCGGAGGCGATATTTAAAGTGGCTTTAAGCCTGCTGGGAAGCCACAAGCCCTTGATTCTGCAGCATGAGAACCTAGAAACGATTGTTGATTTCATCAAGAGCGCTCTACCCAACCTGGGTTTGGTACAGATGGAGAAGACCATCAGTCAGGTATGAAACAAGCCGCACGCATCAGCGACGTGCGGCGGGGTGCTCTCAGGAAGCGGTTCTTGGCAGCCCAGCACAGCAGTGCATTGGGCTCCTGGCTGGGACTTGTCTTGCAGTTCTGAAGGCAGTGGAGACTGTGCAGGGGCTCTGTGTTCCCACCTCCACAGCCTGGTTACAGTCAGTTGATGAAGGCTTTGATGAGAAGGAGCTGACCTTTGTCTGTCGTGTGCAGGGCTCTTGCTCACCAAGAGAACTGGCTGGCAAGTGCCTCCTAAATGCTGACCTTAGCTAGACATTGAGGGGCTGGAGCGAGAGCAGAGGAGGGCAACGAAGCTGAGGAAGGGCCTGGACAATCAGTCTGGTGAGGAGAGATGGAGAGAGCTGGGGCTGTTTAGTCTGAGGAAGAGGAGGCCGAGGGGAGACCTCATCGCTCTCCACAGCTATCTGAAAGGACCCTGCAGAGATGCTGGTGCTGGGCTCTGCTCACAGGTCATTAGCGACAGAAGCAGAGAGAAGGGCTTCAAGCTTTGACAGGGGAGGGTCAGACTGGACACCAGGAAGAGATTATTCCTGGAGAGAGTGGTCAGGCCCTGGAATGGGCTGCCCAGGGTGGGGGCTGAGTCCCCATCCCTGGATGAGTTTAAAAGTCACTTAGATATGGTGTTGGGGGATCTGGTTTGGGGGTGACCTTGCAGAGTAAGGTTGATGGTTGGACTCGATGATCCCAGGGGTCTTTTCCAACTTGAATGCTTCTGTAATCCAGCCCCTATGCCTAGACAGTAGGGCCAGTCCATAGGAACCAAACTTCACCTTGAAATGTCTCTTCACACCCAGTAAGAGCAGCTTCCTTCTAACCCCTGCAAAGATCTTGCAGGGAAAGCAAGTGGTGGCTACAGCACAGACAACCAGCAGAGGCCAAACTGGTGGTGCTAACCAGTGCCTAATGCTAAAGAAATAATCAATCTCACAGCACTGGGGTTAAACAGAGATCCTCTCTGTGATAGGGCCTTGGACACAGAGACCGCGTGTGAGCTGAAACAGAGAAGGTTCTACATCAGTGTGAGAAGGACCTTCTTGCCAGTGAGGGTGCCAGAGCCCTGGAAGGGGCTGCCCAGGTGGGTTGCAGGGTCTCCTTCTCTGGAGAGGTTTAAAACCCACCTGGCCATGTTCCTGTATGACTGGATCTAGGGGATCCTGCTGTGGCAGGGGGATTGGACCAGATGATGTTTTGGGGTCCCTTCCAATCCCTAATGTTCTGTGATTCTGTGACTGAAAAGGAGGATTAACTGGGGGGTTTCATGTTTCTTCATCTTTTTCTCCAGGTCGGACTCATCTCCGGGACGGCTTTTATGCTGATAGGTCTGACGGTTCTCGTGGTGGGTTTTCTTGTGCCGCCAAAAATCGAAGCTCTGGGGAAGGATGATTTTGTGGTGGTGGATACCCGCGCCATCCAGTTCAATGGGTCCCTCGATATATGCAAGCTGGTGGGAGCGATCTTGTTCTGTGTCGGAGGGTCCACGGTGGCAGCGTGTCTGCTGATGTCTGCTTTTGCCAAAAGTTACTCCAAAGAAGAGAAGTACCTCCAGCAAAGATTTAAAGAGAGAATAGCTGATCTCAGAGCCCACGCAAGCCCGGTCACAAAAGCACCGGCACCGGGAGAGTCAAAGGTTCCCATCACTTTGTCCAAAGTTCACAATGTCCAACCTTTAGCTGAAACCTGACCCTCTCCGTAGGTTTTGTTTCTTGCTTGTAGCTCACTTCACCTGGGGAATAGCAGCCGTAGGCAGTTCCAAGAGAGTCCTCTGCTGTGCAAACAGCTGACGGGGAAGCTGCTCCAACCCCGAGCTAGGATTGGGAAAAGGGAAATGAGGGGATTAGCCCTGTGACCAATACATTCAGTGTCCTCCAACCCTCTCATCTGTGTTTAACCAGTTAAGTCCTTGCAACACCAAGTGGGTGTTTTGCTTATCGGGGGGGGAGAACAAAGTGGGGGGTGTTTTGACAGCTGAACCAGGAACATCCCACATGAACATCCCCCATCTCCCCAGGAACATCCCACCACCTGAGGTTCCGATGAGTTGGCTTCTGCCTTGGTTTTCTTTCTGCCTTTAAAATACCATTTAGTCTTCTGCCACCTGGTTCTGCTGTCTGGGAAGTGACAGTTCTGCCCCTGTTACTGGCGGTTGTCCTCCTGGTACAGTCTGTGTCACTCGAACCGCACAGGTACAGGGCTGACAGTGAGCGTCCTTGACTTGATCCTGGTGCTTGTCACTTCCCAGCAACGTCTCTCTGGGAAAGGCAAGTTACACTGGTCCCCAAGTCACCGTTAACCTGTGCAGCTGCCACTTCTGCCACAGGAACATGAAAACACAGAAAATAAACAACTTGTAGGGGAGGGGAAACCTCGTCCTCGTGTACCCTTGGTTTGGTGTTTCCTTCCTTACTCCGTGTTACATTTGAAGCTCATACGAACCCTTTTCCTTTGGGCAGGCTGTGGGTCACTCCACGTGGGTGACATGCCCAGGCCCTGCATTCTGTGGGGATGTTAGATGACCTTCGCACCCCTCTCCAAAGACATCTTCAAATGCTGTTTATATTTTTATAGAGGATAGAAAATGCTTAGCCCCAGATCCATCTGTGCAAGCGCTTACCTGAAGAGCTGTCCTTTCATGGAAGACCCCTTAATTCTTTTCCCCACCCAGGGCAATGATGTCACTGTCTTCAATCTATGGGTTTCGAGTCTACTGTATAAAGAACGATGTGACCTTTGTACTCTCTGACACATGTGTCACCTTATAGTTCTGTCTATTTTTTGAATGGATTGAATAAAATTCTAGGCGTGAGCCACCCGTGGAGGCTGTGAGGAGTCTCTCTCTTGTCAGACAGGTTTCTCGGGGAATGGAATATCACAGAACACTAGGGATGGGAAGGGCCCTCGAGAGATCATCCAGTCCGATCCCCCTGCCACAGCAGGATCCCCCAGATCCAGTAGCACAGGAACATGTCCAGGCGGGTTTTATGTGTTTCCAGAGAAGGAGACTCCACAACCCCCCGGGCAGCCCCTGCCAGGGTCCTTCTCATATTGATGTGGAACCTCCTCTGTTCCAGCTCTCACACCTGTTGCCCCTTGTCCTGTTATTGGGTGCAAGAGCTTGTCTCTGAAGAGGGAGAGCGGCAAGGTGAGGAGCTGTCTGTGTTCTCTGTAAAGAAAACCAGCAAGAACTGGGGCGATGGGCAGTGATTACTCCCAGGGCAGGACCAGGACGCAGGGCCAGGCCGTCTCTGCTGCTGGCTGTTCGCTGTCCCAGCTAGAGAGAGCCCTCAGCACCTTGTTCTCAGGTTGGGAGGAATTTTGCTTACTGCCATTAGCTCTCGCTGCTGTCGCTGTGTGGGCAGCAGAGTCAAGCTGCCCTGACCTTTGCCGAGGAGAGGTTTTGGTGAGGAATTCTGCGTGGAGGAAGCATGACATTTTGTGTTTACACAGTGAAGTTCGGGGAAGGAGTCCCGTGGCTGGTACTAGCCCCTTCTCCATTACGGCCATACTAGACGCTCAAAAATCCAGCTGGAATTAAAAAACAGGGTGGGTTTATCTACCCAAAGCAGCCACAGGGGTATCCAATTCACCTTAAAACACACCCCACGTGGAGAAATGCACAACCGAGCGTCGCTGGATCTCTGTGCGGAGGCCAGCTGACCCCACGGGTGCTGAACAGAGCTGAGCCAAGCACTGAGCGCTCGCTCACATCCCTCCCTGCTTTGGCAGAAGGAGAGAGGATGAGTCACTGACAGCCTTACCCAGGTGTCGGGGAAAAAGAACCCCGGTAGGATCTCACAGAGCTGTCTGAGATGGGAAATGCGTTTAGGATCTATCGATAGCAGCGAGGCTGCCACTGCTGTCTTCGCTAATGGTGGCCAAGGGCTTCTCATCTCATTAAACCCTCATGTCAGTGGCTCAGAGCTTCTCTAGGACTGAGACCTCCTAGAAATGCTGAGCAGAAAATCACTCCATTGCAATTAAAGAACCGCACACAGGTTCCATCTCCCTGTAATGTTTTAACACCTTCCCCCTTCAGTGCAGGAGCCGAAGCATCAGCAACCGAGCAGCAGAGAATCACAGAACATTAGGGGTTGGAAGGGACACAGGCACAGGCTGAAATGCAGAAGCATCTCTTCCTCCCAAGCAGATTTAATTCCCAGTGTCTGCTCTGGCCTCAGCCTGAGGTTTTTTCATCACAAGCAAGTTGGAGCAGTCGGCTCCTCACAAAAACAGCAGCAGAGAGGGGAGGCTGCAGCCTCCTGACCAGTAGCCAGCAGAGAGAGAAGAGAGAGGCAGGGGTTTGACAGAGGGGGAGCAGCTGCAGAACACACACACCCACCAGCCTCCAAGGATGTGAAGTCCAAGGGAGATGGCACAAACCAGCCAGAACGGATGCACTCTGCCAGCATCTTTGAAACCAAGGGCTAATGGCAGACCAACAATTTGGGTGAAATAAAGGAATTGGAGCTGAACGAGCCAAAGTGCTGGCTGGTCACCCTGCCGTGACACAGCAGGCTGCCCTCAGTCTCCCGCCTGTCAGGGGCAGCCAGTCAATGTGATGCTGTGTGGCACAGCCTCGCTCCCTCATCCTATCCCTCCCATGGCTGAGGGAAGTGGAGTCTTGACAGAGCATTCCCCCGTTTCAAACTCACCTGGGCATGTCCCTGTGCAACTGGATCTAGGGGATCCTGCTGTGGCAGGGGGATTGGAGTGGATGATCTTTTGAGGTCCCTTCCAATCCCTAATGACTGGACCTAGGGGATCCTGCTGTGGCAGGGGGATTGGACTGGATGGTCTTTTGAGATGCCTTCCAGTCCCTAACGTTCTGTGTGCCAGTCCCCCGGGGCTGACACCCACACACTGCTTCCACAAGCGATGTTTGAGTTCTGCCAGATCACCCCCACAGCGCAGACTGTCCCTGAGGAGAAGCATCATTGCAATGGGGAGACCCACAGAGACTCCTCCCTCTTTATAGTGTTCGAAGGCAGAATCAGACTCACAGACCGCTGTGTGCTCCTGCAGCTCTCTGGGCAAACAGCCCAGCCACACTCTGCTTTGCCTTCAGCTCGTAGCAGCACCTTCGTGGAGCTCACAGGGAGCACCTCCCGCAGCCATTCACGAAGCAGGGAAAAGCTCACTTCTGCTGTCAGGTGATTGACAGAGGGGTTGGTGTGAAAATCATCAGGGCACATCAACAGGCAGGCAAACCCTTCGGGCAGCACAGGCAGCAGCACACAGCTGCTTTTGCTGTATCACTCACAGCTGGTTTTTGAAGGTCCTCTCGGGGTTTCATGGGCAAAACAGGGAGGAGATTGATTAGCTTTAAGTGCTGCTTGAAACCAATTTAACAAGGACTGGACACCCTGCCCCAGCCAGTCCAGCCTCATAGAGTCATTGAATCATCCTGGCTGGAAAGGACCTCCAGTATCACCAAGTCCAGCCCTCATCCCAACAGCTCCCTAACCCCCAGACCATGGCCTCAAGTGCTCTGGCTACTCGTTTGTTAAACCCCTCCAGGGATGGGGACTCCAGCACCTCCCTGGGCAGCCTGTTCCAGGGCCCAACCACTCTCTCAGCACAGAACTTCTTCCTCATATCCAAACTAAACCTCCCCTGATGCAACTTGAGGCCATTTCCCCTCATCCTGTCATTGGGAATTTGGAAGAAGAGACCAGCACCAGCCTCACTACAGCCTCCTTTTAGGAGGCACCAGTGTGAGCTGGAACAGAGGAGGTTCCACATCAATCTGAGAAGGACCTTTTACCCAGGGAGGGTGACAGAGCCCTGAAGGGGCTGCCTAGGAGGGTTGTGGAGTCTCCTTCTCTGGAAGCATTTCAAACCAGCCTTGCACAAACACCTGCTAACAGAGAAATAACACAGAGCACGGGCACTACCTGTAGAACTCTTTCCCACGACCAAACTGGAGGAAGCAAACACAGCAGAGAAGCAGAAGGATGCAGCGACAAGGAGCAGAGGTAAAACCGTGACCTGTGGCAGCAGGAGAAAGAAGGCCAACACCTGCCTGAGGAGACTGAGCTGGGCATTTGAGGGCAGCAGCAGTGAGACTGCTCAGCCCTGACACCACAAGTTCATCCCTCAGGCAGAGGAGCTCACATCAGTCAAACCTCTGGCCAAAGCAAAAGCCCTTCCCAACTGAGACAAGCAGAAAAATGTACCTATGACCAAGGTCTGAAGGTCTTTTCTTCCCTAAAGAGACTCCACTCACACACACACAGCTGCAAAGGCAAAGTACCCACCTCCTTCCTCATAAAATCTCAGTTGCCTCCTACCTCAAGCACTGGAATCTCCACAGTCCCAGCTCCTTGGTTCTGTGTCATTCACCTGGTTCCTCCAGAAAACTGCCCCAGCTGAAGGCTGGGAGGGCACAGAGACTCCCACCAATTTATCTCCTCCCCCACAGCAGCAGTTCCTGGGATGCAGCTGTGATGAACAGAGGTCAGAGCTTCACTGACACCATTCACCTGCACCAGGAGCACGAGCTAAGGTGCTGGGTGAGGCAGGGACACAACCAGCCAACACAAATCCATAACAGGTAGAGCTCCAGCAGCAGCAGCAGCAGCAGCGTTGAAGTTTGTGGAGTGAAGGAGGCTGTTTCTTCCCTGGAAGAACATCTCCACATCACAGGTTCCACCTGGGAAGCCACTGGGTCTGTCACCAGCAGACAGGTGGGATGAGAAAGAAGAGGGAAGGATTGACTGGCAAGACTTCAGAGCAATGCGGAGGGTCTTCAACAGGGTTTTCCTTAGGCTCTTCCCTGGAGCATCCAAGTCACAATGGCCAGATCATAGGGTCTAACCCTAACCGCAGACAGGGCCAGAGATAATAGAAGCATAGGGCTGGAAGCGACCTCCAAAGGCTATCTAGTCCAACACACCTGCACCAAGCAGGGCCAGCAGTCACCAGACCAGGCTGCCCACAGCCGCAGCCAGCCTGACCTTGAGTGGCTCCAGGGATGGGGCCTCCACCACCTCTCTGGGCAGCCTGTTGCAGGCATCCACCACCCTCAGATTCAAGAACTTGTTTGTCCCATCCAGCCTCACTCTGCCCTTTCCCAGCTTCAAACCTTGACCCCTCATCCTATTGTTCCCTGCCCTGCTGAATAGCTCTTTCCCAGCCTTCTGACAGCCCCGTTCAAGGGTTGGAAGTCACTAAAAGATGCCCTCTGGAGCCTTCTCCTCTTCAGGCTGAACAACCCCAATGCCCCCAGCCTGTCCTCCTAAGAAGGGCTCCAGCCCTCTGAGCATTTTAGTGACCTCCTCTGGACATGCTCCAACAGCACCTTGTCCTTCTCCCCTGTGAGGACAGGCTGAGCAAGGTGGGGTGGTTCAGCCTGGAGAAAAGGCGGCTCTCAGGTGACCTTTGAGCAGCTTTCCCATAGCTGAAGGAAGGGGGCTACAAGAAAGCTGGGGGGAGGGCTCTTGACAGGGGTGGTAGTGAGAGGACAAGGGGAAAGGGTTCCAGACTTGAAGAGGAGATTGAGGTTGGCCATGAGGAACCAATTCTTTGCTGTCAGGGTGCTGAGATGTTGGAACAGGTTGCCCAGGGCAGTTGTGGCTGCCCCATCCCTGGCAGTGTTGAAGGGCAGGTTGGCTGGAGCCCTGAGCAACCTGCTCTAGTGAAGGTGTCCCTGCCTGTGCAGGGGGGTTGGAGCTGGATGATCTTTAAGGTCTCTTCCAACCCTGCCCATTCGATGATTCTTCCAAAGAATCCAAGCTCCAGAGCCCCAGCTCCCTCAGCCTTGCCTCAGCAGGGAGCTGCTCCCCTCCCTCCATCACCCCTGTGGCTCTGCACAGGGCTCCCTCCAGCAGCTCCGTGTCCTTCTGGAGCTGAGTGGCCCAGAACTGGCCACAAGGCTCCAGCTGTGCTCTCCCCAGTGCAGAGCGGAGGGGGATACAGGGCTGTGTAACCTGCCCGTAGCATACTCCTAGGTGCAGCTACTCCGAGTGTAGTGTGTGCTTCGGGGAGGATGGCTCAGCAGCTCTTCTTTACCCCACTTTTAGCTCCTTTTCTTTTTTCATGATTTGGATTCCTTCTGAGAGAAAGGGAAGAATTCCTCGAGGTTTTTAGACGAGTTTCTGTTCTCACAGCGTCTGGGCAAAGGCTTCCTTATTTGCAAGAGGGCTTAGGGCCCTGGGAACCCAGCGAGGGGCAAGTGGAAGGGCTGCTCACTCTCTTTCTTAGCCAGCTAAAAATCACTCTTTCTATCAATCAAAACCCTCCATGAGGCCTCCCTCAACCTACAGGCTCCTCACCTTTGTGTTCTGATCCTGCTAGACACTGTCATGGCAACCACAGGGGCCATTCCAGCAGAGAAAAGTGCCCCGGAGATAAGGACGGAGCCTGTGGACTGGGAATGCCAGCTCTGGAGCCAACATTCCTGCAGGGCAGGAGGGAGGAAGGACAGTGGGAACTTTGCAGGACTGCTGCTGGATTCTCCACAATTAATAGAAGTTGAAATGGAAACCGAGCTGGGAAGGGTGGTGGTTTCCTCAGAGACTAACAGGAGAGCAGAGAGCCCTTCTGGCTGCAGCCCAGGGCAAAGACCTCACAAAGATCCACTGCACTGGGTGAGCTCTTGAGGTCCCTTCCCATCCCTAATGGCTGGATCTGGGGGATCCTGCTGTGGCAGGGGGATCAGACTGGGTGATCTCTAGAGGTCCCTTCTCATCCCTAATGGCTGGATCTGGGGGATCCTGCTGTGGCAGGGGATTGGACTGGATGAGCTCTTGAGGTCACTTCCCATCCCTAATGACTAGATCTAGGGGATCCTGCTGTGGCAGGGGGGTCGGACTGGGTGATCTCTGGAGGTCCCTTCCCGTCCCTAATGACTTGATCTAGGGGATCCTGCTGTGGCCAGGGGGTTGGACCGGATGATCATTCAAGGTCCCTTCCAACCCCTGATGTTGTCTGACTCTGTGGTTGTCTTTCTCTAGAAAGTAGAGACTTGTGGCCCCACTATGGTTGTAGCCACCCCATCCCTGTCAGAGGATGACTTGTTGGAGGAGCTGTTAGCTACTGTCTGCAGAAGAAAGAGGAGCAGCCCAGATGACTGTTCTACAGACTGGGAGACTCTGAAAGCAGGGTGAGATCACCAAATACTTCAGAGAGAAGGGATTTGGTCTCCCAACCACCACCAAGATTGACCACGAGCTGGGAGCTGACATGGACTGGGCAAGGAGCTTCTCTTAGAAGACTTCTCCAAAGGTTTGTTTCTGGAGACTTCAGTCCAAACCTCATTGTTTGATTATTGGTTCCCTATAGAGGGTGCCTCTAGGATGCAAAAGGGTTCCAGAAGCACCTGGAGATGAATTAAAGACCTGACACCACTGTATGGTGGCTACACACTCTAGAGGTTTGAGTATCATAGAATCACAGACTGATTGGGGTTGGAAGGGACCTCAGACATCATCTACTTCCAACCCCCTGCCATGGACAGCGACACCTCTCACCAGACCAGGGTGCCCACAGCCCCATCTGACCTTAGAGATGACCTAGTTCCAACCCCCTGCCATGGACAGCGACACCTCTCACCAGACCAGGGTGCCCACAGCCCCATCCCACCTTAGAGATGACCTAGTTCCAACCCCCTGCCATGGGCAGTGACATCTCTCACCAGACCAGGGTGCCCACAGCCCCATCCCACCTTAGAGATGACCTAGTTCCAACCCCCTGCCATGGACAGCGACACCTCTCACCAGTCCAGGGTGCCCACAGCCCCATCCAACCCTCCCTTGGGCACTTCCAGGGATGGAGCAACCACAACCTCCCTGGACAACCTGTTCCAGGGCCTCAGCACCTCAGATCTCATCTCTTTGAGTTTGAAACCACCATCCCATGTGTCCTAATGATGCAGTGGGGGATGCAGCTGAAGGATGGACCACAGCACCTAGGACACTCTGGGTGTCATCATCAATAACTAAACCACGCTCATGCATGAAAACCTTGATCACTGGAGAGGGAAGGACCAAGGGAAAGGACAGATGAACTTCATCAGCTGCCCAGGGTGCAGAACTGGAAGCCCATGGAGATACTCAGAACCCCTGGAGAGAAGCCGCCTGCCCCAACAGGAGCTGCCTTCCCGCCTGCGAGACGCTCCAGGGCTCTTCTCGTGGCCCCTGCTGGAAGGACCCAGGCGGCCGCGGGCGCAGAGGGAGCCCTCGTGCCCCGGGAGCTCAGACTGCCGGTGTCAGCCGGACACGGGAGAAGAAAATAGCCGGCAGCCCACGCGCTGTGGCCTGGCACGGGGCAGCGGCCAGAGATGAAGGCGCCCGGTGAGAGGAGCCGGCCGGCTCCTCACTTACCGCCTGCAGCCTGAGGCTCCGGCCGCCCTGAGGTCATTTCCTGGCGCAGGCACAGGCTGCAATTTCTGCTCCGCTCCGGCCAAACAGGGCAATTTGCTGCGGCCACGAGGGGCCGGAGTGGCCACCGGCTCCGGGCACCACAACGGCCTCGGCGCGGGCTCGGCCGCTTGACCCCCAGCTATTAGGTGGGGCTAATGGTTGGCACGGGACAGGGTCGGTTTGGCTCCGGTTTGCGGCTGGTTTTGCTTCTAGTTTGGCTCGGGGCTGCTTTGTTCTTCTTGTTGGGCTTTGCTCTTCTTCTCCTTGTTTCTGGCTCTTTGCTGGTTGCCCGGCTCGACGGCCGTCCTGATTCGCATTTTTCCTTGCTTTTTTCTGGTTTTTATTCTTATTTTATTTCTATTTTTATTTTTATTTCAATTCCTATTTTTATTTCTATTCTTATTTTTATTTCTATTCTTATTTTATTTCTATTCCTATTTTTATTTCTATTCTTATTTTATTTCTATTCCTATTTTTATTTCTATTCTTATTTTTATTTCTATTCTTATTTTTATTTCTATTCCTATTTTATTTCTATTCCTATTTTTATTTCTATTCCTGTTTTTATTTCAACTCTTATTTTTATTTCTATTCTTACTTTTGTTCCTATTTTTCCTTCTCTTCTTTTTCAATTTTTGTTGTTTCTCTTACACCTGACACTTCTTTCTCTTCCCCTCGACACTTTAACTCTTCGAAAGTCACAAGCTCTGGTGCAAGGTTTTCTTGGATCAGAATCTGGGGGTCCAGCGGGAGGAGGGAGGGGATTGTCCCCCTGCACTCAGCACTGGGGAGGCTGCACCTTGAGTACCGGGGCCAGTTTTGGGCACCTCAGCACAGGGGAGACATCGAGGGGCTGGAGCGAGGGCAGAGGAGGGCAACGAAGCTGGGGAAGGGCCTGGAGAATCAACGTGATGGGGGGAGATGTTGAGAGTTGGGGCTGGTTAGTTTGAGGAAGAGGAGGCTGAGGGGAGACCTCATCACTCCCTACCACTATCTGAAGGGCCACTGCAGAGATGCTGGGGCTGGGCTCTTCTCACAGGTCAGGAAATGCTGAACTCTCCACACCAGCCTTAATGGAGGTCAATTATCACCTCGGCTCTGTTGTCCTTTATATCACCTAAACAGCTGCCCAGCCCCAAGAGGAAGAAGAGATGTTGGAAGAACGACCTGTGCGATAGTGATGCTGTGAGACCAGCGGAGACCCCTCTAACCCCTCGTGCGTGGAAGGGTCTTCACCTCCCGGTTGGACAACGATCAGCGACGAGACGTCGACACTTATTAATTTAAGCGCGGTGGCCGCGACGATATGGCCCCGGCTATGAGCAGCGTTCTTAGCCCGTCATGAGAACGAGGCCCCTCCGCTGTTCTCTGGCTCGGCAGAGATTAGACTGAAGCCTCGACAGCCCGGTCCAAGCCGGCTACCTAGTGACTGCCTGAACGCAGGGCCCTAGACATCGCCGTCGTCGCTCGTGCGATGGGTGGTAATTAAAGCCCGACATTCTTCCCGCAGGAAATGCTTCTCCGGCGTGTTTCCCACAGATGGGGCTGCGACGACCACTTCGACCCCGCGAGCTTTCAATTAGAAAGGGATTTTCTCAGTCGGCTCCAACGGAGGGGTCAAAGGCGGCAATGGGGGGTGCTGGGGAATGGGACGGGGGGGTTGTAATTTAGGGTATGGAACAATGAGCGTCAACGAGGCTCAAGGCTCTGGTCAGTCAAATAGAAGGGACTCAGGTTGGAAAAGACCCTTGGGATCATCAAGTCCAGCCATCAACCCTACTCTACAAGGTCA